>JARQOD010000002.1:187581134-187757589 GCA_033576555.1 Oophaga sylvatica | reverse complement strand
GGTTTCCTAGCAGCTATTTTACCATGAAGGCCTGCTGCACAAAGTCTCCTCATAACAGTTGTTGTAGAGATGTGTCTGCTGCTAGAATTCTGTGTGGCATTGACCTGGTCTCTAATCTGAGCTGCTGTTAACCTGCAATTTCTGAGGCTGATGACTCGGATAAACTTATCCTCAGAAGCAGAGGTGACTCTTGGTCTTCCTTTCCTGGGGCGGTCCTCATGTGAGCCAGTTTCTTTGTAGTGCTTGATGGTTTTTGCAACTGCACTTGGGGACACTTTCAAAGTTTTCCCAATTTTTCGGACTGACTGACCTCCATTTCTTAAAGTAATGATGGCCACTCGTTTTTCTTTACTTAGCTGCTTTTTTCTTGCCATAATACACATTCTAACAGTCTATTCAGTAGGACTATCAGCTTTGTATCCACCAGACTTCTGCACAACACAACTGATGGTCCCAATCCCATTTATAAGGCAATAAATCCCACTTATTAAACCTGACAGGGCACACCTGTGAAGTGAAAATCAATTCCAGTGACTACCTCTTGAAGCTCATCAAGAGAATGCCAAGAGTGTGCAAAGCAGTAATCAAAGCAAAAGGTGGCTACTTTGAAGAACCTAGATTATAAGACATATTTTCAGTTGTTTCACACATTTTTGTTAAGTATATAATTCCACATGTGTTAATTCATAGTTTTGATGCCTTCAGTGTGAATGTACAATTTTCATAGTCATGAAAATGCAGAAAAATCTTTGAATGAGTGGTCTGTACTGTATATATTGTGGCAAGACGACTCGCTCGGCTCTCCTGAAGGCAGACTCAGGACACACGTTCTCTGGGTTTTCTTTCTGCTGGTTTATTATCAGCCATAAACTCATGCAGGTTTCGCAGGAAAAGTAAACATGACCCCTCTGGGTTAAACGGGAAAAACATAAAAAAAAAAAACAATAACTCAGTCCATAGATGAGTGGGTTCCACCCGCTCTCGGTAGCATGAATTGCACTGCTAAAGTCCTTGTGGAAAGCTCTGCAGCTTCCACTAAGCCGGGGGTTTGGGCACCTTCTGACACCAGACAGGGAATCCTAGAGAGGGCATCTGCATTCCCATGTAACTTCCCTGGCCTATGCTCCACGTGAAAGTTAAATTCTTGAAGCTCTAGGAACCATCTAGTTACCCTAGCATTTTTTCCCCTCTTTTCCCTCAACCATCTCAATGGGGCATGGTCTGATACTATTTTAAACTTCCGGCCTAGTAGGTAATATTTCAGTGTATCCACGGCCCATTTTATGGCTAAACACTCTTTCTCTACTATGGCGTAGTTCTCCTCGCAGGAGGACAGCTTTCTGCTTAGATAGAGAATGGGATGTTCTTCCCCATTTATTTCTTGAGAGAGTACGGCCCCTAGACCAACCTCTGATGCGTCAGTCTGGACCACAAATTCTTTCTTAAAGTCTGGCGCGACCAGGACAGGCTGCTTGCACAGTGTTAGCTTCAGCTTTTGAAACGCGGTCTCCGTTTCTTCCGTCCATTTCACCATAGTTGATTTGGTGCCTTTTAGAAGATCTGTTAGTGGGGCGGCAATCGTGGTGAAATTCGGGATAAACCGCCGGTAGTATCCCACCATTCCCAGGAATGCTTTCACCTGCTTCTTTGAGAGCGGTTGCGGCCAGGTTTGAATTGCCTCCACTTTCTTGATCTGCGGCTTTATTTCGCCTCTCCCAACAACATAGCCCAGGTACTTGGCCTCCTCTTTTCCGATGGCACACTTTCTCGGATTTATGGTAAATCCTGCTTTCCTTAGCGCGTCCAAAACGGCCTGTAGTTTAGGTAGGTGACTAGCCCAGTCTGAGCTAAAGACCACAATGTCGTCGAGGTAGGCTGCGGCATACTTCTTATGTGGGGCTAGGATCCGATCCATAGCCCTCTGGAAAGTGGCTGGGGCCCCCTGTAGTCCGAACGGCATCCGCGTGTATTAAAAACAGCCATCCGGTGTTGAGAAAGCCGTCTTCTCTTTAGCCATCTGGGACATGGGGATCTGCCAGTAGCCCTTCGTCAGGTCAAGAGTGGTGATATACCTCGCCGGTCCAAGCCTCTCAATGAGTTCGTCGACGCGGGGCATCGGGTACGCGTCACACTCGGATACCTCATTTAGCCGACGGTAGTCATTACAAAACCTCCACTGTTGTGAATAGGCTGGAAATGAGTTCTGAGCAGAAGCTCCCTCTGGTGGTTACAAACGGTACTGGACTGTCCAGTGAAGATTGTGAGGATTGGGAATCAGGTGTTACTGACTGGTCTTATATAAGGGAGTCGCCTTCCCATCAGGGTTGCCGGTGATCAATTGTTCTGGTCTCAATCCTTGATTCCTGTTTCCATGGTAGCCTGCTGTGTCGTGTCTGAATCTCCTGCTAACAGATAAGACATTTTCTTCTTTTTGTTTTTGTGCTTTATTTTTGCATTTTGTCCTGCACTTCTGTGGGGGCCTTCAGGGTCCCCTCTGGGGGCTTTTGCCCTCTCAGTTCAGTTCAGCCACTGATGTTTGTACATTTGCTTTTTCCAGTTTTTTCAGTGGCTGCTGTTTTGTTTTTGGTTACACCAGAGAACTAATTTAGGTGGTAGAGGTCGTGTGATCTCAGGTGTTTTTGAAATTAGTAGAGTTGGTGCTTTTCAGGGTTTTTTGAGATTGCAGTAAGTGCCCTTTGTAAGGAAAAGGTTGTCGCCATTTTGTATAGGGCCTGTACCAGCCTCCATTTTGTCAGTTCACACAGCCACAGACTTTTAGCTACACAGGGCCTATTAGCATATTCAGTACGGCCAGCTTTGATGTCCACTATGAATCAATAGGCCTTTACATGCTAATTGGTTTAGGCCAGGGTCTGAATAAGATGGTCAGTCGTATGGTAATTAGCTCAAGCTCAAGCCATTGTTTCCTGCTCCATATGAATTGCAGGCCAGTTAATATGCGGGCTTCAAAGCAAATGGGGAAGGGCCTAGCAGGTTCAAAAGCTGTAGCCAAGAAGAGGCTGCCCTCTCATTCCATTTTCACACACAGAAGCACCAGGGACAGACTTGCCAAATGGAGCTGCAGCACATGCATTGGGGGCTGTCCAGCAACTGAAGACTCTCACCTGGGGAACGCAGAGCTCCATGCCTCCTCATGACCATATAACCCGGTAATATTGATCTATAGCTAATACCTTTAAGCCTTGTACATTATTGTTGTATTTTTACTCTGACTGCAAATCCATTGTAATTACGTTGTATAGCTTTACTGTATATTTCTGTAATTATCTAGTGCGCCCTTAAGGGTATGCCACACTAAACAATATCGCTAACGGGATCGCTAAAAAACGTCACTATTTAGCAATCCCGTTAGCGATATTGTTCAGTGCGGCAGCTTCCAGCGACGAGCTTCCTGCTGTGATCTCGCTCGTCGCTGGAATCGTTCCGGACCCTATTTTCTCGTCGGCGCTCCCGCTGGGTAAGTATCTAATCGCTGTGTGGCACCTTTTCTTAGCGATTTAGCGGTACTTTTGTACCGCTAAAGTCGTTAAGAAGATCGCTAACGGCGATAGCGTCGTTAACTATATCGCTAAATGTGGCCGCATTTAGCGATATAGAAACAATCCCGCTAGCGATCTCATTAGTATGCAACGCTAACGAGATCGCTAGCGGGATAGCTTAGTGTGGCAGTACCTTTAAGGCAAATTAAACCATAAAATTAATCTTGGGCTGATGCTTTTACTCTGATCACGAATCTTAGAATACCCAGTGGGTAACAGGACATCTTCCCCGGCGGCCATTTGCTCTAGGTGCAGTTCTCTTACTGACCTGAGAGACAAAGGGGGGCGCCGGAGAGCTGTACCTGTGGAGTTACGTCCCATTGGTGACGTGGGAGGAAAGGGATCGTCCGTCACATTTGGTAGCGGCGGTGGTATCAGAAGCTGTGATACCCGGGCTACCGTGTGGCGGCCGGCTGAGTTCCTCACAAATTGGTGGCAGCGGTGGGATCAGAGTAATAGTGTGCGTGGGACCCCTACTCCCAGACACTAGAGACTACCAGCAGTACTTTCACTGCTGGGGTCTTAAGGTCAGCCCAGCACTAGACGGTCAGAGTGTAAATATAACAAGTTGTGTGCAAGGTCAGGGTTGCAGCTGTGTTTCAGTGACCAAAGGTTCCCAAGATGGCGGAAGGCACCAGGAGTAGGGCAAAGGGGGAGGCCAATGCTGTGGCCTATGAGGGGTTCGATACCGATGAGGGGGAGCTCAGCCAGGGCTCCCCAAGGAGCCCGACCCCCGTGCTCAGTCCCACAGTGGACTGTCCACCCCCTGCCCGTCCCAGCCTGTCCAGATCGGAGGCCCTTTTCCAAGCGGCTATGGCACAGCTCGAGGCTGGTAATGACGCCGCCTATGACAGATTCCTGGTGGCGGCAGAGAAAGCAGCAGAGCGGGAGCAAGCGGCAGCAGAACGCCGTGAAGCTGCGGAGCGTGAGCAAGCAGCGGCAGAGAGAGCAGCAGAGCGTGAGCAAGCAGCGGCAAAGAGAGCAGCGGAGCGGGAGCATACAGAACGCCGTGAAGCTGCGGAGCACCGGCACCGACTGGAGATGGCTCAGCACGGGCCCCCACTGGACGCACCAGGCCCACTGGAGACAAGGGCTTCCAAGGTCCGGGCGGAGGACTTTCCCTTACTTGAAAAGGATGGAGACCTGGATTCCTTTCTGCTTGCTTTTGAGAGGACATGCCTCCAACATCATCTGGCCCTGGATCAGTGGGCAAGGTACCTGACCCCCCGTTTGAGGGGTAAGTCCCTGGAAGTTTTGGGGGACTTACCTGCCGGGGAGGAGCAGGACTACAACAGCCTCAAGCGGGCCCTGATCCAGCACTACAACCTCACCCCGGAGTCGTACCGCAGGAAGTTCAGGAGCCTGCAGCGGGGTTCAAAGGACACCTGGACCGACCACATGCGGGCCCTGTTGAGAGCTGCGGAGCACTGGACCTCGGGTCTAGAGCTCACTACCCGTCAGGAGGTCCAGGAACTGTTTGTCGTGGAGCAATTTTTGTGGAACTGCCCAGAAGACCTCCAGCAGTTCCTCCGTGACCGGAAACCAAAGGGGGCTTCTGCTACAGCCGCCCTGGCAGACGAGTATGCCAACAACAGGGCGCTGGAGCCAAAGAAGCCTGCCAGCAGCACCTGGAGAGGGGGTAAGCCCAATCCTGCCCCAGCCCCATATCCAGCCCCCAGAGTGCAAGGGGTGTACCCCCCTGCTGCCCTCTCCAGGCCAGGAACAGAACCCAGACGTTGCCATAATTGCAATCAGCCAGGACACTTTAAGGCTGCATGTCCCCAGCGCCAGAAGGCCCCATCCCTGTCCCAGAAACCGTCCACTGTTTTGTGTGTGGGAGGGGGTGGGGTGGGATGCGTCCCTAGTACAATTACAATACCAACCCGTCACCATCGGGCCGCTCAGCGGTCATGGGACTGCGGGGACACAGGCCGCTGAACGAACCTTGGTATACGCCCTGAGGTGGTGTCCCCTCAAGAACCTTGGTACCTGGGAAAACCCTTTTCCGTCTCCGGAAGTTGGGAGGACGTTGAACCGGCGCTGCCCGTTGCCAGGGTGGTATTTTTGGATTGGGGTTGCGGCGCGGGAGGGGGATTGGGCGGGAGGTGGGAGTAACGCCGAATATTCCTGCAAATGTGTTGCTTGGGACCGATTTGGGGCGGCTAGTGTCCCAGTATGTAGCCACTGAACCCCCAAGTCTGGCTCCCCAAGAATGTCATGACTCTGCTGTGAATGCTAATGTTAATGTATTGAATGTGCCTCCAACAGTGGAGGAGGGAGTGAAACCTGATGGTAAGCCATGCACTGACACTACACACACAATGCTCACAGTGAGGACAGGTGAGGAGGCTGTAGGGGAGAGCTCAGAGGTGGAGGGAGGGGCTGCTATGGGCAGTGTAGGGCCCCTAAGTGAATCCAGCCTGCTGAGTCTAGGGCCCCTGCAGGAAGAGGAACAGGCCATGGGGGGAGGGGGTGTCCCGGGAGAGGAGCCACCAGGTAGGACCCCAGGTCAGGAGTTCCCCACATCCGGGATGTCAGGAAGTCAGGGAAGTCTGCCTGACCCGGCGACTTGGTCAGAGGATGAGGGAAAGCAGGCGCTACCCGTGGTCTCAGCGGTCGTGGCCGCTGTTACCAGGAGTGGGAGCGCTGAAGCCCAAGGAGCCTCGCGGAGGTCCGACGGTTTCCCCCTCTCTGACCAAGTGGCTGCCGAGTCAGACAGTAGCCAGGAGACAGATCCCGGGGAACTGACAGAGGACAGGGCAGTTTCATCAATTCTTGCCATATCTAGTCAGGGATTTCAGGCAGCGTTGGAAGCTGACCCTAGCCTGAAGACTCTCAAGGAACAGGCGGCACAGCCTCCCCTGGAGTCTGACCGCGAGCGAGTGGTCTGGGACCAGGGACGGCTGTACCGGGTAACGGTCCAGCAGGGTTCACCGGAGGCGTGGCCCAGGGACCGACAGTTAGTGGTGCCCCATCCGTTCAGGGCGGAATTGTTGCGGATCGCAATACGAGATTCCAATGGCCGGACACTTAGGGATCACTAAAACCAGGGCCAGGCTAGCTCAGCATTTCTACTGGCCTGGAATGAGGACCGAGGTGATAGCCTACTGCCGTTCGTGTGACACCTGTCAGAGGGTGGGGAAGGCGGGGCCGCGCCCCAAAGCCCCACTGGTAACTCTGCCCATCATCGAAGAGCCTTTCTCGAGGGTGGCTGTGGATCTCATTGGACCTCTGTCCACTCCCAGCCGCTCCAGGAAATGCTTCATACTAACGGTAGTGGACTATGCCACCCGGTACCCGGAGGCGGTAGCTTTGTCGTCCATTCGGGCCACAAAGTGGCCACTGCCTTACTGGAGATTTTCTCCAGAGTGGGGTTTCCCAAGGAAATGCTCACCGACCGAGGGACCCAGTTCATGTAGCAGCTGATGGAGTCTCTCTGTAAGCAGGTCCAGGTGCAACATCTGGTGGCCAGCCCGTATCACCCACAGACCAATGGCTTGTGTGAGCGGTTCAATGGCACCTTAAAGCAGATGCTGAAGATGTTGGTCGACTCCCACGGGAGAGACTGGGAGCGGTATCTCCCACACCTGCTGTTTGCCTACCGGGAGGTTCCACAGGCCTCAACGGGGTTCTCCCCCTTTGAGCTCCTGTACGGGCGACGTGTACGGGGGCCCCTTGCTCTGGTGAAGGAAGCATGGGAAGGGGATTTAGCCACCCTGGAGTGTCGGTCATTGAGTATGTCGTGCGCTTCCGGGACCGAATGATGGCCTTGACACGGCTGGTGCATGACAATATGGCCCAAGCTCAGGCTGACCAGAAGCGATGGTACGACCAGAATGCTTGTGAGCGGACCTACCAGGTGGGTCAAAAGGTGTGGGTACTGGTCCCCGTACCACAAAACAAGCTTCAGGCGGCCTGGGAGGGTCCATACCTCGTGCACGAGCAGCTCAACGCCGTCACCTACCTGGTCACCCTGGACCACGCCCGTGGAAGGAGGAAGGCCTTCCATGTGAACATGATGAAGGCCCACCATGAGCGGGAGGCTTATGCTCACCCAGTGTGCAACCTTCCAGAGGAAGGAGAGGCAGAAACCCTCCTCGATCTGCTCACCCAAGCCAAGGCGGGTGGATCCATCGAGGATGTGGGGGTTGGCCACCAGCTCTCGGAGGACCAACGTTCCCAGCTGGGGGCCACCCTACACCCCTTCCGGGAGCTGTTCAGCAGCCTGCCCGGAAGGACTGAGGCAGCAGTCCATGACGTGGACACTGGCAACCACCCCCCAATCCGGCGTTCAGCATATCGGGTCTCTCTTGAGGTGCAGCAGCAGATGCGCCAAGAGATAGACGAGATGCTGAGGCTGGGGGTGATCCAAGCGTCCAACAGCGCGTGGGCTTCGCCTGTAGTCCTCGTCCCTAAAAAGGACCGAACTACGCGGTTCTGTGTGGACTACAGGGGGCTCAACGCTGTGACGGTCACCGATGCGTACCCAATGCCGCGCATCGATGACCTGCTCGACCAGCTGGCCGGGGCCAAGTACCTGACCATCATGGATCTGAGCAGGGGGTATTGGCAGATTCCCCTGACCCCTAGGGCACGGGAACGCTCTGCCTTTATCACCCCATTCGGACTGTACGAGTCCACGGTGATGCCCTTCGGCATGAAGAATGCCCCTGCCACTTTTCAGAGGATGGTCAACACGCTGCTCGAGGGACTGGAAGGGTATGCGACCGCGTACCTGGATGACATTGCCATCTTCAGTCCCACCTGGGAGGATCACCTAGAGCACCTGGCGCAGGTGCTCGGGCGGATCCAGCGAGCAGGCTTGACCATTAAGCCGGAAAAATGCCAGCTGGGTATGAGTGAGGTCCACTACCTGGGACACCGGGTAGGTGGGGGAGCTCTGAAGCCAGAGCCCGGGAAGGTGGATGCCATCGCATCCTGGCCCACCCCCAGGACCAAGAAGCAGGTGATGTCCTTTTTGGGTACTGCTGGGTACTATAGGAGGTTTGTTCCACACTATAGTGCCCTGGCCAAGCCCCTGACGGACCTCACCAAGAAAAGGCTGCCCGTCGCAGTCGACTGGACAGTCGCCTGCGAGACAGCTTTCCAGGCGCTCAAGACCGCCCTTTCTAGTTCTCCTGTACTACAGGCAGCCGACTTCACGCGGCCATTCTTAGTGCAGACCGACGCCAGCGACTTCGGCCTCGGTGCTGTGCTCAGCCAGGTTGACACTACGGGCCATGAACACCCCATTTTGTACCTGAGCAGGAAGCTCCTGCCGAGGGAAGTGGCCTATTCCACGATGGAGAAGGAATGTCTGGCAATTGTGTGGGCCCTGCAGCGTCTGCAGCCATACTTGTACGGACGCCAATTCACCGTGGAAACAGACCACAACCCCCTCAGCTGGTTACACACGGTCTCTGAGACGAATGGGAGGTTGCTACGCTGGAGCCTCGCTCTCCAACAGTACCATTTCACCATTCGCCACAAAAAGGGCAGTGACCATGGTAACGCTGATGGGTTGTCCCGGCAAGGAGAGGGTGCGGTAGGGCGCACGGGGGAACACAGGAATGTGATACCCCCTAGCGCCCTCAAAAGCAGGGAGGTGTAAGGAAAAGGTTGTCGCCATTTTGTATAGGGCCTGTACCAGCCTCCATTTTGTCAGTTCACACAGCCACAGACTTTTAGCTACACAGGGCCTATTAGCATATTCAGTACGGCCAGCTTTGATGTCCACTATGAATCAATAGGCCTTTACATGCTAATTGGTTTAGGCCAGGGTCTGAATAAGATGGTCAGTCGTATGGTAATTAGCTCAAGCTCAAGCCATTGTTTCCTGCTCCATATGAATTGCAGGCCAGTTAATATGCGGGCTTCAAAGCAAATGAGGAAGGGCCTAGCAGGTTCAAAAGCTGTAGCCAAGAAGAGGCTGCCCTCTCATTCCATTTTCACACACAGAAGCACCAGGGACAGACTTGCCAAATGGAGCTGCAGCACATGCATTGGGGGCTGTCCAGCAACTGAAGACTCTCACCTGGGGAACGCAGAGCTCCATGCCTCCTCATGACCATATAACCCGGTAATATTGATCTATAGCTAATACCTTTAAGCCTTGTACATTATTGTTGTATTTTTACTCTGACTGCAAATCCATTGTAATTACATTGTATAGCTTTACTGTATATTTCTGTAATTATCTAGTGCGCCCTTAAGGCAAATTAAACCATAAAATTAATCTTGGGCTGATGCTTTTACTCTGATCACGAATCTTAGAATACCCAGTGGGTAACAGGACATCTTCCCCGGCGGCCATTTGCTCTAGGTGCAGTTCTCTTACTGACCTGAGAGACAAAGGGGGGCACCGGAGAGCTGTACCTGTGGAGTTACGTCCCATTGGTGACGTGGGAGGAAAGGGATCGTCCGTCACATTTGGTAGCGGCGGTGGTATCAGAAGCTGTGATACCCGGGCTACCGTGTGGCGGCCGGCTGAGTTCCTCACACCCTTCCTATCCTTTTCTATTTAGTAAGTTTGGGCCCCAACGTTTGCTCATACTATTTTCTGTCTGTGTCAGTATTTCTTCTTGTCTAACCGCCATTACATGTTTGGGGGCTTTCTATGTTCTTTGGGGATCTGCTCCGGGGCAGATAGCTTTCCTCTTTCTATCTTTAGGTGTAGTTAGTTTCTCAAGCTGTGACGAGGCGTCTAGGACCAACATAGGAACGCTCCACGGCTGCCTCTAGTGTTGGTGGTTAGTCAGGGTACTGCAATCTCATAGTTTCCAACTGCTCTGGTGTATTTCCTTTTTTGCCTGCTCTCCTCAGCTACCAAATCATAACAGTATCACCGGCCTAAACTAAAAATTATATGGTACTCACAGAAGGGAAAAATATTGTGGAAAGAAAAAAGTTGTCAGAGTTGTCAGAGATTTTTTTTTTTTTTCTGTTTGTTGCATTTTTTTTTCCCTCTGTATCTCTGGGTGCTGAGGAGGATTTTTTTTTTTCTCTCTCAATGGAGTTTGCACAGTTGTCTGGCCGTGTGGATCAGCTTGCCACTGAGGTTCGGAGTATTGCTACCTATCTTGCTAGGTTGCCTGTTGTGGAACCTAGGATTCCCATGCCAGATTTGTTTTTAGGGGATCGAGCTAAGTTTCTGAATTTCAAAAATAATTGTAAATTGTTTTTTGCCTTAAAATCTAAGTCCTCAGGGAACGCAGCGCAGCAGGTTCAAATTGTCATCTCTCTCCTGCGCGGCAACCCTCAGGATTGGGCTTTTTCCCTGACACCTGGGGATCTGTTTTGAGTGATGTTGATGCGTTTTTTCAGGCTTTGGGTTATTGTACGATGAGCCTAATGTCACTGATCAAGCTGAAAAAAAACTTTGTTGGCATTAAGTCAGGGGCTTGAGGACGCTGAGTTATACTGTCAGAGATTCCGTAGGTGGGCAGTCCTGACCAAATGGAATGACGACGCTTTGGAAGCTCTTTTTCGGAAGGGACTGTCAGATAATGTAAAGGATGTTATGGTGGGATTCCCTGTTCCCTCTGGTCTCAATGATTCTATGTCATTAGCTATTCAAATTGACAGACGTTTGCGTGAGCGGAAAGGTATGCGTGGAATAATGTTGCCTTGTGAACCTGCTTCTGAATCCATGCAGTGTGATAGAGTGGTTTCTGGGGCACAGCGTCATGAATTTCGAAAGCGCAATGGGTTATGTTTCTACTGTGGTGATGCCTCTCATGCTATTTCAGTCTGCCCTAAGCGGGGAAGACGTTTTGCACGCTCAGTTGTCTTGGGTAGTGTTCAGACTAAGTTTTTGTTAACTGTTACCCTGATATGCTCTCTGTCCTCATTTTCTGCTCAGGCTTTTGTTGATTCTGGAGCAGCTATTAACCTGATGGATTTTGATTTTGCTAAACGTTGTGGGTTTCCCTTGATACCCCTACGGAAGTCTATTCCCCTACTGGGGATCGATTCTACCCCTTTGGCTGAGAATAAACCTCAGTTCTCTACTCAGGTGATGATGAGGGTAGAACCTGATCATCAGGAGAGTTGCAAATTTTTGGTTCTGTATAATCTGCATGACATTATCGTACTGGGTTTCCCTTGGTTACAGTCTCATAATCCTGTTTTGGATTGGAAATCTGTGTCTGTTACCAGTTGGGGCTGCCAATGTGTTAATACCAACACTCCTGTTTTTTCTGCCTCCCCCAGGCTCAGGATGTTCCTGACTTTTTGATTGATTTTTCTGATGTGTTTAGCGAAAGTAAATCTGCATCCTTACCTCCCCATAGGAGCTATGACTGCGCTATTGAATTAGTGCCTGGTAGTAAATTCCCTAAAGGTCGCCTTTTTAACTTGTCTGTACCTGAACATGACGCTATGCGGTCTTATATCAAGGAGTCATTGGAGAAGGGTCATATCAGACCATCCTCTTCACCCTTAGATGCCGGTTTTTTCTTTGTGGCCAAAAGGATGGTTCATTAAGGCCGTGTATTGATTATCATCTCTTGAACAATATTACTGTGAAATATCAATATCCTTTACCCTTGATCTCTGATCTGTTTTCCAGGGTGAAAAACGCTACTTGGTTTACCAAGCTTGACCTCAGGGGGGCATATAACCTTATTCGCATTAAGCACGGGGATGAATGTAAGACGGCATTTAATACCCCTGAAGGGTATTTGGAGTACCTTGTGATGCCCTTTGGGCTCACTAATGCTCCTTCTGTCTTCCAGTCCTTCATGAATGACATTTTCAGGGATTTTGTGGATAAATTTCTGATTGTTTATTTGGATGATATCTTGATTTTTTCCAATGACTGGGACTCTCATGTAAAACATGTTCGGACTGTGTTCCAGATTTTGAGAGAGAATGCTCTGTATGTGAAGGGATCAAAGTGTCTTTTTGGCATTCAGAGGATCTCATTTCTGGGATTCATTTTGTCCCCATCTGTTATTGAAATGGACCCGGTCAAAGTTCAGGCCATCTGTGATTGGGTCCAACCTACTTCATTAAAGGCTCTTCAAAGATTCTTGGGTTTTGCCAATTTTTATCGTAAATTTATTGGTAATTTTTCTGTTATTGTTAAACCATTAACTGATTTGACCAAGAAGGGTTCTGATGTGGTGAATTGGCCTCCTGAGGCAGTCTCTGCATTTCAGGAACTTAAGCAGAGATTCACTTCTGCTCCTGTTCTACGGCAGCCTGATGTTTCTCTACCATTTCAGGTGGAGGTTGATGCCTCTGAAATTGGGGCAGGTGCCGTTTTGTCCCAAAGGGATCCAGAGACCTCTAAAAGTAACCCTTGAGCCTTTTTCTCTCGAAAATTTTCTCCCACTGAACGTAATTATGACGTGGGTAATCGGGAGTTATTAGCCATGAAGTGGGCTTTTGAAGAGTGGAGACATTGGCTGGAGGGAGCCAAACATCAGGTGGTGGTCCTTACGGACCATAAGAATCTAGTTTATCTGGAATCTGCCAAGCGACTTAATCCTAGACAGGCCAGGTGGGCCTTGTTTTTCACACGTTTTAATTTTGTGGTTTCATTTCTTCCTGGCACTAAAAATGTTAAGGCGGATGCCCTCTCGAGGAGTTTCCTGGCGGACTCTCCTGAGTTATCTGATCCTTCTGTTATTTTGAAAGAGGGTGTAGTTCTTTCCGCCATCTCGCCCAATTTGAGACTGGCTCTGGAGGGGTGTCAGGAGGATAAGCCCGAGCGCTGCCCTGTTGGGAAATTGTTTGTCCCGGACCAGTGGAAAAAGAGTGTAATGTCTGAGATTCATTGTTCCGCGTTGGCCGGTCATCCCGGAATTCTTGGTACCAGAGACTTGGTTAGTCGGTCCTTTTGGTGGTCTACCTTGTCTCGTGATGTCAGGGAGTTTGTGCAGTCCTGCGGGACTTGCTCTCGCTCCAAGCCTTGCTCTCGTTCTAGTGGTTTGTTGATGCCATTACCTGTGCCCAAGAGACCATGGACCCATATCTCTATGGATTTCATTTCCGACCTCCCTGTTTCTCAGAGAATGACCGTCATCTAGGTGATTTGCGATAGGTTTTCCAAGATGATACATCTTGTGCCATTACCTAAGTTGCCTTCCTCCTCTGAATTGGTGCCTTTGTTCCTTCAGCACGTGGTTCGTTTGCACGGCATTCCTGAGAACATTGTGTCTGACAGAGGAGTCCAGTTTGTTTCCAGATTTTGGAGGACCTTTTGTTCTAAAATTGGTGTTCAATTGTCTTTCTCCTCGGCGTTTCATCCTCAGACCAATGGTCAAACTGAGAGAACAAACCAGACATTGGAGACTTATCTAAGATGCTTTGTGTCTGCTGATCAGGATGACTGGGTCTCTTTTTTGCCTTTGGCTGAGTTTGCTCTTAATAATAGGGCTAGCTCTGCCACTTTGATGTCTCCATTTTTCTGTAATTCTGGGTTTCACCCTCGATTTTCTTCAGGACAGACGGAGGCTTCTGTCTGTCCAGGTGTTGACTCTGTTGTGGAGCGTATGCAACAGATTTGGGACCAGGTAGTGGAGAGGTTGTCCCTCTCTCAGGAGAGGGCCCAGCGGTTTACTAACCGGCATAGGACTGATGGTCCTCGGTTTAAAGTGGGGGACTTGGTCTGGTTGTCCTCAAGAAATATTCCTATGAGAGTGGCATCTCCTAAATTAAGCCTAGGTTCATTGGACCTTATAAGATCATGGAGATTCTTAATCCTGTTTCTTTTCGTTTGCTTCTTCCAGGGACATTTAAGATCCATAACGTGTTACACAAGTCCTTGTTGAAGAGGTTTGTTGAGCCAGTGGTTCCTACTACTGTGCCTCCTGACCCTTTTTTGGTTGAGGGCAATCTGGAGTATGTGGTTGAGAAAATATTGAATTCTCGTTTTTCTAGACGGAAACTCCAGTATTTGGTTAAATGGAGAGGTTATGGTCAGGAAGACAATTCTTGGGTGTTTGCTTCGGACATCCATGCTAGGAGACTCATCCGTGCGTATCATAGAACTCATCCTGACCGACCTGGTTGCTCAAATGAGGGTTCGGTGACCCCTCCTCAAGGGGGGGTACTGTTGTGAATAGGCTGGAAATGAGTTCTGAGCAGAAGCTCCCTCTGGTGGTTACAAACGGTACTGGACTGTCCAGTGAAGATTGTGAGGATTGGGAATCAGGTGTTACTGACTGGTCTTATATAAGGGAGTCGCCTTCCCATCAGGGTTGCCGGTGATCAATTGTTCTGGTCTCAATCCTTGATTCCTGTTTCCTTGGTAGCCTGCTGTGTCGTGTCTGAATCTCCTGCTAACAGATAAGACATTTTCTTCTTTTTGTTTTTGTGCTTGATTTTTGCATTTTGTCCTGCACTTCTGTGGGGGCCTTCAGGGTCCCCTCTGGGGGCTTTTGCCCTCTCAGTTCAGTTCAGCCACTGATGTTTGTACATTTGCTTTTTCCACTTTTTTCAGTGGCTGCTGTTTTGTTTTTGGTTACACCAGAGAACTAATTTAGGTGGTAGAGGTCGTGTGATCTCAGGTGTTTTTGAAATTAGTAGAGTTGGTGCTTTTCAGGGTTTTTTGAGATTGCAGTAAGTGCCCTTCCTATCCTTTTCTATTTAGTAAGTTTGGGCCCCAACGTTTGCTCATACTATTTTCTGTCTGTGTCAGTATTTCTTCTTGTCTAACCGCCATTACATGTTTGGGGGCTTTCTATGTTCTTTGAGGATCTGCTCCGGGGCAGAAAGCTTTCCTCTTTCTATCTTTAGGTGTAGTTAGTTTCTCAGGCTGTGACGAGGCGTCTAGGACCAACGTAGGAACGCTCCACGGCTGCCTCTAGTGTTGGTGGTTAGTCAGGGTACTGCAATCTCATAGTTTCCAACTGCTCTGGTGTATTTCCTTTTTTGCCTGCTCTCCTCAGCTACCAAATCATAACACTCCACTCTCCATTGGGTTTCGGCACGAGGACGATTGGGCTCGACCACCCACTCTTCGACTCCTCTATTACCCCGATGTCTAACATCCTCTTCACCTCAGCCGAGATCACCTCCCGGCGTGCTTCCGGAATCCGATACGGCTTCAAATTCACTCGTACATGCGGTTCTGTCAGCACGTCATGCTCTATCACTTGTGTATGCCCTGGCAACTCTGAGAACAGGTCCCGATTCTGCTGTAGTAATTCTCGACACTGTTGCTTCTGGGCCGGTGATAGAATCTCTGCAATAGTGACCTCCTCCACCTTGCCTTCTGGTGCGGCTCCCAGGCAAGGAGTTTCCACAGGTTCACGGTCCCGCCACGGCTTGAGCAAGTTTATATGATATATTTGATGTGCCTTCCTTCGGCCAAGCTGGTGGACTTTATAATTAACCTCGCTGACTTTCTCCACCACCTCGTATGGACCTTGCCATTTGGCGAGGAACTTGCTCTCGACGGTAGGGATCAGCACCAAAACACGGTCTCCGGGCTGGAACTGTCTTAGTCTCGCCGACCGGTTATAGACTCTCGCCTGGGCTTCCTGCGCCTGGAGGAGATGTTCCTTTACGATGGGCATCACCTTTGACATTCTCTCCTGTAACTGGGCGACATGTTCGATGATACTCCGGTGTGGCGTGACTTCAGCCTCCCAAGTTTCCTTGGCAATGTCTAGGAGACCTCTTGGATGCCGCCCATATAGGAGCTCAAATGGAGAGAAGCCCGTGGATGCTTGAGGAACTTCTCTGACTGAGAAAAGCAAAAATGGGAGCAGGTAGTCCCAGTCTCTCCCATCCTTTTCAACGACCTTCTTGAGCATCGCCTTTAAGGTCTTGTTGAAGCGTTCCACTAGGCCGTCCGTTTGTGGATGATAAACCGAGGTCCGCAGCTGAGTTATCTGAAGGACTCTGCAAAGCTCCTTCATCACCTTGCTCATGAAGGGGGTTCCTTGGTCTGTTAGAATCTCTTTGGTAGACCTGTTCGAGCAAAAATATGGACCAACTCTCGGGCTATACTTTTACTGGACATGTTCCTTAGGGGAACCGCTTCTGGATACCGAGTCGCATAGTCCATGACGACCAGGATATATTGGTGGCCCCGAGCTGATTTGACTATGGGGCCCACGAGGTCCATGGTAATCCTCTCAAAGGGAACCTCTATCACAGGTAGTGGAACTAAGGGGCTACGGAAGTGGGAGGAGGGAGCGGTTATTTGGCAGGTGGGGCAGGACCTACAAAAGTTTTGAATTTCTCGATAACACCCTGGCCAATAAAACCTCCTCAGTATACTCTCCTGAGTTTTCTCGACCACTAGGTGTCCCCCCAGAACATGTGAATGGGCCATGTCTAGCACCCGCCGTCTGTATGGCCCCGGCACTAACAGCTGTTCCACTATCTCACCGCCCCTCAGTTTTGCCACCCGATATAGCAACTCCCCTGTACTGCAAAGTGGGGGAATCTGGTGTCGGCCCCCAGCTCTTGGGCAACCCCATTACATACAGTAACCTGGTCGAACGCCCCTTTTAAGGTCAAGTCTCGAACTTGAGCAGTCCCAAAGTTCTCTCTGGACATATCTAACGCAGGTAGGTCGGCCTCCTCGGTCACCGTCTCACCCTCATCACTGACAAGGACGCACAGTGGGAACTCCTCTCTCTGAGACTCTGTCGGGGGTTCTTCTTCAAGGATCTCGCTTTTCCCCATGCTACTTAGTCCAGTTCCCTTCCCCCACAAGTCCCAGAATAAAGAAAAATCACGGCCCAATATGACGGGATGTATCAGGTCCTTTACCACCCCGACTTCATGGGACTGGGCACCACAGTCTGTCCCCACTGTTACTGTGGCCACGGGATAGTCCTTGGCGTCACCATGGATGCACCGAACACCCAGGGTTTTGGAAGGGATCAACTGGTGGGGAAGGGATGCTCTGATCAAGGTCACCAGACTCCCGGAGTCCAACAGCCCAAGCACTTTTATTCCATTAATGGATACTGCACGCGCCTGCGGTCCCTTGCCGGGTCGACAGTCCACGCTACAGGCTGGATAGGCATAATAGGAGACCCGTCTGCCTAGACTGCAGTCCATGAGCTCAGGGGATATTTGACACTTGGCGGCTACATGTCCAGGGTTGTGACATCGCCAGCAAACTATATCTTTCCCAACTGTTCTAAAGGCCCCTTCAATAGGAGTGGGACGCCCCCCAGTGGTGGCTCTAGACCCCTTCCGTGGTGAACCCACCCCCTTTTGGGTATCCCAGTAGGGAGAAATGACTGCATCCGGTTTCCCAAGAGATCTCTCAACTACCTGGTACCTCTCTACCAGGCTGATAAAGTCATCTGCGTTATGGGGATCACCCTGGGCAACCCAGGTCTGTACTGACTTGGGAAGGGAATGCATGAATCTATCAATCACCACCCGCTCAACCATCTGGGCCGGAGTGGAGGACTCCGGTTGTAGCCACTTCTGAACAAGATGCAATAGGTCAAACATCTGCGAACGAGGGGGTTTGTTGCTAGCATACGCCCAGTGATGATCTCGCTGGGCTCTTACTGCCATATTTACTCCCAGACGTGCTAAGATCTCTGTCTTTAGTCTGGGATACTCCTTAGCATCTTGCAGCGCCAAGTCAAAATACGCTTTTTGGGTTCACCCGATAAATATGGCGCCAGAACCTCTGCCCACTGTGCTGGTGGAAGTCTCTCCCGATCAGCCACCCCTCTCAAAAACAGTCAGAAATGCTTCTACATCATCCCCAGGGTCATCTTCTGCATGGCCCGCCTTACCGCCTTCCTGACGTGAGAATCATCAGTCGGCCCTGGGGTTCGGGTGGCCGCCCGGCTCTGGATGGCTTCTGCCAAAAGCTGTATCTGCTGTTGCGCCTCCTGCTGGTGCTGCTGCTGCGACTTTTGCTGCAACTGGATCTGTTGAAGTAACAGTTTGGTCGTCTCCTGGTGCTGCTGCTGCATGCTCTGCTGGGCCTGCTGTATGCTCTGCTGGCTCTGTAGGTGTTGCTGCTGTATGCTCTGCTGGGCCTGGACCAGGTGCTTAACGAGCTCCTCCATGCTGCCGGACTTCTCTAGCTGTCTGGCAACCTTCACCCAGGACATCCACCGGTCTTTGT
This sequence comes from Oophaga sylvatica, assembly GCA_033576555.1. NCBI lineage: Eukaryota > Metazoa > Chordata > Amphibia > Anura > Dendrobatidae > Oophaga > Oophaga sylvatica. The sequence goes on along the minus strand of JARQOD010000002.1, from coordinate 187,738,965 downwards.
GGCAGGTACACGTGTTCCTGGAATCCTGCACACACTCTCACACCAACTGTGGCAAGACGACTCGCTCGGCTCTCCTGAAGGCAGACTCAGGACACACGTTCTCTGGGTTTTCTTTCTGCTGGTTTATTATCAGCCATAAACTCATGCAGGTTTCGCAGGAAAAGTAAACATGACCCTTCTGGGTTAAACGGGAAAAACATAAAAAAAAAAAACAATAACTCAGTCCATAGATGAGTGGGTTCCACCCGCTCTCGGTAGCATAAACTGCACTGCTAAAGTCCTTGTGGAAAGTTCTGCAGCTTCCACTATCCTGTCTGGAGACTTTCCTCTCCAGACCACACCAGAGAAAAAAAACAGGACTGAGCTTTTATACATTGCTCAGCCACACCCTTTAACAGAGTAAACCTATCAGCATATAACATGCTGTCAGATAAATAAAGCAGGTCTTAGTTCACACAGGAGAGCATCCTGTGTGACACATACCTCCCCTCACATATAAAACCAGTGACACTGTCACAATATATATACATATATATATATATATATATATATATATATATATATATATATATATATATAATATATATATATACATATATACTATATATATATACACACACACACACACACACACAATATATATATATACAGTACAGACCAAAAGTTTGGACACACCTTCTCATTCAAAGATTTTTCTGTATTTTCATGACTATGAAAATTGTAGAATCACACTGAAGGCATCAAAACTATGAATTAACACATGTGGAATTATACATTACACTTTACAAAAAAGTGTGAAACAACTGAAAATATGTCTTAAATTCTAGGTTCTTCAAAGTAGCCACCTTTTGCTTTGATTACTGCTTTGCACGCAGAAAAGGTGAACGGATGGACTCTACATGCCTGGTTCCCACCGTGAAGCATAGAGGAGAAAGTGTGATGATGTGGGGGTGCTTTGCTGGTGACACTGTTGGGGATTTATTCAACATTGAAGCAGTGAGCGGTCCAGCTCACCCCAAACCATCTCGATTGGGTTCAGGTCTGGTGACTGTGGAGGCCAGGTCATCTGGCGTAGCACCCCAACACTCTCCTTTTTGGTCAAATAGCCCTTAGACAGCCTGGAGGTGTGTTTGGGGTCATTGTCCTGTTGAAAAATAAATGATGGTCCAACTAAACGCAAACCGGATGGAATAGCATGCCTCTGCAAGATGCTGTGGTAGCCATGCTAATTCAGTATGCCTTCAATTTTGAATAAATCCCCAACAGTGTCACCAGCAAAGCACCCCCACACCATCACACCACCTCCTCCATGCTTCACGGTGGGAACCAGGCATGTAGAGTCCATCCGTTCACCTTTTCTGCGTGCAAAGCAGTAATCAAAGCAAAAGGTGGCTACTTTGAAGAACCTAGAATATAAGACATATTTTCAGTTGTTTCACACTTTTTTGTAAAGTGTATTGTGTAATTCCACATGTGTTAATTCATAGTTTTGATGCCTTCAGTGTGATTCTACAATTTTCATGGTCATGAAAATACAGAAAAATCTTTGAATGAGAAGGTGTGTCCAAACTTTTGGTCTGTACTGTACATACATATATATGTATATAATTTCCAAATTGGATAGAACACCAAATAAACTCTCACTAGAAGACCATAAAATGTAACTTTTATTTCTATTAATTAAAATAAAGAGTATACAAAGGGTATAAAACGTTTTGTCCCTAATCTGTCTCGAAAGTCTGCAGTTATTTTATGCAGTATTCCTGCTCATTTATATTTAGAAATTGTATAGCACCCTATATGCTAATACATAGTGTAGAATAGGACAACAAATTTTAGCACCAGCGTCCCCCTAACAGGTTTCACTGCTCTGGTGGCGTCATCAGGGGATGGGACATAGGCTTATGTATTAGCATATCGGGTGCTATACACTTTCTAAATATAAATTAGCAGGAATAACTGCAGACTTCTGAGACAGATTAGGGACAAAACATTTTATACCCAATAAATATTTTTTATTTTAATTAATAGAAATAAAAGTTAAATTTTAATGGTCTTCTAGTGATGGTTTATTTGGAGTTCTCCCCAATTTGGAAATTAAAATGTATAAAAATAAGAAATGTTTGCTTGTGTTGCCATTTTGTGATACACAAAACTTTTTTATTTTTCTGTCAATGGAGCTAGGGGGATGTGGGCGCTTGTTTTTTGTATGCTGAGCTGTTGTTTTAATTCATACCATTTTGGAGTACAGACATCAAAACCACAGAAAGAGGAATAAAAATCTTCCAATATTCAAGAAAAAAACAAAAACAGGCAGAGATGCTTACTTACCTGTTTAAATAGGCCTCAATACAAATGCACTGACAGGGTGCAGCGGCCTTCAATCAAGGATTGGCCGTGTGGCACATCAGTGCAAAAAAAAAATAATCTGTATGTGGCGATGTTCACACCAGGAATGCAAAGCATCTGGTTCACAGCCTATTAGTGACGCCCTATGGTGGGCTGCCCAGGGCTGACTATATTGCATCCGGTGTGAACAGAGGCCACAGTTTACAGAACGATTAGGACTCAACTGCACCCCAAAGAAATATAACGTGCACAAAAACAGATCAATATATGTAAGGTATTGGTTGATATTCTGGCCACAATCTGTAAGCTGGCAACCCATGTCACAGATCCTTACGCTTGCCAGTCCTACTCTAACATCAAAACCACAAAAAGAGGAATAAAAATCCTCGAATATTCAAGAGAAAAACAAAAACAGGCAGAGATGCTTACCTGTCTAAATAGGCCTCAATACAAATGCACTGACAGGGAGCAGTGGACCCAAGTAAAATGGCAACTACACAGGTGCATTTATACCAAATAAAACAGCCAGCCTTCAATCAGGTATTGGCCATGTGGCACACCAGGAAAATGGCTGCTGGGGGCGGTGCATGCACAGATGGAGATCTCGGCATCAAGATCTCGGGAGATGAGATCTCAGCGCTGAAATCTCATCTCCCGAGATTTTGGTGCCAAGATCTCCATCTGCGCATGCACCGCCACCCCCGGCAGCCATTTTCCCAGAGTACACCGTATAGGAAATCTTGCAACTGCGGTTGCTCTGGTCTTTCACAAAATGTCGGCAGAAACCCCGCAACACGGAATACCAGCAGCACGGAACACCCGCAGTGGCGCGCCGTGCAGCCTAACACCCCCTCATCCCAAACTGCGGCCTGCAGTTACCCTAGGACCCTGCTCCACTGGGGCCAGTAAGGTATATCCGCATTATAATATGCACCCCCCATTTTCCCAAAAAATTTTGGGGAAAAAAAAAAGAGCGTCTTTTAATCCGAAAAATACGGTACATTATTATTATTTTATTATTATTATTATTTTGCATGTCAAAGCTGGGAAAAACTGAGTGATTTAAACTTTTATTTTTATAATTAATTTTCTATTTTTTAAATATTGACAGTCATGCTATTTAGCAAGTGCTTGTGAAATTTAAATTAAATGATATGTGGTTTTCTAAATATTTTAAAAATATAAATCTGAATATTGTGACATGCATTTGTATTCAGCGCCCCTGAGTCAAAACTTTGTAGGACCACCTTAACTGTATTTACAGCTGCCAGTCTTTTGGGGTACATCTCTATGAGTGATGAGTGAATCTGTTTGGAAAACGATCGCCAAACAAATTCGGCACGAATATGGCAAATTCGGATTCGTGATCGGAAACTCGAGTTAAATTTTATAAAATCAGTAAAAATCAGTAATATTCGGTAAAAGTGTGGGAAAATATTTGTGTTCCCACAAAAAATATTTTCAGCAATTTAGCAACAATAATGGTGGTGTATCATGAGTGTTTGGCACATGTTTAATGAGGGGAGGGGGTTTGCAGAGCTCAGAGGCGCGGCGTTCTTGTAAGCGCTAGCAGTCATTTTTTTTTCCCTAACTTTATGTGTGCACATTGCAGCTAGCCAATCATGGCACAGGAAACACCCACAATGTCTTGACACATGTCTTTCTCCATATAAATAGCGGACATCTTGTTTTAGCGCCATTTTCACACTGTAATAGCGCAGAGAGGCTGCTCGTGACGCTGTCACTGTTAACAGCAAGATTTTAGCTAGTTAGTTAGGCGGTTGTATATCAGTCAGATAGTGTCTAGTATAGCTGTAAAATTTACCTTCTGGATTTTTATTTTTTGGGGCCATTACTGAGGTCCACAGACAAAGCCAGCACAGTATGTGTTTTGCACTGCTTCTATTGTGCTCCATGCACGAGTATAGCATTCTAATTAATATTTTTCACTGGATAAATGTGAAAAAGCCTGCTGTATCCTACATTTTAGCTAGTTAGCTAGGTGGTTGTATATCAGTCAGATAGTGTAGCGAGCTACTGTCCAGTGTAGCTGTTAAATTTACCTTCCAGCATTTTTTTTTTTACCTTTTTTGGACATTACTGAGGTCCACAAGGAAAGCCAGCAGGGCACATGTTGGCACAGATTGGCAAAACAAAAGCCAATATTCCTCTGTCCAATGTCTGTGTTCTTTTGCCCATATTAATCTTTTCCTTTCATTTAAGCCAGTCTTAAATATGGCTTTTGTTTTGCCAATCTGCCCTGAAGGCCAGCATCCCCAAATCGCCTCTTCACTGTAGATGTTGACACTGGCGTTTAATGTGTACTGTTTAATGAAGCTGCCAGTTGAGGACCTGTGAGGCGTCAATTTTTCAAACTAAAGACTCTAATGTACTTGTCTTGTTGCTCAGTTGTGCAGCGGGGCCTCCCACTTGTCTTTCTTCTCTGGTTAGAGCTTGTTTGTGCACTCCTCTAAAGGGAGTACTACACACCATTGTATGAATTCTTCAGTTTCTTGGTAATTTTTTGCATGGAATAGCCTTCATTTCTAAGAACAAGAATAGACTGTCGAGTTTCACAAGAAAGTTCTTTTTTTTTGGCCATTTTGAGAGTTTAATGGAACCAACAAATGTAATGCTCCAGATTCTCAACAAGCTCAAAGGAAGGTCAGGTTTATAGCTTCTCTAATCAACCAAACGGTTTTCAGCTGTGTTAACATACTTGCACAAGGGTTTTAAAGGGTATTTTAACCATCTATTAGCCTTCTTACACAGTTAGCGAACACAAAATACCATAAGTACACTGGAGTGATGGTTGTTGGAAATGGGCCTCTATACACCTATGAAGATATTGCATTACAAACTAGACGTTTGCCGCTAGAATAGTCATTTACCACATTAACACTGTATAGAGTGTATTTCTGAATCATTTAATGTTAGCTTCATTGGAAAAAACTGCTTTTCTTTCAAAAATAAGGAAATTTCTAAGTGACCCTAAACTTTTGACCGGTAGTGTATATATATATTTATAGTTCTTACACTTCTACATACTGTAATAGCTGCTAATTCAATTGCCGGCTTTTGTGAAATCACAGAAGCCGACATGAAATGATACATTGTTTCCACACAGTTAACCATGTCATTTCCTGTATTTTGATATATGGTTTGAACTTACAATTACATGAGTGTATTTGTACAAAATTTCAGACATGTAGGGGTTAATTAAAGGTGTAAATTCGTTGAAAAAAAATGCGTGGGCTCCCGCTGTATTTTCTCCACCAGACAGACAAAGCAAGCGAGTGGGGGCAGATAATAATAGCCTAGGGAGGGTACATTTTTTTTGTGCCCCCCCGGCTACTAACATCTGCCCCCAGACACCCCAGAAAGGGCAAATCTATAATTAGATTTGCCCTTTCTGGCACTTTGCCCGTCTATTCCCATTGCCCTGTAGCGGTGGCGAATGGGTTAATAAGGCGTTAATGTCACCTTAGTATTGAAAGGTGACCTTAAGGCAGGTTAATAATTGAGAGCTGTCAATTAGACAACTATCAATTATTAATCCTATTGAAGTAAATAAAAAAACACAAACACACTTTAAGAATAAATAATTTTAATGAAATCAAAACACATATTTTTGACCATCTTTTATTTCACTCTTAATCCGTTTGAAGCCCTTGTTCTTCTAAAATAAATATAAAATAATAAAACAACATTATTCTTACCTATCTTGCGATCTGTCACGTCCCACGATGTAATCCTTCACAAAGGGTTAACTAGCAATCAGATAAGCAGCGCAACTAATGCTGCGTGCTCATCTGATAGCTCCTGAATGAATGAGCTTATCTCCTGCCGACAGGAGAGGATGTGATTAATGAATGAAGCTTAATTGATTGTATCCACTTTCACGTTAGGTCAGGTCACTGAAGTGAAAGTGGCAATAAATCAATTAAGCTCCATTCATGAATCTATTCCTCTCCTTTCACTGGGAGAGTAAATGATTCATTCATGGGGTTACAACTTGGAGACAGCATTAGCTCTCTGCAAGCTGTAACCTGTTAACCCTTTCTGATGGATTACACCGTGGGACCTGACTGTATATCGATTGGTAAGAATAATTTTGCTTTTTTATTTTATTTTTATTACAGGAAATGGTTTTAGCAGGAAAATAAAATATGGTCAAAAACTGTGTGATTATTTCATTAAACTTATTTTTTATTAAACTGTGTGTGTTTGATTTTTGTATCATACAATAGGATTAATAATTGATAGTTGTCAAATTGACAGCTCTCAATTATTAACCTGCCTTAAGGTCACCTTTCAATGCTAAGGTGACATTAACGCCTTATTAACCCATTCGCCACCGCTACAGGGCAATGGGAATAGACGGGCAAAGTGCCAGAAAGGGCAAATCTAATTATAGATTTGCCCTTTCTGGGGTGTCTGGGGGCAGATGTTAGTAGCCAGGGGGGGCACAAAAAAAATGTACCCTCCCTAGGCTATTATTATCTGCCCCCACTCGCTTGCTTTGTCTGTCTGGTGGAGAAAATACAGCGGGAGCCCACGCATTTTTTTTCAACGAATTTACACCTTTAATTAACCCCTACATGTCTGAAATTTTGCACAAATACACTCATGTAATTGTAAGTTCAAACCATATATCAAAATACAGGAAATTACATGGTTAACTGTGTGGAAACAATGTATCATTTCATGTCGGCTTCTGTGATTTCACAAAAGCCGGCAATTGAATTAGCGGCTATTACAGTATGTAGAAGTCTAGGAACTATAAATATATGTATATATATATGTCACAATTATATATATATATATATATATATATATATAAATGTATTCTATGTTGTGGTATATGTATTGTTTCTATTCTTTATTAAAGCTGTCAGTGTGATTTTACAGTAATGCCAGGGATGAATTAGCGGCTATTATACTATGTAGAAGTGTATGACCTATATATATATTATATATATATTAGATGTATATATATATATTATATATATAATTATTTGCTTTTTGTGAAAATTCTTTTGTTACAATGTGATTTTTACATGACTTTTTACATAGAGATAACTGCTCTATGTAAAACTTCATGTTAAAATCGCATTGCATACAGATGGAAAACTGATGGAAAACTGACAGAAAACGCATGGTGCGATTTAAAATCGCATAAAAATCGCATGCCTTTTTACAACAAATGTACCGTTTTTTTCCTGCAGAAAACGGACCGATTTTTTTCCACCCAGTGAGTATGAGGCCTCAGGATGCTGTTCGGACCGTTCTTCTTCCTGCCCCGGACACAAGCTAAAAAAAATTTTGGTGCAGATTTCCTCCTCCTGACTCTGCAAAGCTTTGAGTACACTTCTGATGAACATGGCATAGAATGTGTGAACAGCTCTTCAGACTCACCCATCTGTGGTTCCGTACAGTCAGTTGAACGGTTGGATAGTTGGGATGGGGGGGAAGCAAGGGGAATTTGGGAGCTGTACTGGGTGTGATGTTGAGGTGGAGGAAGAGGAGAGGCCACTTGAAGCTGCACTTGCCATCCACTCATGTACATGCTCTTTCTGGGCATCATCAACAAGTCATACCGCTGTGCGTCTGCCAAAGAAAAGTAGTGGTGTAGCCTGTCCAGTAACATAAGTTGTCAGTTGTCTTTGCATAGGACAGGACGTTGCTTGACTAGTGCTTTCACAAACATTACCACCTACCCCATGTACACCTTGAACACCAAGCCTAATTCCCCTTCCACCACGGCCTGGCTTTTTCCCAGTCATGTTGCTCAGTGTGGTAGGAGCACAGTATTAGCAACCAAAAATTAGATTTTAAACTCTGCACCAGGTCCCTTACTGTATGACATTAATAACAGAAGAATTTTTTTTTTTGGACCAAGGATCAGGCCTCTACAGCTTAATTTCAACCAAAACAAATGACAAAATGTGATACAGTGGGTTGTCTAACTTTTTACAACTAAAAAAATTGTAATTTTTTTTAAAATTTGCCTTAGGGCTGCAGCCAGGTTCATATCACCGCCACAAAATGACAACATGGGATACAGCAGGCTGTTTCACATTTAGCAACAGAAATAATAACTTTTTTTTTTTTTTTAATATGCCTTAGGTCTGCAAAGTTTTATATTACCACAGCACTAAATCACAAGGTGGGATACAGCAGGCTGTTAAATATTTTTTCACTATCTACATGTGAATTGGAATTCTATACTCGTGCATTGATCACAATAGAAGCAGCGCACAACACGTGCCCTGCTGGCTTTCTTTGTGCACCTCAGTATGGCCAAAAAAGAAAAAAAGTGATGGAAGTTAAATTTAACAGCCACACTGGACATAGTCTTAGCTACACTATCTGATATGCAAATACCTATCAAACTAGCTAAAATGTGGGATACAGCAGGCTTTTTCACATTTAGCTAGTGAAAAAATATTATTTAGAATGCTATACTTGTGCATGGAGCACAATAGAAGCAGTGCACAAAACAATTGTATGATGTGTCCTGCTGGCTTTGTGAACCTCAATAATGCCCCCCCCCCCAAAAAAAAAAAAAAAATTCCAGACGGTAAATTTTACAGCCACACTGGACACTATCTACCTACACTATCTGACTGATATACAACCGCCTAACTAGCTAAAATCTTGCTGTTAGCAGTGGCAGAATCAGAAACAGCCTCTGCTCTGTTGCAGTGTGAAAATGGCGCTAAAACAAGATGTCCACTATTTATATGGAGAAGGACATGTGATTTCATTAGCCAATGACACAAGCCGTTGTGTCAGGACATTGTGGGTGTTTCCTACGTCCTGATTGGCTAGCCACAATGTGCACATAAAGTTAGGAAAAAAATAAAAGACTGCTGTGCTGTGCTTACAAGAACGCCGCGCCTCTGAGCTCTGCAAACTCCCTCCCCTCAAACAAGTGCAAAACGCTCATGATACACCACCATTCTCGTTGCTAAAGTGCTGAAAATACTGTATTTTTGTGGCAATTCAAATATTTTCCCACACTTTTACCGAATGTTACCGATTTTTACCCATTTTATAAAATTTTGCTCGGGTTTCCGATCATGAATTCAAATGTGCCATATTTGTGCCAAATTTATGTTTGACGATCGTTTTCTGAACAAATTGCTCATCATTAATAGTAATCAGATTGCAGAGTTTTGTAGCTATGATGCACTTTTTATTTTTCACTAGATGATTTGGTTTATATGATTTTCCCACCAAAGTAAGTCCTAATCAGTTAAAAGGAGAGCGTTACACTAACACTAATATCTTTATGACTAGAAGTTTTTCATTCTAAATCAATACGTTGGTGGAAGTTGTGACCGTGCCCAGAGAGAAAGTGGGCCAGCGATGCCAGAGCTTCTTTTAGCTGGATGGGCATCCACGGACATACATTCAGTTGAAATGAAGATCCATGCACCGCAATAGCTATTCAAGCCACTGGCCAATAACAAGCCAGCAGCTGATGTCAGGTGTGCAATGTGTTCCCCAATCAACTGGCTATGGAGGAAGAAGAGGACGCTGCTCATAGTGGGAGTGGGACAGGTGAGAATTTTTTTTGTTTGGATTTTTCATGTGTACATCAGCAGTAGGATGGGAGAAATTACAGGATGGAGAGCAGGATTGGGGGACATTTCTACAGAATAAGGCCGGGGGACATTGCTACAAGATAGGGGCCAGGAAGAGGGGCATTATTATAGGACTGGGGACATTATTACAGGATTGGGGCTAAGACGGAGATCATTATTACAGGATGGGACATTACAAAATGAGGAAGATTATTATAGGATGGAGCCATTATTACAGGATAGGAGCCAGGATGGGGGGCATTAATACTGAATGGAGGTCAGATAGGGGATATTATCACAAAATGGAGCCCATTATGGGGGATATTATTACAAAAGTGAGGCAAGAACAAGACATTATTACAGGATGGTGGCCATTATTACAAGATAAGGGGCTAAGACATATTATTAAAGGACAGGGTACATTACTGCAGGATAGGGGCCCGGAAGGGAGACATTATTATAGGATTGGGGACATTACTACAGGATGGAGGATATTATTACAGGATAGGGACTAGAACAGAAGACATGATTAAAGAACAGGGGACATTACTACAGGATAGGTGTGAGGAAAGGAGACAATATTATAGGGTGGTGAACATTATTACAGTAAATAATTGGGCTTATGTTTTTATTCTGGCTAAAACTAAGGCTGAACTCCAGAGCACTCTGCACTAGGAATAAAATGTAATTAAAAATCTTTGTACTTTGATCCATTTTTCTCCCTCTTCCACTGAAATACAGCCCCACAGCATGATGCCATCAACACTATTGTAACTATGGTATTATTTAGGAACTAAGCAGTGCCTGCATTCGTCCAGATGTTTCTTTGCATTCAGGTTGAGGAAGTAATTGATTAGAGAAGCATCAAATTCTTAAAACCCAACTTAATAAATTGTTGTGTCTTTTGTGACTGGGCAATCCTGTAAGTCAAAATCCTCGTGGCATGTACGTGTGTAATTGGGTAGGCACATAGTTGCCATCTGCAGCGGAAACTGGCGCTAATATACTACTGAGCTTGTGGTACATTGCTAGGGCAAGAAGTAGGTCCGATCCTAGCACTTTAGTCCCTTTCCGACATGGCCAACTTCGTTTTTTGTTTTTTTCCCTCCCACTTTTGTTTTTTGCAGGGTAAGTTGTACTTTTGAATAGCAACACTCATTTTACCAGTTTACTAGAGCACAGGAAAAAAAATTCATAGTGCAGTGAAATTGTTTAAAACTCGTAATCCTGATAGTTTTTATTTAATGTTTTTTTACGGTCTTTTTGTCATAAAAATTACCTGGTACCATGATTGTTCAGGTGAGAATGATTATGGTGAAAATAAAAGTAACATTTTTTATTTTTTTTTTCGTGGGGAAAAAAATTGGAAATTTGTGGAAAAAAAAAAAATTGTGCAGCCATATTCTGACCCCTAATATTCCAATTTTTTGCTCAAAGAAGCTGTGTTAGGGCTTGTTTTTTTGCTGGGTGAGTTTGTGCCATTTTGGGATAATTTCACATAATTCTTACTGCATTTTAGCGGCATTATGGGGTTAAAAAATTAACAAAACAATTTCGGCGTTTTGAATTTTTTCTATTTACAGTTTACCGATTGGTTAATTAATTTTATATTTGATAGCTAATGTTTCTGAACGCAATGATACCACATGTATTTTGCTTTAATATATTTTTTAATGGGGGAAAAGGGGGTGTGATGTGAACTTATGGGGGCTTTTTATTACTTTTTACTGTATTTATTAGTCTTGATAGGGCACTAGAACGTACGATCATTCGATCGCTTGTAATATATAGAGCAATACCACAGTATTGCTGCACATAGTAAAACTAACTCTCCTTTGAAGTCCACAAACAGGCTGGGTTTCAATGGAGCTTTGTGATGGCAGGCCTTCATCAGACTCCTGACTGCCATAGCAACTCATCGGCCAACCGGGATCACGTAAAGGGGGTGCCGATAGGCACACAGAACGAAGACAGCATCATTTAACAGATTAATGGAGACAGATGCTGTGACACAGCCAACATCTGCTGGTATGGGGTGGGCTCAGCGCGCAAGACTCCATACACTCACTCCCAACGGCGGATGTCAGTAAGGGGTTAGCTCTACAGATACAGCTGTCAAGAGTATAATATTTATACTGCATTGGTCTCAGAATATGGAGACTAAAAAAAAAATTACAGAATTTTTTGGTGCAAAAGAAGTAAAACATAAAAATCCTGTTTAAATTTTGGTAGTCTTTAGCGTATTGACGTAGATATGTCCAAAGAAATAATGATTTGTAATCTAGATTGTGAGCCCGGTAAATACCTGTAAAGCGCTGTGGAATTAATGGCGCTACATAAAGAATAAATAAATGTCAATTAAACTGAATGGCGAAGTGTTTAAAAAATATCTAGATTTGCCATTTTTACTTTATTCATTCCACTTCCCAAAATGTGTTATAAAAAGTGTTAGTTGAATTTACCGCAAAGAACAAATAGAAAGAGAATAAATCTCACACTAGATTTGTGCAGCACATGAATAGTGTAGAACTGAATACATTAAAAACAACTGTAGAATTGCTGGGGTTTTTTCTATTTCTCACAATAAAGAATTAGGAAACATTAGGTAATTAGTTATATGAACCCCAAAATATTGTCACTGGCAAATACTGCTCTTCCAACAACAAAAAAAGAAGCTCTCTTATGTCAAGGTAAAATATAATTTTCTACTATACTTTTATATTTATAGTGTGTATATGTATTTTGTAAACACGAAGTTTCCCTTAAATGATATTATTCAGATTGAAACTTATTTTAGGACAATGTTAGTATCTGCTGGTGTCTGTCTCCACCTTGTGTCCTATCACTGTATTACACTAACTATCTAATAACTTGAACTGGATCCACTGAAATGCCCCCCCCACCTTTGGGGAATTGAGGAACCACATGATACACGAGAACAATAGAATCTTTCTTCAAGAAACGAAACTGAGGATGACAACACGATCAAGGAGGACTTAGAAGAAGATCTAAGGACCAATTAGGATGACCAGATGCTGAATATATACATATATGGACATGATTCAGCATATCTCTTTCTCCTCAATCCCGCCTTTACTCCACCCCAATATTCTGTGTATGTAATCTTATGTACGTGAATAAAAAGTTCAGTGCTTACTGGAGATGGCCGCCTAATAGCACCATTTTCTTTAGGGCACGTTCTGAAGTCTGAACCAGCGTATTGCCTGATTCATTCTCGGTCGACCCGTGCTCTTAGTCTAATTTGGAGTGACTGGAGGATGAGTGGTTTGTCGTTACGACCCCGACAATTGGCGCCTAACACGTGGGGCCGTGGATTGCCGCCCGTCCGGACCCGTCCCGAGGACTTTGCGGTGGTGCCCGCGGTGACTGAGTGCGAGGACTGCAGCCTCCGTTGAACACGGTAAGTTGGGATCATATACTTTATATGCGTCCCACTTGCCTGTGTGTCAGTCACTGTTTGGTCCTGTCGTATTGTCCATTTGGGTCTGGAGGGGTGACTGGTTGAGTGGTGAGACCAAGGGCAATCCCACGCCACGAACCAGCAAGTGTGACCGAGTGACGTTGCATGCCTGCACGTGCTTGAGTCGAAACACCACGTTCCTCCTCCTCCGGTCACTGTACCTTTATGTAGATAATTGCCTCCCGTGACTGTTAGAATAAAGTTGGGACAAATTTTAGATTCTTGAAGTGTTGAGTGGGGTAGAAGACGCACATGATAGTCTAATCAGTGACGAATGGAGCCGGGGCTCTTCGTCTGAGAAGTGACAAATGGAGCAGGGGCTCTTTGTCCAACACGGGGAGTCTCATTAGGAGAAGCCCCAGTGTCAGTGCATGGAGCGGGGACTCTGTACTGTGTAGAGTGTTACGGTGGACTGTGCTGTAAAGTTATCACCCACAGTTAGGGAAGGGACAAATTGAGCAGGGACTTTTTGTCTTGTCAACACATGGAGCGGGGACTCTGTATTGACGGGTGGTGACCTGCAAGTGGCACCGGTGGTCTGAGTCGCGACAGATCATTTCACTCTGTTAAATCATGATGCGTCTGTTTAAATCTGAGAGACCTCACAAGTTAGAGGGTGGTGCTTTGGGAGTGGTTAAATTGGTGGAATCACGTGGAGGCAAGAAGGCTGTTAAGAATGAGCTTGCCGAGTACAGGCAGGCTTCAGCCTTCAGTGTGGAAAGACTTTGTCGCACAGAATGAGGGAAAGTTGAGAGATCAGGGGCTCTTGTATCAAGCCCAAGCACATTTAAGAGTAGTAAATGATTTGAAAGTTGAGGGTTGGAAGAGGTAGATGGAATAAGGAGGTTCGGAAAGTGCTGAGCCTTTGTTCGGATATGTAAAATGCTCTGCATATGATCTTGTTGATGTAACTAAAATGGCCGCTCCAAGCCCTCGGCCACCGCCCTATAATGGTGCCGATCTCAGAACAAAGGGAGGTTGGACTTGTCATGTGTGTGGTGAACAGAATCCGCCCTGGGCGGAGACCTGCCGTGTTTGTGGGGCGGGTCGCTCCTGGTGTAATGCCAAGCCAATCGCCCCTCCCACACCCAGCGGCCATTTTGGTAAACCCAGTGGCCATCTTAATACACCCGGAAATGGCCAACACCCCATCTCCTCCGGCGGCCATCTTGGGACACCCAAGCACACCCAGTCAGGCCTATATCCCTTGCTGATACCAACCAGGGCCTACTACCAGCCCCCGCCTGCACCTGTGCAGGCCACAGCTCCCAATATGGCACCAGATGCAACACCATTGTTCCCTTTCACACACCCCAACCCGGCCATTGCTGCAATGCATGAATCTTCAGTTTTTCAAACAATGATCAGGAGCCGCCGTCATGATATTATGGGATCTAATGAAGGGGAGGAGGATCAGGAGAGAGAAGAGGGGTGGGCCCCTTAACAGCCACCACTATCCCCAGCAGCACCAGTATCTTCTCTTCCCTCCTCCATTCCCCCACCATCATTGTCAACCCCTGGTCCTAGGGCCTATTCCACCCCTACTTCAGAGATAAGGCACCTTCCTCTCCTTCACAAATCCTCAGAGAGGACAGTCGTTCTGTAAGATTCACGGAAACCCCGGTCAGGCCCCCAGCTCCCGGTGTACTTGAAAACTGGTATCCCTGCCATTCACAGCATTACACAGACCGCAACGGAAATCCAGTGACATTATCCATAGGGTACGGTGATATCCTGACACATCGGGTTGGTGCTATAGTTAGTCCTGCCAACTCCAACTGCTCCAATAAAGGGGGTCTGGCTCTATTAATAGCCCAAGCAGGTGGTCCCATCGTCACTGCAGAATGCATGGCTCATATATACACTCATGGCCCTTTGCCACCTGGACAGACTCTGACAACCCATGCAGGGGACCTTCCCGCTGATATCATCATCCATGCAGCAGGTCCAGTCCATGATCCTCTAAATTCAAATGAGTCACGGGCCACCCTTCGGGCCATTATACATTCAATACTCCATCATGCTGGTATGTTAAAAACAGAAGACATTAGGCACCAGGAATTATTTGAAACCAATGATAAAATAGCAAATTTGTGATTGCTTTGTCTAAAGAGTTAACTAACACCCACTCTACAGTGTCTGCTTCTCTCCCAGAATTTACAGGTGACACGGTGCATGATTTCTCGCCTGATGACCTTATATATATAAAAATTTATGGGAAGAGACTGTCTCCAGCCCAGAT
This sequence comes from Oophaga sylvatica, assembly GCA_033576555.1. Lineage (NCBI taxonomy): Eukaryota > Metazoa > Chordata > Amphibia > Anura > Dendrobatidae > Oophaga > Oophaga sylvatica. The sequence continues at coordinate 187,723,301 of JARQOD010000002.1, read as the reverse complement.
TTGAGGGTCCCTACACTGTGATCCTGTCCACCCCTACTGCCCGAAGCTCGAGGGCAAGAGCACCTGGATTCACGCCTCCCATTGCAAGAAGGACAAGATTAATCAGCAGTCATGAAGTTTCTGATATACATATCCTTTTGAGCTATATCCTGATCTCCAGTAGTGCCAGTATGCCCACCTTCTGGTTAATACTACAACCCCTGTGGTTATCTTTAAGTTTCGATTTCTATCAAATATTCAACTGTGATAGGAATGATTTCAAGGGATCAACACACTAAATTTAGGGAAAAAGGGATATTTTATCTCTATGTCACCCGCCCAGGGAATGAAAACTGTTATGATTGGTTAGATGTGGGATAGAAAACAGAAAAAGGGAAAATTGGCAGATGAAGCTAGATACAATAGATTGATAAATGAGATATACAAGTGTTATATTTGTAGGAACTGATCTAAAGGGTATGCCACACTAAACAGCGTCGCTAACGAGATCGCTAAAATACGTCACTATTTAGCGATCTCGTTCGTGACGCTAACGTGTGTGGCATGTAGCAACGACGTGGCCCCTGCTGTGATCTCGCAGATCGTTCACTAGAGTTCTGGACCGTATTTAGATCATTGGCGTCCCGCTGGTGAGCCTATATCGCTGTGTCTGGCACCTTTTGTAAGCGATGTGCGCTGTTTTTTACATCGCAATGACCGTTAAAGTCGTTAATGAGATCGCTAACCGCTTATGCGTCGTTAACGAGATCACTAAGTGTGGCAGCTACTAGCGACATTAAAACGATCACAAAAACGTTCTCATTAGCTTGCGTCGTTATTGAGATCGCTAACGAGATCACTAAGTGTGGCAGTACCTTAAGAATGCAGAAGTCAGTGACAGCAAGCAGAGATAAGTGCTGGCAGCAGCGAGATGGTATTTTGCTGTACACCAAGGTCATTCTACAGATAAGCAACCTGCAGGCTGAGGGAGAGAGGACACACAAACTACGCAGTGGTTTGACCCCTCCCGTCGGGTATTCGTGAGGATGCACAGGAAAGAGTGCAACAGTTTTATGTTTTTGGAATAGACACAGTACGTAAGAATCGAAGGTCAGAGTATGTGAGAAGAAAGATAGACAGGCAGAGAAAAGAAGTTACACTAGAGGACAGAGTTCAGGAAAGAGCCAAAAGATTATTTCTGGACTCTAAGAAAAACTTGGGTGGAAATGGGTTTTGTCAAAGAAAACAAGACTAATGAGAGGGTTCTGGCAAGTTTAATATGAATGGCATAAAAAAAAAAAAGAAGTGACAAGGAAAAACAAAGTAAGTAGACCGGATTGGAGATCAGTAAAAGCAGAGGATCTAGCCAGAAAAGCACAGGGGCACAACATGGTTTAGCGCAGGCAAAAAGAGGAGCAAGGATACATGCTGTAGGTACTTGTCCTGCAAACAACAGGGAGAGGAGACGTGTGCCAGGAGATGGGCAGAAATTGTGCTACGGGTGCAAGAAACCAGGACATTTCAGGAGGGATTGCAGAACTAACCCATATCCAGCCTGTCCAAATAATCCATATGCAAATGATTCGCCTGCAAGAGGCCCCCAAGACCAATTAGAGGCGCTCCCATAGGATAATGGTAGCTTGCACATGAACCCCTTGTCTCCCTACCCCCCCACTCCTAATTGCACAGTGCAGGTGAACCTACCAGGGGGACATGAGGTTGAGTTCCAAGTGGACACGGGGGCAGACAATTCAGTAATTACAGAAGAGGACTGGCCATTTGGGAAAAGTGATTTCTCCCACCATGTTATAGCAACTCCTTACAACTCTCCAGCTCCCCGTCACTAAAAAGATTCCCCTGCAAATTCAAGGAACCACTGTACACACACAGTTAATGGTATCACCACGGGGTCAATGTAATCTTTCAGGAAAGTGATGTGTTGTCACAATTGCAAGCACATATTGAGTATCATCCGGTTTATAACTGTCACTATGACACCAGGACTGAAGCTGAGCACTCTTTGTAAAATCATGTCGCTAGACGTTGCTAGTATAGAGGACATAAATGAATTTCCTTCAATGTTGGAAGGTGTGATACCGCATGATTTCTGGGCTTCAGATAAAACAGATGTGGGCAGATTAAGGGTGCAGCCAGTCATGGTCAAATTTAAGCCTGGTGCAATTCTGCCCCAACAGAGACAGTATCTTTTTAGTTTAGCTCAAGAAACGACTATTGCTCAGCAGATGCAGAAACTGGTAGCAAGTGATGTTAAAACCTAGCCCCCACCTTCCGCAGCAGGCCTGCAGCTAGGTTCTTATCAGTAGCCTTAACAGAAAAAAAAAAAAACTCCAGCTTCCCCCTTCGGCTGAGATTTAACCCTCTATGTATTGGCTGGTACAATATATATAAACTTTTGTTCCAGATATCTCAGGATGCTGCTTAGTTTACAGTTATTGATTTTGCCAATGTTATTTTTATAATATGTTGATGATTTACTGATTTGTGCCCCCTCCAGGAAACAGTGTAGTATTGCAAAAGGATAAACTGCAATTCTGTAAATCTTCAGTTATCTTTTTGGGACATTGCATTACACTGGGGGCGCGACATCTGACCAGCGCTCGCAAAGAAGCTGTACAGAACTTTCCTATGCCTGTTAATGTTGCTGCTCTTAGGACATTTCTTGGACTGATTTCTACTGCAGACAGTGGATACATGCTGTATCAATCCTCATGCAGCCTCTCTATGACTGTATCACCATTGTGCTTTTTAAACTAACTCCTGAAGGTATAGACTGTTTTCATTCCCTCAAAAACAGGATTGTGGCAGCTCCAGCGCTAGGAACTCTCAACTATGAACTACTATTCACCCTGTATCTCCATGAACAGCAGGGACGCGCGGCAGGAGTATTGACTCAGTTATATGGTGACAATCAAAGGCCAGTGGCCTGTTTCAGTGGAAGACTAGATGCAGTGGCTAGGGCTGCCCCGTCCTGTGTACGGGCGGTACATGCTGTAGGACTATTGCTCCACAAATCGTCAGATATCGTTCTTGATCATCCACTGACAGTATTTACACCTCATGATGTATACATCATACTGAACCAGGTGCAGTCGGCACATCTTTCAGCTGCACGTCATCTTCGATTGCAATGTGCACTTTTAATGCCTCCAAATGTTTCTTTGCAGAGATGTACCACACTTAATCCTGCCACATTGTTACCTCTCTCGGATCTAGGGGGAGGTCAGGTACGGTATTGTACAAAGAAGATCCAAGAGAGGAGATTCCTCATGACTGTGTTCAGCTTATGGCACAGGAAACAGCAGGCCTACCCACAGTGTTTGAAACTGAAAGACATAATGTTGACTTTAAATCTTTTGTAGAACTCGCTACCAAGATGACTCAGGTACCTTCCACACCAGGTATGCCATCGTCTCCCTGAATGCAGTAATCAAAGCAGAACCAATGCTCCCACATCAGTCGGCCCAGGAGGCTGAATTTAAGGCTCTGACCGAGGCCTGTAAGATAGCTGAAGGTAGAATTGTTAACATCTACACAGATTCTAGATACGCATTCGGTATAGCTCATGATTTTGGTCCAATTTGGAAATCTAGAGGATTCCTGACGGCAGCAGGACATCCCATTAAAAATGCTGACGCAGTCCAGCAGTTAATTGATGCATTACAATTACCAAAAGAGGTAGCTGTCATAAAAGTTAAAGCACATACCAGACGCACTGATCAGGTGAGTAAAGGAAACCAATGGCCGATGCAGCAGCAAAAACAGCAGCCAGTAGACCACTCCAAGGGGTAACGATGCACCAGGTAAGCGCTCCCAAAAATCCCTTTGTGTCGGAGGATGCCTTACCCAGATGCAGGCTCAGGTGCGCCAGGAGGAAGTAGAAAAGTGGGAAAAAGAAGGTGCATGTCTGAATGCAGCAACTGGGGTATGGGGAAGAGGGATGCGCCGATGCCTTCCAAGGGCGTTGTACCCTGCGGTCGCCCAGATGTTACATGGGCCAACCCACCAGTCCAAAACTGCTGTAATGAGCGTGATGCAGAAGCATTGGGTAGCACCAGGCTTTTCCATCTGTATAGAAGGTTTGATCCAGGGATGCATGGTATGTGCTACACATAATCAGAGAAGGGTAGTCAAGACACCACCCAAACACGCCCCTCGGCCCCTCTATCCTTTCCAGAGACTGCAGATTGATTATATTCAGCTGCCAAAATCAGGGTCATGGGAGTATGGGTTGGTGTGTTTTGATTTATGCTCAGGTTGGCCGGAGGCTTTCCCGATTGCCAAGGCTACGGCTGCGGCAACCGCAAAGAAGCTGCTTGTGGAGGTGGTGTGCAGGTATGGAGTACCAAAGGTGACCGAAAGTGACAGAGGTACACATTTCACAGGTGAAATAATGAATGAAGTCTTGACAGCTCTGGGAATTCAACAAGTTTTCCACACCCCATATTATCCACAAAGCAGTGGAAAAGTAGAAGGACTAAATGGGACATTGAAGTAAAAATCTAAAAGGCCATGGCTGAAACAGGGAAATCTTGGCCTGAATGTTTACCATTAGCCCTATACTCAGTAAGGTACACTCCAAATAGAAAAACTGGACTTTCTCCGTATAAAGTACTATTTGGCAAAGTGCCTAGTTTAGGATGTTTCTTTTCCCAAGCATTGGAAATAAGTAATCATGTATTAAGCTCATATGTAAGGGATTTGCATAAAAGACTCAAGAAAGTACATGATAATGTCTTCAGTTCTCTTCCAGATCCGAACCAGGATCCTGGGAGTCACAGCCTGCAGCCTGGAGACTGGGTAGTCATTAAAAGACACGTGAGAAAGAGTCTGGATCTGAGAATATAGCTCCACTGATATCCAGAAAAAAGGAGTCTGGGTCAGCTGCACACCGGTTATGCTGAGGATCCCAAAGTTTATATAGATCCCATAGGTGTTCCTAGGGGGTCCCTGACAAATACAAAGCTCAGAATCAGATCCTGGCGGGTTTCCGTTCTCTCATCCCAACTGTGCAGATCAATTACAATGTAGATTGGATAAAATATATATACTACACCAAGCAAAGATTTATCAATATCAATTTTAGTCAAGATGCTTTCCAGGGTATAGTTGAGAAACTGGGCCCAAAACAAAAGACTGACTCTTCAAAATAGACTGGCCATTGACATGATTCTAGCTGAAAAAGATGAAGTCTGTGGGATGATAGGGGAAAAATGTTGTACTTATATTCCTCAGAATTCTGGAGTCAATGGTAAAACTATAGTGGCCCTTACAGAGATTAAAAATCTGGCTCAGGAAATAAAAGCCAATGCAGAAGTAGATACCTCTTTCTTCTTAAGATGGCTTGAAGGACTTAAAGAATTTCTCCAACAAGCCTGCTTAGTGGTAACAGGGCTTTTGGTGCTAGGATTGATAATTCTATGTTGTGTGATATCTATGTATAGGAAAGCTGTGACCAATGCAGCCGCCTCCTCAGGTACTTTCCTTCATCAGGAAATTGTGTCCCTATTATATGACACTGATAAGGGTGATATGGAGAAATATACTCCGCAGGATAATCCTGATAAAACCCCCTATAACAAAATACAAATGGAAATAAGAGATTTAGTTTAGGGATAGTGGGAGAACTCCATGTGCATGTTTGGTAGGGACTTGGTTGTTTGGGGGCGGTCCATAAGGGGCCAGTTTCTAAAATGACCAAGCGAAGAAATCCACTACCCCTGTCCCCACACATGGACAGTCTCGAAGGCCGCATAAATTAAGGGAAAAACTTAGTGTTTAGGGGGATTGTCAAGGTAAAATATAATTTTCTACTATACTTTTATATTTATAGTGTGTATATGTATTTTGTAAACACGAAGTTTCCCTTAAATGATATTATTCAGATTGAAACTTATTTTAGGACAATGTTAGTATCTGCTGGTGTCTGTCTCCACCTTGTGTCCTATCACTGTATTACACTAACTATCTAATAACTTGAACTGGATCCACTGAAATGCCCCCCCCACCTTTGGGGAATTGAGGAACCACATGATACACGAGAACAATAGAATCTTTCTTCAAGAAACGAAACTGAGGATGACAACACGATCAAGGAGGACTTAGAAGAAGATCTAAGGACCAATTAGGATGACCAGATGCTGAATATATACATATATGGACATGATTCAGCATATCTCTTTCTCCTCAATCCCGCCTTTACTCCACCCCAATATTCTGTGTATGTAATCTTATGTACGTGAATAAAAAGTTCAGTGCTTACTGGAGATGGCCGCCTAATAGCACCATTTTCTTTAGGGCACGTTCTGAAGTCTGAACCAGCGTATTGCCTGATTCATTCTCGGTCGACCCGTGCTCTTAGTCTAATTTGGAGTGACTGGAGGATGAGTGGTTTGTCGTTACGACCCCGACACTTACATCTAAAGAAAAAAAACTTCTGAAACACTATGACAACAAAAATAAAAAAAAGTATGTTTGGTCAGGCAAGCCAAATGAGAGCTGTCCGTATGGGGTTAATAATGGATTATGCAAAAATAATTTGCTATGAAAAATATGCGTATCTATTGACATTTAGCATGGTCCACGTCCGACTAGCGCTTTGACGAGCGAATCGCCCGTAACCCCCCTTTAGACGCGCGCTCTTTCCGGAGTTTCAGAACCGAACCCGAAGAGCGCAGGCTACATAGCTGTGTTAATCGTGCGCAGCACCGTCGCGCAATACGCGAGATGCTGCGTTAAAGATCGCGAGTCGTTTAGCAGTTTGCCACTGCGTATTGTTACGCATTGGGCGGATTTCTTGAATCCCCCCTAGCTGTACATCTGAGCTGCGTTTGCGCTGGCACGCACAGCGCAAACACCAGCTTCTACGTGAAACTCACCCTTAGCTACATGATTGGGTTTTAAACCGACTATAATTAGTCTGTGATTAGATTGCACAATGCGTGCTTAAGCTCGAACTTAATACACCATGTTAACCTATGTCATTGTTGACTCGAAAAAGATTTATTGTGAACAAACCCCTGTAAAAGGCAGTTCTGGGAAGATCACCAATTACTTGCATAGCAGGAGTGTCTTCAAACCTCCTGCCACAGCCTGTTCACAGCAGTGGATTAATTTCATTAATGATTTCCTGCAGAATGAAGATAAACTAAACGAATGCAAACAAAAGCCTGGGCTCATTTACAAGGATGTCACAGTTTGGAATACAAAGTTTTTCACCAAACTGCTAAATATCTTTCATTGCTAATTAGGTTTTATCGTTATTTATGTTGTTTTCTCGTTAAGCTCAAAAGGTATTCGGGCTTCTAGAAGTGGAAATTGATTAAAAGTAATATTCTTTGAGAGATCAGTTGTTTTTTTTCAAGATAATCAGCTCTCAAAATGCTTATAAATATTTAAAACAGAATCATTGGGAAATGGGATAAAAAGGAATTGTTTGTTTTTTCAGTAAAACAGCACATCAAGTACACATCTTATTACTGGAGCTTATTAATAACTGCAATAAAGGAGAACCTCCATTTGGGATAATTTATAGAAAGTCATTTAGTAGCACAATTTAGCTTAATGTTAGTCACAGTAATAAGAAAGAAGAATGTTGTTAAATTCTTCATGGAAGTTCTTGGTGTTCCCAAAACTATGACTGTCAATCTTCTGATATTCAACACTGGCACAAGGTTTCTGTTTTTGTACACATTCCTCACAATTTACAGGAGACCCTCAATGGTTCGAGATGTCATATGTGCACTCTTGTACTGGATGCATTCAATATATGGACTAAAGTAGATCAGCATTCCAAAATCAGTCATGCCAGATTTGTCCCCCAGATATCATCTATCAGGGAATAGTTGGGATGCTCCCAAGCACATTAGAGCGTCAAACCTATTGATTATTATTATAGCACCATTTGGTGGTGCAGTGGTATGGTGGAGCGATGGTTACTGCAGGTTGTAGGCTTGTCGGAAGAGGCAGGTCTTCGAGTTCCATTTGAAGGTTTCCACGGTAGGCGAGAGTCTGATATGTTGGGGAAGAGAGTTCCAGAGTAGGGGGGATGCGCGGGAGAAATCTTTTATGCAATTGTGGGAAGTGGAGATAAGACGGGAATACAGAAGGAGATCATGTGAGGATCGGAGGTTGCATGCAGGTAAGTATCGGGAAACTAGGACACAGATGTATGACAAGGTTGTGGATGGCTTTGTATGCCATGGTTAGCGTTTTGAACTAGAGTCACTGGGTAATGGGGAGCCAGTGAAGGGATTGACAGAGGGGGATAAGAGGGTCGGGCAGCGGAGGTTAGGATAGATTGGAGGGGTGCGAGAGGGTAAGAAGGGAGGCCACAAAACAGGAGGTTGCAGTAGTTGATAGCAGCAGAATCTGCAGATGTTGGTTTAATGTGTATGGAGCCTTTAGACTATCGGAGAAGGAAGTATAGTTCTGTACACTTTAAGACTCAGCCTGCTACCTCTATCTTCGCATTTACCACATATGACAAATTATGTGATATGATTTAGGAGTCATTTCTCAAAATGTTCTACTTCCATCATTCTGGTAGGAGTTAATGTTCGTTTTCGCTGCCCATAGACTCTAGATTTAGAACTGTGCAGGCTTTTTCTTAAAATTGTATGCTTGCAAAGACAATTCGGACTTTGTTTTTATTTTTTCCAGTGGATTGAATTCTTACATTAACTTCATTGATTTACTTTTAATAAGCCATCTCTTGATTTCAGACAATGATATTCCAACCACCTCAGAGTGTTTTTAACTTGACTAGATGTTTTGTCTACCAAACTAAGTCTATGATCATCCACATAGTGTTCTCAACTCTTTCAGTCCTTATGAAATTGATGAGCCCGCTTGGGCATTTTTAATTTTTAAGAGTAAACTATGTGGTTCATTTAGTCACTTTTACAGTTTACGCAACTATGGATCTCTGATGTTTTTTACTTTTATTTATTTTTTTTTTAAAGCAAATCAAAACTGCATTGACGCCACTTCGAACAGAATATTAAAGGAGTTGTCCAAGTTTGGGATGAAAATCTGTCGTCAATCTATGAGACTATAGACTTCTGAATCCTCACAATCCGCACAGGATTTTCCGGTGCAGCGAGAGTGGGCAGTCGTGTGACTCGCAGTATGCGATTCTCATACATGCGGTCACATGCTGACTAGACATGAGAGGCCTTTCTCAATTCACTTGTATTGAGCGAAGCCATGCACGTCTAGTTGGAAAGTGGCTGGAAGTATGCAAATCGCATATGTATTGTCACATGACCACCCCTAAATCCTAACAGTGTGTGGTGCACATGCTGAGGAATCAAGTCTGAAGTCACAGAATGACTGCAGACTTTCATCCCAAAAACAGAAAACCCCTTTAACAGTGGTCATAATCATCAACCAAATAGGACTTAAACTCTAGACCAGTAATCTCCTTAGTTTGTAAAGGTATGTAAAACTGGCCACAACAGACTATGAAATGGCTCATCAGTCAATTGTACAACTACATGTTCACATTTCTGGTGACAAATTGAGGGAGTATGAGGACAAATATATTTAATTCCTATACAATAAACATAATATTTTTTTCTAAAACTCCTTAAATTAATAGTAGACATTTCATAATATTGGCTTTCTTTCAAATTCATTGTACAGAGGCTAAACTTCCATTGTTACTTTTGGAACCAAATGTATGTATTTATACATTATAATTGGCTTCAAAAGCTGCTTCACGCTCCTCAAATTATTATGTTATGTACGGGATCATAACAGACACTTTCCAAGATAAGGAAACAGAAGAGGATCTTTTATTACATACATTTTCCACTATATATAAGCTATATGCACAAATACGACCCAATAAAGTCTTGGCAATGCATCGATACGTTCTTTCAACAAAATGGTGTTTTATTGAATAGTTACTTACAATACACATACATTGAAAATAGAAAAATAAAAAGGCAGATGAATTTTAAGAAAATTGCGCAAATCAATCAGTAAGCTATTTTTTTTTGCAGTCCAATAGTCTGGTGCTTTTTTTGGCAGCATTACAAGTTTTAAATAGCAAAATCATACAATTATTAAAATCCGTCCAGAATGGATATTCCTAATCAAAGTTTTTTAGTGCAATGAAAGAATCAAAACGTATTTTTTCCACAAGATCAACAAAATAAATATTTAACCGAATGTGAATATTCATTTGTAAGGCCTGATCCCCATTAATATCTGCTTTATAACACGCAATGTCTGGAATTACCACGTACTTCTAACCACTGGGTTATGGACTAATTGCTTACCAACTCTCTAATAGCTTAATCTATACATCAATATAGTAGGGATCTACATCATTACTGGGGAATTCATGCTTCGTAGTATTTTTGGGGCCATCTACCTTACGGCTAAGATTTTATGCTTTACTCAAGCACAGTACATCTAGACGAGAAGTCATTTGCAACAGAAGAAATCTGTTGAGGATTCAATCAAGGGCTGCCTGACCGCTCTCTATGGTGTATGGGAACCTTAAGTTGTTGGTATTTCGCAAACTATCCATCAAAAAAAAAAAAAATGGACAAGAGACGAGTGGGCATTAAAGGGGCTGACCCAAGATCACACTTCTTCATCAACTAGTCACAGGATAAATGAGAAAGGTGTTTGCTGTTATTTCTAATGGAGAGGTAATCGTGCAGCCACAGTACGGCTCCATTTAAGGTCTATGGTACTGGGTATATTGTGCAGTATCATTTTTTTTCACAAGTCTCTGCTGGTTTTTTTTTCTCAGAAGCGGACATGGACAAGAACGTACAATATTTTACATAAAAAAAATGCATAGTGGAAGATCTCCATTTATTCTACAGCATCAATGAAGGAATTCTTCAGACTTGGACACTGTTCTGTTTAGCCCAAATTTGCAGTGAATGAAGATACATATAATAACTTTGCTGATGGCACTGGAGTTAGTGATAGTCAGCTGAGCGCTCGCTACTAGTGATGAGTGTACGTGCTCAGATAAAGCGTTATCAGAGCATGCTCGGGTGCTGAGTGTCTTCGGCGTGTTAGAATAATATGTTCGATTCCCCATGGCTGCACGTCTCGTGGCTGTTTGACAACCGCAACACATGCAGGGATTGCCTACCAGACAGGTAATCCCTGCATGTGTTGTGCATCCGTGGGGACTCAAACATATTTTTCGAGCACACTGAAGACACTCAGCACACAAGCATGCTCGGATAACCCCTTATCCCAGCACGTTTGCTCATCACCACTCTCCACAGATATAAAACATAGATACACAGATACGCCTGCTATGGTGTTTGCACTGATGTTGACTTTTAAGAAAGCCTGAAATTTTCTGTTGAAATCAATGGGTTGCGGTTATGTTTTAAGGTTTGCTCCACATCTATGGGGAAATTGAGGTCAACTCTGCCCTGCAAGTCAAGTCTCATTTGTGAAAATAATGCAGCACAAACTTTTGACCTAAGGAAACAGAATTGAGACTTGAGAACTATGTAGATCCCATCCATATCAATATATGCTTGGTTATGGAGTATGTCTAGAAACAAGGTAAACTTTAGCTCCAGTCTATTACTCTTGAAGTGGACTATGGCTATTTTAGATAGAGAATGGAAGACAGGCACTGTATAGCTTCTGAACACAGCAGATTTTGTGGACAAGTGTTAAATACCTAACATCTGTTTGACATATTCCAGATTTGACAGAGAAACATAGCATGGATACTACAGCAGACAATTAAGCACCAAGGATTCCCCAGAAGATAATAACCCATGCAAAAAGTTCTGTGCATTGGGTTTTAGTGCATTTAAGAAAATGCTGTATAGGCCGTGTATATAGAAATGCATAGGATTGCCTCCATACCCTGCTCTGCTTCATAGTACAAAGTCCAAGTCGAGGAGAAATAGTAAAGTAGAAGGATCTACTGCCGAACTCTTCCAATAAAAACAAGGGATTGCCAATTCTATCTGATGAAAAATATACGACATAACAATAAGTAACATCTCATGTGTGCGGTCTAAACTTGAATGGCAGTTCTGCCAGTGCAATGGCAACAAAAAATGGTGAAAGATGTATCAAGTGGTAGTTGTTTGTATCGCCCTTGGACTTTAATACATATATATTACGAGCCTTGAACACTTCGGGCATCATTTATAACAAAAGGGCCAATCACAACAAATAATGTAGCTTTGATTTATCAAGAACGGGTTGACAAAAGCCGGGCTCAGATTGGCTGCCTCGTGCTACAAATCCAAGATTTCTAAACATTGCTCATCATCAGTAATTTAAAGGAGGACCTATCGCTTCAGAGAGGAACACAAAGAGTGACAGAAGGTGAAATGAGATTTCACACAAATACCGGTCAAGAGCAGCTCAGATGATTTCTGTCACTATTATTGGGGCACAGGTTTTGCTTTTACTTTACCAGAGTGAGGGGGGAAAAACTTTAGATTTTTTTTCTTCTGTAGTTACTGTCAGGAGGGAAATGATTCTATACATGATCAACAGAGTTTATACTCTGATCTGGGGAACAAATCAGGTCATTAATGTGTCAACTTGCTACTCCATGGAAAATCATGGGAGAACCGAGGTACCTAAGGAGAAGGATGAAGTGGCTTCTACAAAGTTATATCTTCACAAGGAGGAAATGGTATCTTGTGGAGAGTTAATCAACTAGAAGACAAAATAGCTGCTTGTAAAAGATTAAGCTACTGTTTGGGTACACAGCAGCTTCTAAAGGATTAATCTGAGGCTCTCGCTACATCACACAGAGCTCAAAACAGGAGCTGTGACATGTTTTACTTGTGTAGTGGTTTCTTCTAGACTTCTCATGCTGCTCCATAAAAAAAGATCAATTTTACATTGCTTAATACATTACATCCAATATGAAAAAAAGCAGCACAGATCTCCTGTGTCTGCATGCTGCACACCATCTCCAAGACAGTGGCATCTCCCAGCTCAGAAGCCTCACAAAGCTACTAAGATAGAGAGACGGAAGAAAGACGATTCAGCCTTCCTCTCAGAGATTTAGATAATAAATTTGAAAAATTGTTTTTACTTTTCCAATTATAAATATTTGAAAAAGGGTTACATTTTAGTCACAGTTTCCCTCATGAAGCTTCCCAAGAGGCAATAGGTCCTCCTTAAAACATTTTGTAGCCTCTCTTAGGCCTCTTTCACACATCAGTTTTTTTCTGTCAGGCATAATCCGTCGAATACCTGAAGGGATGGATCCGGTGCTGAAATGAAAAAACTGATGCAACGGATCAGTTTCTTTGCTGGATCCGACCTGAACTTTTGAACCCGGAAAAAGAAGTTTTGCAGCCGGAAAATGCAGGTTCGCATGTCTGTAGACAGTGGAAAATGTAGTAGTAGTAGTAGTAGTAGGAAAATGCAGGTTCGCATGTCCGTAGACAGTGGAAAAAGTAGTAGTAGTAGTAGTAGTAGTAGTAGTAGTCCTTGATTTCCAGAATCCGGATCAGTCTTTTGACAGATTGCACAAAAGACTGGTCCGGTTCCATAGACTTCTATTATTTCCGGACGCCTGATGCGCCAATTCAGGCACTATCAGGAGGCTCCGGAAAATAAAAAAAACGTTGCAGTGACCGTTTTGTCGGGCTGCCGGAATGTACATTTCCGCCGGATCCGGCCAAAAACGAATGCAACGCAATGACATCAGGCACGATCCGGCGCTAATGAAAGTCAATGCCAAAAAAACGCATCCGGTAACGGATCCGTTTTTTTAAAAACACAACGGATAGTGCCTGACGTAAAAAACTGATGTGTGAAAGAGGCCTTATAGAGAATATTCTTATGAACGTTCTTCATGAGTGCACCGCTACCATGCTTACAGGTTTTCTTGTTGCAGGGGCCATTGTCACTCCAGTGGCCTGCACTTTCTGCTCTACAAGGCAGCCATTCCTGCGATGTGGCCAGCTTCAGAGAAGCCCTTACAAGCTTTTTTTTTTTTTTTTTGGATACAACCTACAAGTGCTGCGCTCCTTGCCTAGATCAGTTATCTCTGGTAGACTGCAATGGTGGCCAGCTACAAGCCGTAAACTGTACTCTCCTTTATTGGGAGAATTTTACATAAGACGTAGATTGCAAAGCTTCTTGTTTTTGTATTCTCTTTGTAATTTTACCCATTTATTACGAGAAAACCTCTTAAAGTTACATGGTCACAGAGTTCACATCTAAATTTATGAAGGTGGTTACAGACTTAACGACAAGCGAACAAGTAATGTTCATAAATGAAGACTCCTTGTATTCATAAGGAAGAAGAGCACCACCAGACAATATTGTTGGAGGCTATAGAGAACATCAGTTACATTTACTTGTGATCATGTAGTTTTCTTATGTTCTCTTTTTGTGAATGAAAACTATTTTGTCAACACATAATGCAAAAGGCACTATGAGAGTTAGTCATTCTGCTTAAGACTTTGTCCACATTGGCATTTGGTGAGAACATGAGGTTAGCTTGGCTTTGCGTTATTATCACCCATGGATATAGATGGCGACAGAAGAAACGCAACTTCTATGCACACATACATGACTAAACATACTGTACAGCGTTAATAGTGAATAGTCTCTCCACATTATTCTACAAAGTATCATTAACCTTTCCCTACCTTGCGGATAATGCCTCCAGCTGAATATTCCACTAAATGAGAAGAAGCAATGTCTATAAACTACTAATTTTATGCACACTAGCTATTCTGCATGGTTGTCCACTTTAATACAGCAGACAGAATGCTAATAAAAATATTCCCTAATGTTAAAGATACACAATAGATCTATAGTAGACTGAAACCTGGACAATCACAAGAAAGCAAGAGCAAATATTTTTATGAGGATTTCATAATTTACATACCAATATGCTCAAACCCATTCCACACTATTCCCAAATCCTATTCCAGTTACATTACTTCACTCCACTACAACTTATGCCATCCTTGGCATGGCACATAATTAGGAGAAAAACTAAATTCCTATGAATTATAAAGGGCTCGTTCACACATAACTAACTTTTCCTGCGCTATTTAATGCTTGTGAACACAGTAATGAACTTCACGCATTTATGATGACTATTTTGTAAGCGTTTTAGCAGCGGTTTAATGATGTAACATTTTGAACATGCAGTTTTTTTTCTGTTTCGTTTTTGAAGCCCTATAGTGAAGGCTATGGGAATAAAGCCAACAAAACACCCCATAACTAAAGCATGCTGCGTTTTGAAACACCCTCAAAAAAGCAAACAAAAATAAAACAGAAAAACGCTTTGTAGGCATTTGTGTTAAATTAACATTTGGCTGGAGTGCTTTTCACCTACAAAAAAATGGCAAGTGAAAAATTCCAACTAACAAAATGGAAAAAGAATACAGCAAAGTGTGTGAAATTCAGCCATACAAACTTTTAAAAGGGTTGTACCACCATTAATCATATTAATTTACAGATCAAAAAAAATAAATAATGTTTCAACTTTACATGAGAATACAGCTAAGTGCACTCCATGTACTGAGCCAAGTTCTGCTGGACACACAGTCTTAGTCACGCTCCTAACAGCCAGGTCTCCACATTGAGATCTTTTGTTCACTGCAAAGCAGTCAATATAAGTGGATTTCTGTCCTGTTTTCAGGAAAGGAAATCCAATTCTGTCTCTGCAGTAGCTTTAGGAGCAGTCTTCTGCAGGGAAAATTAAAAAAAAAAAAAAATGACAAAATCATCAGCTGCCAGAGGGGGAAGGTGACAGATTTTATCCACAGCAAATCCCCAGCAGCACATCAGGGGAGCAAATGAAAGTAAAAAATTCTGAAAAGAGTATGAAACATTTTACATGACTTTAAAATAGCCATTAACAGCTTTTCAGGACTGTTTGCATGACTATAATTAATAGGATAAACCCTTCAAGGTACGTTCTTGCATTACCACAGCCACAGTAGATGAGCAGTCATTTCTAATCAAGAGCAAAATTAGCTCTCAGAGTAGATGGGATTAAGAGATGAGGTTATGTTTTCCAGCAATAAAATGTTCAACAGCTTAATTAGCATTCCAAAAAAATGCTATCATTCCAGAAGTAATAACTGCACAGGAAAATAAGGCTACATGGGAAATAAATAATGAGACGTTTGCCCATACACAGGACACAATACACATTGCTCCTTGCTACTGCATATAACATAACAGAGTATTGCTATGTGCTGCCGCTAATTATCTCCCCCGGAGGGTACTAAATAGGCGCTTTCTAATTTGATCTGTCTGTCCATTAGGATTTCAGTTTAATAAGTAGCAATTTAAAACAAAAATGGTTAAAAATTGTGAGGGCGTTAGTTGATCGCAGAGGCTCTCGTTTTTAACCCCTTTCTTACCAGTCTGTGCATCCCTCTCATTTTCCTTGAGCACCAAAGTAATTTTTCTTGGCACTTGGAAACTAATTTTCGTGCTCAGAGAGGGTCTGACTACATGCTGGGGATATTGGTCAGATGTTTAAACGGCTGGTAAGAAGATTGGTACTTTGGCAAATGCACGGTGTCTATGATCTGGTAACGAGGCATTCAAAAGATACACGTACAAAGTGAACGCCCCGTACTGATCTCACATGCCACGTGGAAACTGAACACTTTCCGATACATTCTGAAGGTCATTTGTTTTGTTCGTTTGTTCAGCATTGCTCAAGGTAAGACATTGACACATTAGACTATGATACAATCTGATGAGACCACGAGTGATTGTATGGCACATTTTAGAATCAGGAACCTACGTTCAGTCATACAAACAGAAAAAGTAGTGTTAGTAAAAATAGACATATTATTCAGATTTAAATTAACTTAACATAGCGCTTACATATAATGAACTTTCCAAATGGTCTTATGGAGACACCTATTTACAATAAATCAAGTCATACTGTTTTTTCTGCTTTTTTCTTTTTGCAAAATAATTGTGCCTTTTGTTTTAAAAAAAAATATTTCATGCTGAAATTGTATGCACAACAAAAGAGAAAAAAAGATGAAAATTTTGCTGCTTAATTCAGCAAAATTGGTTAATATTTGAAATATTTGCTTGTACCGGTGACAAAAAAAAACAGGCGAAGAACAACACTCAGTAATGTGTTGGTACAGGTCAGGTTTAACATGCTGAATGGCGATTCTAGCATCAGAAAAATGGGCAGTCAAGATTTGGAAAACCTTCCATTTGGCAAATGTGCAATCAAAAAAGGAGATATTTACAGAGATATTCGACAATTCTATCAAACAACGGGAGCTGCTGGAAACCGAGAGATTTATTTTCTTGCTTAGTAGTCTTCCAGTCTATTAATCTAGCCTCTTCTACACCTTCTTGATTCACATTGGATAAAGAGAGGAATGTCTGCTTGCTTTTGCCTAAAAGGAAACAAAAACAGACATTTGAAATCAAAGGCAAAGCAGAGATCAATATTTTGTATAAATGTACCGTTACTTCCCGCTGTAACATCTGTGATGTTAAGAAAATCCTTTCTTTTTCAGTACTTTTTATACAGCGACATATTTAAGGCAGATTTTACTAGCTGGACCCTTTTCAGAACATCAATTCTGCTCTACGAGATCACAGTGAACTGCAGCATGACCCCATATCAGAAATGACAGCGCTTCATATCTCTAGTCGCAAAAAAAATAAGTTAGAAACATACTAGCAATACTTCAAAGTAATACCACACTTAAATGCGGGTTGTGCTAATCAGATGTACTGCTTTCACCGAAAGTTAAAAGTTTAAAAGGGAAAAAAAAAATATTAGTCCAACTATTCAGCTGTTAAAAATGTTTGGAAACTTTTTCAAAGACATCTAGAAAAAAAAAAAGTAATGAGATATTCCCGAAAAGACATCAATGGTCTACTGTCTGTTACTTAACAAATCCATCATTAGGTTATGTTAACCGAATGCATCAACCCGGAGAAAAGTGCAAGTAGACTCATTAGTGACTGAAAACGACTGGTCGCACGCAAAAATAACGGAATGGCACATATTAGTAGGGTTACCTAAGAACAGCAGCTCTGCCGATTAGCTGATGGTTGAGTCACAGTCAGCTGTCACTGCTGAGGAAGGTCTCATTGTCATACATTTACAGTGACTGTCATACATGGCCTCAGGAGACATCCTTCTATATCTTCCTTAAGTGCATATGGAAAGGTTTCATGCATGAAATTAATTACTAAAATATATTTAAAATTATTGTGGTGGAAAGAGAAAAGCACCACTTCCCATAAGATGGGCCATCAGTATCAGTTAAGCCCTCCCAAACACGAGACATACATGTATGCCCTGTATTGGGTGTAGAATGGATCGAGCTAATGAACGGAGAGTGCTCTATACTCGGCAGGTGCCAGCTGAGCTAAAGTGTTACCACCTGACTAACAGCAGAGACTGGAGCTAGCTCCAATCACTCATGTTTGACTATATAGATGCCGCCATCTCTGACAGCAGAATTTAGATGTCTCTGTTGTATGAACACACCCATTGTGTACACATCAGTCTCTAGTGACGAGATCACAGGACTCTGATGAGCTATCATGGAAGCAATGGGGCCTACTGAAGGCCCTAGTCACAGTCATCTTTAAGTTCCTGTGAAATCAAGTCTATAGGTTCTGCTTTACAGAAGATTTTTTTTTTTTACACTACAAGTGCTTCTCACTAAATTAGATCATCAAAAAGTTCATTTATTTCAATACAAAAAGTGAAACTAGAATAATTAACAAAAAACATCTGCAAAGGAGGGTAAGCCACAAAAGGTCAGCTCTAAAGAAGCTGGCTGTTCACAGAGTGCTGTATCCAAGCATATTAATGGAAAGTTGAGTGGAAAGGATAAAGTATGGTAGAAAAGGTGCACAAGCAACAAAACTTTCAAGGCTGTGGTTATCCCAGTTAAGAAAAGACCATTCAAAAGTTTGGGGGGATTCACAAGGAATGGACTGCTGCTGGCATCATTGCTTCAAGAGCCACCACACACAGACGTATCCAGGACATGGGCTACAAGTGTCGCAGTCCTTGTGTCAAACCACTCATGTCCAATAGACGCCAGAAGCATCTTACCTGGGCCAAGGAGAAAAAGAACTAGACTGTTGCTCAGCGGTCCAAGGTGTTGTTTTCAGATTAAAGTAAATTTTGCATTTCATTTGGAAATCAAGGTCCCAGAGTCTAGAGGAAGATTGGAGAGGCACACAATCCAAGCTGCTTGAGGTCTACTGTGAAGGTTCCACAATTAGTGATGGTTTGGGGAGCCATGTCATCTGCTGGTGAGATGGAAATTTCATTCTCCAGCAGAACTTGGCACCTGCCCACACTGCCAAAAGTACCAATACCTGGTTTAAAAACAGTATCACAGTGCTTGATTTGGCAGCAAACTCGCCTGACCTTAAACCCACAGAGAATCTATGGGGTATTGTCAAGAGGAAGATGAGAGACACCAGACGAACAACACAGACAAGCTCAAAGCTGCTATCAAAGAAACCTGGGCTTCCATAAAACCTCAGCAGTGCCTCCGGCTGATCGCCTCCATGCATTGATACAGCAATTGATGCAAAAGGAGCCCCGACCAACCAGCTTCTTTAGCAATAAAACAAAGAGACACGTAACGCCGTAAATTTAGAAGGGGTGCACAGAAAAGGATACCAGTCCCGATCATATGCAGCTTCTTTAGCAATGACCTTTTGTGGCTTATCCTCCTTGTGGAGTGTCAATGATGCCTTCTGGAAATCTGTTAAGTCAGCAGTCTTCTCCATGATTGTGGAGCCTATTGAAACAGACTAAGGGATCTTTTTAAATGCTTGGGAAGCCTTTGCAGGTGTTTTTGTTAATTATTCTGATTTACTAAGATAATGACTTTTGGGTTTTCATTGGCTGTAATATAAATTTCTTTCACCACTTCATCACACTTGGAATTTATTTCTGGTTTTTCAACAGTTTATGGGTAAAATTAACGGTTTCACTGAAAACTACAAACATGTCCCGCAAAAAACAAGCCATCATATGGCTAGGTTGATGTACACATAAAAACTTATGGCTCTTGGAAGAAAGGGAGGAAAAAAATGGAAGCTCAAAAACGAAAACACACCCAACTGAGATAAAAAAGAAAAAAATTTTTTTTTAAAGGCGTAGTGACTTAGCTAGCTCTAAAAGTGATGCCTGCTTCATTCAGAAGTCAAAGCACTAGATGTTAGGACTAACACGACTGAGTACACCTTAGCCCTGGTAGGATGGTTTTTATGCGTTTTTTCATCAAAAGTGTTTACTAAGCACTCCAGGTTATTTATTGTTCTTCACTTACATACAGCAGGGCATATGTTCATTCTCTTTTTATCTTAGATTTTGTTTGTTTATTGCCAGTGTGAACAAGCTCCTACTCGCTGCATGTATACCAACTTATACTCCAGTCCTTTTCTTTTGTTTTTGCTTTAGGTTCTTGTACTCTATGCACACTTAGATATCTTCCCATTGCTGGGTGTCCATAGTTGGGCCATGGTCCAGCTCAGCCTTTCTTCACATTCAAGTCATTTTTGACACATGGTAATATTTTAATACTATAGGGTAGGACCGTCCTGACTAGGTACACCACGACACTGGTGGGATGGCTTTTATGCTTTTTTTTTTTTTTACATCCAAAAAGTATTTACTAAGTTCCCTATGTGATTTATATGCAGTACTGCTTTTTCCATAATTACAGCAGCATATATGTTTCATTTTGTTTCCATCTTAAGTTTTAGCCTGTGACTGGCAGTAGTGATCAGATGACTAGAAGAACACCTCAGAGAAATATCTGATGAAGCATTCTTCTAACCATATAACCGCTGCAGCCTGTGACCAGCTGCAGTAGTCCATTGACTTTCGAGTAGAGCAGGCATTGGTTTCGGACCTGGCGCAGATATCTGTAGCAGCCTGCACCGGATCCCTGGGACCGTTGGAAAGTGAATATGCCCATGTTTTTTTGTGTTACATAAATCCATGACATTTTTTTTATATTGGACAATCACTTTAAGTAATCTGAAGGAGACTGGATGGTAATAACATGAAAACCTTAGTCACCATTGAGAAGACTGTGGTCGTGGGGCTGTGTATCAGTAATAACTCGACTGTCAGATGGGACATACTTCCAAACTAGTATGGTGTTGTGCTGATGGAAAGGAAGAGAAAAGCTGCTTTGCAGCAGTCAAGTTAAACCATAATTAATCTCATTTTTCTAAAAATAAGTGTAGGCACAGAATAATTTTTTTTTCTTTTACAAAAATCTGTTCAGCATGCCATCTGTTCCATAAGTCAATATCATTAATAAAACTGCAGACCTAGGATTAACAGCAACTTTAGACAAGTGGCAACTTTTGACTTCGGTGCTGAAGATTGTCTACTATTGACCATGGTATTAACTGTAGTATGACTTCCATTTATCCTTATATTACAGGTCTGGGTAGCCTTTATGGGTCACCTCAAGTGGGTTTCCTTCTGGTAGGCTGCTATGATTCAAGTGACTTTCAGTCAGGTATGAACTCCACAAGACCTGTGAAAGTATCCTGTGCTTTCAGGCACAAGGACCATAGCATTAGATATTTTGTATCATGGTTTCCCAGCAGAACATTTCCCATAGAATCCCACTGCCTATGCCAACTAGCCTCTCTGACTGGTCTGTAGCAATGTAACCCAATATACATCGAGCTGTTATGCACTTTGTGCTGCAACGCTTCTCTATCATAGCCAGCATTGGTATTTCATCAATTTGGGCTACAGTGGAACTTCTGTTGGATCAGACCAGACAAGACAAGCAAGCCTTTGCCTGCCGAGGATATCAAAGAGTCTTGGGCGCCCATTACCTGGTGGCCTGGGCGCTGGTAGTAATTTCAGCTTTGAGCGGATAGTAACCACTGCATACTGGTAACACCTTGTTAAACCTGCTTTTTGGAGGACCTTTGACCCAGTTGACTAGTCATCATAATTTGGCTTTTATCATATACTCTAGATTTGCTCACAGCAAATCCTATACAAATTTATAGGAGGATCGGCATTAGTAATCCAAGACTGACAATTGGATTTCTGCTGCATGGGGTCTTCAAGAACAATGAACATACTCATTTTCTCAAACGCTATCTTTTTCTGATCAATTGAATAAGACATTAAAGCACAATGCTCTCAAATGTATTGTGGAATAATGGCCAATTTGATGAGGATTTACATGCAGATTTTGTAATTGCGGGACAACCTTAGCCCTCCTTCCCCAGCTTCTTAGCAGTATTGTTCTTTGACTGTCTCCATCAGTCCCAAAGACCGCAAATGATGTAGCAGTGCATGTGTTCTACAACTGGTCCATTCAAACCAGGGGCCAGATACACCTGTTCTCAAGATCAGTGAATGTCCTAGTAGTGGAAACTACTAAACTAAGCAACTTATCACTTAGAACCTATACGTATAAGTTATTTTGGAACAACCCCTTTAAAAACGTGATGAAATCCTTAATGTGCAAACATGGTATTATGCTTGTCCACTTCTACACCTTCAAGTGACCATTCATTTTCAGCCTACCAACCAACCAGCTTTTTTGGTGTTGTGACTTATGGGGAACCATAAGACTACAGACTGCATGATATAAAGCGCTGGGGCTTGTATGTCAGGGGAAAATAAAAGTTCTTCCATGGTAGAAAATTTTTTAACAGGAGTCTTAACATTGCGGTGAATATTTACAAGCAATCATTACAAAAAGCCACCAGGTACAAAGACAACGATGCAAATTAAGTCTCTCCAGAAGAAACTTTCTCGCAAGGGTTAACCATCAACAGATAGCTTTTCATAAGTTATCACTAGTGTTGAGCATTCCGATACTGCAAATATCGGGTATCGGCCGATATTGGCTGTATCGGAATTCCGATACCGAGTACCGATATTTTCGTCATATCGGATACCGGAAACGGAATGTCACTGTCACTGTCAGTGTCCGTCGGTCGGGTCTGTCAGGAGTCAGCGACACTTACCCGGAAGAAGATCTCCGGCGGTCACGTCCTGGACTGCTTAATGGCCGCCATCCTCTTCTCCCTGGCGGACACATGCAGTTTCTCGCGATAACTGCAGTGACTGCTGGGTAATCGCGGCCGTAAAGCAGTCCGATGACGTCACCGCCGGGGAAGCTGGTAAGCAGTTGTGCTGCGCCGGGATGTCAGGCTCTGCCTGTCATTCCGATGTAGCAGAGCTGGATCGTCGTGGGACAGTCGTTACTATGGACTGTGTCGGACAGGTGGTATACTGTTGGTTTGTTTTTTTTATTTTTTTACAGGAGATCGATGGCGTCGCAGGAATGAGAGAGTAATAAAAGAAATGAAAACTGTGTTGTCTCTTATTTCATTAAAAGACTTTTTTCTTGCTGTGTCTTTTTTTTAAACATTTAAAAACTTTGGGATTAATAATGGATCGGTGTCTTATTGACGCCTCTCCATTATTAACCGGGCTTATTGTCACCGTGCAATCAACGGTGACATTAACCCCTTATTACCCCGCTTGCCACCGCTACAGGGCAAGTGGGAAGAGCCGGGTAAAGTGCCACAATTGGCACATCTTTTGATGCGCCAAATGTGGGGCTGCTGTAGCCTGGTATTATCAGGCTGTTGAGGGCCAAAATCCATGGGCCTTGACAGTCTTTTAATACCAGGCCGCAGCAGTCTGCATTTTACTTGGCTGGTTAACAAAAATAGGGGACCCCTACGCCGTTTTTTTTTCGAGGGGATCCCCTATTTTTGTTAACCAGCCAAGCTAAGCAGACTGCTGTGGCCTGGTATTATCAGGCTGGCAAGGTCCATGGATATTGGATCCTTACAGCCTGAAAAACCAGGCCTCAGCGGTCTGCTTCATCTGGCTGGTTAACAAAAATAGGGGGGACCCCACGCCAATTTTTTTCGAGGGGATCCCCTATTTTTGTTAATCAGCCAAGATATGCAGACTGCTGTGGCCTGGTATTATCAGGCTGGCAAGGTCCATGGATCTTGGCTCCTTAACAGCCTGAAAATCCAGGCCTCAGCGGTCTGCTTCATCTGGCTGGTTAACAAAAATAGGGGGGACCCCACGCCATTTTTTTTTCGAAGGGAACCCCTATTTTTGTTAATCAGTTCCCTCTGACGTCACTGATTGTGTCCCTGGCTGACCTGAAGTGAAAGTGGAAAGCAATCAGTTAAGCTTTCCACTTAAGGGCCCGTCTCACATAGCGATATCGCTACCGAGATCGCTGCTGAGTCACTAGTTTTGTGACGCAGCAGCGAGCTCACCAGCGATATCGCTGTGTGTGACATTCAGCGATGATCAGCCCCCCTGCCGGGTATCGCTGATTGTCGCTGAAATGTCAGGACCTTTTTTTGATCGCTGGTTTCCCGCTGACAGGCACGCATCGCTGCGTGTGACAGGCGGGAGACCAGCGATCCGCTGGTAACCAAGGTACACAGCGGGTTTCCAGGCGCGGGGCTGTGCCTAGAAACCCGCTGTGTAGCTTGGATACCAGCGCCCTGATGCAGGGAGCTGGTATCCAAGGTACACAGTGGGTTTCCAGGCACCGCGCAGCGCTTGGAAACCCGCTGTGTACCTTGGTTACCAGCTCCCTGCATCAGGGCGCTGGTATCCAACGTACACTGCGGGTAACTAAAGGCTGGGTCTCACATAACGATACACCAGCGATCCCGACAACGATATGCACTTGTCAGGATCGCTGGTGTATCGCTACATGATCGCTGCTGAGCTGCCAAACAGGCAGCTCAGGCAGCGATCTGGGACAGCGACACTGCGGGTAACATCGCTTAGTTACCCGCAGTGTACCTTGGATACCAGCGCCCTGATGCAGGGAGCTGGTATCCAAGGTACACAGCGGGTTTCCAAGCGCTGCGCGGTGCCTGGAAACCCGCTGTGTACCTTGGATACCAGCTTCCCTGCATCAGGGCGCTGGTATCCAAGGTACACAGCGGGTTTTTTAGGCACAGCCCCGCACCTGGAAACCCGCTGTGTACCTTGGTTACCAGCGGATCGCTGGTCTCCCGCCTGTCACACGCAGCGATGCGTGCCTGTCAGCGGGAAACCAGCGATCAAAAAAAGGTCCTGACATTTCAGCGACGATCAGCGATACCCGGCAGGGGGGCTGATCGTCGCTGAATGTCACACACAGCGATATCGCTGGTGAGCTCGCTGCTGCGTCACAAAACTAGTGACTCAGCAGCGATCACGGTAGCGATATCGCTATGTGAGACGGGCCCTTAAGCGATGTTACCCGCAGTGTCGCTGTCCAAGATCGCTGCCTGAGCTGCCTGTTTGGCAGCTCAGCAGCGATCATGTAGCGATACACCAGCGATCCTGACAAGTGCATATCGTTGTCGGGATCGCTGGTGTATCGTTATGTGAGACCCAGCCTTTACTCTCCTGTCAGCCAGGAGAGGAACTCATTCATTTGGGGGTTTACTGTGAGGCTGCAGCATTAGCTGCGGTCCCTGCAGTAAACATTAACCCTTTCTGAAGGATTACACCGTGGGACCTGACTGTGCATGGGATAGGTAAGAATAATTTAGCTTTTTTATTTTATTTTTATTACAGGAAATGGTTTTTGCAGTAAAATAAAAGATGGTCAAAAACATGTGTCTTTATTTCATTAAAATGATTTTTAATTAAAGTGTGTGTGTTTTATTTTTATTTCATGCAATAGGATTAATAATTGATAGTTGTCTAATTGACAGCTCTCAATTATTAACCTGGCTTAAGGTCACCTTTCAATAGCAAGGTGGCTTTAACCCCATATTAACCCATTCGCCACCGCTACAGGGCAATGGGAATAGACGGGCAAAGTGCCAGAAAGGGCGAATCTAATTATAGATTTGTCTTTTCTGGGGTGTCTGGGGGCAGATGTTAGTAGCCAGGGGGGGGGGCCAAAAATAATGGTCCCTCTCTGGGCTATTATTATTTGCCCCCACTCACTGGCTTTGTCTGTCTGGTTGCGAAAATAGGGCGGGAGCCCACGCATTTTTTTTCAGCAATTTTACACCTCATATATATATATACATGTCATTGAATTTGTGACACATATATATATTTATATTTATAGTTCATACACTTCTACATAGTATAATAGCCGCTAATTCAATTGCCGGCTTTTGTGAAAATGCAGAACCCGACATGAAATGACACTTGGTTTACATAGAGTTAACCATGTCTTTTCATGTAGTTTGATATCTGATTTGCACAAACAATTACATGAGTGTAAGTGTGCAAAATTTCACACCTGTAGGGGTTAATTAAAGGTGTAAATTCGTAGCAAAAAAGTCTGTTTTTTTTACAACGAATTTACACCTTTAATTAACCCCTACAGGTGTGAAATTTTGCACACATAGACTGATGTAATTGTTTGTGCAAATCAGATAGCAAACGACATGAAAAGACATGGTTAACCCTATGTACACCAAGTGTCATTTCATGTCGGGTGCTTCTGTCTTTTCACAGAAGCCGGCTTTACCCGGCAATTGAATCAGAGGATATTTTACTATGTAGAAGTGTATAAACTATACATATATGTATATATATGTCACAATGACATGTATATATATATATATATATACATATATATATATATATATATGTATTCTATGTGTGTATATTTAGTGTTTACAAGGAAAGAATGGGTTTTTTTAGTTACGATATTTTGTTCCCATAGACTTACATTGGATTTCCGGTATCGGTATCGGGTATCGCCGATATTTTAATGGTATCGGCGATACCATTCCGATTCCGATACTTTTGGATATCGGAAAGTATCGCTCAACTCTAGTTATCACCATTTCAGACAAGGGACATAAAGCTGGCCATACACATTGAATGGCAGTCAGATGAACAATGCTTACAACTCTCCCATACACAGAAGGGATTGTTTGGCTGAGTGCTTCAGTGTTGGGTATGAGAATTATGTCAGCTAGCGTCTTATCTCCGGAATAACAATGCGATAGGCAGTTAGCTGGCACCCCCGCATAAACGTCAGACAAACCCGTCGATATCGGTGGGTTCAGGTGACATTAGTCTAAGGTCGGGGTCACACTGGCGACAAAATCGGACGACTGCAAAGCGATGAAATATTGCATTGCAGTCGGACCAATGTTAATCTCTGGAGTAGCTCCCACCATCCGATTTTTTGTCGTCCATTTTATACGTGAGAGTGAAGTCGCAGCATGCTGCGATTGTCACCGATTGTGGGTCGACAATCGCCAATGCAAGTCTATGGGTGCGATGAAAAATCGGATTACAAACGGACCGCACGTGTGACTTGTGATAAAATCGCACCGGTGTCCTTTAGAAAAGCCAGCAATTAATCCCCGGCTATACTGTAAAATCACACTGACAGGTTTAATAAAGAATAGAAAGAATAGATATACACACATTGAATACACACACATACACACACACATACATACATGTCATTGTGACATTATATATATATATATATATATATATATATATATATATATATATATATATATATATATATATATATTTATAGTTCATACACTTCTACATAGTATAATAGCCGCTAATTCAATTGCAGGCTTTTGTGAAATTAGAGAACCCAACATGAAATGACACATGGTTTACATACAGTTAACCATGTAATTTCATGTAGTTTGATATATGGTTTTCACTAACAATTACATGAGTGTATGTGTGCAAATTTTCATATATGTAGGGGTTAATTAAATGTGTAAATTTGTTGAAAAAAAATGCGTGGGCTCCCGCTGTATTGTCTCCACCAGACAGGCAAAGTCAGCAAGTGGGGGCAAATAATAGCCTAGGGAGGTGCATTTATTTTGTGCCCCCCCTGGCTACTTACATCTGCCCCCAGCTACCCCAGAAAAGGCAAATCTATAATTAGATGCGCCCTTTCTGGCACTTAGCCCGTCTATTCCCATTGCCCTGTAACGGTGGCTAATGGGTTAATAATGGGTTAAAGCCACCTTGCTATTGGAAGGTGACTTTAAACCAGGTTAATAATTGAGAGTTGTCAATTAGATAACTCTCAATTATTAATCCTATTGTATGAAATTAAAAAAAAACACGCACACAGTAATTAAAAAACATTTTAATGAAATAAATACACAGTTTTTGACCATCTTTTATTGTACTGGTATTCCTTCGATTCCCTTGTTCTCCTGTAATAAAAAAAAAATAATAAAACATTATTCTTACCTATCCGGCGCTCAATCAGGTCCAACGCTGTAATCCTTCACAAAGGGTTAACATGTTTACTGTGGGGACCGGAGCTAATGCTGACAGCCTCGCAGTAAACCCCCGAATGAATCCTCTCTTCACCCGGCTGACAGGAGAGGAAGTGATTAGTGTGGGAAGCTTAATTGATTGTTTCCCAGGCTAATCAGTTCAGGTCAGCCGGGGACACCGCACAGCATCAGTGACGTCAGAGGGAGTCCCAGGCTGACCTGAACTGATTAGCTGGGAAACATTCAATTAAGCTTCCCAGACTAATCACTTCCTCTCCTGTCAGCTGGGAGAAGAGATGATTCATTCGGGGGTTTACTGAGAGGTTACAACATTAGCTTCGGTCCCCACAGTAAACATGTTAACTCTTTGTGAAGGATTACAGCGTTGGACCTGATTGAGCGCCGGATAGGTAAGAATAATGTTGTTTTATAATTATTTTTTTATTACAGGAGAACAAGGGAATCAAAGGAATACCAGTACAATAAAAGATGGTCAAAAACTGTGTGTATTTCATTAAAATGATTTTTAATTAATGTGTGCGTGTTTTTTTTTTTTTTAATTTCATACAATAGGATTAATAATTGAGAGTTGTCTAATCGACAACCCTCAATTATTAACCTGGCTTAAAGTCACCTTTCAATAGCAAGGTGGCCTTAACCCATTATTAACCCATTAGCCACCGCTACAGGGCAATGGGAATAGACGGGCTAAGTGCCAGAAAGGGCGCATCTAGTTATAGATTTGCCTTTTCTGGGGTGGCTGGGGACAGATGTTAGCAGCCGGGGGGGGGGCACAAAATAAATGCACCCTCCCTAGGCTATTATTATCTACCCCCACTCGCTGGCTTTGCCTGTCTGGTGGAGACAATACAGCGGGAGCCCACGCATTTTTTTTCAACAAATTTACACATTTAATTAACCCCTACATGTATGAAATTTTGCACACATACACTCATGTAATTGTTAGTGAAAACCATATATCAAACTACATGAAATTACATGGTTAACTGTATGTAAACCATGTGTCATTTCATGTCGGGTGGTTCTGTAATTTCACAAAAGCCGGCAATTGAATTAGCGGCTATTATACTATGTAGAAGTGTATGAACTATAAATATATGTATATATATATATATATATATATATATATATATATATATGTCACAATGACAAGTATATATATAAATATATATATATGTATTCTATATGTGTATATGTATTCTTTCTTTTGTGATTTAAAAACTATTCATTTGGATCCATTATATGTCGGTTTTGCTAGCCACCGACAAAATCTCGCAATTCGGATGTCAATCAGATGTGAAACGTACGCTCAGATGCCACTAAATTGCATCATCACAGTAGAATCGGATGACAGACGGAGCAATGTTCATGAAACTTTTGTGCGATAATCGACCGACTAAAACGGGCCGATTTTTTAGACATTGTGTGTGACCCCGGCCTAATGTGTAAGGAGGTCTTTAACCAAGTCAGAGACTTATGTACAGCCATATATTATGGGGTTCTTGTTCCTCATCAGTGCAGAGCATCATTAAACTGACTAAGAGAGAAGCCCTTGGCCTTGGATAAGGTTCAGAAGATGTACAAGTCACAGGAGCACTTTTGAATAGGTTAGATGCCGTGTGCCAAATTACATTGGCTCGTATACATAACCCTAAGGAAGATCATCAGCAGAAGTTGGTACTATACAGCAAAGAACATCACTTCTAGGTAATAGGCTGTGTCTTGGTATGAATTTTATGCAGAATATTTTTGTGAAGGTTACAAGACATCCTTTATATTAAATCAACATGTCCTTATGTTTCTGGGAGTTTAATATACGTCATTAGTGTCTATAAATATTCAACGCTCAAGGAATTAAAAAAAAAAAACTAAAAATGCACAATTCATTTAGCTGTCCATGTTCATCACCGAGCACATACTAATCAGAGGGTTTTAAAAAGGTATACCGTGCAGTGGAAATCTCTAATGATTAGGCAGTGGATTAGCATACAAAGCAAGCGGCTTTCACTTCAGGGCAAGGAAACCGCACGTTGTAACGTGCCATGTTCCTGATGTATATAGATGTGAAAGCAATTCTGGTGGACTAGTACATTATACATTTTATGGCACTTAACACATGTCCAATAATTCACACTTCAAGGTTCATTTAAAACAAAATCTATGAAAGAATAACTGGAAAGAAAATATTGCCCATATTTCACATAAATGGAGGATCAAACACATTTTAGCAGCCGGCTACCGGAGATGCATTTACAAAGAGTTAGCAATTTGTAATTTTACAACCTTTACTGATGAAATCATTAGGAAAATGATCTTACCATTCTAAGAGTAGAAACAGATTCTTAGGATCATTTAGCTACAGATTAAGGACTTACCTCTAGTACAAGAAAAAAAATCTTGTTCTATGAGTAGCCGCCATACTTTCCGACATATTCCGTACTTTGAGATAATTGACGAACCCTCTAAAGAATAGCAGCAGACCTAAAACAGAACAAGGTCATCCTTTATTGAGTAATTCTTAAATATTACATTTTCAAGCAAAATCATACAAAAAAAGTGATAGTGAGGTGACTGGTGTGCAGAAGGGAACGAATTGGTGATGCTGTTTCTAGGGGAAAAAAAAGAGAAAATACACTAGTGTGATCTCAGACATCTGAATAGTAAGACATCACGGTAGAGGGTAAGCTTTTGCTTTTTCCCCACTAAACGTAGGGCCTCTCTCTTGTATGGCCAAGCCTGGTATTGAAGTTTAACCTTGATCACTTATTCCCGACGCAATCCACAGACGAGAATGGGAGTGGTACTGTTACTGGGGCCACCAAAACTACTTCTATTATATAAAGAGCAAATATTTGGGTCTTTTTGTGAATTTTCAAAACAGACATAAAAACATGTAATAGATCACAGACTGCACATTGGTCACCAGTGTGATGCAGCAGCAAAAAAGGCAAACAGTTCTAGGACATATTAAGAGAAGCATAGAGTCTAGATCACGTGAAGTAATTATCCCCATCTACTACTCCTTGGACAGGCCTCATCTGGAATACTGTGTCCAGTTCTGGGCACCACATTTTAAAAAAAGATATTGAAAAACTGGAGCAAGTGCAGAGAAGAGCTACCAGAATGATGAGCGGACTGCAAAGTATGTCCTACAAGGAACGGTTAAAGGGAATTGGTCACCTCAGTTTTGGGATATAAGATGCAGCCACCGCCATTAGGGGCTTATCTACAGCATTCTGGAATACTGTAGACAAGCCCCCGATGTAACCTGAAAGATAAGAAAAACAAGTTAGATTATACTCACCTGGAGGGGGGGGGAGGCGGTCCGGTCCGATGGGCGTCGCAGGTCCGGGTCCAGCGGATCCCATCTTTATGCGATGACGTCTTCTTCCTTGCTTCTATCGCGGCTCCTGTGCAGGCGAAATTCTCTGCCCTTGTTGAGGGCAGAGTAAAGTACTGCAGTGCGCAGGGCCTCTCTGACCTTTCCCGGCACCTGCGCACTGCAGAGAATTACGCCTGCGCAGGAGCCGCGACAGAAGGAAGAGGATGTCATCGCATGAAGATAGGAGGCGCCGCACCCAGACCTGCGACGCCCATCGAACCGGACGGCCCCCGGGTGAGTATAATCTAACATGTTTTTCTTATCTTTCAGATTACATCAGGGGCTTATCTACAGCATTGTAGAATGCTGTAGATAAGCCCCTAATGACGGTGGCCGCATTTTATACCCAAAAATGAGGTGACAGATTCCCTTTAAAGGATCTGGAAATGTTTAGCTTGCAAAATGAAGGCTAAGAGGAGACTTAATAGTCGTCTACAAATATCTTTTGGGATCTCACAATGTAGAGGGATCATCCTTATTCCCATTTGCACATGGAAATACAAGAAGCAATAGAATGAAACTGAAAGGGAGAAGACACATTAGATATTAGAAAAAAACTTGACAGTGAGCGTGATCAGTGAGTGGAACAGGCTGCCATGAGAAGTGGTGAGTTCTCCTTCAATGGAAGTCTTCAAACAGAGGCTAGATAGACATCTGTATGAGATGGTTTAGTGACTCCTGCATTGAGCAGATGGTTGGACACGATGACCATTGAGGTCCCTTCCAACTCTAACATTCTATGATTCTATGAGAATTGTAAAATATTGCAGATAAGTATGTTTATTCTTACTAGATTGTAGCAAGCATAAATTACGTCACTAGAAGACCCCATCAATGCTGAAGGGTCTTCAGAGCTCCTTCCCTAACATACAATATCACAACCCTTCTATCGCACCTAATATTTCTTGATTCTTATTCTTCAAAGCTCCTTTCTAACCAACCACATGTTCACAATCAGTTGTGCCCCAGCTATAGTATATATGTACAATCTATAGATTTGCATCTTAGTTTCTATTCCTTAATGTCTCAACACAACTTCCAACCAGTCGAGTGATAATACATTCCTTGTGGTGCACAGAATCATGGGACTACGTTAAAATTTACTGGATGTACAACCAATTCACAAAATGAGAAAGAAGACTACTTTATTCCCAAAGCTTCCTCAAGGATGCGCATCAGGAGGCTGGAAACCTACACCTAGCTTACAGAACATCTGTACAATGCATTACTGAACAAACCACGTTTTGAGGTCACGATGATTTGGAGATGAACTGATCCAGTCTTTAAGAGACTGTTTTATGAAACATGCCTTTTGTGTTAATGACAGTAGGAAAATTACTTCTTTATGGGCTACATTTTGCTAAAGCCAAGGACGCGTGACACTGCTGTAATGATAATGTGGTCACCAGAAAGCACAGTTAGCATTAATTAGTTTAATTAGCAGAGTGAGAGCAAACTGCTTCATCATCTGTCCCTTATTAAGTAATACAGTGACTGAAAAATGTACAAGAATGTAGAGATTTTTAAAATGTATGACTATCACGTTCAATACCAACACAACTTTCTAAACGTGTAGCAAAAAATGAATTTGCCAGGAAAAGCAGCATGTCCACATGCGTACAGCAGCTTCTTAGCGTCTTACATTCTGGCACATATAAGGGGATCTTGTATGGGCTCAATAACATACCTGAGCTCACACAGGACAGAAGAAGAGGGGCCAAAGACTTAAGGCCATTTTCTTTGCGGAATATTTCTGACGGTACTTGTAAGTCAAAATAGGATAGAAGGCAAATCTTTCCATTATAGCTCTTGGTCTAGGTTCCACTTCTGGTGTTGGCTTACAGATACACAATTAAGGCTCTGTCAGTAAGGGTCCCGTTACACACAGCGACTCACCAGCGATCCCGATAACGATATGCACTTGTCAGGATCGCTGGTGTGTTGCTACATGATCGCTGCTGAGCTGCCAAACAGGCAGATCTCAGCAGCGATCAGGACAGCGACTATGTGGGTACAAGCGATACACGTCGCTTAGTTACCCGCAGCGTACCTTAGATACCAGCGCGCTTGTGCAGGGAGCTGGTAACCAAGGTACACATCGGGTTTCCAGGCGCCGCTCAGCGCTTAGTAACCCGCTGTGTACCTTGGTTACCAGCTCCCCTGCACAAGCGCGCTGATATCCAACGTACACATCGGGTTTCCAGGCGCCGCCAGGCGCCTGGAAACCCAATGTTTACCTTGGTTACCAGCTCCAGCTCGCTGAACGCTGGTCTCCCGCCTGCCACACGCAGCGATGCGCGCTGGCCAGCAGGAGACCAGCGATCAAAAAATGGTCCAGGACATTCAGCGACACCAGCAGGGGGGCTGATCGTCACTGAGTGTCACACTAAGCAAGATCGCTGGCTAGGTCGCTGTTACGTCACAAAATCGGTGACATTTCAGCGATCTCGCTAGCAATCTCGCTATGTGTAACGGGGCCTTAAGCCCGCTATGATGGTTTAATGGGGAGTTTATAACTCTTATCTGTGTTTTCCTTAACTCCTCTCAACTGATTTACAACCACAGACCACATCAAAGTTAAATGTGTCACAAGCCTGTAAAAGCCAAACTGCAACATTTTTAAAGAAACCTAATTTGAAAACTTATTTTTAGGCCCAAATACATGCAATTTAAGAAAAAATTATAAAAAATTTTCCTCACCGAAGGACAACTACTAAAATATATTAGGTCTTAGAAATCTGGGTCGGAAAGAGAACTCTCACTATTAGAACTCTGACACTGGTTGCTTCTGAAAAGATGCATCTGCCCAACTGAAGACACTGTAAAACATGAGCGACAACCAACATGCTTAACTAGGAACTCTACGAAGAAAGAGGTATGGCGGCAAATAGAAACAGGGCACTAACATTTTTAAAAACTAGTCAGGAAACTTAAAAGGGATTTTCCCACAAGGTTAATTTTTATCAATAGATCTTGGAATAATAACTTCCACAATTAGATGTGTTTAAAAATATTGATACTGTGCCAAGATATTTGTATAAATGTGCCCCTGCTGTGTACTGTGTAATGGCGGTGTCTGCCCCTACAGGAACATGGTCTGATCATACCACAGCTCCTTGGCAGGGGAGCACACAAAAAAGTGTACAGACAGGATAGCACTGGATTGCAAATAATTCTTTGAGGTAAAACATTATTATTTTTTTTTTTAAAAGGCAGGGAAATGCTTTATCTCACAAAAAGAAATAGCTGTGATGCCATGCTGTAATGTCTGTATACTCTTTTCCTTCGCCCTGCCCAGGAGATGAGGAATGATCAGACCAAGTCCTTGTACGGTCAGACACAGCAGGTGCATATTGATAAGATTATCTCAGCACAGGAACATTTTCCTTAAACCAGTTCAATTGTGAAAACTATTATTATTCCAAGATGTATTGATTAAAATAAACTTTAAAATTAATTTTGTTGGTGGGAAAACCCCTTTAAGGATTTCTAATTACTGGTGGATTGTTGGTTTTGGGGATGAGAACTCTGGAGGTCGGTCACCAGGGAGGTAACATGGTAAACAGCCATTACCATGACAAGAAGAGAGCTGGTGGGCCACCAGTGGTGGCCATTCTTTATTGAGATGCAGATCGCAGTATAGTGGAGTTGGAGAATGAAGAGGATCCTTTCCTTTTATCCTAATGACCGTGGAGGAGATTAGAAACAGGTGCTGGTCAGACAGCAGATTACTGAGGTTAATACAATATTTCCCTAGTCATCATGACGTGGAGACGGGAGGTCTGTAAAAAGTAATCTTGTTAAATGCGAAGGATTGAGAACTATTATTACCCCGGTAAATATTCCACAATATATTTGTGGAGTGAAGCTGATACAACGGATGTGCTGTGATCTGGAAGCATGAAGGCTTTTACTATGCCTGGCTGAGCACGGCATAATGTACTATGCATTTCAAAGAACAGTTTCCCGACTAGCAGACACACCACAGCCTTAGGGGCTGGTAGCGTGAATGCTGTGGGATTTTTTTTATTATTATTTTTTTTTTTTTAGATACAGCAATGTAGGAGCTGCAAAAAAAAACAAAACCTAAATTAAACTAAAATATAGGTATGCTGCAAGCAATATATGTCATACAGGAATGTAGCGATCTAAAATCCCCTCATTTTCACTTGATATTGTCTAAGAAATGTGTTTGGCCTACGGCGGTTTGTATAATACATTAGCTGCTTCCCCTAACGAAGCAAACGCTGCACACTATATGACCATTGGTGGAACCTCCGATCATTAATATCACTGTCCGGAGTGGTAGCAGCAGCTTGCATGACTCCTTATAGGGGCTCTCCGCATGGGACATCCCTCTTCTCCATCTGGACGGCTCATCGTGAAGGGTTACCGTTGTCAGACATCACAGATGTTGCTGCCATGTAGCATTTTTGTCGATTCTCAATTGAACTGATACATCTTTAATAACACGCAGTAGAAAAAGTAACTCGGGATTTTCTTCATTTGACTACAAATGACTTTTCTTCGCAGTAAAAAGCCAAGGACGTGTGCCTCGTCTAATGAGGATCTGGTCACTAGAAGATATTGCAGCGTGTTAATTAATTTTAATTAGCAGAGTGAAATCCAGCAGCTTCATAAGTCCTTCTATTATGGAATACATCGGCAGAAAAATACACAGGATAATGGCGGTTTTCAATTTATTGACTACATAGTGTACTTAATGTGATATTTAGCATTTAAATAGTATAGAAGAAAAGAAACTCTAAAATCACCAACATTTTTATATGAGGGTGTTTAGCTCCCTAGACCTGAGGAAACAGAGGCGTTTACAAGGGAAAGAGGCCGCCAGCTTCTGGGCAGCCCATGTCCATCAGATGGAGCACAGCTGCTGGATAGCATCTTTCTGTTCTGCCACATAAAGAAGGGACACCAGCGGGCAAAGCAGCAATAACGCAAATCTACTGTTGTGTTATGTCACGTAAAGCTATAAAAGGGCGATTCATGAAGGGGCTTCCACCAGTTTTGTGGCATAAAACACCTTCAAATGTAGCATTTTTGTGGAACATGAAGTTGGCAAAAATGTTGAGATTTTTGGTGTTTTCATGCCAGATTGGCCTGGCTCTGGGCAGAGCTAGAAGGAGACGAGGTGAC
Source organism: Oophaga sylvatica (assembly GCA_033576555.1). NCBI lineage: Eukaryota > Metazoa > Chordata > Amphibia > Anura > Dendrobatidae > Oophaga > Oophaga sylvatica. The sequence continues at coordinate 187,686,523 of JARQOD010000002.1, read as the reverse complement.
AATGCCTGCCTGACATTCATGAAATGTTTCGCTGTACCCTACACCAGAAATGTTAATTCTGAGCAGAGAGATTACGTGGATGCCCAGCTGCGCTGTAGAAGGAGCCTTGACTGAATAACTTACCTCTCAGTGATATAGACAGTCCTCGCTGTTTCCCCAGCTTTTTTTAAGTCTTATTTTTATTTTTTCCCTTTAAACTTTGCTTATCCAGATGTTTTAGAGAGATTCATGAAATGAGACTTTCACAATTTTTTGGAGCATTTTACTGGTGACTGTTCCTGGAGGTGTTCTCAAATTGGCAAATTTTTGCAACTTTTTTGTTTAAAAAAAATCTGTGACTTTTTGGGACCTCGTTGGAAAAGCTATCTAAGGACTATAGGGAGAAACCTAACTAGTCTGGTGCTGTGATGGCCATTTTTTCCCAGCCCTCTTGAATCTCTCCCTATGTACACACAAAGTGGAGGCCTGTCAATCACATGGAGTGGCGCAGGGAGAAGCCAGACCAGAGAGGTCTCTCCTTACGGTCCCTGGCCAGCTTTACAAGTTATATTTTTTCTGAAACACTGCAGTGTGAAATATAACTGGCTGCAATTCCTGACAAGCTCTAATTGAGGCTGCCACTGCTTCAGGCAACAGGAACCTAGTGACAGGTTCCCTTTAACCAGCAGTTATCTGCATTTTTCTTCGATGCTCTGGATCTATTATTAATAAGACTTCTAAATCATCCCTATATAATAAAAAATAAAATGTTGTACTTAGAACGGATATTAGCCGCATACAATAATGTATACTCTTCCTTGGATTGCCTTGGCTTTGATTTGCAATCTTTATGGGCATGAAGGCGAGAGGCATGCCATCATTTCTACTACAGTTTACACATGGACAAAGAAGGAAAAGTGGCATAATACAAGTAAAAACATTTCATTTTTCATTTTAATGGCATTTCAGAATTCACTGCATGCTGTACGTTTTCCTGGCAAAGGCAGCTTTCATAACTTGCTTAAAACATATAAAAGTTCTCATAAATATGCTTTATTGTTACTGAACTGTGACTGCTGTGGAGACTTTCTCTTTTTTTTTCGGCTATAAATATCAGATATGCTGTATACATCCATCTTTTTGATTGAGGAGAGAACATTACAATCTCCAAACTGATAAAACTAACAATGTCAAGCCAAAGCGCAGCAGTGCACAGAATGGGTCGCGGTTCACCCGTGCTACATGTTATTCCTGCCTGCTATAAACATGCATCCCACAAATCCAACTTGTCAGCTCAGATGCCACAACTGGGTCTCTACATGGCATTTTATTTCCGTTACCAACACAAACTGTGTAGTAGAAACAAATCCTAGTATGTTATTAAAAGCTCATATGCAGCAAGTACACGCCATCAAAACAGAGGAAAGTATCCAAGTTCTCCCACGCAGAACAACAGCTGCATAGGTAAAGAAGAGTTAAAGAAGCACCCAAAACTGATAGACCGTCACATGTACGTCTCTTATATGCAGTGGACTTATTTCCATATACTTCAGCCTTCTGTTTTGTCCCTTCAGTCTACATCTCCTAGGTTTCGTCCTGCATTTTATTCCTCTATGCTCTGCTATAAATCCCATGAAGCAGTAGTACAGCATTACACGACCAGATAGAAGCGGTACCATCTCTGCTGAGAACAATACTCGATTATCCTTCAGCTTATAAAATACTAACTAAACAAAATGTATTAGAAAGTATATAGTCAGGAGGCTGATCTATAATCCATATTCTACTTGTGTGACAGGAGCTGTGAAGTCATCATCATTGCCTTTGATAGGAGATTCAGTCTCCTTATAGTCCATGCAATTTCATCACATGGGAAATTCTGGCAACTGAGGTGGCGATTTTCTTCAGAGAACATAAAGGAATGGCGTTACCAAGATAACCTGACTTATCTGAAGAGAACGATACCAAGAATTTCCAGACAGAAATAAGGGATGGAGTACTACCTAAATGACATATTGGAGGACTAGTGATGAAATGAATAAAAAAAAAACTTATACTGCGGTTTCAGATGAGTTGTCCACTTCTGTGTTGCATAATTACGTTCTGCAACTGTGAATTATACTTTTTAGTAAATGAATGGAAACATTGTTGTGAGAACTGCTGTCTTATTAGGGCAAACCCAGTTTCTATGCCTTAATAGCGAATATAGACAGAGATATATCCCACCTTCATGAGCCACAGTGTAGAAGAGCAGCAAACAGTAGCTTAGCCTATCCATATGAGGACATTCATTCATTTGCACGGACACAAAGTAATCTAATATATAAAGCTGAATGTATGTATGTGTGTATGTATGTGGGTATGTTTGTCCGGAATTGGAATCCGCACCGTCGCACTTACAGGCATGAAATTTTGCACGCCCGCACGTCTCGACCCCGAAAGCGTCCTAGGCTATGTTTTGTATCGAAATTTTAACCCCGCGCGTTCCAAATCGCCAAACAATTTTGGCCCTATTTACATAATGGGGAGAAAGCTGAATGCTTGTGTGTATGTCCGGCATAGGAATCTGCATTTACGGGCATGAAATTTTGTACACCCGCACGTCTCGACCCCGGGAGCATCATAGGCTAGGTTTTGAGTCGAAATTTTAACCCCGCGCATTCCAAATCGGCAAATAATTTTGGCCCGGGATAGGAATCTGCACCGTTGTACTTACGGGCATGAAATTTTGCATGCCCGCACATCTCAACCCCAGGAGCATCATAGGCTATGTGTTGAATGGAAATTTTAACCCCCGCACGTTTTGGTGTGTGATTTTTATGTGCAGAATAAATTTTTGTTAACATAGTCTATTTTGTTACAGCTAACAGCAGTTATTAATTAACCCGGGCGAAGCCGGGTACTACAGCTAGTAGTATATAAATAACTAGAAATGAATTGTATAGCAGTGAGGAATAACCCTGGATTTATTAGCAGACAGTCAGGATTATAAAAAGCCAGATCTGTGACAATCACTTGGTCTAGGCAATTCTCAGCTCAGCACCAATGTCTCTCTTGTCCTTCTAGTTTGCCTCAATAAATATTTTAGTGTTTCTAAAATGCATTAGGGTCTGTTCACACCATAGACAAAGCACATGTTTGGTATACACACTTCACATGTGACGAGGAACATATATGTCACATGTCAGATATTTGTCGTTCAAAAGTATGCAAAAAATAAAACAATTTTAGTATATACGTCTACCTACTAAGGTCTATGGGACCATTATATGCCTAGCGAAATTCATCTAGTGTGTAAGGTCACTGTATAGAAAGTATATAAGAAAGTCGCATTACTTTTTTGATGCATAAATTCCCTATGTGATAGTATTCAGTTATATTAACCCACTTTTTTCCCGATGGAAGCCATTGATTCCTACACCCCTAGGACGGAATGTTCTACAGACCAAGCATTCATTGCCCTTGCTCATCATGCACTGCTGGAATCTAACAGAAGTGATGGCCAGGTTCTAGTGATTTAATAGAAAACTGAAATATTCAGTGCAATAAGCTTCCACGTGAACGAGTCACCATGGCAACCAATGACATTATGTTATCTGCTTTACTGGACATGCGGGGGTGGTGGGGGTGTACAGGGATTATACTACGGGCGTCACTTTTCTGTGTATACACTACTAGTTACTTGGTGACCAGATGTTTAGATCAATGATGACTAGTACTGATGTCACTCCTGCATTTAGGAGAGGTGTTGTAATGCATAAAATGTTTCTTACTTGTTATCAGGTCAGCGCCATGTCGGAAGGTAGGTTAACCCAAAACAAAATCGTTCCCACCCAACCCATTAAGGTCTACCTACAAACCTATGAGGTTGGACAAGTCTGATTAGATCACTGTCCAGATCAGTGACACGGTTAAGTCTCTGGTCCAAACTGTGCACCCCCCTCCGATGCTGCAAGCAGAGGCAGCTTTGATTCTGAAGCATCAAAGGAGGACAGAGCCACTGAAGCTCGTTGATCCATCAAGCAAAGCTTGTAAGAGCTGCGCTACTTGCCTAGGGCACTGGCCAAAGTGCATAGAGGGCAACAAAGGCAGGTAAACTACACAACAAGCAGTACACCATAGATTACAAAAAGAGGGTTTGTAATAAAAAATTATTTCCAAGGACTTTGCAATTTTAATTATCTAAGTACTTGAGAACTCTCCTTTAACTCCTTCACGACGCAGCCCTTTCTCGTTTTTGCGTTTGTTTTTCGCTCTCCTTCCCAGAGCCGTAACTTTTTTATTTTTCCATTAATATGGCAATGTGAGGTCTTGTTTTTTGCGGGACGAGTTGTACTTTTGAAAGACACCATTGGTTTTACCATATTGTGTACTCGAAAATAGGAAAAAAAATTCAAATTGCGGTGAAATTGCAAAAAAAAGTGCAATTCCACAGCTGTTTGTTGGATTTTTCTTTAGCATGTTCACCAAGTGCTAAAACTGACCTGCCATTACGAGCTTGTAGATATCAAACATGTATAGGTTGTTTTTTTATTTTAAAAAATGGTGAAAAAAAAATCCAAAGTTTGTAAAAAAAAAAAAAAGAATAATTTTCCAAGAATTTTCCATTTTTCGTGATCAAAACAGCCGACATGTGCCGGGAAAGCTGTGGGCTCATACCTGGAGCCCACATCAAACGGAGCAACACGACATGCGCTGCACATTTTCGGCGCATGTCGTGAAGGGGTTAATGAGAGTCTGACATCAAATTTACATTTCAAACTACCCACAAAGTCTTGTAGGAGATGTGGCAACAATAAAAATAATTCTTTAGGTTTTCAAATCTGTTCTTCGATTGCCTTCCCTCACCCCTAAAATAATTGTGGCCAAAATTATTAGCAACATTGAAATTGTTCCAGAAAATGAAGTATTTCTCCCAGAAAATCATTGCAATTACACGTTTATTTCCTTTGTGTGTGTATTGGAACACAAAAAAAAAACTGAAAAAAGAAAGCAAATTGGACATAATTTCACAAAAAAACAAAAATGGGCAGAACAAAATTGTTGGCACCCTCAACTTAATACTGGGCTGCACTCCCTTTGGAATAAATATCTGCAATTAATTGCTTTCTGTAACCATCAACAAGCTTCTTACACCTCATCTGGAATTCTGGACCCCACTTCTTTTGCAAAGTGCTCCAAGGTCGCTCATATTTGAAGTTTGCCTTCTCCCAACAGCAATTTTAAGATCTCGCTACAGGTATTCAATGGGATTTAGATTCGGACTCATTGCAGGCCAATTCAAATCTCTCCAGATCTTTATGTCAATTCATTTTTGGGTGCTTCTTGAAGTATGTTTGGGGTCATTGTCCTGCTGGAAGACCCATTACCTATGATGCAAGCCCAGCTTTCTGACACTGGGCACTACATTGCAACCCAAAATCCTTTGGTAATCTTTAGATTTCATGATTCCTTGCACACAGTCAAGGCACCCAGTGCCAGAGGCAGCAAAACAAACACAAAACATCTTTGAATCTCCACCATATTTGACTGTAGGTACTGTGTTCTTTTCATTGTAGGCTTCATTCCGTTTTCGTTAAACAGTGGAATGATGTGATTTAACAAAAAGCTCTATCTTGGTCTCATCTGTCCACAAGATGCTCTCCTTGTGTCAGCAGTGGGGTCCTCCTGGGTCTCCTGCTATAGCGTTTCATTTCATTCAAATGACAATGGATAGTTCACGCTGATACTGATGCACCCCGAGCCTGCAAAACAGCTTGAAATTCTTGGGAGCTTGCATAGCCGGCAGGAACTCCCGAAGGGCGTATTTCTTTTAGATTCGAGGAGTATTCTCTCTCTCTCTGTCCAGCTCCCCTGAGCTATACTGTGTCCCATATGGGCTCCCCACCCCAGGGGGCTGGCATCAGTGGTGAGTATATTCTCAGGAACTATCCCCCATTTCACCTCCCTGGATAGATGTATTGGATCCAGCCACCAGGACCGTAGTGACTGACAACCTAATTTTTCTCCAAGGCGGCCCTGTAGACTTTTTTCTGCTTTGAGCACTTCGCTTTGTAGTGCTCTTGTGTGAAACTGGGCCCACTGTACAGCCGGCATACAGGATGTTAAGGAACCCAGCAGGTACATTGCTTCCCTTAAGGATAACTCTGGATTGTCTATTACTTTCCTGACTTTTCGAATGATGCATGTCTTCTTGTTCATCGGGAGAAAACAATGCTGAGCTACTGAGTCCAGGAGGATACCCAGAAATATTTGACTGGTAGCTGGAACTAGTTTCAACTTCTTCAGATTGACTAACCAACCTAGATCCTGTAGGAATGATATTATTTGGTTCAGCCGATTAGTACACTGCACCGCCGATCCCCCCACAATCAGGAAATCATCCAGGTATGGGAAAATTAAGGTGTCTCGCTCTCTTAAATGGGTCATCACGTCTGCAACCACTTTGGTAAATACCCGTGGTGCCATGGAAAGACCAAATGGCAGGGCGGCAAACTGAAAATGCCTAACCTGCTCGCCCAGTCGTACCGCCACTCTGAGGTATTGTTGATGGTCCCGGCATATTGGTAGATGGTAGTAGGCATCCTTTAGGTCCAGGACCGTCATGAAACACCTGGGAAATAGAAGTTTGGTTGTAGATCAGATGGATTCCATTTTAAAGGTATGCCCCAGCAGGAATGTATTCAGCTTTCGTAAATTTATAATGGTTCTAAAGGAATCATCTGATTTAGTAATCAGGAATAGAGGGGAATAAAACCCCCTCCCTTCCTATTTTCCAGGGACCTCAACCCGTACTTGTTTTTTCATCAATTGCAGGATTTCTATTTCCAGGGCCCGCTGCTGGTCAGGGAGTTTAAGTTTGTTAATAGGCAGGAATCTGGAGGGATACTCCGAAAATCCAATCTTAGTCCAGATGAAACTATGCCAAGGACCAAGGAGCTGGATGTTATCTGTCTCCATTGATTATAAAAGTATATTAATCTAACGCCCACCGAATGATCCGGCCTACTGATAGTCACGTCTACGTTTTGTAGCTGTGGCTGCACCTTTCCTCTTTGACTCCGCCGGCTCCCAGTCACGGTCTCTATACCTCTTGCGGAATGACGACCCCTTCTTAAAGGTGTTCCCCGGCATGGTATAGAGCATAACTTTGCTTTTGCCTGAGCATCCCCCTTCCACCCTTTTAGCCAGAGTGATCGTCGGGCAGCATTTAATAGTCCAGCAGACCTGGCGGCTAACCGTAGGGAATCCACTGATCCACTGATGCATCAGCCAAGTAAGCCGCCCCACCCCGGATCTGCAAAAAGGAGTCCAGCAACTTTTGTCTGGGTACACCCGTCCGTATCTGATCTTCCAGCTGGTCCAATCAGACCAACATGGATCTGGCCGTACAGGTGCTTGCAATCGCTGGTTTGAAAGCTCCAGCTGACGACTCCCACACTCGCTTTAGGAGCATGTCTGCTTTCCTATCCGACGGATCTTTTAAATGACCTCTGTCTTCCAGAGGTAATGCTGACATTTTAGATGAGGAAGCGACAGCTGCGTCCATTGGGGATTTTAACCCATTCCGCCAGCATGTCGTCTTCAAACGGATATCTCCGTTTTGAGGCCGATGGCAGGAATCCCCGACTATCCTGCCTATCCCACTCTCTCTTTACCAGGTCTTTCACTGATTCATTTACTGGAAAGGCTTTACGATTTTTTTGACATAACCCCGCAAACATTAGATCCTGAGTAGATCTGGGTTCTCTACCTTCTGTAATGCCCATAGTGGCCCGTACTGATCTCACCAAGGTATCTGTTTTCTAGCGAAAGGCACAGTCTTCCTTCTTCGTCTGAAGAGAAGGATGACTAGGGAGATTCTGATGAATCAAATTGCTGTTTCCCAAAAGATGGACTAGACTCTGGGCTAGACTCAATATTAGGCTTCTTTTTACAGATCCTCCCTTTAAGGGAGATCTCCACTTGCTCTCTGATAAATGCTTTTAGTTCTGATGCACGCACAGGGGCCTCCTCCTCCAGGGTCTGACACACACACATCTGACAAAGCCTTTTAACATAATTGTCTGGCAGTGGTGTTGTGCATAAGGCACATTGCTTGTGCTTAGTTTTTGCAGATTTCTTAACCTGGGGACATAGAGCACAAAGAAGGGGGGATTCAGCTATTCGGTGGACACATGTTCACTCACCATTTAGCGGTTTTCTCATTAGGGTACCGGTTCCAGAGGCGGGGATCCAGTGTGTGACGTAGGGCCTTTAGAATGATGCCCCGGTCCACTTCTGCTCTCAGTGGTCTCACTCCCTTTGGAGAATCCGCTGCCTTTCTTCCGTTCAGGCACCACCACTGGCTGTGGTGGTGAGTGCTCCTCCATGTCCTTAGCCGACATGCTTTGCAGCACATGTCCTGCTGCTACACACTGGCTTAAGAACGTCCAGCCATGCCCCCTCTGTGTGCCTTCCCGGTCCCACCAGGAAGTTATTCTACTACTTCCGGGTTATGGGCGCTTTCCTCCGGATTGCCTGTGGCGCCGGACCGGCACACCTCCAATGGACGCGGGGAGCTTCACTCCCCCTGCGCCGCGCTCCTGCGACCCAGGACGGCCTCACCTGGACCCTGGGTTCACAGTACTCACCCACCAAGGAGGGGTCTGCGTGCAGAACACTCCCGACGTGGCCTCCGGTGCCCCAGGCTCTGCCGTTCTCTGAGGACACCACACAGAGGCTGCTTGGACACGGGTAAGTTCTGCAGGCTCCAGTCAGGACAGGAACCCAAACTGAGGAGGCGAGGGGGACCGCCCCCGTTTAATCTGTAGGTTCCTGTCCTGATGGTGGGCGGATCCCCTCTCTGGGTGGGTGCTGTCGTGGCGAAAGGAAAATACTTCATTTTCTGGAACAATTTCAAAAGGTGTCAACACTTTTGGCCATGACTATGTAAGTGGAGGTATGCAGTGCACTCTCTTCTCACTGCTGACATTTCCTGTCTCCCCTATCACTTCAGTGCAGAAAAGTACACGCATCACTCTCTCCTTGCAGCGGACATCATTCCACATCTATATCCAAGCAATGTCTTCAGCAAAAAGTGATGTGTGCACTTTCCTGCGAAAAAGTGATAGCAGGGGAGATGAGCAATATCAGAAAGAGAGAGTGATTTGTGTGCTCTTCCCTGCACAGGGACAGAGCTGGCAATCAATATAGAAGGAGTGGCACTAATATAAACAGGTTGTTGAAATGGCGCACCAAGGCACCAAACAACTTTATTTGATCATCATAATAAAGTTTGTGGGTAGGAGGTTTATTTGGGGAAGGAGGGGGGACAATAAACAGATTTAAAAACAGAGATTTTTATTGTTGCTCCATTTTCTACAAGGCTGTATGGTTTTCATATATTGATTTCAAATCCTACTCAATATCTTCCTGTGAGTCCTGTGGGTGGAGTAGCTACATGATTCTATTTGATTTGTAAAAGAAAGTATACATTAGTGACTCAAACTGTAAATAACAATTTTGGATTATTTTATTCTATGCGAGACCTAATTACTTTAGAACAAGGTCTTTTGCCAAAAAAAACTGCTGCACGCCATTAATAAATCAGGTACTATCCACCACTAAACAAATCCATGCCTTTTTTCTGGAGACTTAAAAAGTGTCCTTTAAAATTGTCGTCACAAATATGTATCTATATACAAGTTTTATGATTAACTCACATGTAGTGTTTCATATCAGAAAGTATTATATGCAAGTCACATTGTAGAACATCCTACAGACGGTCTGCCGATTTCAAACCGCTTATCCTATTGATCTCTAACAGTGCTTTCACATTGCGTTTTGCCACCCGTTTGTTAGTCCCGCCAGGGCTTACGTCCTGACCACACACAAAATGAGATTCAGGTGTATAATGGTGCCGACAGAGCAAATTCTGTTGTAAATCATTTTTAGGCATATACACCTACTGGAGGTGGACAGTCAGATGCAGTCTACGTTCACCTCCGGTAGGCGTACATGCCAGTAAATTATGCACAACAGAAAACAAGTTCAACTCTGTCGGCACCATTACAGTTTATAGGTCTGTTGGCGCATACATAGGGGAATTCGGAAGCAAGCCCTGACGGGAACAACAAATGGGTGGCAAAATGCAATATGAAAGCACCCTAAGAGGTCAGCCAAAGGAATTCTGCAGTGTCTATCATAGAAAAAGCAAGAGAGCTTGGGAGAGTGAGCGCTCCAGTGTATAGAGGAGTCACGAGAGTTCGAAGCGGCCAGTTGGCCAAACCATCGTTCAGCAGACAGCTGTATAAAGTGTATGGCGTGCTGTAGTAAACACTTTTAATAAATGCTATCTTTAAATGCATGCAGGATTTAGGATGGAGAACTTACCAAGTACCAGGAATATCCACCACAACCAATATTGTCCATTGAAATAGCCAGTAAAGTAGTCTGAGAACTGAAACGAGAACATTAGAGAGTTATGGTCTATAATCCTGGAAGACATTATAAAGTGCATGTACAGTGATTTCATGATACAGAATTATTAAAGAAAGGTGATCAAATATTAGAGCTGGGCAGCAGCTTCCTGCAGCTGGAGGACGTTTTATGAATAATGGGCACTGTATATTTTACCGAGATGCTCTGCTTTTGTACCACTTTAACTTTACAAGCCGCAGATGAACAATAATGGTGCTGAAGTCACAGTCTCCCTACCGGGACTGAATACAGATGACATGGTGATTACACTGTTAACTAATACAGGCTGCTGTAAACAGTCTCTGTACGTAACTGACAGTGCCTGCAGGGCAGACAAGGACTTTGATTCCTTTTTACACTTAGCGGCTATGAGGACAGCTGCCATGTGTCTCTCGTAAACCGTTATGACAGCCTTACTTGAAGCAGCAATCTGGCATCTTCCTGCAGGGCAGATCGGGTCTGTAGCCGCATCCTAGCTGTGAGCACCACCTTATCAGGCTCCCCAGAAGATGCTGCATAGACGCCATTCTCCCAGACCCAGCATTGACCCCAATACACAGCACTAAATACAAAATCTCCAAACATGGCAGTATCAGCTTACACATCCACCTGGCCAGTTTACACCTCAGCACGTTGCCGGTTTAGACGGTATCCTCAAAGTCAAAGCAATTTAATCTCATCAAAATGAGTCTTTTTACGCGCCCCTTAAAAAGGACCAACTTTTAACCTCATAAATCCCCAATTGCCAGCTGCTGTCAAAAGATACTAACCTCAAAAGCCTTTGTCTCATTAAAGTCCTTTCATTTTGAAACTAGATGTTCCTGTAGCTGGTTCCCAGCAGAGAGCAGAACATGACTAAATGAACCTTGAAGTGGCGTTTCAGGCCCATCACTGGCCACACCAGATAGTTCTGTTCTCCGGATGATAAGGGAATATGAATAGGCTCACTTTGATTGATTCTGCGGCAGGGCTGTACGCTTCACTGATAAACCAACCATCACACGTCCTTAGTATTCATCTATGTCACACTTCTTACACAACTTGCTTAAATAGCTTCTCATAAGACGCCATCAGATACAATTTTTGAATGTCTCTGGTTCTCGCTCTGTACAAATGCGCCTTATATGAAATGTACACGGTGCAGAACACAACAGATTGTATAATCTGCCTTTGTCGATAAGATTCGAGAGGAGTATTATTAATGTGGCAGGAGAATAAATAATGGTGTATTGACTGTTTAAGTGTCCTTGGAACCATACTGTTAGCTTCACGTTCCGTAATGGAAAATATTACAGCAGCGTAGAAGATATGCGGCTCACAACGCAGACACCTTGTGTCCTTTATTATCTGCTCTATAGGTATGTTCGCCACGCTGTTAGGAGAGGCGACCGAAAAATTACAGGACTTATAAAAGTGAAGAGAATTGTATCTGATTAGTTATTACTCTCTATTTACTTTGAAGATATTGTATAATGTGTTACATACTCATTATTGAAATCAGCTTATAAATAGGAGCCTTCACATATGTGCCTTTGGAGCAGGAACCACAGGCTCTCAATAAGCCCCCATTAACATTAGAGTTGTGTCTCCCAAGTCATTGAGGCCCTCCAAATCACCATGTTTACAGGATGTTCTTCATAATAAATACACATGATAATGCCACCACCTGTATAATACTAAGGAAATCCTGAAAACATGATCTGTTGGTGGGCCTCAAGGACTGGAGTTGAGGAACACTGCATTAGAGGACTATCCAACCATTGTTCGGCTGTCTTCCATCTCAGCCATCTCCTCCTTAGGCTACTTTCACACATCAGGTTTTTTGTGTCAGGCCTAATCCGTAGTATACATGATAGGACGGATCCGGCGCTGATTTTGAAAAATCTGATGCAACAGATCAGTTTTCTTGCCGGATCCGACCTGACCTTTTCAACCCGGAAAATGCAGGTACGCATGTCCGGACCGAGGAGAGAGAGAAGAGAGAGAGAGAAGAGAGAGAAGAGAGAGAGAAGAGAGAGAGAAGAGAGAGAGAGAGAGAGAGAGAGAAGAGAGAGAGAGACCTTGGTTTCCAGAATCCAGATCAAGATATACATCTTTACTGTATCAGAATCCAGATCAGTCTTTTAACGGATTGCACAAAACACTGGTCCGGTTCCATGCACTTCTATTATTTACGGCCGCCTGATGCGCCTCTTCAGGCACTATCAGGCAGGTCCGGAAAAGAAAAAAAAAATGTTGCAGTGAGCATCTTGTCCAGCCGCCGGAATGTACATTTCCGGCCAAAAACGGATGCAACGCAACAACATCAGGCGCGATCCGGCGCTAATGAAAGTCAATCACAAAAAACGCATCCGGTACCGGATCCGTTTTTTTAACAACATGCCGGATCGCGCCTGACGTCAAAAAACTGATGTGTGAATGTAGCCTTAAATGGCAGCACTGGTTCTAGCCAAAAGCACCTGTGTTCTTTATGAAAGAGCAGCCACCAGACATCGGCGGCGGCTTATCTAGGGAGGGAGGCAGAAGGTTCGACAGTCTGAAATCGCACATGCCGGAAACTTAACCGCCTTGACCATCAATTGTGCATGCAAGGCTTTCATACACAGACTGTCAGCCGAACCTATCGTAATTGGGAAAGTCAGCCACCTACAGACTAATGTGTATGGGAAAGGGGCTTCTGGTTGACAGGAGTGCTCGCTGGACATTATATGGGTGGTCTGATGATATTCCTGGCAATGACCTAATTTTAGAGATAACATCAGGAAAAGGGCTAGATGAATGCCAATTGCACTAATGATTTTCAGTGGAACTCTACTATGCAATATAACATGCAATGTCATCTGAACTGGGTAGTAGTGCATCATCACACCTTGGACTTTAAGTAACCATAAAAAATACATTTTTTAATTTACATACTTACAATGAACCAGTTAAGTTAAAAATCAATACAGTCATATCAGGAAATATCATGTTTTATAGCCAAATGGGCTGCGAAGATGAATTTATGCTGGTGGGTATAGATTCAGTAGAGCTACTAATATATTACTTAAAGCCTCTACCTAATTTGGACTTAAAGAGTCCGGTGGGTGGATCTACCCAATAATTGTCAGCCATTTATGCAAGAACACCTATACAGGAAAGGTTGCCAATAACTGAGTAGAACCACCCATCAGCCTATAGACACCATATATACACACACATATACATACATACATACATACATACAGTCATGGTCAAAAGTGTTGGCACCATTTAAATTGTTTTAGAGCAGTGGTTCTCAACCTTTCTAATGCCGTGACCCCGCAATACAGTTCCTCATGTTGCGGTGACCCCCAAACCAAAAAATAAGTACAGTCCTCCATACAGTATTATGGGCCAAATATAATGCTCCATAAAGAATATTGGACCCCATATAATGCTCCATACAAAATATGGAGCTCTCCTCTACACTGTGCTGCGTTCTGCGCTGTTACGGCTCAGGAAAGGGCACTGTGGAAAGACTCCCCATCATCATCATCATTGCCTCCCCATCATGATCATTGCCTCCCCATCATCATCATCGCCTGCCCAACATCATTGGCTCCCCATCATCATCATTGCCTGCCCATCATCATTGGCTCCCCATCATCATCATTGCCTGCCCATTATCATTGGCTCCCCATCATCATCGCCTCCCCCTTCATCATCATTGTCTGCCCATCATCATTGGCTCCCCATCATCATCATCGCCTGCCCATCATCATTGGCTCCCCATCATCATCGCCTGCCCATCATCATCGCCTCCCCATCATCATCATCATCATCAACATCATTGCCTGCCCATCATCATTGGCTCCCCATCATCATTGCCTGCCTATCATCATTGGCTCCCCATCATCATCATCATTGCCTGCCTATCATCATTGGTTCCCCATCATCATCATTGCCTCCCCATCATCATTATCATTGCCTGCCCATCATCATTGCCTGCCCATCATCATCTTTGCCTGCCCATCATCATTGGCTCCCAATCATCATCATTGCATCCCCATCATCATCATCATTGTCTCCCCATCATCATCATCTTTGCCTGCCCATCATCATTGGCTCCCAATCATCATCATTGCATCCCCATCATCATCATCATCATTGCCTGCCCATCATCATTGCCTCCCCATCATCATCATCTTTGCCTGCCCATCATCATTGGCTCCCCATCATCATCGCCTCCCCATCAACATCATCATCATTGCCTGCCCATCATCATCGCCTCCCTATCATCATCATCTTTGCCTGCCCATCATCATTGGCTCCCCATCGTCATCGTTGCCTCCTCACCACCATCACTGCCTCCCCCATCACCATCACACATACAGCACCACACACAGACAGCACCGCAGCACTCTCTCACATACACACACGCAGGCAGACACACACACACACTGATACACACAGACACATACAACTCACCTGTCCTGCGCCTGCGCTCTCTGCCACAGCCGGCCGCTGAATGATGACGTCATCCAGCGGCGTTGCTGTGACAGGAAGCGTGGGCGCTCTGCAGGCGCCCCCTGGAGCCCGGAGCTGCGGAGGCACAGGGAGAGGTAAGTATTGCGCCACCTGCTCAGGCCGGGTCCCCCCTCTCCCGCACAGTGGACTCACCGACCCGCCGCTCAGCTCCGAAGGGTCCCGGGCCGCTGCACTGTGCCTCCGTGGGAGGAGGAATTGCTGCTGCTGCCACGCCGCCCCCACACATGTGCTGCCTGGGGCGGATCGCCCCCGCCCGCCCACGCTACGCCCGCCCACGCTACGCCCCTGCTACACCACTGGGCTAAAGCCATCGGAAATATGTATTTTCCGATGGCTTTAAGCGACCCCTGTGTTTTGGTTATTCTACCCCCGCCGGGTCGCGACCCACAGGTTGAGAACCGCTGTTTTAGAGTATTAAGTATTTCTCCCAGAAAATTATTGCAATTACAAGTTTTCTTATAAATGTTTATTGCCTTTGTGTGTATTGGAACAATACAAAAAAACTGAAAAAAGGCAAATTGGACATAATTTCACCCAAAACCCCCAAAATGGGCAAAACAAATTATTTTGCACCCTCAACTTAGTTTATGGCCACACACTCTTTGTTGATGGTTATAGGAAGCGACTGATAGCAGTTACTTATTCCAAACGTCTTACACCTCTCAACTGGAATTTTGGATCACTCTTTTACAAACTGCTCCAGGTCTTTCATATTTGAAGAGCACCTTCTACCAACAGCAATTTAAAGATCTGTCCACAGGTGTTAAATGGAATTTAGATCCAGACTAATTGCTGACCACTTCATAACTCTCCTGTGCTTGGTTTCCATCCATTTATGGGTGTTTCTTTAAGTATGTTTGGCGTCATTGTCCTGCTGGAAGACACATGACCTAGGACACAAACCCAGCTTTCTGACACTGGGCACTACATTGCAACCCAAAATCCTTTGGTAGTCTTCAGATTTCACAATGCTTTGCACCCAGTCAAGGCACAAGGCAGAAAAAACAAACCTAAAACATCTTTGAAACTTCACCATATTTGACTGTAGGTATGGTGTTCTTTTCATTGTAGGCTTGATTCCATGTTCATTAAACAGTAGAATTATAAGCTTTGCCAAAAAAAACTCTATCTTGGTCTCATCTGTCTACAAGATGCTTTTTCAGAAGAGTTTTGGCTTCCTCACATACATTTTTGCAAACTATAGTTTTGCTTTTTTAAGTATCTGTGTCAGCAGTGGGATCCTTCAGGGACTCTTGCCACCGAATTTCATTTCATTCAAATGTCGACAGATAGTTTGTGCTGTCACTGATGCATCCTGAGCAGAAGTACAGATTGAATTTTTCTTTCTAACTTGATTTGGGCTGCTTATCCACCAACCAGACTATTCTGCCTTACAACCTTTTATCATTTTTTTCTCTGCAGTCCACGTACAGGGAGATTAGTTACAGTGCCATGGGTTGAAATGTATTATGTTGTGCCCCATGGACAAAGAAACATCAAGATCTCTGGAGATGGACCTGTAACCTTGAGGTTGTTATCATTCTACAATTTGGGTTCTCAAGTCCTCAGACAGTTCACTTCTCCTCTTTCTGTTGTCCATGCTTAGTGTGGCACAGATAGACACGCAATGCAATAATTGAGTCAACTATTCCCTTTTTATCTGATTTCAGGTGTGATTTTCATATTACCCACAGCAGTTACTTGCCACAGGTGAGTTTGAACGAGCATCACATGCTTGAAAAACAGTTGTATACCTACATTTTTGGAAAGGTACCAACAATTTCGTCAGCCCATTTTTGAGGTTTCATGTGAAATGAGCTCCAATATGCCTTTTTTCTGTGTTGTTCCAATATACACAAAGGAAATAAGCATGTGTATAAACACACACACACAATTGCCAGGATTGTATTAATAAAACTCCCATTTAAAGCTTATGATTCTATGATTTCACCAACTTTGCATTCACATAATACATCACAGTGGAGAATATACTGTACATTTTATCTGCTCCACTTTAATAAACTTCATGACAGATTGTGAATTGTTTACTTCTCCAAACACACCAACTCACTCTTCTCCATCCCTCGGACACATTGTGCTGCTGTCTAGCTTTTTTCCTAACTGCAGTGCATAGAAGATATCAGACTGATACCACGGTGGACATATCTGACAATTATCCTCCCTAAACAGACAGAATCATTTTAAGACTTGTCGACAGACAAGTGCTGACAGTCATCGTAGAGCCTGCAACGGATGACTTAACAGAAACGGTAATACTCAGGGATTAGAACATCACTTCAGTTAGTTCTCTGTTAGGCTGTAATAGAAGAGCTTTGCATCCTTCAAGCCCCCTGAAATCTGGATAGGGATCCCTGAAAAAAATCCAAAAGATTACAATACAGGGAAGTAGCAGTCTTGGGGAATGGGGATTGCTAATGGGAACAACTCCAGTTTGTAAAAGGAAATGAAAATGACAGGTGTTTAAAAATGTAGCATAATATAACATGATGCTAGCAGACATCCCTGTGCTAATATAAGCCAGCTTCCCACAGAAACTGAACTGCATATCTAATCTATGCTGCTAGGCTTCTGTTTTACAGGAACCATAGCAGCTATTTTAAAATCCCTTTTATGGCTTTTTTATGCAGCTCAAACCTGATTTCTTGGAAGTAAAAAAGATGTATGTGAAACCATAAAATATTTTTTGAAAAAGGGAAATTTGTTCAAATTATTTAGTGGAAAAAGATTTCTATGTCTGAAAAAAATAGTGACTACTCTGAACAAAAAAGTTCATGAAAAAATGCACAATTGCAAACATTATAACAGCGGGAGGAGTTGAATTGGTCAGGTATTACTTACCCTCACACACTGCTTGGGCGTTGCTTACCCTCACACACCGCTCGGGCGTTGATTACCCTCACACACCGCTCGGGCGTTGATTACCCTCACACACCGCTCGGGCGTTTCTTACCCTCACACACCGCTCGGGCGTTTCTTACCCTCACACACCGCTCGGGCGTTTCTTACCCTCACACACCGCTCGGGTGTTTCTTACCCTCACACACCGCTCGGGTGTTTCTTACCCTCACACACCGCTCGGGCGTTGCTTACCCTCACACACTGCTTGGGCGTTGCTTACCCTCACACACTGCTCGGGCGTTTCTTACCCTCACACACTGCTCGGGCGTTGCTTACCCTCACACACTGCTCGGGCGTTGCTTACCCTCACACACTGCTCAGGCGTTACTTACCCTCACACACTGCTCGGGCGTTGCTTACCCTTACACACTGCTCGGGTGTTGCTTACCCTCACACACTGCTCGGGCGTTGCTTACCCTCACACACTGTTCGGGCTTTGCTTAACCTCACACACTGCTCGAGCGTTGCTTAACCTCACACACTGCTCAGGCGTTGCTTAACCTCACACACTGTTCGGGCGTTACTTACCCACACACACTGCTCGGGCGTTGCTTAACCTCACACACTGTTCGGCGTTGCTAACCTCACAACTGCTCAGGCGTTGCTTAACCTCACACACTGCTCGGGCGTCGCTTACCCTCACACACTGCTCGGGCGTTGCTTATCCTCACACACTGCTCAGGCGTTGCTTAACCTCACACACTGCTCAGGCGTTGCTTAGCCTCACACACTGCTCGGGCGTTGCTTACTCTTAGGCCGGCGTCACACTGGCGACAGAATCGGACGACTGCAATGCGATGAAAAATCGTATTGCAGTCTGCCCTATGTTAATCTATAGAGCAGCTCCCAGTATCAGATTTTTTGTGGTCCGTTTTAAACGTCCGTGTGCAATCGCAGCATGCTGCGATTGTCACCGATTGTGGGTCGACTATCGCCAATGCAAGTCTATGGGAGCGATGAAAAATCTGATTACAAACGGACCGCATGTGTGACTTGCGATGAAATCGCATCGGTGTCCTTTAGAAAAGCCGGCAATTCATCCCCGGCTATACTGTAAAATCACACTGACAGCTTTAATAAAGAATTTTCCTAGACTTCTACATACTGTAATAGCCGCAAATTCAATTGCCGGCTTTTGTGAAATCACAGAAGCCGACATGAAATGATACATTGTTTCCACACAGTTAACCATGTCATTTCCTGTATTTTGATATTTGTTTAGAACTTACAATTACATGAGTGTATTTTTGCTAAATTTCAGACATGTAGGGGTTAATTAAAGGTGTAAATTCGTTGACAAAAAAATGGTGGGCTCCCGCTGTATTTTCTCCACCAGACAGACAAAGCAAGCGAGTGGGGGCAGATAATAATAGCCTAGGGAGGGTACTTTTTTTTTGTGCCCCCCCTGGCTACTAACATCTGCCCCCAGACACCCCAGAAAGGGCAAATCTATAATTAGATTCGCCCTTTCTGGCACTTTGCCCGTCTATTCCCATTGCCCTGTAGCGGTGGCGAATGGGTTAATAATCTCACCTTAATGTCACCTTAGTATTGAAAGGTGACCTTAAGGCAGGTTAATAATTGAGAGCTGTCAATTAGACAACTATCAATTATTAATCCTATTGAAGTAAATAAAAAAAACACACACACTTTAAGAATAAATAATTTTAATGAAATAAAAACACATATTTTTGACCATCTTTTATTTAAGTCTTAATCCGTTCGAAGCCCTTGTTCTTCTAAAATAAATATAAAATAATAAAACAACATTATTCTTACCTATCTGGCAATCTGTCACGTCCCACGATGTAATCCTTCACAAAGGGTTAACTACTAGCAATCAGATAAGCAGCGCAAGTAATCCTGCGTGCTCATCTGATAGCTCCTGAATGAATGAGCTTATCTCCTGCTGACAGGAGAGGATGTGATTCATGAATGAAGCTTAATTGATTGTATCCCACTTTCACCTTAGGTCAGGTCACTCAAGTGAAAATGGCAATAAATCAATTAAGCTCCATTCATGAATCTATTTCTCTCCTTTCGCTGGGAGAGTAACTTATTCATTCAGGGGAATACAGGTCTGAGACAGCATTATTAGCTCTCTGCGACCTGTAACCTGTTAACCCTTTCTGATGGATTACACCGTGGGACCTGACTGTACATCGGATTGGTAAGAATCATTTTGCTTTTTTATTT
Organism: Oophaga sylvatica; assembly: GCA_033576555.1. Taxonomy (NCBI): domain Eukaryota; kingdom Metazoa; phylum Chordata; class Amphibia; order Anura; family Dendrobatidae; genus Oophaga; species Oophaga sylvatica. The sequence goes on along the minus strand of JARQOD010000002.1, from coordinate 187,666,459 downwards.
TATTTTTATTACAGGAAATGGTTTTAGCAGGAAAATAAAATATTGTCAAAAACTGTGTGATTATTTCATTAAACTTCTTTTTTATTAAACTGTGTGTTTGATTTTTCTATCATACAATAGGATTAATAATTGATAGTTGTCTAATTGACAGCTCTCAATTATTAACCTGCCTTAAGGTCACCTTTCAATACTAAGGTGACATTAAGGTGAGATTATTAACCCATTCGCCACCGCTACAGGGCAATGGGAATAGACGGGCAAAGTGCCAGAAAGGGCGAATCTAATTATAGATTTGCCCTTTCTGGGGTGTCTGGGGCAGATGTTAGTAGCCAGGGGGGGCACCAAAAAAATGTACCCTCCCTAGGCTGTTATTATCTGCCCCCACTCGCTTGCTTTGTCTGTCTGGTGGAGAAAATACAGCGGGAGCCCACACATTTTTTTTCAACGAATTTACACCTTTAATTAACCCCTACATGTCTGAAATTTTGCACAAATACACTCATGTAATTGTAAGTTCTAAACAAATATCAAAATACAGGAAATGACATGGTTAACTGTGTGGAAACAATGTATCATTTCATGTCGGCTTCTGTGATTTCACAAAAGCCGGCAATTGAATTAGCGGCTATTACAGTATGTAGAAGTCTAGGAACTATAAATATATGTATATATACATGTCACAATGACATGTATATATATATATATATATTATATATATATATATATATATATATATATATATGTGTTCTATGTGTATATATCTATTCTTTTTTTGTGATTGAAATACTATTCTTTTGGATCCATTATATGTCAGTTTTGCAAGCCTGCGAGAAATTCTCGCAAGTCGGATGAAAATCGGATGTTACAAGGTACACACACATGCGACTAAATCGCATCTTTGAAGGAAAATCGGATGCCAGAAGGATGTGTGATGTTTGCATTTTGATCCGACAATCGACCGACTAAAACGGACCGATTTTTTGTCGTTGTGTGTGACGCCGGCCTTACACACTGCTCGGGCGTTGCTTAACCTCACACACTGCTCGGGCGTCGCTTACCCTCACACACTGCTCGGGCGTCGCTTACCCTCACACACTGCTCGGGCGTTGCTTACTCTTACACACTGGTCTGGCATTGAGCTAGTCAGGCAATGCTTACTTTCACACAACTAACTTATCTAAACTGCAGTAATACGACAGTAATATGGCAGTCATGGCCATATGAGGATACCAGGACATTTTGTTTTAAACTTGGGAAAAATCACAAAAATAAATGGGTTTCACATCCTGCTGTACATCGTTTTGTTTTGTTTTTTTTAACTAAAAATACGGCATAAACTAATGGCAATGTTTTTACTGTTTTTTTGCACCTATTCATTGCTCTGTATGGGTGAAAAACGCTGGAAAAAAACTGAAAATTTTAGTTTTGTAGTTTTAAAAAAGCAACAGTTTTTCAATTCAGACAGGAAAAAAAAAGTGAAATCTCATCGCTTTTGCTGGTACTGGAAAAAGAAGATTTTAATATGCATAAGAACATGCAGCAAACAAAAAACCGTAGCAGAAACACAATGTGTGAACATAACCTATCCCCCACTATGTCAGGTCTTAGAGTGCATTAACACTGATGTCTTATCGGGTCTGTCTAAATAAAGCTGCCAATCACATGATACACGAAAAAAAAAAGCTTGTTCATTGGGAAAATTATTTTTTAAGCTGACTTTTATGTAAACAGGACAGGTGCTGCAGAGAACAACGGTATTCTATGCGCATAAGACGACTGCACATGGACGTGTGGTGAGCCTTTCAAAACAGGTTATTAAAGGGGTGGACCGAAGGCAAAGTCATTTTTTTCTCCTATCTATTTCATGCTGTAATCTAAGCTATTTCCTAATATAGTTGATTATAAATTCACTACGGCTCCCTAAATACACTGTCTAAATGCTATAGCATTTTTTCCCTCTACTTCCTGTGTGATGACGATTCGTTTGAGTATCCCCAGTGCATGGTGGGATATTCAAATGAAGAGTCATGAGAGCAGGGGGCAGAGGCTGCAGTTACTGTCACAGCCCCTGTCCCCTAACTAAAACGAAGCATCAGTGACCTTGTGTCAGAGACTGGGCTGTGTCCCCATGTGCGATGTGCGCAGGGAGCCGCCTCTTCGTGTGCGATGTACGCAGGGCGCCGCCTTCCCGTGTGCGATGTGTGCAAAGCCCAGTCTCTCTGTGTGCGCTCTGTTGTCTGCTTAGATGAATAGTAATAAGCTGGGAGCAGAGCGTTGTCAGGAAACCAGGTGGTGGAGGAGAAAAGCGGCACCCCCCAGTCACTGGTCTCTGCTGGGTATTCGACACTTCAACTAAGAGGCATTATCATGGTTCTAAGATGCTGCACGGGTCACAGGAGCAGCCCCAATAAGTGTTGCCACCGCAATATGTGAGCAGGAGGGCACAACCTTCTCTGGTTTCAGAACCACAAAGTCACATTGTGCTTCGCCCAAGGCAGACCAAAAACTAAAGGAATTTTTCCAAAACAATAATAAACGGAAGGAACCTTCACCCATGCTAATCCCCACAGCTCCCGTCCTGAAACCTGCTCTCCATTGGTCATATTCTCTGGTCTAATCTGGACATGTGGATGGCCTGTAAAAAGCATTGGAAAGGAACGATGGAGGAGAGAAGAGGAAGGCTAGAGGGAGGGGGGGGAGAATATCATTTTTTTGCTTAACTGGCGTGAGCCCATTGAAAAATAATTTCTCCCAGCTGGAGTTGCCTTAGTATTTGCCTTAAAGAGTAATCATCATAGATACACATACATATATGCATTTATACATATATTATATATTTATTTTTGACTTTTTCCATAAATCAGTAGTTCACAAGCTAAAATCTGCCTTCAGTAAATACAGGTTTTGATATTAGGGCTCGTGCACATGATTGTATCTTCAGTCTGAGTGTGATCCGACAAAACATCTGACGGGACATGGACCAAAGCTAGTCTATAGGGATATGCACGCCCGAGTAGGATGTGATTATCGGCCATGCAAGTCAACGAGTCTATGGAAAACATCGTTCTGCGCTGGGATTACATTTGAGTGCGGTCTGATTTCCACAGACTCACAGAATGAAATTTTTTTTTTTCCTGATTTTCTTTGAGGAAATTGATCACACTCTGATCAGAGTGTAATTAGAAGTACTGACCCAATTCTCTCAGATGAGAGAAAAAACCCTGGTGTGACCCTAGCCTTATGGAGACAGGAGATGACAGTTGGTGCTCATGAAGTTCTATGGAAAACTATAAGTGTCGTTTCAGGAGAACTTGCAGCAGAATGTCTGTGACTCCAGCTCCTCCCTAGAATTTTAAAATTCATGGTTATCTCACTCAATAATGTGAAAATCTGTATTTGCGGAATTCTACTCCTGAATTAAAAGTGAAGCACCAATACACGAGAAGGAAGCAGATCTCTCTGATAAGATATGTTACAAAGTTGCTTATTTTCATGAATTGTATTAAAAAATATAAATTAAAACGGTGATTACGCCAAGTGTCTGATGAGTTTTTCACTTCTTAGATTCCCACCTAAATGAATGAGAGTCCCGGGACGCTCTCCCCTGAAAAGATAATGCTGCTGTTACTCGTGCACACAGCCACCACCATTGTACTTTATACCAGACAGGTTCACAGCTGAGCGTTACCCCAATAAACTGCAATGAATGTGGCCCTATGTAACACCACCCCCGTATAACAGTGGAAGCCTGAGGCTCATGGTTTGGGGCTCTACAGAAGAGTATTTTGGGCTGCAGGTTGGGCATCACTGCTCTACATGGCAGGACTGTACATTCCCAAACCTAAAGCGAGGGCATCAAGGCGACTGTCCTCCAACATTGGGTCTGTGGGGTCATATTGCTTCCAAAATTTCTTATGGTGTCACAGAACAACAAATGTTTCCAAATGTGTTGGGTTTTCTGTCACTGTTGGCACGTGGCTTACGGTACATGAGATTTGGCTGGGTTTTTAGTGGTGTGGGGGGGGGTCACAGCTACATTATAGAATTGCAAAAGTGTTCTAATTTTTTTCGGGTTGTGCGAATTTTCAGAGAAATGTTGTCGTACGACTAATGTCTAATACCATCACCAGCCTTGTGGGGTTCTCCTGAATACAATGGTAGAAATTTCTTGCAGGTATACCAACTTATCATTAGTCCTGTCTCCAACGGATAGTGACCAATCAGATCACACAGCTGGAGTAGGATACCACATTTATAAATCTTAACCCCTTCACCCCCAAGGGTGGTTTGCACGTTAATGACCGGGCCAATTTTTACAATTCTGACCACTGTCTCTTTATGAGGTTATAACTCTGGAACGCTTCAACGGATCTTCGCGATTCTGAGACTGTTTTCTCGTGACATATTGTACTTCATGTTAGTGGTAAAATTTCTTCGATATAACTTGCGCTTATTTTTGAAAAAAAACGCAAATATGGCGAAAATTTTTAAAATTTTGCAATTTTCAAACTTTGAATTTTTATTCCCTTAAAACAGAGAAATATATCACACAAAATAGTTAAGAAATAACATTTCCCACATGTCTACTTTACATCAGCACAATTTTGGAACAAAATTTTTTTTTTGTTAGGAAGTTATAAGGGTTAAAAGTTGACCAGCGATTTCTCATTTTTACAGCAAAATTTACAAAGCCATTTTTTTTAGGGACCACCTCACATTTGAAGTCACTTTGAGGGGTCTATATGGCAGAAAATACCCAAAAGTGACACCATTCTAAAAACTGCACCCCTCAAGGTACTCAAAACCACATTCAAGAAGTTTTTTAACCCTTCAGGTGCTTCACAGTAACTAAAGCAACGTGGAAGGAAAAAATGAATATTTTACTTTTTAGCCACAAAAATTATCTTTTACAAACTTTTTTTTTATTTTCACAAGGGTAAAAGGAGAAAATGGACAGATAAGGTTGTTATGCAATTTCTCCTGAGTACGCCAATACCCCATATGTGGGGGAAAACCACTGTTTGGGCACACGGCAGAGCTCGTAAGGGAAGGAGCGCCGTTTGACTTTTTCAAACTAAAATTGGCTGGAATTTAGATTGAATGCCATGTCGCGTTTGGAGAGCCCCTGATGCGCCTAAACAGTGGAAACCCCCCACAAGTGACACCATTTTGGAAACTAGACCCCTAAGGTACTTATCTAGATCTGTTATGAGCACTTTGAACCCTCAAGTGTTTCACAAAAGTTTAAAGTTTATAAAGCCTGGGTGTGAAAAAAAAAAAAAAATCAATTTTCCACAAAAATGATTTTTTAGTCCCAAATTTTTGAATTTTCCCAAGGAAATTGGACCCCAAAATTTGTTGTCCAATTTGTCCTGAGTACGCTGATACCCCATATGTGGGGGGGGGGGAAACTGTTTGGGCGCACGGCAGGGCTTGGAAAGGAAGTAGTAACGTTTTGGAATGCACACGTTAATGGGGGTCATGTTCCGTTTGCAGTGCCCCAGATGAGCCTAAACAGTGGAAACCCCCCACAAGTGACCCCATTTTGGAAACTAGACCCCTAAGGAACTTATCTAGATCTTTGGTGAGCACTTTGAACCCCCAAGTGCTTCACACAAGTTTATAATGCCCGGGCATGAAAATAAAAAATCCTATTTTTTTCCCACAAAAATTATCTTTTAGTCACTAATTTTTTATTTTCCCAAGTGTAACAGGAGAAATTGGACCACATAAGTTGTTGTACAATTTGTCCTGAGTACGCTGATACCCCATATGTGGGGGGGAACCACTGTTTGGGCGCACGGCAGAGCTCGGAATGGAAGGAGCACCATTTGACTTTTTCCAACCAAAATTGGCTGGAATTGAGTTTGGATGCCATGTTGCATTTGGAGAGCCCTTGATGTGCCTAAACAGTGGAAACCCCCCACAAATGACCCCATTTGGGAAACTAGACCCCCTAAGGAACTTATCTAGATTTTTGATGAGCAATTTGAACCCCCAAGTGCTTCACACAAGTTTATAACGTAGAGCCGTAAAATTTAAAAATCATATTTTTTCCACAAAAATGATCTTTTCACCCCAATTTTTATTTTTCCAAGGGTAACAAGACTCCACAAGTTATTGTGCAATTTGTCCTGAGTGCGCTGATACCCCATATGTGGGGATAAACCACTGTTTGGGTGCATGGCAGAGTTTGGAAGGGAAGGAGCGCCGTCTGACTTTTTCAACGCAGAATTGGCTGGACGCCATGTCGTGTTTGGAGAGCTCCTGATCTGCCTAAACAGTGGAAACCCCCATAAATGACACCATTTTGGAAACTAGACCCCTCAAGGAACTTATCTAGATGTGTGGTGAGAACTTTGAACCCCCAGGTGTTTCACTAAAGTTTATAACGTACAGCTGTAAAATAAAAAAATCTTTTTTTTTTTTTTTACAAAAATGATTTTTTCGCCCCCAATATTTTATTTTCACAAGGGTAACAGGAGAAATTGGACCCCAAAAGTTGTTGTCCAATTTGTCCTGAGTACGCTGATACCCAATATGTGGGAGAAAACTACTGTATGGGCGCACGTCAGGGCTCGGAAGGGAAGTAGTGACGTTTTGGATTGCAGACTTTGATGGAATGGTCTGGGTGCGTGATGTCGCATTTGGAGAGCCCCTGATGCGCCTAAACAGTGGAAATCCCAACAAGTGACCCCATTTTGGAAAATAGACCCACAAGGAACTTATCTAGGTGTGTGGTGAGCGCTATGAAGCCCCAAGTGCTTCACAGATGTTTATAATGTACAGCCGTAAAAACAAAAAAATTATTTTTTTTGTACAAAAATGATATTTTCGCCCCCAGTTTTTTATTTTCCCAAGGGTAACAGAAGAAATAGGACAAATTGCACAATAACTCTTGGGGTCCAGAGTACGCTGATACCCCATATGTGGGGATAAACTACTGTTTGGACGCATGGCAGAGCTCAGAAGTGAAGGAGCACCGTTTGACTTTTTCAACGCAGAATTGGCTGGAATTGAGATCAGACGCCATGTCACATTTGGAGAGCCCCTGATGTGCCTAAACAGTGGAAACCCCCCAATTCTAACTCCAACCCTAACCCCAACACACCTCTAACCCTAGTCCCAACCCTAACCACAAACCTAACCCTAACACACCCCTAATCCCAACCCTAACCCTAATCCTAACTTTAGCGCCAACCCTAACCCTAACTTTAGCCGCAACCCTAACCCTAACGGGAAAATGGAAATAAATACATTTTTTTAATTTTATTATTTTTCCCTAACTAAGGGGGTGATAAAGGGGGGTTTGATTTACTATTTATAGCGGGTTTTTATGATTGGCAGCTGTCACGCTAAAAGACGCTTTTTATTGCAAAAATAGTTTTTTGCATCGCCACATTTTGAGAGCTATAATTTTTGCATATTTTGGCCCACAGAGTCATGTGAGGTCTTATTTTTTGCGGTACGAGTTGACGTTTTTATTTGTACCACTTTTGAGCAGGTGACATTTTTTGATCGCTTTTTATTTCGATTTTTGGGAGGTTAGAATGAACAAAAATCAGCAATTCATGAATTTCTTTTGGGGGAGGCGTTTTTATTGTTCCGCGTGTGGTAAAATTGATAAAGCAGTTTTATTCTTCGGGTCAGTACGATTATGGCGATACCTCATTTATATCATTTTTTTATGTTTTGGCGCTTTTATAGAATAAAAACAATTTTATATAAAAAATAATTATTTTTGCATCGCTTTATTCTGCGAGCTATAACTTTTTTATTTTTTCGCTGATGATGCTGTATGGCGGCTCGTTTTTTGCGGGACAAGATGACGTTTTCAGCGGTACCATGTTTATTTATATCGGTCATTTTGATCGCGCGTTATTCCACTTTTTGTTCGGCGGTATGATGATAAAGCATTGATTTTTTGCTTCGTTTTTTTTTTTTTTTTTTTTTTTTTTTTTAAGGGGTTCACTAAAGGGGTTAACTAGTGGGACAGTTTTATAGGGGGGGTCGTTACGGACGCGGCGATACCAAATACGTGTACTTTTATTGTTTTGTTTTTTTTATTTACAGGAAGAAATGAATTTATTGGGGAATATTTATTTTTTTTTTTATTTATTTTGGATTTTTTTTTATAACATGTTTATTTTTATTTTTTTTTAACTTTTTTACTTTGTCCCAGGGTGGGACATCACTGTATTTTATCAAATCGCTGGTGTGACAGTGTGCACAGCACACTGTCACACCAGCGATCGCTCAGGCAGTGCAGCAGGCTTCTCAGTGCCTGCTCTCAGCAGGCACTGAGGAAGCCGCCTCCCTCCAGGACCCCGGCGCCATCTTGGATCCGGGTCCTGGGAGGGAGGAAGCCCTCAGAACAGCGCGATCACATCGCGCTGGTCTGAGGGTCTCAGGGGGGCGCGCAGGGAGCCCCCACCCTGCGCGATCCTCCCCTGTGCCCCCAGTACACCGCGATCAAGTTTGATCGCGGTGTGCTAGGGGTTAATGTGCTGGGAGCGGTCCGTGACCGCTCCTGACACACAGTCACGGGTGTCAGCTGTGATAATCAGCTGACACCCGGCGGCGATTAGCTGCGCTCCCCTCAGGAGCGCAGCTGATCGCCTATGACATACTATCCCGTCCATGGGCAGAATGGCACGGGTTTTATGGACGGGATAGTATGTCTAATGTCAGAGAGGGGTTAAAGGGAACCTGGCAGCAGGATTGTGCATACATAGTAAACTACAGACAGTGTCAGGTCGGCGCCGTTACACTGATTAAAGTGATACCTGGGTTTAAGAAATCTGTCTTGTGGTTGTTGTTTAATCTTTATTTTCAGTTAATGAGATTCTCGTGCTCCGGGGCGGCTTGTGGGGGGGTCGTCATGTGGTGCTCTGATGAGGTATCCATCTGTATGGCTTCTGACAGGTCACTGATCCCTCACTGACCTGCCCCTAGTTTACATACTGAATATTTTATATACACTGTGAGGTAGTGATTGGTGTTATATGCGAGGGTCGCTAAGTGTCTCCCAGGATGTGTAAAGAACCATATGGAGGCCAGGGGAGTGCATTCACCAGTATGGCTTCTGACAGGTCACTGATCCTTCAGTAACCTGCCCCTAGTTTACATAATGAATATCATATAGTAAGACTACAAAAAAAATAATATTCATCAAAATGGCTAATTTTTTTCTTCAAAACAATAAGATATACGGAATGTAAACTAGGGGGCAGGTCACTGAGGGATCTTCAGTATGAGTACCTAAGCAGAGCACCACATGAAGCCCCCACAGGTCGCCCCGAAGCACAAGCATATCATTAACTAAAAACTGAAAATAAAGATTACACAACAACCACAAGACGGATTTCATCAAGCAAGGTATCATTTTAATCAGTATAACGACGCCGACCTGACACTGTCTGTTGGTTATTGTGCACAATCCTGCTGACAGGTTCCCTTTAAACATCAAAATTATTTTTTCGCATGTAAGCTTCACACACATTATTATTATTTATATAGCACCATTAATTCCATGGTGCTGTACATGAGAAGGGATTAAACAATAGTATAACCGATACGCTATTATCTGACACCATATACAACAAGTCACATATAAAATAAGAGAAATGTGACAGTGAACTGTCCCCGCTTCCATATAATCAACAGAAATACTCCGGCAATTACATTTGTGCATTGTATGTCAGAAACAAAAATACATCAGATCAATAGGCTTCAAAATGAAAAATGTAAAGCATATTAAAGTGTTAAATTCTGTCTGGAGAGTTCATAGGAGCTGCATCCCTGGTAAACCCCCTGGCGCTTTGTGCCTAAGTGCAGATGTTTCCAGAACATTTAAAGGGGAAGAAAAAAAAAATAAAAAAGGGAGCAGGCTTATACTTGGAACAACAGTGCCACACAGTGGTCAATCATAGGTATTGCAGCAGCTTTGTAAACGGCATTTTATTACCGCTTTTCTAATTACTAAAAATCTTTGCAGTGCAATCAAAAATTAGCCGGGTCATCTGGGGTTATAAAACAGACTTTCTCAATAATGAAAGATTAGTTTCATAGCAACAACAGTTCAATATGAAAATGTTTCATTATAAATGTATTGCTGCTCTCCACATCGTCAGACATGCAGAAAGTCACTTACCCCACAATTAAAATCCATTTGATGAGAGATAATCCAAACCCACAGATTGCACCATAGCGCCCGGCAATTGTGTTCGTTATGCAGAAGGATAGACAGAACCCAATCCAGTTGAAAATGAATGCCACTAGAGAAAAAAAGAAAGATTAATGCTAGTGAGAAGGGGAGGACATGAAGATACGGATTATTGAGAATACATCTACTACACTAGGGTCTGGGAGGCCTACCTATTAACCCTGTGTTTGGGGCATCCCTGCAGTAATGCCCCAGGACTGGAACTATGGGAATCAGTGTGCGCTTGCTTCATCCATGGAGCCAGAGATCAGCTCATCTATGCTAAGGGGGTTTAGGTGAAGAACTCCCAACAGTAGGTAAAATACTCCCTAAACAATTGGCACATACAGCAAACCCCTGCTTTACTTCTATTCTACAGCTGATTGCTCGTTGCTGATGATGCAGATGCAGTGATGTGAAAACATTGATTTTTTTCTATATAAACATATCTATAGATCTATCTATCTATATATATATATATATATATATAGATATACAGTACAGACCAAAAGTTTGGACACACCTTCTCATTCAACGATTTTTCTATATTTTCATGGCTATGAAAATTGTAGAATCACACTGAAGGCATCAAAACTATGAATTAACACATGTGGAATTATACATTACACTTAACAAAAAAGTGTGAAACAGCTGAAAATATGTCTTATATTCTAGGTTCTTCAAAGTAGCCACCTTTTGCTTTGATTACTGCTTTGAGCGCAGAAAAGGTGAATGGATGGATTCTACATGCCTGGTTCCCACCGTGAAGCATGGAGGAGGTGCTGTGTGATGTGGGGGTGCTTTGCTGGTGACACTGTTGGGGATTTATTCAAAATTGAAGGCATAGTGAACCAGAATGGCTACTACAGCATCTTGCAGCAGCATGCTATTCCATCCAGTTTGCGTTTAGTTGGACCATCATTTATTTTTCAACAGGACAATGACCCCAAACACACCTCCAGGCTGTGTAAGGGTTATTTGACCAAGAAGGAGAGTGTTGGGGTGCTACGCCTGATGACCTGGACTCCACAGTCACCAGACCTGAACCCAATCGAGATGGTTTGGGGTGAGCTGGACCGCTCACCGCTTCAATTTTGACTAAATCCCCAACAGTGTCACCAGCAAAGCATCCCCACACCATCACACCACCTCCTCCATGATTCACGGTGGGAACCAGGCATGTAGAGTCCATCCGTTCTCCTTTTCTGCGTGCAAAGCAGTCATCAAAGCAAAAGGTGGCTACTTTGAAGAACCTAGAATATAAGACATATTTTCAGTTTTTTCACACTTTTTTGTAAAGTGTAATGTATAATTCCACATGTGTTAATTCATAGTTTTGATGCCTTCAGTGTGATTCTACAATTTTCATAGTCATGAAAATACAGAAAAATCTTTGACTGAGAAGGTGTGTCCAAACTTTTGGTCTGTACTGTATATATCTATATAGGTGTATATATATACAGGGTTCGACAAACCCGGGCGCCAGGTCGGGGCCCTGAGCAGGCGGTGGGGGCCCACTCGCCGTCGGGCACTGGGGCGCCCGTTAGCGGAGGAGAGCGGTGTCAGCGCCGCCACTGCCCCCCCCGCTTGCTCAGGGCCCCGGCAGCAGCCGGCGCAATACTCACCTCTCCCCGTGCCTCCGCTGCCGCAGCTCCGAGCTCCAGGGGGCGCCTGCGCTTCCTCTCTCACAGCAGCGCCGCTGAATGACGTCATCATTCAGCGGCCGGCTGTGGCAGAGAGCGCGCGGACGCCGGACAGGTGAGATATGTGTTTGTGTGTGTCTGTGTGTGTCTATCAGTGTGTGTGTATGTAGTGCGGTGCTTTGTGTGTGTATGTGAGAGAGTGCTTGTGTGCTGCGGTGCTGTCTGTGTGATGGTGGTGGGGGGAGGGCAGTGATGATGATGATGGGGAGACATTGATGATGATGATGGGGAGGCATTGATGATGATGGGGAGGCGATGATGATGGGGAGGCGATGATGATGATGGGGAGGCATTGATGATGGGGAGGATTGATGATGGGGAGATGATGATGATGGGATTGATGATGGGGAGGCATTGATGATCATGGGGAGGCATTGATGATCATGGGGAGGCACTGATGATAATGGGGAGGCATTGATGATAATGGGGAGGCATTGATGACAATGGGGAGGCGATGATGATGATGGGGAGGCGATGATGATGATGGGCAGGCGATGATGATGATGGACAGGCATTGATGATGATGATGATGGGGAGGCGATGATATGATGAGGAGGCAATGATGATGATGGGCAGGCATTGATGATGATGGGGAGGCCATGATGATGATGGGGAGGCAATGATGTAGATGAAATGAAAAAAAAAAATTCTGGCTCCTAAATTTTTTGGCTGGCTCCTAGATTCTGAACAACTTTGTCGACCCCTGTATGTATGTATGTATGTATTTATATATATATATATATATTATATATATATATATATTATTATATAATATATTGTAAGCTTTTCAGGGGATATAGCTCTGGGTTCGCCGTCCTGGTAGACGGAGTGTGGCACAAAACAGTTCATTCACAGACAGCAGTTCTGGTATAAACTGGCTGCAACCAGCTTTATTAAAGTCCACAGCAAACAGAACGTGATCAAAACAACTCAAACAGAAATCCTAAGCCTCTCCGGCTACTTACTACACATAGATAGATTCCCTCACTATCAGGGACCAGACTCTACCAGCCTGATCCAAAACAACACATTATATTCAGCAGTTACCAGCATGGAGTTTTCCCAGAGACTCCTCTTGTGCCTGGAGGCATATCCAGCATCCAGACTGAGAGAGCTCCCCTCCCGGAGTCTCCTCCTGTGTCTGAACTCCTGTCCAGACTAAGCGAGCTCTCTGTCTGTGACCCCAGACACCTACTTCTGGCTTCCTAATTATCACTTGAGTGGCTTCAGGTTTGAGCTGCAAGTGTGTACTGAATGGAAGGTGTAGTGACCTTTCTCCACCACTAGTTTTACAAAGCCACACATTTCCCTTATACCAGTCAGCAAAGTGCCCAGGCGAAATGTACACCCCATTCAACACATATCTCTTCACTGTCTCACATATTCCCCCCTCTTCTCCAGACCGGAGGGCTGGTCATTCAGACCGGAGGGCTGGTCAACAATCCTAAAGAGACAGTGAACTCCGGACACTGCATCATCACTACCCTGTACCCTTCCGGGCCTATGCTCTCTGCGGGCCTCGGGTATCCTACACGGTTTCAGCTTGACCTTAGTGCCGGGCTCAGTTTCGGTATAGTGCCTCACCAGATAAGTACGACCAGGCCCGTCAGAACACCTCTGCTGATTCTTCCTCAGAAACTCTCGTACTTCCTGTTTTTGGGGCACTGACCATGTGTCACCAACTATCACAGGAGGTATAGGGGGTTTTTCACCTTTCTCTAATTCCCCCTGAACCTTCTTTAGCACATCTACTTTCTTAAATATCAGTTGATTCATAAAGTCTATTTCACAGAACTTAAGCTCCTCTGCCATGGTCTCTGACCATTTTAAGCTACACTGTTCAAACGAATGGCACTGTAGAAGGAGCTGATCGTTTTTCTTTTGCAGTACACATAATTCATCGTCTAAGTCTTCAGCTGAATTGTAATGTTCTACCGTGACAGCAGCATTCTTATATAGAGCCTTAAACTTATTGAGCAGCATTTGCTCTCGCAACGAAGAGATTCCCTGTATCCTTCCTTTTACTTCATTGACCTTCTCAAGAAGATGCTCATGGCTCTCATCACGCTCCTTCATCACAGTTTGGAGGTTTTTCTGAGAAGTAATCAATTCATCTTGTACCTGTGCAACCCCTTTTTCTTGATCTTGCAAGGTACTATATACACTTCCCCTTTCTTTTCGTGTTCTCTAGAGCAACTGCTGGAACCGCTCACGTTCCCGGCGAAGAGATGCCACATCCAGTTCACACAGCTGCAGCTGCTCGCGTAATGCAACATTATCAGTCTTCATTTCTTTGGGGGAGACCTCATGGAGACGCATCTTCTCCTGTAGCTGTTGGACGTCCTTTACGTCTTCGGCCCCTTCTTCAGGCTCTTCTGGTAGAACATGCTCAGAAGCCCTACCGTCAGTCTTACATTCTACCTCTTCAGTCTCATCATTATGGTATCCAATATCTCCATTTATTCCAGCTTTCAAATTCTCCTTGATAGCTGCACCTGTATACTCAGAACCCACCTGACTCTTCTCTTCCACCACGTTCTGCATCCCATCTGAGCTCCCGTGTGTCTGCAGCGGCAACGGAGTGATACATCGCTTTTCCCATTCGTTGGGACGTGGCTCAGATGTAGACTCCATGAAAGTGCGCTTGAGCTCACCAATGCCAGCCTGATGTCTCAAAATCTCATCTTGTGATTTATCCAGATCCTTTGTGCCGCTAGGGAACACTGCTGGAGCACCGGGCGCCGAACTTCCAGCCTGAGCTTTACGAATTGCAGCTACTGATCCGGACAGTAAACCGTCCACGCCGCTGTCTCCGGCAGAAACAGATTCCTGGGCAGAGTCAGCCCCCACATCTTCAGTCTTGTTCCTCCCAGCTTCACTTGAGACCTTAGCTTCTGATGAGGCATCTGGTTTGGTGACTACCACTTCTATGGCTTTTTCCACCTCTGCAGCATCACCTTCAGAGTCCTTGGCATGATGCAGATCCACACCATACATTGATAACTTCTCATTTCCAACAGCTTCTACTTGTGCTGTATTCAGTTTTAGAGTCCTGCCCTTAAAGCTCAGCTCTCCTCCTTTCACCTTGGTCTTCGCCAGGGAATCGGCCAACTGTAAAATATCTTCAGATGCCATCTTCTGTCCGGCTGTAAGGTCAGCATCAGCTTTCTTCTCAGGACTCTCAACCTCCTCTTCTTCACTATTTGCTTGATCGTCATCAGATGATTCACTATCACTACCACTATCCCTGTCTGACCCCTTTTTCTCAGCCACATCCTGCTCACTTTCAGGGTTATACAATTCATTCTCATTCATATCCTGCTCACTTTCAGGGTTATACAATTCATCATCTTGATCTGGAACCTCAGTTAACATGTCATCCAAAACATTAACTTCACCATCTTTTCCCTGGTTTCCCTCAGGTGGTCCATCAAGTACGTGACTATGTGACAACCCCAGCACTATATTTCTATATAGCTCAGGTACCAGGAGCTGACTCACGACCTTTCCCTGGACTTCAGTGTCCCTATACAACAGGTTATTGTTCATGGCAGCATGAGAAAACCTCTCCTCAGAGCCAGGCTCTTGAGGAACCTCATTTAGAACAATTATATTTTCCTGTGCCGTTTTAAGAGTGGGGTCTCGCAACCGCTCATTCCCAAAATTGTCACAGGACACAGGTAGGTCAGGGACACTCGGTTCCCGAGAACCACCATCCTCATCTCCCAACATCACCTGCAAAGGAATTTAATCTTTATCACGGTCATCACCATTATCAGTATCATCATCATGACCATGATCATCATCATTATCATTATCAGCATCAGCATCATTATCATGGTCATCATCATTATCATGATCATCATCATCATCATTATCATCATTATTATCACATAAGTTTAACGGCCCACTAGCATTGCGTTCTGCCCCTCGGGACTGCGCACCCTCAGTAGGAGCTTCATCACACTGTCCAGCAGAAACATTTTTTCCCCAGAGATCCTTAGACCGGGGAAAGTCATTACCCAATATTACGGGGTGCACCAGGTTCTTCACTACCCCCACTTCACATGAAACCTCCCCGATTTTGGGACCAAGTCCACGGCAGTCTCTGGGTAGACTTTGGTGTCTCCATGGATGCACACCACACTCAGGTGTTTATCAGGGATGAAGTCCCTATCAATCAGGCTGTCACGTACGAGAGTCACTTGACTCCCGGAGTCCAGGAGGGACTGTGCTGGACAGCCATTTATAACCACCGGGCACACCTGTGGTCCAGTCTCTTCGGCTGAGGTGGCCACACACACAGGTTCTGCGCAGAGAGAGAGGGACCTGCCAACATCACAGTACATAGGCTCCCCCTCTAGTGGACAGTTGGCTGCAATTTCACGACATCTCCAACCCTGTCCATTATACTTTTCCACCCATTTGTTCCCTCGGGCCTGAACCCGTCTATCATCATACCCCATGTCCCCAACAGCTGGAAAGCTCTTATCGGGAGAGTTCGGCATCCGGGAACTCTGAAGTGACGACCGCTCAGATGGCTGGTCACGGAGGCAGTCTTTGGTGGCAAAGGCCCTCTCCATCAGGCTGACCAGACGATTGGCGTACTGGTGGTCTCCTTGTCCGACCTCTGGCTGTACTTCAGGAGGACGTGCTCGGGTGTAGCGGTCCACTATCACCTCTTCAACCATGCCGACATGTCTGCCGACGTCAGGCTCCAGCCACTTCTTTACTGTGGGCAACGCAGGTGCCTTTACAACATTACTCTGAGACGAGGCGCCGCGAGTTTTTTTTAGTGCTGCAATATGCTCCAACAATAACCGGTTAGTCTCCTGCTGCTGCCGCTGCATGCTCTGCTGGGTCTGTAGGTATTGCTGCTGCAGGCTCTGCATTCTCTGCTGGTTCTGTAGGTGTTGCAAGTGCATGCTCTGCTGGAACTGGACCAGGTGCTTAATGAGCTCCTTCATACTGCCGGACTTATCTGTCTTAACAACGGCAGTCTTATATTGCG
The DNA here is from genome assembly GCA_033576555.1 of Oophaga sylvatica. Classification (NCBI taxonomy): domain Eukaryota; kingdom Metazoa; phylum Chordata; class Amphibia; order Anura; family Dendrobatidae; genus Oophaga; species Oophaga sylvatica. Next base: position 187,649,541 of record JARQOD010000002.1, on the reverse strand, counting down.
CATTAACTTGCGCCATTTGTTTAATCAGCGCCTCCAGGCTGTCATCTATGCTGTCAGACTTCTCTGTCTCAACAACGGTAGTCTTCACTCAAGACATACACACTCCACAGTCTTTTCCACAGAAAGTTCAGCTTTGCTGTGCAAACACCTTTTTTTTTTTTCTTTGCAAAGTCTATTAGGGCTACTGTCTCTTTAAGACTGCTCCAACAGACGTTTCTTTTGCTGACAAACTTTGCTTCAGCCACTGTGCTGCCCCAGCATTCTAGCACCAATTGTAAGCTTTTCAGGGGATATAGCTCTGGGATCGCCGTCCTGGTAGACGGAGTGGCACAAAACAGTTCATTCACAGACAGCAGTTCTGGTATAAACTGGCCGCAACCAGCTTTATTAAAGTCCACAGCAAACAGAACGTGATCAAAACAACTCATAAACAGAAATCCTAAGCCTCTCCAGCTACTTACTACACATAGATAGATTCCCTCACTATCAGGGACCAGACTCTACCAGCCTGATCCAAAACAACACATTATATTCAGCAGTTACCAGCATGGAGTTTTCCCAGAGACTCCTCTTGTGCCTGGAGGCATATCCAGCATCCAGACAGAGAGCTCCCCTCCCGGAGTCTCCTCCTGTGTCTGGACTCCTGTCCAGACTTAAGGTACTGCCACACTAAACAATCCCGCTAGCGATCACGATAACGACGCATACTAATGCGATCGCTAGCGGGATTGTTTCTATATCGCTAAATGCGGCCACATTTAGCGATATAGTTAACGACGCTATCGCCGTTAGCGATCTTCTTAACGACTTTAGCGGTACAAAAGTACCGCTAAATCGCTAAGAAAAGGTGCCACACAGCGATTAGATACTTACCCAGCGGGAGCGCCGACGAGAAAATAGGGTCCGGAACGATTCCAGCGACGAGCGAGATCACAGCAGGAAGCTCGTCGCTGGAAGCTGCCGCACTGAACAACATCGCTAACAGGATCGCTAAATAGTGACGTTTTTTAGCGATCCCGTTAGCGATATTGTTTAGTGTGGCATACCCTTAAGCGAGCTCTCTGTCTGTGATCCCAGACACCTACTTCTGGCTTCCTAATTATCACTTGAGTGGCTTCAGGTTTGAGCTGCAAGTGTGTACTGAATGGAAGGTGTAGTGACCTTTCTCCACCACTAGTTTTACAAAGCCACACATTTCCCTTATACCAGTCAGCAAAGCGCCCAAGCGAAATGTACACCCCATTCAACACATATCTCTTCACTGTCTCACAATATATATATAAAGAGAGGGTGTGAGGCGATAACAGGACGGATGGTCCCCTCTTCTGAGGCAGGTCAATTGGAGAGAATGGTGGGCAGCCTGCGAGAGAACGTCTCCATCCAGTCTCCAGTGTCAGTGATGTGTTAATGCAACTGCTGCACAGCTCCATCCATGTGACACATAAGTGAGCGCTCAGCTCCGCACTTGCCTCATTGTTCCTTTCATCTGAGCATCACTTCAGGGCTTCTACAAAGCAATCACACCACTCGGATGTCCTTTAGAGGATAGCTCTGCAGTGATTTCATACATAAGCTTTCTGGAAACGGCTTAAGGAAAGAAAGATGCCCGTCTCTATTTACATGCCATTAGCTCTGCGGTCTCTTGTTTAGGGGACGCTGAAAGTAAAGACTAGTTATAGGTAAGGCAGTATGAATAAGCAGCCGACGTCCCGTTATAGAACCTCTCCTTCTAAAAGTGGTTGTGTCCCTAAAAGGTTATTTATCTGTTTCTACAAGAAAGGTAAAGAAAAAACCCTGCTGCCACTAGATTTGCCGAGGGCAGGGTGGACACCGGCAGCTTCACCTTCAGCCCTGTCCTCCACACAGGAGCACATTTCACGTATCGACACATAGTTAAAGAGGTGTATGACGGACTCTATTAGCCAAGCCAACCCCCTTCTCACGAGGGTGCTGGCTCAGGTCCTGGCCAACACAGGAAGCTTTATTGGGAGTCCGGTACAGCACCCGTGGAATTGTCAGGACTGAGGCCATTATCTGGACGTAGGTCAACAATTGGAAATAAAAATAAATCAGTAACCTTTTTGTATATGTACAGTCATGGCCAAAAGTTTTGAGAATGACACAAATATTATATTTTCACATGATCTGCTGCCCTCTGGTTTTTATGTGTGTTTGACAGATGTTTTTATCACAGACAGAAATATAATAATTGCAAACATATGAGTAACAAAAGCTTATATTGACAGTTAGAATGAGTTAATGCAGCAAGTCAATATTTGCAGTGTTGACCCTTCTTCTTCAGGACCTCTGCAATTCTCCCTGGCATGCTTTCAATCAACTTCTGGACCAAATCCTGACTGATAGCAGTCCATTCTTGCACAATCAATGCTTTCATTTTGTCAGAATTTTTAGGTTTTTGTTTGTCCACCCGTCTCTTGATGATTGACCACAAGTTCTCAATGGGATTAAAATCTGGGGAGTTTCCAGGCCATGGACCCAAAATCTCTATGTTTTGTTCCCTGAGCCATTTAGTTATCACCTTTGCTTTATGGCAAGGTGCTCCATCATGCTGGAAAAGGCATTGTTGATCGCCAAACTGCTCTTGGAGGGTTGGGAGAAGTTGCTCTTGGAGGACATTCTAGTACCATTCTTTATTCATGGCTGTGTTTTTAGGCAAGACTGTGAGAGAGCCGATTCCCTTGGCTGAGAAGCAACCCCACACATGAATGGTTTCAGGATGCTTAACAGTTGGCATGAGACAAGACTGGTGGTAGCGCTCACCTTGTCTTCTCCGAATGAGGCGTTTTCCTGATGTCCCAAACAATCGAAAAGGGGATTCATCAGAGAAAATAACTTTACCCCAGTCCTCAGCAGTCCACTGCCTGTACCTTTTGCAGAATATCAGTCTGTCCATGATGTTTTTTCTGGAGAGAAGTGGCTTCTTTGCTGCCCTCCTTGAGACCAGGCCTTGCTCCAAGAGTCTCCGCCTCACAGTGCGTGCAGATGCACTCACACCTGCCTGCTGCCATTCCTGAGCAAGCTCTGCACTGCTGGTAGCCCGATCATGCAGCTGAAACACTTTTAAGAGACGATCCTGGCGCTTGCTGGTCTTTCTTGGGCGCCCTGGAGCCTTTTAGGCAACAATGGAACCTCTCTCCTTGAAGTTCTTGATGATGCGATAGATTGTTGACTGAGGTGCAATCTTTCTAGCTGCGATACTCTTCCCTGTTAGGCCATTTTTGTGCATTGCAATGATGACTGCACGTGTTTCTTTAGAGATAACCATGGTTAACAGAAGAGAAACAATGATGCCAAGCACCAGCCTCCTTTTAAAGTGTCCAGTGGTGTCATTCTTACTTAATCATGACAGATTGATCTCCAGCCATGTCCTCATCAACACCCACACCTGTGTTAATGGAGCAATCACTGAAAAGAGGTTAGCTGGTCCTTTTAAGGCAGGGCTGCAATGATGTTGAAATGTGTTTTGGGGATAAAGTTCATTTTCTAGCCAAATATTGACTTTGCAAGTAATTGCTGTTAAGCTGATCACTCTTTATAACATTCTGGAGTATATGCAAATTGCCATTAGAAAAAGTGAAGCAGTAGACTTTGTAAAAATTATTATTTGTGTCATTCTCAAAACTTTTGTCCATGACTGTAGAAGAGGAGCACAGTGGAACCCTTTATATAAGGCTCCTGTTATTTTTTATAAACTGAATAGGGAAGACTCCCCAATGAGGGGCCTCTATAGAGCTGATACAAAGCGTTTTCCCTCCGGAAGTCCAGAAGAATGGGATAACAAAAAAGGCCATGATAGACAATTGGATGTAGTCAGCCAGAAATGACAGTCCTGCTTGTACAGAGGAGCGATGCGGCTTGCTCCCACTGACCAGCCCGTAGTCCTTTCCTCCAGGTATTTAATATGTACAGTATCTCACAAACTCCAGAAGCCTCCTCTCCTGTGGAGCTGCCAATAAACCAGTCTTGGGCGCATCCATACCAATTAAGATGATATTCCAGTCATGTCTGAGGATTCATTCTGACTTAGAGGAAATCTGTCCACAGATGTAGGCACACAGGCATCACTATACTGAACAGATGCTGGATTTCTTTACGTCCTGACATTGATGAGGATTACTGATTCGTGCAAGCGTCATTCCTACCCAGTAGGACAGTGAATGGCCATTTCCAAGACTTTAAGATAAAACTATCTAACGTACGAGCTCATTTTCTGTTCACTCTGATGTCCACATATTGTAAATTTACACCATGCTGTCACAGTGGGTGTATAGAGTGGGCTCAGGAACAGGAACTGGGCCCCCACCATCCCATTTAGATGCTGCTGGGTTACACAGTGGGCATCTGCCTGTAAGAGCAGTGGCTGAAAAGAGTTCACGGGCAGCTCTTCAGCTGTTTAAATGCTGCTGTCAATCTCTGATGGCGCCATTTAAAGAGCAAGACCTCCGATGCATGCGTACACCGGCTCCCATCAGCCTGCTGAAAGAGCTTATGACTGCCATCTTGGTACACCAGTGAATACTTTGGTGAGAACGGTATGCAGCATGGGTACTGACTGCAGTAAAATATCACATCCTAGATATCACTGAATGAAATATTCCAGTTACAAATCTTCATTCATTACATAGTAGAAAGCACTGAGAACAATACAACATAAAAATGATCAATGTAAACCAAAATTAATATCCCATTGAGGTCTGGATTTGGAATGATACTCAAAATCAAAGTGGAAAATCAAACTACAGGCCTCCTCGTGCCTGTGTGACCTTCCTACAATGCCTGAGCATGGTTCTGATGAGGTTGCGGATGTTCTCCTGAGGGATCTCGTCCCAGACCTGGACTAAAGCATCAGTAAACTGCTGGACAGTCACTGGTGAAACGTGACGTTGGTGGATGGAGCGAGACATGATGTCCCACATGTGCTCGATTGGATTCAGGTCTGGGGAACGGGGGGGCCTGTCCATAGCATTAATGCCTTCATCATGCAGGAACTGCTGACACACTTCAGCCACATGAAGCCTAGTATTGTCATGCATCAGAAGGAACCAAGGCACAGTGTATCTGCATATGGTCTCACAATGAGTCTGAGGATCTCATCTCGCTACCTATTGGCAGTCAGGCTACCTCTGGCTAGCACATGGAGGGCCGTGCATCCTTCCAAAGAAATGCCACCCCACACCATTACTGACCTACTGCCAAACTGGTCATGCTGGAGGACATTGCAGGCAGCAGATCGCTCTCCACGGCGTCTCCAGACTCTGTCACGTCTGTCACATGTGCTAAGTGTGAACCTGCTTTCATCTGTGAAGAGAACAGAGCGCCAGTGTCGAGTCTGCCAATCCTGGTGTTCTCTGGCAAATGCCAATCACCCTGCATGGTGTTGGGCTGTGAGCATAACACCCACTTGTGGACATCAGGCTCTCATACCACCATCATGGAGGCTGTTTCTGACAATTTGAGCAGACGCATCGATGTTAGTGGCCTGCTGGTATTTATTTTGCAGGGCTCTTGCACTGCTTCTCCAGTTCGTCCTTGCACAATGGAGAAGGTAGTGGTCCTGCTGCTGGGTTGTTGACCTCCTACGGCCCCTCCACGTCTCCTGGTGTACTGGCCTATCTCCTGGTATCTGCTCCATGCTCTGGACACTGTACAGACACATACAGGTACCCTTCTTGCCACAGTTTGCATTGATGTGTCATCCTGGATGAGCTGCACTACCTGAACAACTTCTGTGGGTTGTAGATACTGCCTCATGCTACTGTACCCTCTAGGGTGAGAGCAATGAAAAAATCCAAAACAGCCACCAAAAAGGATGAGAACAGAGAAATGGTCTGTAGTCCTCCCCTGCAGAACCACTCCTTTATAGGGGGTTGTCTTGTTAATTTCCTATAATTTCTACCTGTTGCCTGTTCCATTTGCACAACAGCAGGAGAAATTGATTCACAATCAGTGGACAGGTTGATTTCACAGAAGTGTAACGGACTTGGAGCTACATTGTGATGTCTAAGTATTCCCTTTATTTTTTTTTTTAACAAAATGTGTATATATGAAATATATACCACTGAGGACTCTCAAGTCTAAATATTTTTCTATATGAAATATAACACTTAAAATCACCCATGTGTTCCCATTAAAATAAACTCAAAAAGTCCAATAGTCAGTGAAAGTCTTATCAAGAGAAAAAATGCAATAAAAAAAAAAAAAATGTCGTATTTACACCAAAATGGTATCAATAAAAACATGATGTGCTACAGAAAGTTATTTTTAAGCAACAAATTAGCAATTTGCTAGTTCATCGGGTGATTGGCAGCCAGTTTTTTACTGCCCGATTATTAGGAAACGGACTCTCTTACAAACACTCGTTCATGATAATTGGACAGTGTTAAATAAAGCTTGTAGTGCACAAGCGTGCCACTAGAGGGAGATTACCGACCATTATACAGGATACGGCTGGGAATCTGAAATCCCATTTCTATTGTAATCTAAATAACAATGAAACCAAATCTGTATACAAGCGACAATCAAAGAAAATGCAGAAATGATAACAAATTCCAGTTTTTGAGCCAGTATTTATAGTATATGAACAGTTTATAATCTTACTAGTATACAACTTCAAGTCTTCTACATTGTGTAAGAGAAAAGGTAAAGCGAGGAGCATTATTGGATTACAAGCATTCAGGACTGAAGACAGCCACAGCATACCGCTAAAAGTAGCAGGCCATGTGGCTGCTAATGGGTCCACGAGTAAAGGGGGGAGGGTTTAATGCCCCTCTCCAGGCCTGACATCACAGTTTCAACTGCATCAGTATCCTGAATGTTGATGCATTTGAAAGCAATGATGGAAGAGGGATCCATCAGCTCACTTCTCTATCATTCTCTCCAAGTGTCTGAGCACTGGCGTCTCAGTGTAGGAGGTGGGAAGAATTATATACTATCTGGGGGCCTGTGTTGGGGGTAATACGTTGCACAGAGGGGTGCAAGGGCTAATACACTGCGCGGAGGGCAAATACACTGTGGGGGCATAATACTTTGAGGGATGGGAGGTAATGTAGTGATCTGACATTTGTCCGTCATTTTATTATTTGTTTCTAGGATTGGTGGTTATCACATAGTGCAAAATTTCTATGATGACACAATATGGAGCTGCGCATTAGAGAAAGGGGGGTTCCCTAACCTGTCCTTTTAACTGCAATATAAGGGACAGGATAGTGTTTCAATGTAAATAATTCAAAACAATCGCCTAGGAAAAAAAGATGTGACATAGGACAAAGAACTGAACTCCGTGGACCCCTCAAAAATGTAATTTTATTGAATAAAAATTCCATTCCAGGATTAAAATATTAAACGCACATGTAAATTGCCTCTTAAGAGAAAAAGAGGAATTGTACTCTATAGCGCCACCTATTGGAAGTGGCGATCCTACAAGTCACAATTAACCCTTTAACGAGTCTTGTAATATGACTTAGGATAAAAGCCAAATCAGTATCTCAATTTGCAGACACGGTGTTTCGAACTATTGGTCCTCGTCAGTGCAAAGTATGATATATGATTTGGCTGTGTGAGAGGTCTAAGTCCTCTTTCAGACTTCAGTCGTTTGGCGTCAGTTAAAATCCGCGAAAGTGTGAAAATACACTAAACAGCAATAGCACAAAAAGAGGACTTAAAAATCCTCCAAATCAAAAATAACAAAAGCAGAGTGCTACCTGCCAGGCTTCAAACAAATGATCAGATGCAGTGACCTATAGTTAATGGCGGCAACAAATGGGCCCACCTGCACCCTGTAAAATAAAGTGCAAAAAACACATAAAAAATGTGAGGTATTAGTTGGTATTTTGGCCAAAGTACGTAAGCTTGTAATCCACTTCACGGATCCTCACGCTTACAAGTAACTACACTAAACAGCAATAGCACAAAAAGAAAACTTAAAAATCCTCCAAAAATTCAAAAAATACAGCAACTAATACCTCACATTTTTTTGTGTTTTTTTGCACTTTATTTTACAGGGTGCAGGTGGGCCCATTTGGTCTTGTAAACTGTGGTGTCTGTTCACATGGGATGCATTTTAATAGCGCTGGGCAGCCCGCCTGATCTAATAGAAGGGTGTAAATACTAAGCTGTTTAACTGGATGCTGTGCATTGCCATAATGTGAACAGCACTACATACAAGTCTTCATTGTGCATCAATATACCAAGCAGCCGCCCCCTCCATGGATTGGTAGGTTGTGAGCGGTTGTCTCATCGGTATTCTTGCACCTGTGTTGCCGCCATCTTAACTATATGGGTCCACTGCATCCTGATAGTGCATTTGTTTGAAGGCCTGGGCAGGTGAGCATCTCTGCCTTTTTGCTGTATTTTTTGAAAGTGTGAAAATAGCAGATCCGCCAGAAAAGGTGAAAAACGGATGGCAACAGAGCCGTTTTTTGACGGATCCATCATGAACTTTTCATCCCGGAAAAAGCAGGTACGCATGTCTGGCACGAGAGAGAGAGAGAGAAAGAAAGAGAGAGAGAGAAAGAGTCTTGTAATATGACTTAGGATAAAAGCCAAATCAGTCTCTCATCTAGCCAAATCAGATCTCATACTTTGCACTGACGAGGACCAATAGTTCGAAACACCATGTCTGCAAATTGAGATTCTGATTTGGCTTTTATCCTAAGTCATATTACAAGACTCGTTAAAGGGTTGATTGTGACTTGTAGGAACGCGACTTCCAATAGGTGGCGCTATAGAGTACAAGTCCTCTTTTTCTCTTAAGAGGCAATTTGTATATTAAATATCCCAGAGGCGCATTGGACGGCGAATAAGCCTCCTTTGACAAGCCAGAGCTGGTATGTCACTCTCCAGAAGGAGAAACTTTAAACGCACATGGTGACTCACAGACAGGGACCAGAAATGTCTGAAGCACACTGGGACCAAACTGGGCGAAAAGCGTGTTGGGGTTTCATGGACACTGGGCTACAAATGTAGAAGCTAGAATATAATAAGGTGTTACTTTTCTTTCCAATTATTATTATTCTTGTGTGTGATTGTATTGTATGTGCCACTATTATGCACATTGATGAAGTAGGGTTTGTTTGTTTTTTGCTTTTTTTTTTTATAAACGTTCTCTCTATACTTTTTCCCTTGCTTATCTGATATACTACTGTACATTATCTACCACCCGTACTTTTTCTTTTTTGAAAAATAAAGGCTCATTTCATGTCCCCGTCTGTGAAGCAACTTGTGCATTTAATATTTTAAGCTTGTAAAAGTATATTTACCTATTAAAATTACATTTTTGAGGGATCCATTGAGTTCACCCCAGTGTGTCCTGAGTCACGTCTTCAATTTTTTCCTAAGCATTGGTTTGGAATTAGTCTGTGCAGCATTTGCCTGAATTGGACCAGTGAACACCTTGTCTCATGGACTCACACAATCCATTGTCACTCTCAAAGTGAAGTGTTCGCTTTGTAAATTTGTTCTGCAACTTTTCAAAGTTCTACATAAACTTTTGGAGAAAAGAAAAGAAAAACACACACTTCTGACCGATGTTCATTTCTAGCTGACATATTACGTGATAGAGAGAGACGATCCACAGTTTGTCGCTCCATGAGGTGTTTAACATTTTGTCAAGAAGGGTGAAAAATCTGTGGGGCTGTATATGGGACATAGTGGAACTTTGTGGCCAAATGGTTACGAAAAACCATTATCCCGCACTAAAGGCAGATTTCTTCTTACACACCCGGTGGAACTGGTACACATTAAGTCAATTTGGAAAAGAAATAGGAACAGACTTACTAAAGAAAGCCAGCATAAAGATCCCATCATTTCCGACTCTCAGCTGATCGGCATCACTGAAGTCATCTCTAGGTGGATATTCTTCTTCCTAGCCCAATAAATGGCAGAGAATAGAGGACACATTTAGTCAATTTGTTTCAAAAGTTTCATCTTTACCAACCATTAGGGCAGCTAGGGCCATGTAGTGCCATGTAATCACGGCAAAGAATCGGAAATTATACATATAAAACATTAGGAGCAACATTTCCATAATGAAAGGGAGCGTGACAATGAGGCTCCATATTTACTACCACCAACAAGTGTAAAAGTAATCATTGGGTACATTCACATGATATTTTTATATTTTCTCCTGTTCTGTCAGAGTGCTAGTCTTCTTCTTCTCTGAAGAGACAATTTGCATATTTAATTTCCCATTGAAGCATGCATGTCTTATAAGTCTCTTCACTCTGACATGCCAAGCTTGGCTTGCCACTCTCCACAAAGGAGAAATGTTAACCCTTAGACCTTGGTCCAGAGTCTCTCAACTAGCCAAATCAGATCTCATATGTTACACCAACGAGGTGCAGTATCCCGAAATACCATGTCTGCAAATTAAGATTCTGGTTTGGCTTTTATCTCCTGTCATATTGAAAGGACCTTTAAAGAGTCAATAATGACTTTTAGGATCACTGCTTCCAAAAGGTGGCAGTAGAGTTCTAGTCCTCCTCCCCTCTAAAGAGGCAATTTGCATATTATGCATGGCGTATAAGTCTCCTCACTCTGACATGCCAAGCTTGGCTTCCAACTCTCCACAGTAAGAAGCATCATCTTTTAAACCCCTACCATGATTAGGAAATTTGTGAGAAAAAAAAAAAAAGTCATTTTCACATAGCCTTAATAAACCCATACAGACGCTGACAACAGGTAAGATAGCTATACTAATTATTACACAAATAATCCACAACTTATTTCTTTCCTAACCACACAATGGGGCAGATTTATTATCTGGTCTCATTTTTAGGTAGCGCAATGTGTCACAACAAGGCAGCCTAAAATTCATCAAATTTATTACAGTGACTTATGCTGATGATGAACCCAGTGCATATTTAGCTGACAAGAGTGTGTCGCCGCATCAGCCTCATCGCTGGGCTGCTGAATAAACGAGGGTATGTGCTAAGGCTATGTGCAGGTTTTACCTGCGGATTTGACGCGTTTTTTGTGCGGATTTCCCATGTGTTTTTAGACCTGCGGATTTCTATTTAGAGAAGGCCTGACAAGGCTGCGAAACTGCACAAAAGAAATGACATGCTGCGGATTTAAATCCGCACCAAATCCTGCGAGCAAAAATCCGCAGCATGAACACTGCGTTTTTTTTTTACATTGCATCTAATGCTACTGTACATCACTTGCAGTTCTGCTGCAGATCTGCAGTGGAAAATCCGCTGCGGATCCGCAGCAGAATCCGCAACGTGTGCACAGACCCTCATACATGAAATTCGAGCATTCAAGTTTTTTAGGCAGTTTTTGAAGCCAAAAGCCAGAAGTGGATGGAAGAAAAGTCTCAGGGTATGTGCACACGTTGCAGATTCTGCTGCGGATCCGCAGCAGAACTGCAAGTGATGTACGGTACCATTCTAGTCAATGGAAATCCAAAAAAGCTGTGCATATGCTGCGGATTTTTCTGCGCAGATTTGCTGCGGATTTAAAACTGCAGCATGTCACTTCTTTTGTGCAGATCCACAGCGTTTTGAGACCTGTTCCATTACACTATGTTCCAAATTATTATGCAAATTGGTTTTAAGCGTCATAGCACTTTTTTTTGTTTTTTTTTGTAAATGAAACCCATTGACAGTATTGTGTCTCAGGGTTCTTTGGATCACTGAAATCAATCTCAGATACCTGTGATAATTAGTTTGCCATGTGAGCCCAATAAAAGAAAACTGGATGTTCCACACTATTAAGCAGGCGAGTTTTCAAGTAACATGGGAAAAAAAAGGATCTCTCTGATGCTGAAAAGCATCAAATAGTGCAATGCCTTGGTCAAGGGATGAAATCATTAGATATTTCCCGAAAACTTAAGCGTGATCATCGTACTGTTAAGAGATTTGTGGCCGATTCTGAGCACAGACGTGTTTGTGCTGATAAAGGCAGAATGAGGAAGGTTTCTGCCAGGCAAGTTCATCGGATTAAGAGAGCAGCTGCTAAAAAGCCATTACAAACCAGCAAACAGATATTTGAAGCTGCTGGTGCCTCTGGAGTCCCTCGAACCTCAAGGTGTAGGATCCTTCAAAGGCTTGCTGTGGTGCATAAACCTACTATTCGGCCACCCCTAAACAGTGCTCACAAGCAGAAACGGTTGCAGTGGGACCAGACATACATGAAGACTAATTTTCAAACAGTCTTGTTTACTGACGAGTGTCGAGCAGCCCTGGATGGTCCAGATGGATGGAGTAGTGGATGGTTAGTGGATGGCCACAATGTCCCAACAAGGCTGCGACATCAGCAAGTAGGTGGAGGAGTCATGTTTTGGGCCGGAATCATGGGGAAACAGCTGGTAGGGCCCTTTAAGGTTCCTGAAGGTGGGAAAATGACCTCTGCAAAGCATATAGAGTTTCTGACTGACAACTTTCTTCCATGGTATAAAAAGCAGAAACCTGCCTTCAGGAGCAAAATCATCTTCATTCATGGCAATGCACCATTCATGCTGCAAAGAATACCTCTGAGTCATTGGCTGCTATGGGCATAAAAGGAGATAAACTCATGGTGGGCCACCATCTTACCCTGACCTCAACCCTATAGAGAACCTTTGGAGTATCATCAAGCAAAAGATCTATGAGGGTGGGAAGGCAGTTCACATCAAAACAGCAGCTCTGGGAGGCTATTCTGACTTCATGCAAAGAAATACAAGCAGAAACTCTCCAAAAACTCACAAGTTCAATGATGCAAGAATTGTGAAGGTGATATCAAAGAACGGTTCCTATGTTAACATGTAACTTGGCCTGTTCGGATGTTTTGGAGTTAAATAGCTTTTTTGTTCAGTGACTCTGACCTTCTAATGCGCAAATTCCACAAATGAGCATTTTCGTTCTTTAAAACAGATCAAATGTTCAGAAATTCTACTGTGCCTAATAATTTGGAACAGTGCATTTTGAGTTTTTATTCATTTTGGAGATTATCTGTTATCATTGGGAGGTTTCTTCAATAAAATTCAATGTATACTCTAATGGTGATGACTTTTATTAGACTGACTGTCATTTGCACCACCACTTAGGAAAATCAGAGAAAAATATCATTTGCATAATAAATTTGGAACATGGTGTATAGGAATCCGCAGGTCTCAAAGCGCAAGGGAAATCCACACAAAAACTGAAGTAAACCGCAGGTAAAACACAGGTCATTTTACCTGCAGGATTTAGCAAAATCTGAGCGGAAAATTCCACAGCAGAATCCGCAACGTGTGCACATAGCCTCAGGCTCTTCTTTCCAGGTATCCACCATTTATGATGCGTTCCTGCTTTGAATTTTAAGGGCACATGCACATTAAGTTTTTCTGAGTGTTTTTGGAGCAGTTCAGATCCAAAAATGCCTGACAAGTTGGTTCAAAAACACTTTGCTGTACGTGCTCAATGTTTTCTGAGTTTTTACCCCCTGGCAGGAAACCGAGAATGTGCATGTTACGTCTTTGCAGCTTCTCTTGACAGAAAAATGCTCCACGCTAGGCACAGCCCAACAAGAAGGCAGAAAATAACGCTCTCAAAATGCTTCAGCAAATGAAAACTCCTCAAAGAAAAGTTGTTTTTAAAGGCATTGAGAAAAAATAAAACTGTGCACTTACCCTAAAATTTCATAAAAAAACACGATTGTGGTAAACTATAAGGGTACATGTATGTGAGCAGATAACGTTATGGCAGAAAGATACTCCATCACCAGACAATCCTAATTCATGTAGTGAGATTGGAAAAACTGCAGCAAAAATGGAAACTGAACAAGTGGTAAGAAAAGAGTGTGTCGTCCTGCATGTGACTGTGCAATCTGGCAACCATGTTGTTTTCTGTTTTTTGAATTTTGACAATAGTGTTGATTTATAGCACATAATAGTAGTAAGCATCCCCACACACAGACAAATGCTGGCCGAATCTGCAGATAGATGGGTTCAGCCGACAGTCTGATGTGTATTGGGGCCCCAGACAATTATTTTTTGAGATCCTTTTATTCTCCTTGCGATAAGCCATCATGCAGACAACCGAAAATTTCTATTTGGCTGTGAACGTGTTTTTTTTTTTTTTAATATTGGATTGAGTCACTCTGAGTTAAAAATACAAAAATAAAAATTTCATCATGTACTATTTACCTCTGAGAATCCAATGGCACTCACCCATTCAACTCTATGGGCCCGTGGGGAAAAAATAAATAAAAAATCGTATTGAACAGGAATGACATCCGAGTGTGGACTGACAATATAGAGAAGGAGGTGAGACTTTTTCCTCAACCTCAGAGAAAATCGGATCGCACTCTGATCAGAGTCTGAGTAGCATAAATCGGACCGATTTTCTCAGATGAGAGGAAAATGGTTGTGTGACCCTAGACTTGTAAAAAGCACAGAAGCGCTTGGCAGACAGAACGTGCGCTGCGGGGATTCGCTGGTTTCTGAGCCAGGACCGGAGGGTATGTATGTGTTATATATACTTCCAGCCAGAGCCCCCCAGTGGGCACAGCCTCACTCCATGTATTGCAAGTCAATTGTGCTCATATACTTACAGGCTACAATTAATTTTCACATCAAAAAACTGACCGGCACATCCAAACTTAGATTCAGTGTGAACAGGTGCTAAACCTAGAGTCACCAACTCATACACATACAAGAAGAAAAGGTAGCACACTGTAGCGCTATAGCTTGCAAACACGAAATATGAAAAATATGAAAAATGAATTACATCATTACCTTAGAAATATGAAAAATTGAGAAGTCTTAGCGCATAAGATGGCCAAATTATGTGAGCCTGATAGCCACGTCAAGGCTCTTCTCGTATATCAGGTCCCTAACTAATGCCTATCCTCGCTTTAGAAAAGTCTGTCTGCATGTGCATGTTTGCATGTGCGGTCAGTTTTTTGATATGTATTCATTTACCTTCTGCCTGAGCACTCCACCTGGTGGTCACAGGCCTTTTAATTACAGCAGGTTCATCACCCCTCCACAGAGATGTAGATTTTAGTCTGAAAAGAGGATTCATAGGTTCCCCTGCAGACAGACTTTTCTAAAGCGAGGATAGGCATTAGTTAGGGACCTGATATACGAGAAGAGCCTTGACGTGGCTATCAGGCTCACATAATTTGGCCATCTTATGCGCTAAGACTTCTCAATTTTTCATATTTCTAAGGTAATGATGTAATTATTTTTCATATTTTTCATATTTCGTGTTTGCAAGCTATAGCGCTACAGTGTGCTACCTTTTCTTCTTGTATGTGTATGAGTTGGTGACTCTAGGTTTAGCACCTGTTCACACTGAATCTAAGTTTGGATGTGCCGGTCAGTTTTTTGATATGTATTCATTTACCTTCTGCCTGAGCACTCCACCTGGTGGTCACAGGCCTTTTAATTACAGCAGGTTCATCACCCCTCCACAGAGATGTAGATTTTAGTCTGAAAAGAGGATTCATAGGTTCCCATGCAGACAGACTTTTCTAAAGCGAGGTAGGCATTAGTTAGGGACCTGATATACGAGAAGAGCCTTGACGTGGCTATCAGGCTCACATAATTTGGCCATCTTATGCGCTAAGACTTCTCAATTTTTCATATTTCTAAGGTAATGATGTAATTCATTTTTCATATTTTTCATATTTCGTGTTTGCAAGCTATAGCGCTACAGTGTGCTACCTTTTCTTCTTGTATGTGTATGAGTTGGTGACTCTAGGTTTAGCACCTGTTCACACTGAATCTAAGTTTGGATGTGCCGGTCAGTTTTTTGATATGTATTCATTTACCTTCTGCCTGAGCACTCCACCTGGTGGTCACAGGCCTTTTAATTACAGCAGGTTCATCACCCCTCCACAGAGATGTAGATTTTAGTCTGAAAAGAGGATTCATAGGTTCCCATGCAGACAGACTTTTCTAAAGCGAGGATAGGCATTAGTTAGGGACCTGATATACGAGAAGAGCCTTGACGTGGCTATCAGGCTCACATAATTTGGCCATCTTATGCGCTAAGACTTCTCAATTTTTCATATTTCTAAGGTAATGATGTAATTCATTTTTCATATTTTTCATATTTCGTGTTTGCAAGCTATAGCGCTACAGTGTGCTACCTTTTCTTCTTGTATGTGTATGAGTTGGTGACTCTAGGTTTAGCACCTGTTCACACTGAATCTAAGTTTGGATGTGCCGGTCAGTTTTTTGATATGTATTCATTTACCTTCTGCCTGAGCACTCCACCTGGTGGTCACAGGCCTTTTAATTACAGCAGGTTCATCACCCCTCCACAGAGATGTAGATTTTAGTCTGAAAAGAGGATTCATAGGTTCCCATGCAGACAGACTTTTCTAAAGCGAGGATAGGCATTAGTTAGGGACCTGATATACGAGAAGAGCCTTGACGTGGCTATCAGGCTCACATAATTTGGCCATCTTATGCGCTAAGACTTCTCAATTTTTCATATTTCTAAGGTAATGATGTAATTCATTTTTCATATTTTTCATATTTCGTGTTTGCAAGCTATAGCGCTACAGTGTGCTACCTTTTCTTCTTGTATGTGTATGAGTTGGTGACTCTAGGTTTAGGACCTGTTCACACTGAATCTAAGTTTGGATGTGCCGGTCAGTTTTTTGATATGTATTCATTTACCTTCTGCCTGAGCACTCCACCTGGTGGTCACAGGCCTTTTAATTACAGCAGGTTCATCACCCCTCCACAGAGATGTAGATTTTAGTCTGAAAAGAGGATTCATAGGTTCCCATGCAGACAGACTTTTCTAAAGCGAGGATAGGCATTAGTTAGGGACCTGATATACGAGAAGAGCCTTGACGTGGCTATCAGGCTCACATAATTTGGCCATCTTATGCGCTAAGACTTCTCAATTTTTCATATTTCTAAGGTAATGATGTAATTCATTTTTCATATTTTTCATATTTCGTGTTTGCAAGCTAAGCGCTACAGTGTGCTACCTTTTCTTCTTACAATTAATTTTCATATATGCAATTGTTCCCCAGTCTCCATCCTTCAGCTTACAAGCCTGCAGAGCATTTTACATAATTAATGCACACTATTAATATCTTGACTTATGTAGGCCTCCAGCAGTACATTGGAGTGATCATTGACACCCACCCCTAATGATAGAGGCAACTCATCATGACCCAATCTGTACTGCAAAGCTGAAAAAGGAGTTATAGAAAAGAAAAGAATTGTGTCAGTCTGTTGTGTCTGCTCAGTGTAAAAACTAGATAATTTTACAATTTGTTTTTTTGTTGACAACCACACACAAAAAAACAAAAAATGTTTTGTCTCTAAAATTCAGAATGCAAAAAATAAAAAAAGTATGCCAATTTAATGAATTTCTCAATCTCTTAAATCAGAGAAAGAAAACTATACAGCCTGATCCTGAAGTTATGTTTCCATTAATTGGCCCTCTACTGTATGCCAACATTGGGTAGATGACCATGAAGTAAAGGACAGGCAGAAGTGAGCGTTCCTGCCCGAGCAGACTGTTAAGGATTTTCTGCTACCATGGAAACTGAATCTGCATAGAAGCGGCAGTTACAAAATTATATCAAGTTGCTTCATTTTTTAATTTTAGATTCATTAAGCCACTGAAAAAAAAAAAAAAAAGGTGAACATGGCCTTTAAGGGTGAGTTTCCACGATCAGGATTCCTTCAGGAAATGCTGCGTGTTTGGCGCTGTGCGTTGGCGCAGCGTCAAACACGCAGCGTCCAGATGTTACAGCATAGTGGAGGGGATTTCAAGAATTCCCGTCTCCACTATGCGTAACACGCAGGCGGAAGACCTGCGTATCCGGACATGGGCGCGTCTTTTCAGACCGCAGCATGTCCTAGCGTATTGCGACGACGCTGCGTCGCGCAACGGAATTTAACACAGGGCTATGTAGCCCTGCGTTCTTTCCGGATGTGTTCCGGAGGTGTTCTGAACACATCCGCAAAGAGCGCGCATCAGAAAGGGGGCGGGGCTTTGAGCGGTGCAGAATTTCTGCTCCGTCCAAAGCGCTGTGGTTCCGGACCGTGGAACCACAGCCTAAATGGAACCGGTTATGTGGAAAACTGCTATTAACCTGCAGGTATGTCACGTTCTGAAGTTGCCCAGCATCCGCAATTAAAAGTGTAGCTACAAGGAGGAAATGAACGTTATTCCTCTTGGCAGCCTCGGGCTTTCAGTCAGATAGGTACAACCGAGGCGGCTTCAGTCACCGCTCAGCGCATAATGAACTGCAGCTGAACCACGGCCCAGCACTGAGGCTCCCAAAGGAAAAAAGCTCATTTCCTCCAGGCCACCGGGCTTTCAGTCATATAGGTATGGCAGTCACAGCTTCAATCACTGCTCAGTGCATAGTGAACTGCAGCTGAACCACGCCCCAGCACTGAGGCTCCCAAAGGAATAAAGCTCATTTTCTCCTGGCCGCTGGGCTTTCAGTCATATAGGTATGGCCGTCACAGCTTCAGTCACTGCTCAGTGCATAGTGAACTATTGCAGTAACTACGCCCCAGCACAGTCAGATAGGTAAAACCGAGGCGGCTTCAGTCACCGCTCAGCGCATAATGAACTGCAGCTGAACCACGGCCCCAGCACGGAGGCTCCCAAAAGGAATAAAGCCCATTTCCTCCCGACCGCCGTGCTTTCAGTCATATAGGTATGGCCGTTGAAGCTTCAGTCACTGCTCAGTGCACAGTGAACTATTGCAGTAACTACACCCCAGCACTGAGGCTCCCAAAGGAATAAAGCTCATTTCCTCCCGGCCGCCGTGCTTTCTGTCATATAGGTATGGCCGTTGAAGCTTCAGTCACTGCTCAGCGCACAGTGAACTGTTGCAGTAACTACGCCCCAGCACTGAGGCTACCAAAGGAATAAAGCTCATTTCCTCCCGGCCGCTGGGCTTTCAGTCATATAGGTATGGCCGTCACAACTTTATCACTGCAAAGTGCATAGCGAACTGTTGCAGTAACTACGCCCCAGCACTGAGGCTCCCAGAGGAATAAAGCTCACTTCCTCCTGGCCGCTGGGCTTTCAGTTATATAGGACGGCACGGCTTCAGTCACCGCTCATTGCAAAGTGAACTGCAGCCGAACCACGTCTCAGTACTGAGGCTCCTAGAGGAATAAAGCCCATTTCTTCCCGGTAGTCAGGTTTCAGTCATATAGGTACAGCCGGAGCGGCTTCTGTCAACGATCAGTGCGTAGTGAACTGCGGCTAAACCACGCCCCAGCATTGAGGCTCCCAGAGGTATAATGCTCATTTCCGTCAGCCCCCAAGCTTTCAGTCATATAGGTACAGCCAGAGGGGCTTCAATCACCGCTCAGCACATAATGAACTGTGGACGTAACCTTGGCCCATGACTGAGGCTTCCAGAGGAATAAAGTTTATTTCCTCTGGAAGCCGCCGGGCTTTCAGTCATATAGATACGGCTGGCGCAGCTTGTCACCGCTTAGCGCGTAGTGAACTGCGGCTTAACTCCACCAGCACTGAGGCTCCAGAAGAATAAAGTTCATTCCCTCCCAGCAGTCAGGCTTTCAGTGTGGGCACCAGGCAGATTCAGAAAGCTATTAACTTGCAGATTTACCCCGTATGTACAGATGAATAGCATTTTTTTCACACGTCGAGTTCTCTTTAAATAATATGTTATTCTCAGATTCCCTTTAAAAGGAATGTGAGGGTGTTCTCAGGCTTATCCTGTGGCCATATCAGCTTGTGTGCATAAGGCCGGGGTCACACAAGCTTATAGCACAGCACAGGGCTATGTGGTAAAACATTGCATAGCACATGGCCCAGTGTTACTCTATGGGGCAGATCACATCTGCGATTTTTTTCTCATGCTCAGTCAGCATGTCTTCCCAGTGCAGTCAGATATACGCAGAGTCAGGCCATGGAGAAGATGAGGAAATTACTTTTATTACAATGACACTAAAATCGCATAGTGATATCGCAGCTAATGCTTCGCTATGTCGTCATATTGTGACCGGCAAGAGTCGCAAATGGTTTCAGATATGTTGGATTTTCTGCTGCTGCTCGCAAGCAACTTGCTTACCATGGACTTCAATGCAAGACCCAAGCGACTGATCTGCGATTTGACCATTTTTTTTTTTACAGCAACATCACAGCTCTAGAATAATCACGAGACAGCGAGGTGCAGACAAGCTGCACAGAACTGTATGTGGTGGTGGAGCTCGAGACTCACCATTGGCTTATAAGCATCATGGGCACATGAGCTTGGGAACATGCTGGCTGAGCCGCCTCGCACAGGGTAAACCTGACGGACTGGTAGAGGTTAACATTACATTGAAAGTCTCTTTTTCGCAGAGCTGGTTACCTGCTTTACAGTAGCCGTGTGTGCTCATGTAATAGAGATTCCTATACCATGTGCAGATAAATGCAGGGCGGACACTATTCTCTATGTGTCATATTACTAACGAGCCCGTAATCGTCTTATCAATGTTGATAATACGGCTATTAGCATCAAGGTCAATGTAATATGCCAACTCCACAGTAATAGATAAGGGGTTGATCTACTCACTGCTTCTCCACCCAATTAGGATCATTTAAAGCAGACTACATGCAGTTATATGAAAAAGTTTGGGCACCCCTATTAATCTTAAGCTTAATGTTTTATAAAAATTGGTGTTTTTGCAACAGCTATTTCAGTTTGATATATCTAATAACTATTGGACACAGTAATGTTTCTGCCTTGAAATGAGGTTTATTGTACTAGCAGAACATGTGCAATCTGCATCCAAACAAAATTTGACAGGTGCATAAGTATGGGCACCCTTATTTCTTGTTTTAAATACTCCTACCTACTTTTTACTGACTTACTAAAGCACTTTTTTTGGTTTTGTAACCTCATTGAGCTTTGAACTTCATAGCCAGGTGTATGAAATCATGAGAAAAGCTACTTAAAGTGGCCACTTGCAAGTTGTTCTCCTATTTGAATCTCCTCTGAAGAGTGGCATCATGGGCTCCTCAAAACAACTGTCAAATGATCTGAAAACAAAGATTATTCAACATAGTTGTTCAGGGGAAGGATACAAAAAGCTGTCTCAGAGATTTAACCTGTCAGTTTCCACTGTGAAGAACATAGTAAGGAAAAGAATTGGGGATGTAAAACTTAACATTTAATGAGCCTAATGTTAAAAAGGGGACACACAGACAATTACCATCCTCCAAACAAACAGTGAGGATACATGATATAATCAGAGAGTAAAGTCCAATAGGGACTACAAAATATAGGAGATATAAATATAAACCAGACAACTTATAGTTTGCTCTGCACCGCAAGAGCAAAAAATTGACTACCTAAATGCAAGTGTATGCATCGCTTATTTGTAAGTCATTTGTCTGGAACGCAATCAAACGTGTGTGAGACAGTATGTATAAAAGGAATGATCTCACCCATTTGAATGGAGATATGCGCTCCAAAATTCATCTCCTAATAAAATATGCATCTGGTCATTTCCAGAGTAGATAAGGCCCTTTCCCAACGCGTTTCCTCCTTTCAGGATTCATCAGGGGATATGGCGACTAGAGACATCTATATCAAATGCATTGCTCTCAGATGAGATGAGAGCAATGCATTTGATATAGATGTCTCTAGTCGCCATATCCCCTGATGAATCCTGAAAGGAGGAAACGCGTTGGGAAAGGGCCTTATCTACTCTGGAAATGACCAGATGCATATTTTATTAGGAGATGAATTTTGGAGCGCATATCTCCATTCAAATGGGTGAGATCATTCCTTTTATACATACTGTCTCACACACGTTTGATTGCGTTCCAGACAAATGATTTACAAATAAGCGATGCATACACTTGCATTTAGGTAGTCAATTTTTTGCTCTTGCGGTGCAGAGCAAACTATAAGTTGTCTGGTTTATATTTATATCTCCTATATTTTGTAGTCCCTATTGGACTTTACTCTCTGATTATATCATGTATCCTCACTGTTTGTTTGGAGGATGGTAATTGTCTGTGTGTCCCCTTTTTAACATTAGGCTCATTGAATGTTAAGTTTTACATCCCCAATTCTTTTGCTGCTATACATTGAAATACATTTTGGGGTATACCTCTATTATATTGCTTTATTGAACATAGTAAGGAAATGGAAGAACACAGGGACAGTTCTTGTTAAGGCCAGAAGTGGCAGGCCAAGAAAAACATCAGAAAGGCAGAGAAGAAGAATGGTGAGATCAGTCAAGGACAATCCTCAGACCACCTCCAGAGAGCTGCAGCATCAACTTGCTGCAGATGGTGTCACTGTGCATCGGTCAACTATACAACGCACTTTGCACAAGGAGAAGCTGTATGGGGGAGTGATGCGAAAGAAGCCGTTTCTGCAAGCACGCCACAAACAGAGTCGGCTGAGGTATGCAAAAGCACATTTGGAGAAGCCAATTTCTTTTTGGAAGAAGGTCCTGTGCACTGATGAAACCAAGATTGAGTTGTTTGGTCATACAAAAAGGCGTTATGCATGGCGTCAAAAAACACAGCATTCCAAGAAAAACACTTGCTACCCACAGTAAAATTTAGTGGAGGTTCCATCGTGCTTTGGGGCTGTGTGGCCAATGCCGGCATCGAGAATCTTGTTAAAGTTGAGGGACGCATGGATTCCACTCAGTATCAGCAGATTCTTGACAATAATGTTCAAGAATCAGTGACAAAGTTGAAGTTACGCAGGGGATGGATCTTTCAGCAAGACAATGATCCAAAACACCGCTCCAAATCTACTCAGGCATTCATGCAGAGGAACAATTACAATGTTCTGGAATGGCCATCCCAGTCCTCAGACCGGAATATCATTGAACATCTGTGGGATCATTTGAAGAGGGCTGTCCATGCTCGGCAACCATCAAACTTATCTGATCTGGAATTGTTTTGTAAAGAGGAATGGTCAAAAATACCTTCATCCAGGATCCAGGAACTCATTAAAAGCTACAGGAAGCGACTAGAGGCTGTTATGTTTGCAAAAGGAGGATCTACTAAATATTAATGCCACTTTTCTTGTGAGGTGCCCATACTTATGCACCTGTCAAATTTTGTTTGGATGCAGATTGCACATTTTCTGTTAGTACAATAAACCTCATTTCAAGGCAGAAACATTACTGTGTCCAATAGTTATTAGATATATCAAACTGAAATAGCTGTTGCAAAAACACCAATTTTTATAAAACATTAAGCTTAAGATTAATAGGGGTGCCCAAACTTTTTCATATAACTGTACTAATTATACATGGCTGTACCATTAACACCATTATCCGGAGGTAGCACTATTTCAATATATTAGTAACAATAAGCAGTAAAATAAATCTATTTACTTCTATGTTGCCTTAAAATGCATTTTTACACCAAGCAGAGCGTCAACAGAAAGAATGCCCTCTGATATATAGGCTAGGCGGATACATAAAAGTACGAGGACCCGCCTGGTTATTGGGTGTTTCAGCCACAGAGGCTGCATACCATCAAGCACACAGCCATGCGATCTCCATAGACAAGCTCATAATGGTTGCTGTAGGTGTCCACTAACAACAGGCGGCCATGCAGTGTATACTTAACAGAAGGAAGAGGTTGTATGGGGATACGGGCTGTCTGGTAGCATGTGAACAAATACAGTATTAACGCATTCTAAATTCAGACAACAGGAAAATATACATTTTTTTTGTTGCAGTTATCAAACTAAACATTAAAAAAAATTGTAGACACTGCAAAATTAAAAAACAAAAAAAATGGATAGATTGGCAGATGGTTTTGTCATAGCAGACTAAGGGTCCCGTCACACTCTTCAATGTCCCAGCGATCCCACCAATGATACGACGTGAATGGGATCGCAGGGACATCGTTAGCTGATCGCTGGTGAGCTGTCACATGGGCAGACTCACCAGCGATCAGGACCAGCGAGCACGCTGATATCCAATGTACACATCAGGTAACTAAGCACCGCGCGGCACCAAGTTACCCGATATGTATCCTAGATACAGGCTCTCAGCGCTCTACAGCAGAAGCGGGGAGCCGGTAACCAGGGTACATATCGGGTAACTAGGCGCCGCGCGGTGCTTAGTTACACGATATGTACCCTAGATACCGGCTCTCAGCACTCTACAGCAGAAGCGGGGAGCCGGTAACCAGGGTACATACCGGGTAACTAGGCGCCGCGCAGTGCTTAGTTACACGATATGTACCCTAGATACCGGCTCTCAGAGCTCTACAGCAGAAGCGGGGAGCCCGGGAACCAGGGTACATACCGGGTAACTAGGCGCCGCGTGGTGCTTAGTTACCGATATGTACCCTAGATACCGGCTCTCAGCGCTCTACAGCAGAAGCGGGGAGCCGGTAACCAGGGTACATATCGGGTAACTAGGTGCCACGCGGTGCTTAGTTACCCGATATGTACATTGGATACCAGCTCCCAGCTCGCTGATCGTTGGTCTCTCGCTGTCACACGCAGCGATGCGCGCTGGCCAGAGGGAGACCAACGATGAAAAAAATGGTCCAGGACATTCAGCGACGATCAGCGATACCCAGCAGGGGGACTGGTCATCGCTGCGTGTCACATCAAGTGAGAT
This sequence comes from Oophaga sylvatica, assembly GCA_033576555.1. Classification (NCBI taxonomy): domain Eukaryota; kingdom Metazoa; phylum Chordata; class Amphibia; order Anura; family Dendrobatidae; genus Oophaga; species Oophaga sylvatica. The sequence continues at coordinate 187,624,997 of JARQOD010000002.1, read as the reverse complement.
CGCTGGCTAGGTCGCTGTTGCATCACAAAATAGGTGTTTTTTCAGCTTTTTTTAGGCAAATTTTCAGGTGCGTTTTACAGTATAAATTATAATCTTTATTTTTATATAGCGCTAACATATTCCGCAGCGCTTTACAGTTTGCACACATTAACAATTCTATGAGATTTCAGAAACATCATGCATACGCCTTGTTTTTGTCATCAGTATTTTGTGCTGTTCAAGATTTTTTGCACAATAGAGCCAAGTCCCTTCTTTCAGCGTTCTTCATCCATTGAAAGTAACGTGTGGTCAAAAAAAAAACGCTGAATATCCGCACGAAAAAAAATGCAGGTATCAGGTTTTGCAGCTGTTTTGTGCCAAAACCTGATTAAATAGAATGGGATTTTTTTTTCGTTGCAATAAAGTTTATCAGCATACAAAAGAGAAATGTAGCATGACAAAAACACAGGAAAAAAACAAACTGCTTTTTCTGCAGAAAAAAAATGCTGAAAAAACAACTAGTGTGAACATACCCTTAGAGTGTAATACCTGAAGGGTTTTCTAAGAGACTCTATACTGGAGTATCTGAAGAAGAATAACCTCATGACCAATATCAGCATGGGTTTATGAGGGACCGTTCCTGTCAGACTAATCTGATAAGCTTTTATGAAGGGTAAGTTCCGGACTGGACCAAGGAAATGCAGTGGACGTGGTGTTCATGGACTTTTGATACGGTGCCACACAAAATGTTGATATATAAAATGAGAAAATGGGGATAGGGGAAAATATGTTTAAGTGGTTAAGAGCTGGCTCAGGGATAGGAAAACAAAGGGTGGTTATTAATGGAGCACACTCGGACTGGGTCACGGTTAGCAGTGGGGTACCATAGGGGTCAGTATTGGGGCCGCTTCTCTTTAACATATTTATTAATGACCTTGTAGGGGGCATACAGAGTAGTATTTCAATATTTGCAGATGACACTAAACTCTGCAGGGTAATAAATACAGAGGAGGACAATTTTATATTACAGGAGGATTTATGTAAACTAGAAGCTTGGGCTGATAAATGGCAAATGAGCTTTAATGGGGATAAATGTAAGGTCATGCACTTGGGTAGAACAAACAAGATGTATAATTATGTGCTTAATTGTAAAACACTGGGCAAAACTGTCACTGAAAAAGACCTGGGTGATGGGTGGACGACAAACTCACATTTAGTGGCCAATGTCAGGCAGCTGCTGCAAGGCAAATAAAATAATGGGATGCATTAAAAGAGGCATAGATGCTCATGAGGAGAACATAATTTTACCTCTATACAAGTCACTGGTGCGACCACACTTAGAATACTGTGTACAGTTCTGGTCTTGGGTGTATAAGAAAGACATAGCTGAACTGGAGCGGGTGCAGACAAGAGCGACCAAGGTTATTAGAGAACTGGGGGGTCTGCAATACCAAAGGACAGGTTATTACACTTGGGGTTATTTAGTTTGGAAAAATAAGCTAGGGTGATCTTATTACAATGTGTAAATATATGAGGGGACAGTACAAAGACCTTTCTAATGATCTTTTTACTTTAGACTGTGACGGGGAAAAGGGGGCATCCTCTACGTCTGGAGGAAAGAAGGTTTAGCCATAATCACAGACGCAGATTCTTTACTGTAAGAGCAGTGAGACTATGGAACTCTCTGCCTCTAATGTTGTAATGATGAGTGATTCCTACTAAAATTAAGAAGGGACTGGATGCCGTTCTTGAAAAGTGTAATATTACAGGCTATATTCACTAGTTTCCTAGATATTGCGTTGATCCAGGGAGCTAGTCTGATTGCCGTATGTGGATCGGAAGGAATTTTTTTCCCCAATGTGAAGCTTACTGTTTGGCCACATGGGGTTTTATTTGCCTTCCTCTGGATCAACATGTTAGGCTATGGGTTGAACTAGATGGACTTAAATTGTTAATTCAACTTTAAAAACGATGTTACTATGTTACCCCCCTATATTATGTACGTCTATGCACATTACATTCTTGCTCAGGCTTGGCAAGAAGCCATGATAGAGCCATCATGAGCCTATCCTACACTTTCGTATGAATAGATATTAGATTTTTTTTTCTGTCTAGAGTTTGCTGGGTTAATGGGCCCTTAAAGAGGCCAAACACATTTGATTAATATTGGCTGAAGCCGCTGATTTCGTGCAGTCAGCCAGTCATCTAATAAGGGTATTCCAATGTCTCACCATCCAACGCGCTTTATCCTTTTATCCAGGTCCAGTATTATTGTTGTCTTGTAACGCTGGTGTCCTGGGTTCAGATTCCACCAAGGAGAACATCTGAATTGAGTTTGTATGTTCTCCATGTGTTTATATTGCTTTGTTCTTAGTTTTCCTCCCACACTCTAAAGACATACTGATTGGGAATTTCGGTAAAGCATGGCGGAATATGTTGGTGCTACAGAAGCAGAGGCGCTAAACTTATAACTGTTAGATCCTGAAAGATTTTCGTACACAATCCATGTCTTCCTGTGCAATGTTCTTTTAATTGGACGATAAAGCCCATATATGGCAGAAAATGCTAATGTCTTCCCCCAAAATCATATTTTATTTAATAATCACTGTCGCTGAATTAAATGTGTACATAAATTTCAATTTTTAGCAGGCTGATCTAATACCGTAATGGAAATGTATGCAGCGCAGGAGAACTGTAGACTCGAGCAGAACACAATTTTGAGAGCCTTGTAGGCATCAAAGTACTTTCTGGTTTTGCTTCAAGTCATTATTCGGCTCCGCTACAGGTCACTGGTAAAAATAGACTGCACTAATGTTACTTCAGTACGAGTGGGTAAGAAGCTTCTAGCGGGGAGGAAGGAGCGGGTGAACTATAAAATGCGAATAACAATAATAATGGCAACGTGAAAGGTTCCCGATGACGATGACAGCAAATTAGCAGCTACAGGTGACCTGAATGGTTCAGCAACAGGCGGAGAGCACAGCTATGTGTCTAAATATGACAAAACGCCTCTGCCACGAGAAGCGGCCCGCGAGCGTAATCACCGGAAGCTTCGCTTTTCTACTTAGGTATGAGCAGAGATGATGAATGATTAACGTACTGCAATTTTCCCTATATGAAATGATCTGGGCAGAATAGCTGGAGACGGGTCACACAATCAAATTCATTTCTTTAATAAAATGAAAGGTGCGTCTGTGTGGGAAATGAGGGATTTGGGCAGAGCTGGCGGCTTACACAATGTGTCATTAGTGTGAATAATTTCCCTTAGGATCACAGGGGGTTATGCCGATTTCAAAGGGCTTATTGTATTTGTCTTATTCTAAACTGGAGTGCTTGCTGTGTATTTTGGACATGCAGTTGGAATACATTGGCTCTGCACGTACTGAAGTTTCCAGATGCTGCCGCAAGTGAAAGGCGGCGTTCCTTTTCCCTAGGTAGATAGAAGTTTGCCAGGAGGATTAACACTTCCATACCCTGGTGTGTTAAGATTTTATGAGCAAATCAAATCTTGACATTTTTGTCTTTTTTTGCAGTGACCTGTTGGAATGATGCAAACTAAACAGGAAGATATTTTCTCTCTTCTACAATTAGACTTCATTCAGATGAACATCACAATTCATGGACAAACTGCAGATGTGTTCAGCTCCGTGTGCTCGTCTGCCTCCCAGATGGGTACAGTGGCTAAGTGCCATTCAGCAGAATATAAAACGAGTGCATTCTGCAGTCCGTGAGGAAGAGCGCTCATGTGTACGAGCCCAACGGTCGGTGCCATCCCTGTGCGCTCTGCTGTGCACATGGACTGAAATAACATTTCCTTTAGAAGGAAAAAATCTAGAAATATTACCACTATAGTTTAAGAATTATTCCCATCCTCAAATGGAGTATTGTCGGATAGTGCTCATAGATAATACTAATTTTGCCATTAACCGTTTATTAAAATGATCACACTTTCTTGAAATAATTAACTTTTCTTTTGTTTACAGCTCATTTCCTTGGAGACAGACCTCCACTGCTAGACAGCACAAACAGCTTTGCTACTGAGCTTGTAAGGACTGTTTGGACGCTGACTGGGATCGCTGCAGCCCATTTATCTCCTAATCCCAGTGCTTACAAGTTAGACAGCAGTGGTGGTCGGTTTCCTAGGCAATGAGCTGCAAACAGGAAAAAATGTGTTATTGTCTCAAATTATTGTCTGTAAATTGTAATAAACAGTAAATTGGAAATGCTCTTGTTTTTACAAGCACAATCCAACAATATCCATCTGCAAAGATGGGAAGAAGCATTTTAAAAGCTACAAAAAACATGAAGTCATAGTATACAGGGATACACAGACATTCAGCAACATCCAACGTGCTCAACAAAACTTTTCCAGCACTTTGGAATTTCGCACTTAAATTCAGCCCTGCTTTTATGTCATGGAAGCAATCTTTTGAGTAATGTCACCTTGCAAACAAAAGCTCTCTCACTCACAGCTCGGTCCTGGAAATGGTGACAGGCAAGGTAGCACGGTAAAAAAGAAAAAAAAAAGCGACAGCGCTTAAGGGGTGTCAGACAAAGTCAAAAAAGACCCTTTATTACTCTGCTCAATTACAATACCCAAGCAATGTTTTGTCCTATATAACAGGTCTTCATTAAACTCTTATATAGGTTGAAACGTTGGGTCTTGGGTATTGTGCGTGGATGGAGGAAAAAAAGAGACTTCCCATTGTTCTACAAAACCCAGTGAGTGCTGCCATTTTTTTTTAATTGTGATCTACCACACCAGATTTTTTCTTTTAAGTGCTGTGGACATTTACTTTTTTGAAAGGCTACTCAGCACAATCTGACACTAAGCTGCTGACACCAACACCAACATAGAAAGGAGCCCTACCTCTACATTAATATTTACAGCTGAGAAAAACTACGTTGGTACTACAGAACTGCCCCGTAACAAGCTTCTCTGCAGCCTGACCGTTTATACACACTGATCTAAGGCTCCATGTACCTTTAGCACGTTTACAGGCTGCTATGTACTTTCCTGTTGCCCCCAGACAGATTCACAGGGACCGCAGTGCTTGGCCGGCGGCCTCATTTTGCCGGCTTTGGGACCTTTAATTGCACTTTAGATTGCAAACACGTTCACACAGCATTCAATACAGAACGCTGTGGCGCATGCATTGAGGTAATACATCCCAATGATGGCCAATGGAAGCCTCTCCTGCACCGTATAGATTGCCCCAGCCTCAAACTGCTTGTTCTATAGATGTACCATGAGCAGTGATGAATTTCCCACTATGAGGAAACATGCAGTGTAATATACAGGTGCTTCTCACAATATTAGAAAATCATCAAAAAGTTTATTTCAGTTCTTCAATACAAAAAGTGAAACTCATTATATAGAGTCATTACAGAGTGATCTATTTCACGTGTTTATTTCTGTTAATGTTGATGATTATGGCTTACAGCCAATGAAAACCCAAAAGTCATTATATCAGTAAATTAGAATAATTAATAAAAAACATCTGCAAAGGCATCCCAAGTGTTTAAAAAGGTCCCTTAGTCTGTTTCAGTAGGCTCCACAATCATGGGGAAGACTGTTGATTTGACAGATGTCCAGAAGGCGGTCATTGACACACTCCACAAGGAGAGTAAGCCACAAAAGGTCATTGCTAAAGAAGCTGGCCGTTCACAGAGTGCTGTATGTAAGCATATTAATGGAAAGTTGAGTGGAAGGAAAAAGTGTGGTAGTAAAAGGTGCACAAGCAACCAGGATAACCGCAGCCTTGAAAAGATTTTTAACAAAAGGCCATTTAAAAATTTTGGGGAGATTCACAAAGAGTGGACTGCTGCTGGAGTCATTGCTTCAAGAGCCACCACACACAGACGTATCCAGGACATGGGCTACAAGTGTCGCATTCCTTGTGTCAAGTAACTCATGACGCATAGACAACGCCAGAAGCGTCTTACCTGGGCCAAGGAGAAAAGGAACTGGACTGTTGCTCAGTGGTCCAAGGTGTTGTTTTCTAATCAATGTAAGTTTAGCATTTCATTTGGAAATCAAGGTCCCAGAGTCTGGAGGAAGAGTGTAGAGGCCACAATCCAAGCTGCTTGAGGTCTAGTGTGACGTTTCCACAATCCGTGATGGTTTGGGGAGCCATGTCATCTGCTGGTGTAGGTCCACTGTGTTTTATCAAGACCAAAGTCAGCGCAGCCGTCTACCAGGAAATTTTAGAGCACTTTATGCTTCCCTCTGCCGACAAGCTTTTTGGAGATGGAAATTTCATTCTCCAGCAGGACTTGGCACCTGTTCACACTGCCAAAAGTACCAATACCTGCTTTACAAATAGTATCATTGTGCTTGATTGGCAGCAAACTCGCCTGACCTTAACACCATAGCTATGGGGTATAGTCAAGAGTATAGTCAAGAGGAAGATGAGACACCAGACCCAACAGATGAGCTGAAGGCTACTATCCAATCAACCTGGGCTTCCCTAACACCTCAGCAGTATCACAGGCTGATCGCCTCCATGCCACGCTGCATTGATGCAGTAATTGATGCAAAAGGAGCCCCGACCAAGTATGGAGTGCATTTACTGAACATACATTTCAGTAGGCCAACATTTCGGATTTTAAAATCATTTTTCAAGCTGGTGTTAAGTATTCTTATTTACTGAGATAATGACTTTTATGTTTTCATTGGCTGTAAACGATAATCATCAACATTAACAGAAATAAACACTTGAAATAGATCACTCTGTTTGTAATGACTCTATATAATATACGAGTTTCACTTTTAGTATTGAAGAACTGAAATAAATTAACTTTTTGATAATGTTCTAATTTTGTGAGAAGCACCTGTACATCTGTGCTCAGGACTTAATGCTGCGAATTCTTTTCAAAATTCAACGCAAAAAGTCGACTGAGCTCCAGACCGAGGCAAATCTGGAAAAGCAGTTACGATTAGCAACATCATCAATACCACCTAACATCACACACCTCACCAAAGAGAAGCAGCTCCAGCCATTACATTAGTGGTGAGTTAACTAAATGATTGACCAAATATCGCAGGACAAATTTCAAATTGATTATTTTGTATGGCACTGAAATGAAGTGATAAATATTTAAATGTCCCATCGCAAAAAAACAGTTTCCCCCAGGTCGCAGTGGCAAACTGCAGCGGTAATTAACCTCTCTGGTTTGGAAATCATTTATTAATCAAACTCTACCAGTCAGCAAACCATCACCAAAGCGCAGTTGTTAATTTGCAGTACTAACCACTGACAGTTTGATGGCTACAGCGGGGTGGTGGAGGAGATGCTGGATGTGGTTCATGATTGTCTCTCAGAGAGGTATATGGCTCTCTTGGTAAAAAACAGCTGGGGACCACTGGTCTGATGCATCATAAAATACCAGTGACAAAGCTGCCCTATAGATCACATGTATAGCAATGCAATAAAAGGAAAGAATATACCGCTAAGTGATAAGTAAGTGACTAAAGACCAAAGGCAAAAACAAACATAAAATGAGCAAGTTTATTTGTGTAAGGATTTAAAGGGGTTGAGTCAACATGACAACCCTTTTATACACCAAAGTCAGCTAGGTTATCTGCTATGAGTCCATTGTTATACACAACTAGAAATTACCTGTTCCTATTTCCGGGGGAACTTGTAGCTGGCCAAAAATTTTTCCGGCAATGCCCACTACAGGGGACAGTTAACACTACTTGGTTACACTGAGGTTAAAATTCGTTTGGACTTAAAATAAAACTATGTTCATACAGGGGAAATATAATACAGCCATGAAGAGGGCAAGTGTGTCAAGCTCTGGTACAGAGCAAGGTCTCAAGTGGAGGGCCCCCCGCGTGTACCAGCCAGCAGAGGGCCCCCCGCGTGTACCAGCCAGCGGAGGGCCCCCCGCGTGTACCAGCCAGCGGAGGGCCCCCCGCGTGTACCAGCCAGCGGAGGGCCCCCCGCGTGTACCAGCCAGCGGAGGGCCCCCCGCGTGTACCAGCCAGCGGAGGGCCCCCCGCGTGTACCAGCCAGCGGAGGGCCCACCGCGTGTACCAGCCAGCGGAGGGCCCCCCGCGTGTACCAGCCAGCGGAGGGCCCCCCGCGTGTACCAGCCAGCGGAGGGCCCCCCGCGTGTACCAGCCAGCGGAGGGCCCCCCGCGTGTACCAGCCAGCGGAGGGCCCCCCGCGTGTACCAGCCAGCGGAGGGCCCCCCGCGTGTACCAGCCAGCGGAGGGCCCCCCGCGTGTACCAGCCAGCGGAGGGCCCCCCGCGTGTACCAGCCAGCGGAGGGCCCCCCGCGTGTACCAGCCAGCGGAGGGCCCCCAGCGTGTACCAGCCAGCGGAGGGCCCCCAGCGTGTACCAGCCAGCGGAGGGCCCCCCGCGTGTACCAGCCAGCGGAGGGCCCCCCGCGTGTACCAGCCAGCGAGGGCCCCCCGCGTGTACCAGCCAGCGGAGGGCCCCCCGCGTGTACCAGCCAGCGGAGGGCCCCCCGCGTGTACCAGCCAGCGGAGGGCCCCCCGCGTGTACCAGCCAGCGGAGGGCCCCCCGCGTGTACCAGCCAGCGGAGGGCCCCCCGCGTGTACCAGCCAGCGGAGGGCCCCCCGCGTGTACCAGCCAGCGGAGGGCCCCCCGCGTGTACCAGCCAGGGGAGGGCCCCCCGCGTGTACCAGCCAGGGGAGGGCCCCCCGTGTGTACCAGCCAGGGGAGGGCCCCCCGCGTGTACCAGCCAGCGGAGGGCCCCCCGCGTGTACCAGCCAGCGGAGGGCCCCCCGCGTGTACCAGCCAGCGGAGGGCCCCCCGCGTGTACCAGCCAGGGAGGGCCCCCCGCGTGTACCAGCCAGCGGAGGGCCCCCCGCGTGTACCAGCCAGCGGAGGGCCCCCCGCGTGTACCAGCCAGCGGAGGGCCCCCCGCGTGTACCAGCCAGCGGAGGGCCCCCAGCGTGTACCAGCCAGCGGAGGGCCCCCCGCGTGTACCAGCCAGCGGAGGGCCCCCCGCATGTACCAGCCAGCGGAGGGCCCCCCGCGTGTACCAGCCAGCGGAGGGCCCACCGCGTGTACCAGCCAGCGGAGGGCCCCCCGCGTGTACCAGCCAGCGGAGGGCCCCCCGCGTGTACCAGCCAGCGGAGGGCCCCCGCGTGTACCAGCCAGCGGAGGGCCCCCCGCGTGTACCAGCCAGCGGAGGGCCCCCCGCGTGTACCAGCCAGCGGAGGGCCCCCCGCGTGTACCAGGAATATAGAAAATGACAGTCTTACTCCAACAAGTCTTTCCAGAGTATTCCACAATACAGAATAATACTATCAATTCAATAAATCTGTGGTGATAAGCACAAACAGGCTGTAACAGTACAAGATAAACTATATTATAAAAACCACAACTTTATCAAACTTTCTATGAGTCATAATTTAATAATTAAATACATCTAAAAATATGAAGCAACTTTGTAAATTGTCTTGATAAAAATATTTTAACTAGTGATGAGCGAATGTGCTCTGATAACGTGTGATCCGAGCATGCTCGGGTGTTATCTGAGTATCTTAGGCGTGCTGGGATAACATATTCGAGTCCCTGCGGCTGCATGTTTTACTGCGGTAGACAGCCGCAGCACATGCCGGGATTGCCAACAGTCTACCGCTGAAAAACATGCAGCCGCAGGGACTGGAATATGTTACTCGAGCACGCCCAAGAAACTCCGATAACACCTGAGCATGCTCAGATAACACGTTATCAGAGCATATTCACTCATCACCAATTCTAACATACAGGAACTTTGCATCTCCATGTTTCGGACCTTTGAATTCTTTGCAGGTGGGAAAACTTCCGAAATCGGCAGTGTATCAAATACTTATTTTCCCCATTGTAGCTGCAAGAGCCAGTCATGCAGCCAGTATTTGGGTAGACACAAAGTGCATTACGGTGTATGGAGTATGCAGCTTCTATAGCATATTGTAGAAGGGTAAAAGAGAAAAGTTAGATTAGAGAATGGGATCAGCCTGCCTAAAAAGATGTGTTTGTAGGGCATGTTTAAAACTGTGGATGTTGGAAATATAAAAGTTGAAATAAAAATTATTCAACCCTCTTGAATAAGCAAGTGGTTTCTCCAAATTCACCAGAAACTGACTACTGCAATCTCAGAATTATTCAACCCCTACATGACAAAGGTATTCAGTATTGCTTCTTTGGTAGTTATGAGCTGCTGCAAATGTGATGCATAGCCAGACCCAGCATCTGGCAGCGGTACTAAGGAAACCTATGACATGCAGTTCACTAATATTCTAAGATTTGTGTGCAGTAATTGCCTTCTTCAGATTCCACCCAAAAATTCTATGGTGTTTAAATCTTGACAGTGAGATGGACCCTCCAAAACATCTTCTGAACCCAAACCTTTGGTGGACTCTGAGGTGTGCATGAGGTCATTGTCCTGTTGGCAGAACCAATGATGACCAAGATTCGGCTTCATCACAGAAGGCAAGACGTTTTCTCTCAGCATGTCCTGATACTTGTTAGAATATATCTTGCTCTCCACATGCTAAAGGTTTCCACTGACAAAGGAAGCAAAACAGCCCTAGAGCTACATCTAACTACCACCATGCTTCACCGTAGGTAGAGTGTTATTTTCATGGCATGCTTCATTTTTTCTTCTTTCTCCTCCAGACATACCACTGATCCATAGTCCTGCAAAGTTCCTGTTTTGTTTAATCGCTTCACAGAACAGAATCACAAAACTTCTGTGGCTCATTTATAAGGTTTTAAGCAAATTGGAGGGGACTTTTCTTGTGCATCTGGAGCATGTTGGAGATTAGGAAAACGTTCAGTGTTTAATATGCGAATTACTGTGCAAACTGAAGCACCGACGCTTGCTGCCATCAAAATTTGCTGCAGATCTTTTGCAGTCAACTGGGGGTGGCAATGATTTGATCACGTGTTTCCTCAGGAATCTGCTGGAAGCCTATGACCGCTTATTCTTTCTGCCACATCCAGGTTGTGCAGACAGTGTTTGTTTAAATTTGAACTGGTGAATTATGCGTCCAACAATATCTCTAGGAACATTCAATGCCTTTATGGTTACCTTTTTCGGTTTCCTTTCTTGAGCAAAGCTAGGACATCTTCTAAACTTTTTGAACCACTTTCGACAATCCAAGATTATTACTGAACTGGAGACCATTGCCCTGGAGGAAGGAGTGACGCATCAAGTTTGCAGTACAGTAGGGCATAACAACCAAAGGGTTCTACAGTCGGTACTAATGACGCTTGTCATGAAAAAAAGTTGAATAATTCTGAGACTTCTGTAGTCATTAAAAGTGGAATTTTTTCGTGAATTTTGAAAAACCATTTATTATATTAGTTATTTTGAGGTATTTAAAAGGAACCTGTCACCTTGGAAAACCTGCAGATTTCCTCCGGGGAGCCGCCAGCTTTCAGTTATAGGGGCGGTGCAGAAAGCGATTGCAGTCACCACTCGCTATACTGTAGACACGCCCCAGCACGATGACTGACAGCTGATTCTGTAGCACATCTTTGGAGAGCTGTTGGTCAACGTGTGAGGTATGCTTACAGTCCACACTCACAGTATACTGAGCTGTGCTGAGACTACTTTAATCTCTCCCTGCATCGATCCTATTAAAGCCAGCGGCTACCAGGAGGAAATAAGTTAATTTCTTCTGGTAGCCATTTCCCTGCAGACTAACTCTATATCTACCAGTAAATAGCATTGTCCAAGGTGACAGGTTCCCTTTAAATTCGTCTTGTTTCGTAAAACATTAGAAAGTCAATTTGTACATTTTTTTTTATATGTAAATGTTGCTAATATTACTCATATACAATGAGGGCAAGAGTGTATTTGTAGGCAGAGACTCAGACCGGTGACACATCTGTCTATTTTCAGATCAGGTTTTGTGATGTAAGGGTTTTACCTTATCTTACTAATGACAAAAAGGAAGAATCAGGTCACTGCAAGATTTTCCAACTTATTAAAAAATCTTCTTGTATGATATTGAGCTCTTGTCATTACCAAAAGAGCTACTCCTACACATTCCGATTCTCAGACTGACTGACACCAGACCCATTCATCATAATTCAAGACAAAGCCAGAAGGCTTGCTTTTGATAGATAAGGATGAATTCTTTATACCATCCTAACAAGTCCTCTTGAAGGTAGGGCGCTTAATAAGAGAAGAGAGCAGCAAGACAAAGGAAATCATTACCATGCAATAAGCTATGGAGGACAATTCATTATCCGAGCTTTTAATAACAGCAGATGGAAACAGAACGTTCACATCTTAGAATGAAAGACATTGATATCAAAGTCTAAAATGGTTCCATACCTCTGAAGGACTGAGGAATATTTCATCAAACAGACTTCTAGATTCTCTAATTTGGCCGTGCTTAGCATGTAAAACAAAGACACAAGACAAAAGAACTGAAGCAGTTAGGTCATTGACCTAGAAGGAAGCAAACAGTTTACCAGTTTCTCAGCCTTCAGATGATTTCACATTATTATTACAGAAAACATGAAAATAAAGATAATGAGAAGTTATACCAAAGACTCAGAAAGTAAGGGTGTACATATTAATAAGATATGCTGAAGGGTCAATTACCTTATCAGACAGTAAGGAATTTGCACCATTTCCCAAGATACGCAACATTTCAGAAGCAAATGTCAGATGAAAACATTTCACTAACCACCAAAGGCAGAGAAATCTGTGATTTAAAGTTCTAACCATTGGATTGTAATGCTATTACTATGGGGCTTATACACCATGGAGTTATCAGTATGACCCAGTAGATGCCATTCAGGTCCTAACATTTTATATGGGCAGCCTCACATTGAGTCTAGGGGGGATGATGTGATAGCCCGTAAAATGGCCATAAGAACTGATGGAGTTTTCATCTTATTTTTTTGCCTTCTACTCCAGCGCAGCCTCTCTGCCCTCGGCCCTTATTGACATGACTGCAGCTACACCATTACCCCTAGAGTTAATCACTGGGCTTAGCTGTGATGACCATGTAGATGGCACAAGACCACCAAGCATTACAGTTGGTGAAGAAAAACACTTGCTTATCTCAGGAAAAGTGAAAGTGACTAGTTTAATAGGTATGGTAATTTACATCCCTAATTTATTACTACCCTCCCTCAAAATTAATATGAGGATGTAAGAACTAAAGGGTACTTCACACATAGCGAGATCGTTAGCGAGATCGCTGAAACGTCACAGGTTTTGTGACGCAACAGCGACCTCGCCAGCGATCTCGCTACGTGTGACACACAGCGGCGACCGGTACCAAGCTGCGATATTCGCTGATCGTGTTGGATTGTCCTAGGCCATTTTTTGATCGTTGGTGTCCCGCTGGCCAGCATGCATCGCTGTGTTTTACGCCATAAAAACGACGAGCGACCTCGTTGGCGACTCAGAGCTCAGCGATGCAGGCGTGATTTTGCTTTGTCTTTGCCAGAATCGCTGCTGTGACAAGGTCCCAAAGACCGCAGAGGTTGATGCGTCGTTTAGTAGATCTGCCTGTTTGACAACTTACTAGCAACCTTGTAGCGACGTACCAGCGCTCCTTACCAGGTCCTATCGTTGTTGGGATCGCTCGAGCGTCGCTATGTGTAACGGGGCCCTAAAGGTGGTCATACTGTTCAGATTAAGGCCAGCTGGACCTGCCTATATCAGCAGTATCAACCAACTCAAATAATAGAAAATATGACATAATAACCAATGATGCTGGTTTCCATTTATCCAGGCCATCTGGAAAAGGCCGTTTGTGACTGAACCATATCAGTTCAAGAAAAATATAAATAGTTAGGACCTGTGATACGAGAAGAGCCTTAACGTGGCTCCCAGGTACACATAAATTGGCCTTTTTATGCGCTAAGACTTCTCAATTTTTCATATTTCTATGGCAGTGATGCAATTCATTATTCATATTTTGTGTCCGCAAGCTATAGCGCTACAGTGTGCTGCCTTTTTTTCTTGAATATGTATGAGTTGGTGACTCTAGGTTTTAGCACCTGTTCACACTGGATCTATGTTTGGATGTGCCGGTCAGTTTTTAGATGTGTATTCATTTACCTTCTGCCTGAGCACTCCACCTGTTGGTCACAGGCTTTTTAATTATACCAGGTTCATTACCCCCCCACAGAGATGTAGATTTTAGTCGGAAGAGAGGATTCATATGTTCCCATGCAGACAGACTTTTCTAAGTGAGGATTGACATAGTTAGCACCTGGGATACGAGAAGAGTCTTAACGTGGCTCCCAGGTGCACATAAATTGGCCTTTTTATGCACTAAGACTTCTCAATTTTTCATATTTCTAAGGCAGTGATGCAATTCATTATTCATATTTTGTGTCCGCAAGCTATAGCGCTACAGTGTGCTACCTTTTTTTCTTGAATATGTATGAGTTGGTGACTCTAGGTTTTAGCACCTGTTCACACTGGATCTATGTTTGGATGTGCCGGTCAGTTTTTTGATGTGAACCGTATCAGTTGTCATTTTGAATTTTCACTAGTTTCTACTACAAATCAATGATCTGGATCAAAAAAGGCAAAATGTAATGTTTTCTAATCTGCTTCTTTAAACGATCAAGAACTGATGTGCTGGATGAATCAGAACCATCCCATAGCTAACCATGCAATCCTTTATGCATCAGTTTTATCCCAAAGTTTCACACCCAATGTTTAAGAAAAAGCCTGATCGACAGAAGCCTGGCTTGAGTCAGATTAAAAAGTAAAAAAAAAAAAAAAAAAATAGGCAAAATGCAGCGCTTTCTGATCTGGCTCCTCAAAAGGTCTGATGCAACAACTGTTGTCTGGAGGAAAGTTGGCCCTCTGATACTAAACTATGGGATCAGTACTTGCCAACCAGAAAAGTAGAAACTAGGTCTAAAAAATATAGATATTTTTAATTTGATTTATTTTGTGATAAAAATGCACATTACATCTCAGATCTATGCTGGATTACGAAACTGTCCGGATTGTTTACCATCCCATTGTAAGAATTTAGCCCTATGCGTGTGTTTGTAGAACATAATATAATGATGTATGTGAGTAGTCACGATTGTGTTCAGAGAGTAGATAAAGTAGATAACCAGAAAAAAGTGGTAAAAAGACAGAACAAAATCTACTTTGTGGCTTTCGTTTTGCATTGTAAAAGCGCTTAAGTACAGCTACTCATCAGACGCCGCTCTCTTTATCTCACTCGAGAGAAAACCATTTCATACTGTGTAATTGAGCCGAGCTGACAGACTGAGACGGTCTAGAACAACTCCCTGTGCCGAAATGGGCTCGCAGAAGAAGATAGTGCTAAGTACTGCTCTCACAAGGCATAAAACAACATTACCAGATAACAGCCCGAAGTAATGTGCTCTACAACAACCACAATCGAGCTGAGAGCTGCCGGAACAGAAGACTCACATAACAGGAGAACACCATCTCAGCACCACTATCTAGTGGGTACTTAGATCTGTCACACTCATTACCGGGGCCGGAAACAAGGATGAGAAGGAAGATTTAGGCATTTCAATTAAAACTTTTCTTACACTTAAACATCAAATCATTGTAGTGCTGCAGTTAAAGGGATGCTACATGGGATCGTTAAAGGGATGCTACATGCATTACAAACCAATTTATTAAACGTGTGCGCCTGACGGCGCCCCCGGCATTTTGCCGCAGCGCCGCATCAGAAAACCTGATGCACCGCCGGCGGCCGCATGCGGTTTTTTGCCGGATGGTTTCTGATGCTTGGAGACATCAGAAACCATCCGGCAAAATCAAAAAACGTTACATGCAGCGTTTTGTCAGGTCGCCGCAATATACATTTGCGCCGCATCCGGACAAAACTGCATGCAACGCATTGACATGCGGCGCCATCCGGCGCTAATGCATGTCAATGCGAAAAAAGCCGCATGCGGCGCATCAGATTTTCTGATGCGGCGCTGCGGCTAAATGCCGGGGGCGCCGTCAGGCGCACACCGGATGTGTGAAACCAGCCTTACAAACCTGTTCCGCCGAAGCCTGATGCGAAGAGCCCAGGAGGCACCCACCGCTCTCGTGGAGTGAGCCCTGATTCCTGCCGGAACAACCGCGCCTCTGATGCGGTAGGCCTCCTGAATGGTTAACCGTATCCATCTGGCCAAAGTTGATCTTGAGGCAGCGAGTCCCTTCCAGCGACCCTCAGGGAGGATGAACAGCGTGTCCGTCTGGCGAAAGGATGCCGTCCGAGATACATACCTCCTGAGTGCTCTCACCAGATCCAGCGTATGGAGAGCTTTCTCCACCCGGTGCGTCGGCACTGGGCAAAATGAGGGCAAAACAATGTCCTCATTGATATGGAATGAGGACACGACTTTTGGCTAAAAGGTGGTGTTGGCCTGAGCACCACATTATCGTGATGAAAAAGTAAGTACGGAGCTCGGCAGGATAGTGCCGCCAGCTCCGAGACCCACCTTATGGATGTTATGGCTACCAGAAATACAACTTTCCAGGAAAGGTATGTCAAAGAAACCTCCTGAAGAGGCTTGAATGGAGATTCCTGCAGCACTCCCAGAACCAGGTTGAGATCCCAGACGTCTAAGGGAGCCCTACAGGGGAGTACTACATGGACAACCCCCTGTCATGTGTGCATTGCCACGAAGATCGTCGCGGTTGCACATTTTGACTTCTCACAGCTGAGCTGCTGTTTCTTTGTGTTTGGCAGCTAGGGAGTTAATTCTGTCTGTGCTCGGTGCTGGGACTGGGTGCAGTTTCTCCCGGCTGCAATTGATTATTTGTTGATTGGTTTCCTTTAAATTTCTGGTTGTCTGCTTGGGGAGTTGCCAGTGAAACCTTCATGCAGACCACAGATAGGAATGAATCTGTATAGACTTTAGTTGTGAGCTCCTTAGTTGTTCTAAGCTCAACTTGGTTAGAGTTTATTTCCCAGACCATTTATGTTCCTTTGGTGTTTGAGTGTGTATGCAAGCGAGTGCTATCCTGTCTGTCTTATATGTCTAATCTGTGTATTTAGCGGAGATCAGCCCATATCCCTTTGGTGGTAGTCAGGATCCTTCTTAGGACTGATTACAGGGTTCAGGGTCTGATAGGAGACAGGGTTAGGTTGGAGACTTGGACCTCTGAACCATTATCAGTACCTCCAAGGTGAGGGATTAGTTAGGACCCCAGTTTAGGGTCAGGTTAGATCCCGGTCCACCTCTTTCCTGTTTCAGCTCATCAAGTCCTCAAGATTAACCCTGAGTTCAGCAGATATCGTGTCAGGTAAATCTATTCTATACTTACATGCTTATGTTGCTATACTAGTTGTTGTATAGAGTGTTGTTCCTGTATTAATAGTCTACTGACATTGTATACATATAAATAGACAGCGTGACATTTTCACTGGCCAAAAAAATTATCTCCAGTTACCATGGATCCAGTAGCCCAGCTGGCTCTGCAGTTGCAGGGATTATCCATGGAGCTGACGGACATTAAGTCCAAAGTTTTGTCTCCCCTGGAGCAAACCAGAGTTGAACCTAAAGTAGCTCTCCCGGACAGGTTCACTGGTGGGCGAGACAAATTTTTCACCTTCCGGGAGGCATGTAAATTGTATTTTCGGCTTCGGCCTCGATCATCAGGGAGTGAGGAGCAGAGAGTGGGAATTGTTATCTCACTTCTGCAAGGGGACCCTCAATCCTGGGCATTTTCCCTTCCTCCGGGATCCCCGGCTCTACTGTCTGTAGATCAATTTTTTACTGCCTGGGATTGGTATATGATGACCCAGATCGGGTCTCTCTTGCTGAGACAAAATTACGTAAGATACAGCAGGGAGATCGTCCGGCAGAGGAATTTGCTTCTGAGTTTCGTAGATGGGCCACAGATACTCAGTGGAATGACCCAGCTCTTAGGAGCCAGTTTTGTCATGGGCTTTCTGATAAATTAAAAGACGTTTTGGCTCAGTATGAGTCTCCTCCTTCTCTGGAGGCTGCTATGGCCTTAGCTATCCGTACTGATAGACGGCTTCGGGAGAGGGGTGAGGTAACCCCACTCCCTGTTGTTTCTCCACCTACCACTAAAGTCCCTTATGTTGAGGTTCCCCTTGTCTGTTCGGATGAGCCTATGCAGTTGGGAGGGACATCATTTCGTAGGAGGGGATTGGCGGTACGCTGCAGGACTAGAAGATGTTTTTTCTGCGGGAAAGAGGGACATTTTGTTGGAGAATGTCCATCCCGTGCCTTGTTGAGCCAAAAGTCGCCGGAAAACTGTTAATCCCAGGTTGTGTGGTGGACGACAACCTGGGAGTATGTATTTCATCCGCCAGTTCTTCTCAGTTCCTTGTACCAGTGGAGGTGGTAGTTGGTACGAGAGTGGAGAGATTGTCTGTTCTTCTTGATAGTGGTTCCGGGGCTAATCTGGTTGACGCTCAGTTTGCTCAGGCTCAAGGTATGCATCTGAGTGTATTGGTCAAACCGATCCCTATATTCTCCATTGACGCCAGGCCTCTCGCCAAGGTAGCTTTGTTCATGAGGTTCATAACATTGACCTTCGGGTAGGGGCAATACATAGGGAACAATTATCTTGTTATGTGTTGGAGGGTCTACCTACTCCCATTGTGTTGGGACTTCCTTGGTTGGTTAAACATAACCCTGTGATTAATTGGCAGTCCAGAGAAATAAGCCAATGGGGTGAGTTTTGCAAAAGCAACTGCATGAACACAGTCATCAGTGCGGTCGTGCCTAGTACATTGCCTCCTTTTTTGGAGGATTTTGGGGATGTTTTCTCTGAGGAGGGGTGTCAGGAGTTGCCTCCTCATCGCGTGTATGACTGCTCTATTAATCTCCTTCCTGATGCTAAGTTGCCTAAAGCTAGGTTGTATAATCTTTCTGGTCCTGAGAGGCAGGCTATGAAAGATTATATTTCTGAAAGTCTGGCCAAAGGGCATATTAGACCTTCATCTTCCCCAGTAGCCGCGGGGTTCTTCTTTGTTAAGAAGAAAGATGGAGGCCTACGCCCTTGCTTGGATTTCCGCGAACTTAATCGGATTACTGTTCGAGATCCGTATCCACTCCCTCTTATTCCTGATCTCTTCAATCAAATTGTTGGCGCCAAATGGTTTTCTAAATTGGATCTCAGGGGGCGTATAATCTGATTAGGATAAAAGAGGGGGATGAGTGGAAAACGGCGTTTAACACGCCGAAGGGACATTATGAGAACCTAGTCATGCCTTTTGGTCTGACTACTGCACCAGCAGTATTCCAACATTTTGTTAATGACATTTTTCGTCACCTTGTGGGGCTGTTTGTGGTTGTATATTTGGACGACATTTTAATTTACTCGCCAGATCTTGTGTCTCATCAGGAGCATGTGAGACAGGTGTTGCAGATCTTGCGAGACAATAAACTATACGCCAAACTGGAGAAGTGTGTATTTGCCGTACAGGAACTTCAGTTTTTGGGTTTTTTGGTGTCAGCCTCCGGTTTCCGTATGGACCCTGAAAAGGTGAGAGCAGTGCTTGAATGGGATCAGCCAGGGGATCTTAAGGCTCTGCAGCATTTTTTGGGGTTTGCTAACTACTACCGGAAATTTATTTGTAATTTCTCATCTGTCGTCAAACCTCTCACTGACATGACAAGAAAAGGGACGGATTCTTCTAAATGGTCGGACAAAGCTTGCCAAGCCTTTTCCTCTTTGAAGAAATGTTTTGCTTCGGCACCCGTTCTCATCCAACCAGATGCATCTCAGCCGTTCATTGTGGAGGTGGATGCGTCTGACGTAGGGGTGGGTGCTATATTGTCCCAGGGTCCGTCCCCTGGTAAATGGCATCCGTGAGCTTTCTTTTCTAAGAAATTGTCGTCCGCCGAAAGGAATTATGATATCGGCAATAGGGAACTTTTGGCCATTAAGTTAGCTTTTGAAGAATGGCGTCACTTTTTGGAGGGGGCAGTCCACCCGGTTACCGTTATTACTGATCACAAGAACCTGTTGTATTTGGAATCCGCTAAGCGTCTGAATTCCAGACAAGCTCGATGGTCGTTGTTTTTTACCAGGTTTAATTTTGTCGTCACTTATCGCCGGGGTCTAAGAATGTAAAGGCTGATGCCTTGTCTCGCAGTTTCCCAGGGGCCGGGAAAACGGATGACCCGAGTCCTATCCTTCAGGAGGGGGTGGTAGTGTCGGCTGTATTTTCTGAGCTTGAGGAGGAGGTGTTAGAGGCTCAGGGGGACGCCCCTGCAGGACCTCCAGGGAGACTGTTTGTCCCAAATCTGTTGAGACAAAAGGTTATTGAGGCACATCATAATTCTGCTCTAGCAGGACATCCAGGGAGTAAGGCTACTTTAGATCTCCTTTCTCGCCGGTTTTGGTGGCCTAACGCTAATAAAGATGTTATAACTTTTGTCGCGTCCTGTGGGGTTTGTGCTCGCTCTAAAACCCCTCATACCCGTCCGTCTGGGACCCTTTTACCCTTGAAACTTCCGGAGCGTCCATGGACTCATTTATCTATGGACTTCATTACGGACCTTCCTCCGTCGTCAGGGAATACTGTCATACTGGTGGTTGTTGACAGGTTCAGTAAGATGGCACATTTCGTTGCTCTTCCTGCACTCCCTAATGCTAAAACTCTGGCGCAGGTGTTCATTAGGGAGATCGTTAGACTTCATGGGTTGCCTTCTGATGTGGTGTCAGATAGGGGGTCTCAGTTTGTGTCCAAATTTTGGAGGGCATTTTGTTTACATCGGGGATGCAATTGTCATTTTCCTCGGCTTTTCATCCGCAGACCAATGGTCAGACAGAGCGTCTGAATCAGAGCTTAGAGACATATCTCCGGTGTTTTGTCTCAGAGAACCAAGAGGACTGGTCTTCTTTCTTGCCTCTGGCAGAGTTCGCTCTTAACAACAGGCGGAGCGAGTCCACTGGTAAGTCCCCGTTTTTTGGGGCATATGGTTTCCATCCCCAGTTTTGTACTTTCAATGGGGGGGGGCCCTTCTGGGGTTCCTGAGGAGGAGCGTTTCTCGTCGTCACTTGCTTCTGTGTGGAGAGGTGTATTGAATAATCTGAGTGCGATGGGGAACCGTTACAAACGTATGGCTGATAGGAGGAGAGTTTCTGGTCCAGATCTGAATGTGAACGATCTGGTATGGTTGTCTACCAGGAATATAAAACTTAAAGTGCCCTCCTGGAAACTGGGTCCCAGATTCATCGGGCCGTACAGGATCAGTTCCATAATTAATCCTGTGGCATTTCGTCTGGACCTCCCTCCTACGTTTAAAATTCATAATGTGTTCCACAAGTCATTACTTAAAAGGTATGTGGCACCAGTCATACCGTCACCTCTACCTCCTCCTCCTGTGTTGGTCAATGGTAACTTGGAATTTCAAGTATCAAAGATCATTGACTCACGTCTGAATCGCCGGTCCCTTCAGTACTTGGTGCATTGGAAGGGGTATGGTCCAGAGGAGAGGACGTGGGTCCCTGCGTCTGATGTTAACGCAGATCGTTTGGTTCGGACCTTCCACAGAACTCACCCGGGCAGGCCTGGCCCTGAGGGTCCGGAGGCCCCTCGTAGAAGGGGGGGTACTGTCATGTGTGCATTGCCACGAAGATCGTCGCGGTTGCACATTTTGACTTCTCACAGCTGAGCTGCTGTTTCTTTGTGTTTGGCAGCTAGGGAGTTAATTCTGTCTGTGCTCGGTGCTGGGACTGGGTGCAGTTTCTCCCGGCTGCAATTGATTATTTGTTGATTGGTTTCCTTTAAATTTCTGGTTGTCTGCTTGGGGAGTTGCCAGTGAAACCTTCATGCAGACCACAGATAGGAATGAATCTGTATAGACTTTAGTTGTGAGCTCCTTAGTTGTTCTAAGCTCAACTTGGTTAGAGTTTATTTCCCAGACCATTTATGTTCCTTTGGTGTTTGAGTGTGTATGCAAGCGAGTGCTATCCTGTCTGTCTTATATGTCTAATCTGTGTATTTAGCGGAGATCAGCCCATATCCCTTTGGTGGTAGTCAGGATCCTTCTTAGGACTGATTACAGGGTTCAGGGTCTGATAGGAGACAGGGTTAGGTTGGAGACTTGGACCTCTGAACCATTATCAGTACCTCCAAGGTGAGGGATTAGTTAGGACCCCAGTTTAGGGTCAGGTTAGATCCCGGTCCACCTCTTTCCTGTTTCAGCTCATCAAGTCCTCAAGATTAACCCTGAGTTCAGCAGATATCGTGTCAGGTAAATCTATTCTATACTTACATGCTTATGTTGCTATACTAGTTGTTGTATAGAGTGTTGTTCCTGTATTAATAGTTTACTGACATTGTATACATATCATTAGACAGCGTGACACCCCCTGAATAAAGGTTTTTTTACCTGTAAATTGGTGGCAATTCTACGCTAAAAAAGAACAGACAAGGCTGATATCTGTCTTCTAAGAGTACTTGGCGCTAGGCCTGAATCTAAGCCAGCCTACAGAAATGCCAGAATGTTGGGAATCGAAAACTGAAGCGGGGAATAACCGTGTTCCCTGCACCATGTAAAGAAGACCTTCCAAGTATGGTGGTAAATACGTGCAGAGGGGGGTTTTCAGGCGCTAGCCATTGTGGAAGCGACCTTCTGGGAGAATCCGGCCTTGGTCAGGATCCAAGATTCAACGGCCACGCCGTCAAACACAGGACCCCCGGAGTTCTGGTGGTAAACCGGGCCCTGGGAGAGAAGGTCCGCGCATTCTGGCAGATGCCAGGGTGCCTCACGAGCAGCTGTACTAGATCTGCATACCACAAGCGACGAGGCCTATCTGGAGCGACTAATATCGCTGAGACTCCCTCTGTCTTGATCTTTCTGATCACCTTTGGGAGCAGAGCTAATGGAGGAAACAAGTATGGGAGGTGAAACTGATTCCACGGTAGAACCAGGGCGTCCACCGCGATTGCCTGTGGATCCCGGTATCGGGAGACGAAGTAGGGTACCTTGGCATTTATCCTGGAGGCCATCAGGTCCAAGTCCGGAGTTCCCCAGAGTAGGCAAATCTGCTGGAATACGTCGGGATGGAGCGACCATTCCTCGGATGCTAGACCCTGACGGCTGAGGAAGTCCACCGCCCAATTCTCCTCGCCCGGAATGTGGACTGCCGATATCACAGAGTGATTTTACTCTGCCCAGCCAAGAATATATTTTACCTCGTGCATGGCAGCTCTGCTGAGGGTCCCACCACCCCCCCCCTGATGATTTATGTACGCCACGGCCGTGGCGTTGTCCGACAGTATCCAGACGGGGCGGCCAGCCAGATGCAAAAAAAATAAATAAATGGTCTGAAGAAAACCAGACGTGTGCCTCCAGCAGACACTAAGTATGAACTGGGTTCACCTGCGGCCAGTGTCAAGGTGTATACGGCGGAGGAGGAGCTAACCTTTTTTTATGTTTACTTAAGGGTATGCCACACTAAGCGAGATCGCTAACGAGATCTCAACTGCGTCACCATTTATGACGCAGTAGCGATCTCGTTAGCGATTTAGCTGTTAGATTCCAAACACAACTCATCAGCGATCTGTGATTCCAAACACAACTCATCAGCGATCTCTATAACGACCTCTGCGGTCGTTGGGAAAACTTAGTCTCACCTGCGACGCTGGTGAAGTCGTTCATAAAGGGTGTCACACTCAGCGATTCAGGCTCACCAGCGGGACACCAACGACCAAAAAACGGCTCAGAACGTTCATAAGCGATCAGCGACATCTCAGCAGGGGCCACATCGCTGCTACATGTCACACACAGCTAAGTCGCTAACGAGATCACTACTGCGTCATAAATGGTGAAGCAGTTGCGATCTCGCTTGCGATCTCGCTTAGTGTGGCATACCCTTTAGTGTCAGCCTCCTAGCGGCAGTAGCATACACCCACAGTCCTGTGTCCCCCAAAGAGATTATACTAGTTTTGATTTCCATGCATTGGGAACATTGCACACTGTTTTCTAATTCAGAACAAGAAATGTATATAATTTTTAACTACTTTACAAAAAATAACAAAAATGGGCTGTTCTAAAAAAAAAAAAAAAAAAATAGCAGTGTCTACATCTTTACAAGCTCACAATATGTATTTTTTGGTGGATTTAGCATTCCTGTGAATCACTAACCTAATATTTAGTTGTATACCCACAGTTTTTAGAGCTGCTTCACATCTATGTTGCATAGAGTCAACCAACATCTGGCAGCTGTCACCTGTTATTCCAGCCTAGGATGCCTGGACTACATCCCACAATTTTTTGTCATTTGTTGGCTTTGCCTCAGAAACAGCATTTTTGATGTGACCCCACAAGTGTTCTATTGCATTAAAGGTGCAAGGATTGGGCTGGCCACTAGATAACCTCAATTTTGTTGAACAGGAACCAAGATTTTGCTCGTTTACTAGAAATGGCTGCAGGGCAGGAAGCTTGCTCTATTGGCTGCTCTGCCGTGAACAGAAAGCAGAACTTAGCCCACTATAAAGACTTGAACACCATGGTATAGAGATTTTTTTTCTAACACCAAGTAAACTGCAAATGCTTTTCACTTTCTTTGATGTATGCTGTTGATGCGATTTGTAATGGTGGTCCAAACCCTTTAATGGTGAGAATTTACAACTTTAAGGAGTTCTCCAAGAATATAATAAAATGGCCTCCATTACATAATTCAAACAGAAGAAGTCATGTCTCAAGATGGGCTGCAGTCTGAAGAAGCACAGCTCCTGAGAACTGTGTCTCAACTGTCAGAAGACCAGTATCGTAAGCACACATACCGAAGCTGCTGGAGAAGTGTGCAACAGAAGAAAATTCTTCCTTCTTCTCAGCTGACTGAGCACAAAGATTTTTTCCCTCAGCCCTCTGCGCTTAGTCAGCTGACGAGAAGATTTATTTCTTCTCCCGTCACACACTTCTCCAGCAGATTCAATATGTGTGCTTATGATACTTGTCTTCTGACATCGGAGACACAGGTCTCGGGAGTGGAGTGCCTTCAGACTGCAGCCCGTCCTTATATGAGACTAGGACGGGCTGCCCTCTGAATAACGTGACGGGGGCCATTTTATTACATTTTTGGACAAACCTTTTAAACAAATTAGCTGGTAATATCAAACAAGTTCTAAAAGCGAACTCTAGAACTAGAAGACAGTTTTCCCCAGATTTTTGGAAGTTATAAAAAATAGTTTCTGTATTTTATGATTTCTGTATATAAGAGTATTTACTTTTTGTCTATAACACTAGTGGCCAAGAGTTTGTGGGCCTCCAGTCTATCTAATGTATCTCCCATTGCTTCTCAATATGGCCAGCTGTAGACTACATGTCAGTAGACATCAATTGTCACAGTCATTATCCCTGCCAGGCCTATATCTATCTGCGCTATTTCAGCCATTATATTACACAACATATGGAGGCCAACCCTTCATGTGGTGTCTTATAGAATTTCATTCTAATTATGGCTTGTTTTTTATTGGAAAGTACTTTTCCTGGGTGTGCCGACTATAAGGAGTAGACATTACATAAGTGCTTACAGCACACTTTATAGTACAGGCTGAGCGCATTAGACATTCATAATTTAGGTCTTAAATTAACTTTTACACAGCCAAAAATAGATTAGCTTTAAAACATAGTTGGGAATAAGGAAAATTACATGGAAATTCTTGGTATAGACTTTTGTTTTATTATGATATTCTGGGATAATTTCTTAATCTAACAACCACAGGGAACGGCAGCCATTACAGATACTATATGGACGGGCTGTCCCCTTTCTCTTCTAGACATGTGATGCCATGTTTGGGAAAAAAAAATCCACTGCTGTTTTGGTCACAAAGTCACAGTAAACCTATGACAGAATCTGGAAGTGTTTTTTTTTCCAGATTTCATTGTGTATTTGGCTGGTGATTTCACCCTACTCCATTACAAAGCACTGGACAGGGCGTAATCTGCAATGAAAATCCGAAGAATAATCATGCTGCGGATGTAAAATCCGACTACGCTCTCACTTTCAGGCAGTTTTTTTTCTTTCCGTAACATGTGAACAGGATTTTGTAAAATGGCTAGGGGGTCAGGAATCCGCCTCAGAAATCTGCAGTAAATCCTCAATGTCTGAACTTGGCTTAAATCTTCCAGCTGAAAATTGATACTTTTCTCTAATTTATCATTACATTGAAGATTTGTCATTTTGGATCTGGAATGTAAAGTTATATTCAGAATAGCAACATGGCTGCCAAAAATTACTGTAATTATTACAATGACGAATCTGTCAACCATTGGATCTAAACAGTCACGACAGACCCTACTTATATATAAAATCATCAGGGTTTTTGTCATTTTTTACATTACTAATACACAGATATATGCTGCAGTACAAGTATTACAGAGCCTGGGGGTCCATCAGCCGAGACACAGAAGGAATGCAGGCAAGAAGCAATGCAGCGCTGGATTAATCAGGCTCCCCCCAATGTACGGAGAGGAAAGTCCAGTCTTTTATCCAGACTATCAATATCAACAAGAAACAGGTTTCACCAGGATCAACAGGGTTCTCTTATTCCTGCCGAAAGAAGAAACGCCACATACCACCCATGCAGGGGGACACTTGACAAACTCCCTGCGCTGGTAGATCTGAATAAAACAAGCCGTTTGATGAACGTGAAGCCTATTTCTTAGGCTGGTGTAACACTTGCGAGTGTGATAGGAGAAACTCGCACATCAACACCCGGCACTGCCGCCGGTACTTGGGACCGGAGCGTGCGACTGCATAGAAATACATGCAGCTGCACGCTCCGGCCCGAGTGCCGGCGGCAGTACCGGGTGTTGATTTGCAAGTTTCTCGTATCACACTCGCAAGTGTGACACCGGCCTTAACAGAAGGGACGTATGTGCATTTCAGTCCCATTCCTTTCAACGTAGAGACTGCGTCAGGCCTCTGCTCCTGCGCGCCACTAGTGCGGTGTCATCACAGGTTATATTAGGAAAAAGATCAATGTATAGTTAAATGTTACAAGAAAAAAATATGGAAAATAAGCAACCAACAGTAAAATTACTTACCCTCTGTGCGGCTTCAGCTGCGACAGCTGCCATGGCCGCAGCCTTAGCCTTCTCAGCCTCGTCATATGTTGGAAGAGTGGTCGCCACACTATAAGGAGGTGGCACAGGGTAGAATTCATTCTGTGCTTCTACCAAGGAAAAACAAAAAGGAAAAATGCGTCATTTTACTACAAGCATAAAGGTATCTATTATTAAAAGTAACAAGCGTACATTATAGCATTATCACCAGTGGTATTAATCGGTGAAAAACTGTCCAATGGTGCCAAGACCAGCTATATGGGCTACACATGAACTGCTGCACATCAGTGATGTGACCGTATGAAGTCTCAGTACTAAGAAGCAAGATTTAGCTTGCAGCTACAGCTAGCTCACTAATCACGGGTATGATAAAATGGAATAATTCACATTGCCAAGCTAAGAAACAATGTATTCAGTCTTCTAGAATCATTGTACCCGCTAAACAAACCGCGCCAGCTTCAGCCAGTGAATCAGCCTATTATCTGGCCTTCTTGGAAGAGACCAGCCAGAACTGAAGAGCTTTCTGTTCATGAACTAATAGGGAGGACATCCAGACAGCTATCCTAGAGCGGACAGTATTATTTGTGTGTCATCAGGCCGTGTAGGTCAGCCCTCCGCTCCTAATAATGATTCTCAGACCAGGGCTGAGGACAAACAAGGATTTACAGCCAGGGCTCGAAACTTCAAATATTCTCATATAACAGATCAAAATATATCAATCTGGTGGTCACTGGGGACAGGTCTACCGAACATATGGCCCGCAGCAGGCGGCTCGCCGGAAGATGTGCCGCCCACAGAAAACCAAGAGTCTCCAATTCTCACTTCTTTATGTTCCACTGTATTCACATCATTCAGAAGCATATACAGTTAAAACACTTTGGCGCCAGGACTGGGGCAGAGCAGAGGAGCACTCGTCGGCCCCTGCCCCAATGTGAAGCAGCATGTCCTCATCACACTGCTGCTGTCGCCAGCGCTGCAGAGCAGAAGAGGAAAGGACGCGGCCTGAAACAGTAAGCGCTCCAGGACGACCAGAATGCAGAGGGGTAGGGTTGTGTGGAGAGGACATTACATAGCGTAGCAGTGGGGAAACATTACGGAGAAGGGCAATGTGGGGAGGACATTACTGAGAAGGGCAATGTGGGGAGGATATTACTGAGAAGGGCAATGTGGGGAGGATATTACTGAGAAGGGCAATGTGGGGGGATATTACTGAGAAGGGCAATGTGGGGAGGACATTACTGAGAAGGGCAATGTGGGGAGGATATTACTGAGAAGGGCAATGTGGAGAGAACATTACTGAGAAGGGCAATGTGGAGAGAACATTACTGAGAAGGGCAATGTGGGGAGGATATTACGAGAAGGGCAATGTGGGGAAATTACGGAGAAGGGCAATGTGGGGAGACATTACGGAGAAGGGCAATGTGGGGAGGACATTACTGAGAAGGGCAATGTGGGAGGAATTACTGAGAAGGGCAATGTGGGGGGAATTACTGAGAAGGGCAATGTGGGGAGGACATTACTGAGAAGAGCAATGTGGGGAGGACATTACTGAGAAGGGCAATGTGGGGAGGACATTACTGAGAAGGGCAATGTGGAGAGGACATTACTAGAAGGGCAATGTGGCGAGGACATTACTGAGAAGGGCAATGTGGAGAGAATATTACTGAGAAGGGCAATGTGGGGAGGACATTACAGAGAAGGGCAATGTGGGGAGGATATTGCAGAGAAGGGCAATGTGGGGGGATATTACTGAGAAGGGCAATGTGAGGGGATATTACAGAGAAGGGCAATGTGGGGAGGACATTACAGAGAAGGGCAATGTGGGGAGGACATTACAGAGAAGGGCAATGTGGGAAGGACATTACAGAGAAGGGCAATGTGGGGGGATATTACTGAGAAGGGCAATGTGGGGAGGACATTACAGAGAAGGGCAATGTGGAGAGGACATTACAGAGAAGGGCAATGTGGGGAGGATATTACTGAGAAGGGCCAATGTGGGGGAAATATTACTGAGAAGGGCAATGTGGGGAGGATATTACTGAGAAGGGCAATGTGGAGAGGACATTACTGAGAAGGGCAATGTGGGGAGGATATTACTGAGAAGGGCAATGTGGGGAGGATTGTGAAAGGCATGTGGGGTATTACTGAGAAGGGCAATGTGGGGGGGATATTACTGAGAAGGGCAATGTGGGGGGGATATTACTGAGAAGGGCAATGTGGGGGGATATTACTGAGAAGGGCAATGCAGTGGAATATTATGAAGGGGAGAGGGGATATTTTGTGCAAGAAGCACAGTGAGGAGCAATTATTTATTCAAGGCCACAGCATCAGAGACATTTTTACTTATGGGGAAGCATAATGATACTGACATTGCCCTTAAAAAAAAGTGCTGCTGAAGACAGAGAAGATGGAAGTATGCAGAGAGTAGCGCTGGGTATAAAATCACTTCACGGCATCTGCACTACATGAAGAGGCAGCACGGTAGCTTAGTGGTTAGTGCAGCACTGGGTCCTGGGTTCAAATCCCACCAGGACAACATCTGCAAGGAGTCTGTCTGTTCTCCCCATGTTTGCATGGTTTCCTCTCACACTCCAAAGACATACTGATAGGGAATTTAGATTGTGAGCCCCAATGGGGACAGTGATGATAATGTCTGTAAAGTGTTGTGTAATATGATAGCATGATATAAGCAAAGCATAATAAATTAATAAACAAGATAAAAGGTATGGAAACGACTTCAATAAGAGACGTCACTTATAAGTTATCTAGGTGTAAATGAGTATTTGCGATACAGCCTGCGTCTCATCAGTGCAGTGGTTACTGTATGGTCTGCAGGTTAACGATGACTAATAATTCCCAGTGTCTCTTTACCATTGTTAAGGACATACTGGAGTTTACATGAGACAAGCGCATATGGGGCTGACCTGAAACTGCTTTTGATCACTGTACCAAGCTTGGTGCTGTATTCCTGTACTGACAGTGGTTCTGGCACTGCTCACATGTAACGACAGTGGTTGTGATCATCATCCATAACGTGCTTCACTATAAAATTGAAAAATCCTCTAAACTTAGTTTTGAGGTTATGAGGGGAATTTGGTTGAGTTTCTGCTCCAAAACCTCAGTGTAAGTTTGGGATTGTTCACACTGATTTTTTGGAGCAGAAACTCTAAATCCTTCTCAAATACTCAAAACTTTGTTCTGTTGAAGTATTTATATAAATACAGTACTTCTTTTCATTTTTTTTTTAAGGCCCTTCAGATTAGTTTAGTATGACAATGTGGCCCTTGAACCCCAAAAAAATGTTGTACACCCCTGTTCTTGATCCCAGCCATTATGGATATTTAACAGAGATCAGAGCAAACGTGTTACCATGCCTTTGCTGAAAACAGAGATCGGAGATACAAGCCTTTCCCCTATAAACGTGGGCACATCTGACAATTACATCAGCGAATGCAGTCAAAAACTGAAATGTTCTTGAAAATATATATAATTTTTTAAAATTTGCTTAAAGAGGACCTATTACTAGTACAAAAGTAGGCATTTTTTTCCTCTTATTTTATTCCCGCTGATCTACTGAGTATTGCAGGCTTATGTTTTCTCAAACCCGGCATACTGTTACAGAGATATGGACCTTTTTATTTAGTGCTAATTTTTATGGTCTTTACTAGAAGTCGTGGCTTACTGGGTAATTATGCAGAACAGCCTAAAGACACCGCCAGAAAAATCCTGTCAGCCACTCCCACTCAAAACCACCATAAAACGTAGCACTAAACAAAAAAGGCAATACCTCCAGAGCCACAAAGAAAATATACAAATCGCACACACACACAAAAATGGAATACTTAGAGGAGCAGAGGGAATAAAATATGAGCAAAATTGGTTACTTTTGACCTGGTGACCGGTCCCCCTTAAAAGAGATATGTTCATCTTCTAAAAGAGATGGCTAATCACTAGAATGTCAATCATGGGGGTGGGGGGTTCCAACTGGTCCTGATTTAGTTCTGCATCCCTTCTAATTTTTTCCTGCATATTGCTGCTTCCTAACAGCTGGCTATGGAGGGGACTCCAAGTGGTCCCATTTGCTTGAATGGTGCTGTACTGCAGTTCCCCACAGGGCGGAGAGCGCACCTTAAGGACTCATCACATGTTGGGATGGGTAGTCCCCTCCTGACCAATACTACCTGCAATCATATGCTAGGTGCTGTACATTGCTATACAAACTTAGGGTCATGCAGCGAAACTTTTCATGTAGTAATTCAGTTTCTTTGGACTGAAAAGAAGGTTTCCACGTAGCTGATACACATGAATGGGCAGCAATGGTCACAGCGTATCACCATACATACCAGTGTCCACACCACTGTCCACGACAATACTGCTGTACGGTGGGGGAGATGCATCTACCGCAGCTGCGGCTGTAGTCTGGCAAGCTTGGGAAGCTTGTGATGAAGTTGATGGCTGCTCTACAGTTGGGCTTTCCGAGGCATCTTCCTCATTCTCTAGCTAAGAAAGGGAAAAAAATATATATGAGTTTCCTTGCTCCACCTCCCAAAGACAGAATATGGAAAGTGAAAGGTTAATTAGATGATGCACTCTGATATTACTACCTGGTCTCAGTCACTCTGGTCTGTTTTGCACCCTACACATAAAAAAGGTTCAAGTTGATGTAATATGTACAGGGGCCTGTTGATGGTACACAGATGCCTGAGGGATTTTACCATGTCTGATCCTTTGGCATCGTGGGTGACAAGTAATGTGTATATTTACGGGGGAATCTGGAGAGAAAACTAGAGGAATATTGTACTACTATAATCCTTAGGACAGGTGATCAATACCAGATCTTTGGGGTCAGACATCAGAGCTCCATCAACTGTTTCGAGGACGCTGCCGGTTACCACAAGTCCACTCCCATTTATTCCCAACTGTGTACTTCCAGCCTCCGCCAGAGCTGGGAGCAGCTGAGGGGTTGCTGTGCCAGGTGTTGGACCCTCAGTTATCTGATATTGAAAATCCAAAGATAGATCCTAAAAGAGAAAGACCCTTTTAACAAAAGTTATCTACTGTTTATGACCAGGTTAGATAGTAGGACCCATATATGAAGCGATAGAATGGTGTACTTCCATTTCTAATCTGAACATTGCGGTAATTATCACAAATACACTAGAAATTAACCTTGCTGTATACAATCACGTGGTCAGATAGAGTAAAACACTAAAAAGTCCTACATGAATAACATCAGTGTGGGACAGAAGATCACAGTATAACATCACTGTGATCCAGGTCTTTACGCCTTGTGTCCCTACAGCACACATCTTCAAGGATCATACATTATACTGTGGTTTTTACAGATAAATAACTAGAGACACAACCTCTTTTCTGAAAGCAATATTAACGGGAGGAAAATACTGATAGATGTGCGCCATCCTGGCACCAGGAGAACCTCCACGTCCCCCCATAGGAAATCAAACAATAGTGGCAGAAAAAATGATGAGCCAGGTAACTTGCTTAGACTCATTAGATATGTCATTAGCTTCATTCTTTTTAAAGGGAAGTCTCATAAAGACATTTGTTTTATATTGTAAGTAACTTGATGGACCAGGTTTTATTGTCAAAGTGGAAATAGAAAACATGGCCTTACATGAAGTCACAAATGGGCTTATCCACCTGTGCACCTCTTCATTCTGGCTAAGAAATGAGGTCACGGGCAGAGAACCACTCTATGATGTCCATATAGCAGACATATCCCCACATACTGTTTGCCTGTAACATTTTCTTAATGATGTAAAGATGAGATACTATATTTTATGAAGTTCTTGTATATAGATGATATCTACAGCTTACAACGACCACATAAGCTTGTTGCATTACAAGTGCCTTGGGCAGTATGGCTACAAAATGTTACCTACTCCTGCTGGTCAGGGACCGTATCCATGTTTGGCGACAAACACAGATGGTATACTTTTTGATGTTTAAATGACATATTTACTTGAAAAATCCAGAAAGAACGAGATCTCTGGACATTTCCATCAGATCAAGCAAAGCTCAACCACAAATATCATACCTTATCATCTCGCTCACACAAAGCCAGACTCTGATCTAGAAGGGCAATTCTGACAATTTTTGGAATGTGCATAGACCCAACCAGTGTGTATACACCGCCATATACTAGCAAAAAAGTAAGGATTCCAGGTACAGGAGCACATTGCCATACAATATAAGCTAAGCGATTACATCTAGAAATAAGAAGTACCGTAAATGGGATCCAACAACCTGAAGATAATGGCTCAGTCAAGGCTCCTGTGAAAAGTGAATGATGTGACGGCTGGGCAAATTTCATTAAAAAGTTTGCAAAATTAGTCAATTGGTATAGTGATAGCTCGACAATCCTCTGATCTAATAATGTGGGACTGGGAATAACGAATTCCAACATGCTTGATCCTTTGTTATCCATGAAGATACGCAGCACCATAAGTGTCAGGCAATGGCTTGAAGCCCGCATACAAGTCGGTCTACCCATTGTTATTGTCACTTGGCCTACAGCTTTCATATGTGCACTGGACAAAAAAGTGAGCATGACTAGGTAAAGATCACTTGAAGCCTCACAGCGTGTACTGTCAAGATTCTCCGGTACTGACGCCAGAAGCGGGCGCTCATACGACTGCAAGTATCCGATAAGAAGCTCTTGGCCACATTCCGTCTAGACCGCCATCTCCATGTGCCGGCACCGTAGACCTGACAGCATGCAGAGTGACTGCAGACTTTCGTGTCAACCCTGGACAGCCCGTTTAGATGTTCTATTTCGCTTCCATATTCCAAGCAGAATATACTTTCTGTTTGGGGGGGAGGAAAACGGATTACTGCCGAATAAATGTACTTCACATAATCCCTAAAGGCCCATTCACACAAGCCTGTAACCATAGAAGGTGCCTCGATAAGAATGACCATTCCTGATCATTGGCTGTAAATATGTTCATTGATGATTGGGCTGGTTTCATGGTCATGGTTTCCTCGCGATGTGTTGCCGACAATATGCATGCTGTAAACTGTGGCACTAAATTAAAGGGGTATTCCAGTAGATAGACGTTATCATCTAGTCACACTCCACAGGATTGGAGATTACGCCTAGATCGGTAGGAATCCTAAGACCCTTACTGATCGCCAGAATGGGGCACTTTTATCCCAGTGAGAATGGAAAACCGTGCTCCCACAAATCTATAGGGAACGAGTGGCGGTCAAACATGCGCACTGCTATACATTCTTATAGGGACAAAGTGCCCCCGTACTGGTGATTGTTGGAGGACTCAGTAGTTGAACCCCCACCGATCTAAAAAAGTTACCACCAATCCTGTGAATAGGAGATAATTGTTTCCAACTGGAATACCCCTTTAACCATTGTGAATTAGACATTAGAGACCAAATATTCACCGGTTTGCTGAAGTCTACATATACATCATTATCATTAAGAACGGGATTAAAGCCGACATTGAGATTTAAGCTTTACAGAAAATCAGACAAAAAAAGAAATGTTATGTTCAAGAATTAAAAGATTACTGTAAACCACAACTCAAATTACCTGTGAACACAGCACATGAGCTGCCCGTACGGCCACAGACATACTGTGCCACGTGCCAGTGATCCGGCTGGTAACAACATCCTGACCTGCCCTGAAATGTGCCCTACAATAATCGCTCTCTTGTCTGACCAAGGTGGCTCAGTGTGTACAGAAAGCACATGGACTGATGAAGGATCAAAGCAATAGATGTGCGCTGTACATGCAAACCATGGCCCAACAGGTGTGTCATACGAGTTCTATCCATGTTTTTCATCTACAGCACTCGTATTTGGTATCACCCTTGGGGTTGTTCACATGTCCAATGTTTTTCTTGCCGACTGAGCGGTCCGTGTAAAAGACATGTCCAATACTGATCCAAGCATCTGATCAAAATTGCCAAAACAAGACTATGGGTCCATAAGAAACAAAAAAAAAAAAAAAAAAACAGACAATACTCGGATGCCACCCATATGCTGTCTGTTTTTCAAGGATTGCTAGATAGGAGAAAAGGAGAGATTTTGTTTCTCATATGAACAAAACAGCTTAAACTCAGTAGTATCTTTGCTCTGCGGTGAACTCACTGAGCTGAACTTCGTTGAACTCAGTAACTTTTTTTTTACGGTGCTGAGGTCCGCACAGTTGAGGGGCCTGGTTGGGAACACAGCCCTCAGTGATCTGGGTGGCTGCGGGCTGCTATTTTTAAGCTGGGGGGGTAGCAAGATCAATGGCCCCTTATCAGACTGAGAATACTAGCCCCCAGCAGTCTGCCTTAGCAAGGCTGGAAGTCAAACATGGAGGGGGCTCCAAGTCGTTTTTTTTTTTATCATTATTATTTCATTAAAGAAATTAAAAAAACAGCGTGGGCCCCCTATTCTTGATAAACAGCCTTGCTGCAGCCGACAGCTGGGGATTGCAACCCACAGCTGTGACTTTTGCCTGGCTGGTTATCAAAAATACAGGGGAACCCACAGCGTTTTTTTACTTATTTATTTATAGAGGTGGCTGATAAATACTCCCATCAGCTGCCGCCTGCGCTCACTTATTAACGACAGCAGGTGTAGGCTGATGGGAGTAGTAGTCCCATCAGCAGTCATCTGCTCTCACTGTTATCAGTTGAATATAACCCTCAACATTCTCCCTTGCTTGCGATGATCGCCGGAAGAATAGGGAGAATGACGAGAGCAGTCTTCAGCACCCGGCACTGGGAAACAGCGCTAACTGTACCGCTGCTTTTCAGGCATCGGTACGTGTCACACTGATGACATCAATGTGTGTCATCCGTGTGCACGGGTGGGGGATGTTTTGCATCCTGTGCTGCTGTTAAAAAAAAAAAAAAGCGTATTTTGCCCACGGACACAGGATCCTTGGAAACTTGAATGGGTCTACGTGAGTAAGCGTTTCTGGTACGTGTGAAAACTCACCACATGTACTGGACACACTGACGTGTGAAAGAGGCCTTAAAATAGGTATACTGAAGTATACGGTAAATAACAGAAAAAAAAAAAAAGAGGTATTATTGTGACATAAAAAAAAATTGTGTAAATCACTAAGACTAAGTTCTACATGTCAGAAATGTCATACTACTCCTGTCTAGCATGTAGGACTCTGCAATAAAGAATTCTTGATTTTTTTTGTATTCATTTATTTTTTTTCCATACAACACAAGCCTTCTTTTTTATCTCTGGTTTATTGGCTGCCAGTCACCAGTGTGATTTCGCACCCATAGTTTTATAAATTACGGTAAGTTTTTGGTCTACTTGTGATAATTTACAGTACTTTACATGTAGATTACATGACACTTTCCCACCAGAGACCTTCTGTAACATGGATTTTAACACTGGCTTTTATATAGCATGATCGTTAGTTTAATGATTTTCTTACAGTTTTTTTTAGTTATTGGATTATCAATCAAATATTTTGCATTTTAGGATGTGATGTTTCCTTAGGAATCTAGGCTGTGTATATTGTTATTACTCAGTGAAAAATTAGGACACAGTGTAATATCACTCAAAATGGGAAGAACATCATCCTAATCGTCCATCCATGACACTTCATCACAATGACAATGCTATCAGGCAGGTTTAGCTAGACAAGGTATATGCTGCTGTCTGCTCACAGCTTTCTTACCAAATGCACAGCTTGATGCTGACAGCTCAGATTTATGTCAGGGCTTTACAAGTACAGCAAGTCAAATAGGTATTGAACACGTCACCTATTTTCTAAGTAAATATATTTCTAAAAGGTGCTATTGACATGAAATTCTCACCAGGTGTCGGTAAGAACCCGGGTGGTCCAGTCCGAAGGGTGTCGCAGTTCCGGGTCCGGCACCTTCCATCTTCATGCGATGTCGTAATTCTGCTTGCTTTGTGACTCGCTCCTGCACAGGCGTTCTGATATTCCCTGTTGAGGGCAGAGCAGATTTCTGCAGTGCGCAGGCGCTGGGCCTCTCTGACCTTTCCCCGATGCCTGTGCACTGCAGATATCTGCTCTGGCCTCAACAAGGCAGATCAGAACGCCTGCGCAGGAGCGCGTCACGAAGCAAGCAGGGTGACGACAATGCATGAAGATGGGAGGTGCCGGACCCGGACATGAGACACCCTTCGGACCGGACCGCACCGAACCACCCCCCGGGTGAGTATAATAAAACCTCTTTTTCTTATCTTTGAGGTCAGCCCGGGGGCTTATCTACAGCATTACAGAATGCTGTAGATAAGCCCCGAATGGCAGTGGCCACATCTTATAGAGGCAAAACGAGGTGACAGGTTCCCTTTAATACTTTGTACAAAAGCCTTTGTTGGTGATGACAGCTTCAAGACACCTCCTGTATGGTGAAACTAGTGGCATGCATTGCTCAGGTATGATTTTGGTCCATTCTTCCGCACAACCACACTTCAAATCCTGAAGGTCCCGTGGGCTCCTTCTATGAATTCTGAGCTTTAGTTCATTCCATACATTTCTACTGGATTCAGGTCCAGTGATTGTCTGGGTCATTCTAGCAGCTTTATTTTCTTTCTCTGAAACCAATTGAGTCTCCTCCTTGGCTGTGTTTTTTGGATCATTGTCTTGCTGAAATGTCCACCCTTGTTTCATCTTCATCATCCGGGTAGATGGAAACAGATTTTTATCAAGAATGTCTCAAGTACATTTGTCCATCCATCTTTCCTTCAATTATGAAGTTTGCCAGTGCCGTATACTGAAAAATAGCCCCTCACCATGATGTTCTCATCTCCAAATGTCACTGTTGCTATGGTGTTTTTGGGATGATATGTAATGCATTTTGGCCTCCAAACATGGTGGTTTCATAGCACCTACAGAGTTAAATTTTCTTCTCATTTGACCAGACTATAGTCTCCCAGTATTTCACAGGCTTGTGTGGTGAGCGTGCATACAGGCTATGGAGGAGGAGTGTATCACTTATAGTTTTCTTTGAAACAATTGCAACTGCTGATTCCAGGTCTTTCTTTAGCTCTCCAAAGGTGCTACTTGGCTCTTGGACAACTGTTCTGATGATTCTTTTCACTTTTCTGTCTGAAATCTTGGTGGGAAAACATGGTTGTGACCGGTTTATGGTGATGAACTTTCCACATATGGATTATGGCCACTACAGTGCTCACTGGAATCTTCAGTAGTTTTGAAATTCTTCTGTGAACAATGCCATCAGTACATTATGCAACAATAAGGCTGCAAAGGTTTTCAGACAGCTCACTGGTTTAACCCATCATGAGATGTTTCTGGTGTAGCACCTTGGTAATGAAACATCCCTTTTTATAGGCCATCAGTTGAACCAGTTGATATATTATTTTTCACCAAGTGGCAGGATTGCATTCTAATTATTGATAGATTTCAGCTGTTATGACTTCCCATGGCTTTTTGCATTCCTCTTCAATTGTTCAATACTTTTTCCCTGTGTCATTTCTCATTATTTCACATAACTTACTTTATGGACATCTATGGTTTGATTTCTTTGCCTGTGTGGATTGGATGAGTTGCTACTGACATCTGGTGAGAAGTTCATGTCAATAGCACCTTTAGAAATATATTTACATAGCAAATCGGTGACATGTTTAATAATTATTTTACCGCCTGTACATAAAATTCAAGGCAACTCTAGCAAAATCTTAAATTATTATTACAATAGCAAAATGTTCTGAAATTAGCTTTCAGACGAGCACACCGAATTAGGCTAAATACACAATATGTTTGTTGACCTTGTCAGGCCATCAGGATAGACAGTCAGTCAGGATAGATGCCAAGGCATCTGCCCACCATTGGGATCCATTGTAAATAAAGTGTGTACCACATGGTATATGTTTGGTGGTACTTTATATGGGAAAGCACAATCTGAATCAATTTCCTACACAGCAAAACAAACGATATGTAGACACATACCTTTGAGATGGACTCTAAAAGAACACATTTTTGGCGTCTGGCGAATGGGGCCTACGGTAAAGTTACCCTAAAATCTCTGGAAAAGCTACTGCCATATTATACTATAAGCCAAGTGAACAGACGCAGCGTGTGTAAGATTTCAGGAGAAAAGAACACACAGCTCATCATGAATCAGATTGGCTGTGACGTCACGCACACGTCTCTCCATTTTGGCAAAATAGGAAGAAACAGTTATGAAAATACCAAGATGCAAAATATGGGCGCAACTCAGAGTTGAAGCAAAATTTTGCAACTTTAAAAATCACTTTTTGCTAGGATTCTGAGGAGTCGAGGCCATACTGTATATGATTGTATACTTGAACATAGACATAAAAATACGGATTTTTGTGTTACTCACCGTAAAATCCTTTTCTCCGAGACACTCATTGGGGGACACAGGACTGTGGGTGTATGCTTCTGCCGCTAGGAGGCTGACACTAAGTAACATAAAAAAGGTTAGCTCCTCCTCCGCCGTATACACCTCAGCACTGGCCGCAGGCAAACCCAGTTTAGTGCAAAAAGCAGTAGGAGGCTAAAAAATAAATCAAGAGTTAACACAGATACAGTATATTCAGAAGAAAAAAACTGCTGATACCAATTTAAGGAGAATAGAGTTAACTCAATATAAAGCCAGCCGGCTCTTAGGGAGGGTGCTGTGTCCCCCAATGATGTCTCGGAGAAAAGGATTTTACGGTGAGTAACACAAAAATCCGTATTTCTCCTTCGTCTCATTGGGGGACACAGGACTGTGGGACGTCCCAAAGCAGTCCCTTGGGTGGGAAACCGACTCCACAGTGTAATTTATAACCAAGCATTGCTTATAGGTGCGCAACCGCGCCCTGAAGAATCCTTCTACCCAGACTGGCATCCGCAGAAGTCTGGGTATGGACATTATAATGCTTGGAAAAAGTATGCAGACTGGACCAGGTTGCTGCTTTACAAACCTGTTCCACCGAAGCCTGATGCCGAAGGGCCCAGGACGCACCCACCGCTCTGGTGGAGTGAGCCTTGATCCCTGCGGGAACCACCGTGCCTCTGATACGGTAAGCCTCCTGAATGGCTAACCGAATCCACCTAGCCAAGGTTGACTTAGAGGCAGCAAGTCCCTTCCTGCGACCTTCAGGGAGGACAAAACAGCGTGTCCGTCTGTCGAAAGGACGCCGTCCGAGATACATATCTCCTGAGTGCTCTCACCAGATCCAGCGTATGGAGAGCCTTCTCCACTCGGTGCGTCGGAGCTGGGCAAAATGAGGGCAACACAATGTCCTCATTAATATGAAATGAGGACACAACCTTAGGCAAAAAAGGTGGTGTTGGTCTGAGCACCACCTTATCCTGATGGAAAAGTAAGTACGGAGCTCGACAAGACAGTGCAGCCAGCTCCGAAACCCGCCTTATGGATGTAATGGCTACCAAAAACACCACTTTCCAGGAAAGAAATGATAGAGAAACTTCCTGCAAAGGTTCAAAAGGAGACTCCTGTAGGACTCCCAGGACTAGATTGAGGTCCCAAACCTCTAAGGGAGTCTTGTAGGGAGGAACTATATGGACAACCCCCTGAATAAAGGTCCTAACCTGAAAATTAGACGCGATCTTTCGCTGAAAAAGAACCGACAAAGCTGATATCTGTCGTCTAAGAGTACTAGGCGCTAGACCTGAATCTAGGCCTGCCTGGAGAAAAGATAGAATGTTCGGAATTGAAAAGAGGAGCGGGGAACAACCATGTTCCCTGCACCAAGTAAAAAAGACCTTCCAAGTACCGTGGTAGATGCGAGCCGAAACGGGCTTTCGGGCGTTAGCCATCGTTGCGGCGACCTTTTTAGAGAATCCAGCCCTGGTCAGGATCCAAGATTCAACGGCCAGGCCGTCAAACACAGGACCGCTGAGTTCTGGTGGTAAATTGGGCCCTGGGAGAGAAGGTCCACGCGCTCTGGCAGTCGCCAGGGTGTGTCGGTGAGCAATTGTACCAGCTCCGCGTACCATGAGCGACGCGGCCAATCCGGAGCGATTAATATCGCTGGAACCCCCTCTATCCTGATCTTTCTGATCACCCTTGGGAGAAGGGCTATTGGTGGAAACAAGTATGGAAGATGAAACTGATTCCATGGTAGGACCAGAGCGTCTACTGCAAATGCCTGCGGATCCCGGTACCGGGAGACGAAGTTGGGCACCTTGGCATTTATCTTGGAAGCCATCAGGTCCACATCTGGGGTTCCCCAGCGTCGGCATATCTGCTGAAAAACCTCGGGATGAAGCGACCATTCCCCTGACGCTATGCCGTGACGGCTGAGAAAATCCGCAGCCCAGTTTTCCTCGCCCGGAATGTGGACCGCTGAAATCACAGAGTGATTTACCTCTGCCCAAGTCAGAATCTGTTTTACCTCGTGCATGGCCGCCCTGCTGCGGGTACCTCCCTGATGGTTTATGTATGCCACTGCCGTGGCATTGTCCGATTGTATTCTGACTGGGTGGCCCGCCAGATGCTGGTGAAAATGTCTCAGAGCTAGCCGAATAGCTCGGATCTCTAAAATATTGATCGGGAGGGTCGATTCCTGCTGAGACCAAGTTCCCTGGGCTGTATGGTGACGAAACACTGCTCCCCATCCTAGCAGGCTGGCGTCCGTTGTGACAACCAACCAAAAATTTGGAGGAAACAACCGACCCTGTCGAAGAGTGGTGCTCTTCGTCCACCACATTAGAGTCTGTCTGACCTGCAGGGACAGACGACACCGAAGATTGAGGGAGTAAGGGCTCCCGTCCCATACTGCCAAGAGTGCATGTTGAAGGGGGCGAAGATGAAATTGGGCAAATGGAATAGCCTCTATTGCTGCCACCATCCTTCCCAGGACCCTCATGCAAAACCGGATGGTGTGAGGAATTGGTTGGCGAAGGATCCGTACCTCTTGACGGAGAACCAAGGCCTTGTCCTGAGGAAGAATTATCAACCCCTGAGCGGTGTCGAAATTCATCCCTAAAAAGGTGATCTTCCGAGATGGCACAGGAGA
This sequence comes from Oophaga sylvatica, assembly GCA_033576555.1. Taxonomy (NCBI): domain Eukaryota; kingdom Metazoa; phylum Chordata; class Amphibia; order Anura; family Dendrobatidae; genus Oophaga; species Oophaga sylvatica. The sequence continues at coordinate 187,583,039 of JARQOD010000002.1, read as the reverse complement.
TGATTTCTTCGTATTCACCAGCCACCCCAGGCGAGCAAGGGTGTCTAACGTAATGCTGACACTTTCCTCGCAGATTTGAAAAGACGGACCCTTGATGAGGAGATCGTCTAAGTAAGGCAGGATGACTACCCCCCTGGAGTGCAGAATGGACACAACAGCAGCCATGACCTTTGTGAACACCCTGGGGGCTGTGGCTAGCCCGAATGGCAAGGCTGCGAACTGAAGATGAAGTTTGCCGACGGCAAACCGAAGAAATCTCTGGTGAGGAGGAAATATGGGGATGTGAAGATAGGCATCCTGAATGTCTATTGATGCTAGAAATTCCCCTTTTTCCATGGCTGCAATGACCGAACGGAGAGATTCCATTCGGAAATGCCGAATTCTGACAAACCGGTTCAGTCGCTTTAGATCCAGAATGGGCCTTACGGTACCGTCCTTTTTGGGTACAATGAACAGGTTGGAATAAAACCCCTGACCCTTTTCGATCTCCGGTACAGGCACGACAACCCCGCTGTGCCGAAGAGACTCGACCGCCCTGAATAAGGCGCGAACCCGAGATTCCTCCTTGGGAAGGCGCGAGGGAAAAAAACGATTTGAGGGAAGGCTGGAAAATTCTATTTTGTACCCGAGGAGACTAACTCCCTGACCCACTCGTCGTGAGTAATCGATAGCCAAATGGGGCGAAACCAGAGTAAGCGGCCGCCTACTCTGGATAAATTGACCGGATTCTGCCTCCAGTCATTTGTCCGAATATCTTTGGGGTTTGGACCCTCTAGATCTTGGTTGTTGAGATCGTCCTCTTCCCAGAGGGTTGGTCCTGTAGGAGACCTGACGATCTCTGGCCTGACTAGGCCGACCTGAACCGCTGGAGGTAGCTGGCGCGGCCCAACCTGGGTTACGAAAGGCCCTAAAGCGAGGCTGAAGCTGTCGGCGAAAAGGCTGCTTAATCTTTTGCTGAGGAAGGAAACTGCTCTTCCCTCCCGTCGCATCAGATATGAGCTGATCCAACCTTTCGCCAAATAACCGACCATTCTGATATGGTAAGGATGTAAGCGATTTCTTTGAGATTGAATCTGCTCGCCAGGTTCTAAGCCACAAAGATCTTCTGATGGCAATTGCATTAGCAGCAGCTAGGGCTGCGCAATTTGCCGCATCCATGGACGCATTAATTAAGAAGTCTCCCGCAAGTGCTATCTGATTAGAAATCTCAGTTACTTCAGATGGTACCTCAATACCATGAAGCGCTCTATTTAGAGACTCCGACCAGGATATCATGGCCTTAGCAACCCAAGTCGCTGCAAAAGAAGGAGAGAGAGCAGAACCCGATGCTTCAAACACCGAGCGGGCCAAACCTTCAATCAGACGATCCGTTGGTTCCTTGATCGAGGAACCGTTAGGAAGGGAGAGGAGCGTTTTAGACGCCAAACGCGACACAGGAGGATCAACCGCAGGAGATTCCGCCCATTTCTTAAGAAGCTCGGGAGCAAAAGGATATCTAGTATTGAGAGCCTTTTGTCCTGCGAAGCGCTTGTCCGGTTTCTCCCGGTGGCGCTGCACTAGTTCCTCAAACTCAGGATGAGATCCAAAAACTTTATGAGCTTGCCTGGCTCTTTTGAAGGACACCTTATGACCGGAGGTCAAGGTGGACTCATCGTCTATCCCCAAGGTTTGATTGACAGCTTCAATCAAACTGTCAATTGTGTCCTGACAATTTGGTGCCTCCAAATTAAGGGACCCTTCTGAATCAGAATCCGAATACTGATCACTTGTCAGAGGTGAGGGAGAGCGGGAGACGGAACTGAAAGATGCCGAGGCTCCGGACGGCAAAGGCGATGCAGTGTGGGTTCGCTTCCCCTGCGTCTGCCTAGTGAGAGCGCGGCCCCTGCAGGCCGGGGTTCATGAGAC
>JARQOD010000002.1:187542235-187581034 GCA_033576555.1 Oophaga sylvatica | reverse complement strand
GGCAATAATTTATTGAACCACCAAACAGACAACATGTAGAACAGTCTGAGGAAAATACCCAAGATGGTGCAAATTACAGAGTCTTACCCTTCCGCTAACTCGCCGGGATTAGAGCCGCTGCAATTTCAGGGCTTGGAGGACCGACTACCTTCACCTGTGGCACCCCGCTTTTGGCAGGCACCCACAGAGGGGAGGTACCGACAAGCTTAAGAATCTGGCACTCCACTGAGGCACGTGGGCCTCGCAATCGGATGGTCCCAACCTGGCTTCTCTGAACTTCTCCTAGGAGCCAAGTGACCGAAGGGTCCCAAGACTGTCTTCACCAAATATCGCCATAGGTTCAGTGATGGTCAATCGAGCAGATCTGTATTTTTCCAGCTAAGGCCCTGGTCCTTAAGCTGGCATCCTAAAGAATGTCAAAATGTGTCCCTCTTGATGGAGCCATGGTGTTCTGGCAGCTATCTTGTAGAATGTTCCTGGCTATGGTTTTGTAAAGAGTCTCCTCTGATTCCCTCTTCCACAATTATTCCCAGTTGCACAACTATGGAAATCCCTTTTTGTACCCACATCAGTGGTTCGGGTCATCACAGACAGGTCAGGGGAAGGTAAGATGAGTTTTAGGCTAAGTGCACACGATCAGGAATAATTGCGTTTTTTTCGCGGTTTTTCCGCGGTTTTCCGCGGTAAAAACGCGATAAAAACGCAAGCATTAAGCATCCTATACATGTTAATTGATTCCGTATGTTTTGGCCACATGTTGCGTTTTTTTCCGCGAAAAAAACGCTTCGCGGAAAAAATAGCAACATGTTATTAATTTTGCGGAATGTAAGCGGTTCATGTGCGGTGGTACCCAGGGTCTGGAGGAGAGGAGACTCTCCTCCAGGCCCTGGGTACCATATCCCTGGTAAAACAATAATTAAAATAAAAAATAATGATATTCTCACCTTCCGGCGGCCCCCGCAGCCTTCCCGCGGCCCCCGCAGCCTTCCCGCCTTCAGCGACGCTCCCGGCAACTTCTGGTCCCAAGAGTCCTTTGCGAGAATCACCCAGATGACGTAGCGGTCTCGCGAGATGCTACGTCATCGGTGTGATTTGTCGCAAAGCACTCCTGGGACCGGAGTTGCCGGGAGCGTCGCTGAAGGCAGGAAGGCTGCGGGGGCCGCCGGAAGGTGAGAATATCATTATTTATTATTTTTTTTATTATTTTTACATTAGATCTTTTTACTATTGATGCGACATAGGCGGCATCAATAGTAAAAGTTGGTCACACTTGTCAAACACTATGTTTGACTCGTGTGACCAACCTGTCAATCAGTTTTCCAAGCGATGCTACAGATCGCTAGGAAAACGCTAGCATTCTGCAAGCTAATTACGCTTGCAAAACGCTATTATTCTGGCGGGAATCAGCATACAAAAAACGTGCGTATTTCCTGCGGGAGAAGTGCGGGATTGCCGCGGAAATTTCCGCGGCAATTCCGCAACGTGTGAACTTAGCCTTACTCTCATTGTTTGAGTATTTAATCTATTTGCATAGTTTGTCCTTCTGTTTTGCAAGTCCACAAGCTACATGGACTCATACAATGGATAATCAACATATTAGCAAACATCTATTGTTGAATTACCCTATGTCCCTCTCCCCCAAAGACAGCAGACAATAACTGCAGGTAAAAAAAAAAAAAAAATACCAACTCAAAAAAAATCAACATTTTAACAATAGCCTGTTTCTCCTGGTCTACTGAAAATTAGACGTCTGGACAATAAAGATTAAACGCGGTGTTGTCACAAGAATCAAGAGAAGAAAAATAACTTTCATTATACTCACCTGCTGGGTCTGGTCCAAGGAGTGTCACTCTCCTTAGTCCGGTGCCTCCCATTTTCTTACGATGCCATCTTCCTGCTTGCTTCGTTTGGATGACATGTCCATGCGTCATTCACACAGGCTCCACGGCACAGCACTCTTGTGCAGGCGTACTTATCTGCCCTGTTGAGGGCAGAGCAAAGTATTGCAGTGCACAGGTGTCAGGAAAGGTCAGAGAGGCTCAGCGCCTGCGCACTGCAGGACTTTGCTCTGCCCTCAACAAAGCAGCTAAGTAGGCCTGCGCAGGAGCAAAATGCCGAGGAGCCTGTGTGGATGACGCAGGGATGCGTCATCCACATGAAGCAAACATAAGGGCGGCATCGCAAAAAGGGAGGCGCCGGACCAAGACCTGGGACACCCCTCGGTGCGGACAGCCCCGCAGGGGAGTATAATAAAAGTTATTTTCCCCTCTCCCATTACAGCACCACCTGAGAGAGAGGGTCTCCGCGCACCAGGACAGGAAACCTACTGAATAAAAGGGCGGTACCTCTCCTTCGCATCAGTTAGGTTTCCTGTCCTCGTGGAAGCCTACAGCAAGGTGCGGTACACTTACCAGGATGGTGTCCAGGAGCGGGATGCCGTCTGAGGTGGTAAGGCGGCCAATGGTCGATGTAGCTGCGGCAGGGGACCTCTTTGTAAAATGTCCCTGCCGGCAGTAATCCCGGGGCTGCGCGCATGGGGGAGGGATAGAAGAACCCCAGAGGTCTGGCAGGCAGGAGCCGGGACCGAGAAGATGGGGCCCCCCATTGTTGTACGCCGGGTCACGCTCCGGGACTGCGCACAGGCACCGGTAAGGAGAACTCACCGGGTCTGCGTACCGGGGAGCTGAGCGCGCCGGTAAGCGTCGCCTGGGGCGGCGCATGTGCGGTCGCCCGAACTTCCGGTGCGTCAGACATCGAAAATGAGGGGCGGTCCTGCGACGTTGCCGGTGACGCAGGAGAGACGTGCACAGGGCTTGGGATCCCTGGTGCGTCGTAAAAAAAAAAAAAAAAAAGAGTCACTAGGGAGACGGAGGAGGAGTCGGTCAATATTTAAGGGCCTGACGCCACAGAATGGTGGCAATCGCTGTGAAGCTTCAGGCATGGAGTCGCAACAGCAGCAGCCTCCACAGCAGCAGCGCCAGTCGTCGCAGCAGAGTCAGCAGGCGACGTCGCAAGGCCACAAGCTCAGGTCTGACCAGTCAACTGATGGAGGGAGCCAAAAATCTAAGCCGAGTCAGAAATTCTCCTCCAGGGGCAAGCGTTCTTCAGAACCTTCTCTGCCTGCGTCTCCGGTACCCTAGATTGATCCACGGGTGGTGAGTGATCTACGTGAATGTGACTAATATTAATGAAAGACCTCTTCTGTCTTCTGTTACCTTCATAGGAAAGGCCCCGAAAGCACACCTCTAAACAAAAGAATAGGGAGTGTGCCATATGTAAGCAGGCTTTACCAAAGGCTAGTAGCAAATCACTCTGCAGTCAGTGCATTCAAAGGACCATAGCAGAGGAAACACCGGGATTTGATATGGACCTCAGGACCATGATTAGGTCTGAGGTTCAGGAGTCCTTAAAGGGTCTAATAGTCGACAATCCACCTATCAGACAGGAGTCCGTATGCTCAGAACCGGAAGAATCGGTTCAGCAAGCGGATAGTGAACCTGAATCGGAACTATCTTCTTCCTCCTCTGATAAAGAGATGGAAGGAAAGCCCTGTTTTGCCACAGAAGAAACGGACAAGTTAGTCAAATCCATTAAGGCTGTCATGGGTATATCAGACCCCAAACAGGCTAGATCCCTCCAGGATATTATGTTCGGAGGCCTAAGTCAGAGAAAGAGGCGTTGTTTCCCGGTTAATGAAAACATTCAATTTCTCATTGATAGAGATGGAAGAAGCAGGAGAGGAAGGGGCCGCTACCATCTTCCTCAAAGAGAAGATACCCCTTTGAGGAAGAGAACACTGTAATATGGGATAAGGCCCCAAAAATTGATGTGGCAGTAGCCAAAGCAGTTAAGAATTCCACACTGCCATTTGAAGATTTAGGTACCCTCAAGGATTCGCTAGACAGGAAGGCTGAAACATTCCTCAAGCAGGCATGGGAGTCCTCAGTGGGATCATTAAAACCAGCCATTGCAGCCACTTGTACTGCAAGGTCATTGATGGTATGGTTAGAGCAGCTTGGTGATCATCTTAGGGATAAGACTCCCAGAGAAGAGATTTTGGCAGAATTACCGTTGTTACTGGGGGCAGCTTCCTACTTATCAGATGCGTCAGCAGACTCAGTAAGGCTAGCAGCCAGATCGGCAAATCTGGCTAAATGCAGCAGGTAGAGCCCTGTGGCTTAAGAGCTGGCCAGGAGATTCTCAGTCCAAGGCCAAGCTGTGTTCCATTCCATGTGACGGGAAATTTCTCTTTGGAAAGGCCTTGGATGACATTTTAGATAAAGCGGCAGACAAGAAGAAGGGATTTCCGACAGTGTCAAAGCAGCAGTTCAAAAGCTCCTTTCGGAGAAGACGTTATAATAGGAGCGGACCTTTCAAGGATACTCAGAATTGGAAACCAAGAAGGCCCTTCAATAGAGGCTTCATGTTCGGAGAATCATCGTCAAGGAACAGAAAGAACGCGAAATGATGGGCCGCCCCAGGTGGGAGGAAGGCTGTCCTACTTCCTAACCGCCTGGGAAAGTATATCAGTCAACAACTGGATCCTAGGCATTATAAGATCAGGACTAGGGTTGAGCATTCCGATACCGAAACCCAGTTCCGATACCTGAAATCCAATGTAAGTCTATGGGAACAAAATATCGGAATATTTTTACTTCCGATATTTTGTTCCCATAGACTTACATTGGATTTCAGGTATCGGAACCGGGTTTCGGTATCGGAATGCTCAACCCTAATCAGGACTCAAATTGGAATTTGTTTCAGTACCCAGGCACAGATTCAAGATCTCGTCTCCAAGGTCCGAGAAAGAACAGCAAGCTCTGGAAACCGAAGTACTATCGTTAATCAGGAAGAGGGTACTGATAGAAGTACCGACTCAGCAGGAAGGGAAAGGTTTTTACTCTCCCCTGTTTCTGATCAAAAAAACAGACCAATCCTACAGGACAATAGTCAACTTGAGAGGCCTCAACAAGTTCTTGACCTACAGGCCATTCAAGATGGAGTCAGTGAAAACGGCGATCAAACTATTGTTTCCAGGTTGTTTTATGAGCGTCTTAGACCTCAAAGACGCTCTATTATCATGTGCCTATCCATCAGGAACACCAGCAATATTTAAGAGTGGCGGTATGTCTAGAGGATCGGATAAAACATTTCCAGTACAGGGTACTCCCATTCGGCCTATCCATGGCCCCGAGGATATTTACCAAGATTATTCTCGAGGTGACAGCATGCCTGCGGGAAAAAGACATCCTTGTTATACCCTACTTGGATGACTTTTTAGTAGTAGGCAGATCAGAACAGGAGTGCAGAACCAATATAAAATGCATTCAAGACACAATGACCGATCTAGGTTGGATCATAAATATAGAAAAATCGAAGCTCCAACCCAGGAGGGTTCAATCCTTCTTAGGTCTTACTATAGACTCAGAAAAACAACTTTGTCTCCTTCCAGAGAACAAGAAAGAGAAAATAATGTCATTAATATCAGCAACTATGTCCCTCAGGCAAGCCAAGTCCCTTTTGGGCTCCATGACTGTGCATTCCAGCGGTGCAGTGGGCCCAGTACCATTCCAGGCCTCTGCAGCAGGATGTCCTAGAAGGGGAGATAAGGCTATCAGGACATCTGGAGGGGAAGTTGACGCTATCCCAAGAAACCTTGACTACCATAGAGTGGAGGCTGGACCTAGAAAATCTGTCACGTGGGGTCCCATGGTCCCTTCCGGCATCAGATGTTATAATAACAGACGCAAGTGCGGAAGGATGGGGAGCACATTTAAGGGATTGTGTGATACAGGGAATCTGGACAGAGAAGCAAGCAGCGAACTCCTCAAATTACAGGGAGCTACTTGCCATCAAGGAAGCAATATTGGAATTCCTTCCCAAACTAAAAGGCAATCATGTTCGTATCCTATCGGACAACAGAATTTCGGTGGGCTACATTAATCATCAGGGAGGCACAAGATCCAGACCATTGATGATGTTGACACGACAGATTCTGCAAGTGATGGAGAAACATCAGTTCCAGATTTCTGCCCTACACATAAGGGGAAAGGACAAAGAGGAGGCAGATTTCCTCAGCAGAACAACTCTAAAACAAGGGGAATGGGAACTGAATCAATCAGTGTTCCAGCAGATTCTAAGTCTCTGGGGACAGCCAGAGGTAGATCTGTTTGCGACCAAGGAGAACAAGAAAACCAACAAGTTCTGTTCCCTAGACCCAAGGGGAGGACCTTATGTTGTAGATGTGTTGCATATCCCTTGGGACTTTCGCCTGGCTTACGCTTTTCCCCCAATGATGCTGATCCCGACAGTACTCAGGAAGATTCGGGAGGAGAAGGCGAGAGTCATACTTATAACTCCCTTCTGGCCGAAGAGGCCTTGGTTCTCATGGCTGAGGAAGATGTCCCTGACAGACCCCTGGGTACTTCAGGATATTCCAGGTCTCCTCAAGCAGGGCCCAGTAGTTCACCCTCAGAGACCAGGCCTTCACTTAACGGCCTGGAATTTGAAAGGTCATTATTGATACAGAGAGGATTTTCACCAGGACTGATCAATACGCTAATGCAGAGTAGGAAGCCCATAACTACTAAAATTTATGGCAGAATATGGGCAAAGTTCCTAAGCTTTTCAGGACACCGATTGGGAGGTCCAATCCCGATTAAGCTAATTTTGGAATTCCTCCAGAAAGGAATGGAGATGGGGCTAGCCACTAGCACCCTTAAGGTGCAGGTGTCAGCATTAGGGGCCCTATTCAATCACAATCTAGCGTCCAACAGATGGATAGTCAGGTTTATTAAAGCCTGTCAGAGATCTAGACCAGCACCAGGCCCAAGATTTCCCCCTTGGGATTTCAATTTAGTTTTGGAGGCGTTGACAAAAAATCCCTTTGAACCCCTACAGGAAATTTCTATCAAAAACCTGACTCTCAAAACGGTGATCCTGATAGCTTTGACATCAGCACGTAGGGTTAGTGATCTACAAGCGCTGTCCATAGATCCGCCGTTTATGCAGATGTTAGACGATAGGGTTGTATTGAGACCTGATCAGGCCTATCTCCCAAAGGTGGCATCTAGATTCCACAGGAGCCAAGAGGTCATACTGCCCTCCTCCTTCAGTAGTCCAACATCAGAGGAAGAATGTAAATTCCACACATTAGATGTAAGGAGAACCCTTATACACTATCTAGATAGGACCAGTCAAGACAGAAAGAGCAAGTCCTTGTTTGTATCTTTCCAAGGTGGAAGGAAGGGGAATAGTGTCACAAAAGGATCTTTAGCTAGATGGATTAGGGATGTTATTAGCTTAGCCTACACATCTAGTAAGACACCGATACCAGAGGATCTGAAAGCCCATTCCACCAGGGCAGTGGCGACCTCCTGGGCCGAGAGGGCAGAGGTTTCCATCAAAGTAATATGTAAGGCGGCCACATGGTCTACCCCTACTACTTTCTATAAACATTACCGACTTGATCTGTCCTCCTCTGCTAGCCTGTCTTTCGGTAGGAAGGTGCTGTCATGGGAGAGGGGAAAAATCTTAGTTACTTACCGTTAACGGGATTTTACAGAGTCCATGACAGCACCCTTGAATTCCCTCCCTCGCTTCTATCACTTATGGTGTGCACTAATTAGGGGTGTTAAATAAGATGTATTTGGTGGAGGTTATGCTAACTAAATTGTCTGGAGGTCCTCTCGTGCTCTGGAACCGAACTGATGCGAAGGAGAGGTACCGCCCTTTTATTCAGTAGGTTTCCTGTCCTGGTGGGCGGAGACCCTCTCTCTCAGGTCGTGCTGTCATGGGCTCTGTAAAATCCCGTTAACGGTAAGTAACTAAGATTTTTTCTTCTCTTACAGGTCGGGTATATATCAGCCCTGAAAGGTGATTGCCATAACTTATATCCGTCAAAACTGGTGACAGGTTCCCTTTAATATCACCCATAATCTGTACAAATCCATTGGGAAACGAGCTGAAATCAGTTTGAGAGGAAAATAGAAACACCCTTTAAAAACTGGGGATGTGGTTATGTTCAGAATTAGCCAATTAAATTTAAACTCATGCTAAATAGTGGTCAATATGCAGCAGTAGTGTAGTGTATGGTTTGCTTAACAAGTAGGCAGTTCCTGAATGTGCTGGGGCTGTTGAATAGCAGCGAGACATGAAGGTGCAGGGACTCAAACATATTTTCGAGCACACCGAAGTCACTCAGCACAGGAGCATGCTCGGATAACTCCTTATCCAAGCACGTTCGCTCATCACTTCTCAGCTACCATCATTTAACATAGTAACATAGTTATTAAGGTTGAAGGAAGACTTTAAGTCCATCTAGTTCAACCCATATCCTATCCTAACCTGCCCTAACATGTTGATCCAGGGAAGGCAAAAAAAAACCCATGTGGCAAACAGTAAGCTTCACATTGGGGAAAAAAATTCCTTCCCGACTCCACATACGGCAATCAGACTAGCTCCCTGGATCAACGCAATATCTAGGAAACTAGTGAATATAGCCTGTAATATTATACTTTTCAAGAAAGGCATCCAGTCCCTTCTTAAATTTTAGTAGGGAAACACTCATTACAACATTAGACGGCAGAGAGTTCCATAGTCTCACTGCTCTTACAGTAAAGAATCTGCGTCTGTGATTATGGCTAAACCTTCTTTCCTGCAGACGTAGAGGATGCCCCCTTGTCCCCGTCACAGGTCTAAGAGTAAAAAGATCATTAGAAAGGTCTTTGTACTGTTCCCTCATATATTTATACATTGTAATAAGATCACCCCTAAGCCTTCGTTTTTCCAAACTAAATAACCCCAAGTGTAATAACCTGTCCTGGTATTGCAGACCCCCCAGTTCTCTAATAACCTTGGTCGCTCTTCTCTGCACCCGTTCCAGTTCAGCTATGTCTTTCTTGTACACCGGGATTCTGATTAACACCATACAAAGTTTATCTGTTCTAGTAGGATTTCCTTCACATTTTCTTAAGGTACTGCCACACTAAACAATCCCGCTAGCTTTCACGATAACGACGCATACTAATGCGATCGCTAGCGGGATTGTTTCTATATCGCTAAGTGCGGCCACATTTAGCGATATAGTTAACGACGCTATCGCCGTTAGCGATCTTCTTAACGACTTTAGCGGTACAATAGTACCGCTAAATCGCTAAGAAAAGGTGCCACACTAGCGATATATACTTACCCAGCGGGAGCGCCGACGAGAAAATAGGGTCCGGAACGATTCCAGCGACGAGCGAGATCACAGCAGGAAGCTCGTCGCTGGCAGCTGCCGCACTGAACAACATCGCTAACGGGATCGCTAAATAGTGACGTTTTTTAGCGATCCCGTTAGCGATATTGTTCAGTGTGGCATACCCTTTAGTTGCATTTTACAGCAAAAGTCATGGTCTTTAAACACCTTACAACACAGCAAAGGGATCTCATTGTTGCACGTTACTAGTCAGAAAAAATGTTCAAAAAAGTGTCCAAGGCATTAAACATACAGTGCCTTGCGAAAGTATTCGGCCCCCCTGGAACTTTTCAACCTTTTCCCACATATCATGCTTCGAACATAAAGATACCAAATGTAAATTTTTGGTGAAGAATCAACAACAAGTGGGACACAATTGTGAAGTTGAACGAAATTTATTGGTTATTTTAAATTTCTGTGTTAATACAAAAACTGAAAAGTGGGGCGTGCAATATTATTTAGCCCCATTACTTTCAGTGCAGCAAACTCACTCCAGAAGTTCATTGTGAATCTCTGAATGATCCAATGTTTATGACTACTGTCATGACCCAGGACGGGGTTTTGCCTTTGCCCCGTCCTGGTCAGACTGGGGTTAATGGTTTCAGCCTCTCTCTGGCAGAGGGCGGCTATTTAGTTGCCAATTGACCTAGGTCTGGTGTCAGTTATAGTCCTGCCCTCGGCTGAGTTAGTTGACCTCCTGTGTGCCTGTGCCTTATCTTGTTGCTTGTTTGGTTTTGACCCGGTCCGTCTCTTCGTTGTGAGTTTGTCTACTGTCTTGGTACTGTCTATTTGCCCGTTCTGGTTTTCTGATCCCTTGGCTACGTTCTGGTTATTCTCTGCCTGCTCCACTTGTACTGCGTTGCTCCCTCTGTGTATGACCTGGCTATCCTGACTATCCGTTTTGTCTATGCCCCTTGGTAACTCTGTCCCGTAGTTACCCTTCTAGGAGTTTTCCTTCTGCTCATCGCTCTCTGGAGCTTAGACCACGCCCACCAGCAGTCACGTGCTTAAGGTCCTCTGGCCTGAAACAATCTCTGTCTGTTACTGCCTTCTCTGAGAGACCTGTGGCCGGCGCCGCCCCTTGGCAGTCACGTGCTTAGGGTCCTGTTAGTCTGAAGCACGCATCTTCACCGCTGCTGCCCCGCTCCACAGGTATCTTTGAGTGCAGTCTGTCCTACTCAGGACACGCGCACTGGCTCAGTGAGCAAGTGCAGTGCGGTGTTCGTGATATTATAACTGACCGCTACCTTTTTTTTTTTTTTTTTTTTTTTCTTCCTGTGTGTGTTATGGATCCTATGTATGCCCTTTCTGAGCAGGTAAAGCACCTGACTCAGATGTCTCAGAAACTGAATGAGGAACGAGCTCTGTCTCAGTCTCAGCAGCTGATGGCTGACACTGTGCAGGGGGCTTTATCATCTGGTGCTCATGGGACAGGGGTTCAAGATGTTACATTAGTTTCCCCAGAGCCCCCGGTTAAATTACCAGATACCTTTTCCGGAGATAGAAAGGAATTTAAAGTTTTCAAAGAGGGCTGTGAGCTTTTTTTCACTTTAAGACCGCACTCTTCTGGGGATGAAAGTCAGAGGGTGGGGGTCATTATGTCTCTGTTAAGGGGAGCCCCCAGGCTTGGGCATTTTCCCTTCCTACCACTGCCCCTGAAAGAATGACTGTGGATGCATTTTTTGAGGCCCTGGGGCATATTTATGATGAGCCTGATCGAGTGCTGATGGCTGAGGACATGGTGATGAGTGTATGTCAGGGGAAGCACTCAGCCGAGTGGTTTTGCTCAGAGTTCAGACGCTGGGCTGCTGAGGTCTGTTGGGATGATGCTGCCCTCCGGGGCTTGTTCCGTAGAGGCCTGTCTGAACGTCTGAAAGATGCCTTGGCACTTCACCCTCCGCCTGATTCTCTGGAGGACGCCATGACGCAGGCCGTCCGAATGGATCGCAGGCTGCGGGCGAGAGGTGTGATGCAGGTTGAGACACCATTTTTCTCCAGTGGAAGGGGAGCCAGTCCTGTATTGGAGTCCATGGAGATGGGAGCCATCGACCTCAAAGAGAAAGAAAGGAGACGGAGGCGTTTAGAAAAGCTGTGTTTTTACTGCGGTGATCCTGGACATTGGAAAAAGAACTGTCCCTCCTGCCCACCGACTAACAAGCGACTGAGTCTGGGTGATCATCGTGGAGGTCACTCAGACTCTCAGGTACCCTTTCCTTCATTTTCTAAGATACTGTTAAAGGTGGAACTTGGTGTGAAGAACTGCTTTTTCCTTACTTCAGCTTTTGTGGACTGTGGGTCATCCTTGAACCTGATTGACTCTAAGCTGGTGGCCAGCTGTAGATTAGGGACAGTTAGGTTGGAGACTCCTATAAAAATAATGGCCATTGATTCTACACCTCTCACCAAGGACGGTGTCCATTTTGTCTCTGAAGAATTCACCCTCAGGGTGGGGGCCCTTCACCAGGAGCGTATGTCATGTTTTGTTTTGGATAACCTCTCTGCTGGCCTGGTGTTAGGGTTTCCCTGGTTGCAACGGCATAACCCGATTATTGACTGGGATTCCCGTGATATTGTTAAATGGGGATCTAATTGTTCTGAAAGATGTCTTGCTACTGTGTCTGTGTCGTCCGTTGGTCTGGAAGGTATTCCGGAGTACCTGAAGGACTATGCGGACGTTTTCTCTGAAAAAGAGGCTGAAGTTTTACCACCACACCGCCCATTTGATTGTGCCATTGACCTGGTTCCAGGTACTAAATTGCCCAAGGCCCGCTTGTATAACCTCTCGGGTCCCGAGCGGGCTGCTATGAAAGAATACATTTCCGAGAGCCTTCGTAAGGGACACATTCGTCCTTCTGTTTCCCCCATGGCGGCGGGGTTCTTTTTCGTTAAGAAGAAAGACGGTGGTTTGCGCCCATGCCTCGATTTTCGAGAGTTAAATAAGATAACTGAGAAATACTTACCCCCTCCGACTTATTCCTGATTTGTACAACCAGTTGTCTGGGGCTAAGTGGTTTACGAAATTGGATCTGCGGGGGGCATATAACCTTATCCAGGTCCGGGAGGGGGATGAGTGGAAGACTGCTTTTCTCAGTACTGAAGGGTTGTTTGAAAACTTGGTCATGCCTTTCGGTCTGACCAACGCACCAGCAGTCTTCCAAAATTTTATTAATCATGTGTTCTCTGACTTTATTGGGCGTTTTATGGTTGTGTATTTGGATGACATTCTTATCTACTCGCCTGATAAACAAACTCACAATGATCATCTTCGGGCAGTTCTCCAAAGGCTCCGGGAGAACTGTCTCTTTGCTAAGCTAGAGAAATGTTCATTCTTCGTTCAGGAACTGTCATTTCTGGGGTTCATTGTGTCTGCTGAGGGGTATCGCATGGATCCTAATAAGGTGCAGGCCATTGTTGATTGGATACAACCTCGTGATTTGAAGGCTCTGCAGCGTTTCTTAGGATTCGCAAATTACTATCGCAAGTTTATAAGGGGGTTCTCGCAGGTAGTTAAACCTCTCACAGATCTGACTCAAAAGGGGGCTGATGTCAAGAATTGGTCAGCCGCAGCGGTGGCGGCTTTCAGTTCTTAAAAAAAATGTTTCATGTCTGCTCCGGTTCTTATTCAACCGGACCCGTCTGAACCATTTATTGTTGAGGTGGACGCCTCGGAGGTGGGGGTGGGGGCAGTGTTGTCCCAGGGACCCGCCACTTTGACTAATTTGAGACCCTGTGCCTTTTTCTCTAAGAAATTCTCTCCTGCGGAGAGAAACTATGATGTTGGGAATCGAGAACTTCTGGCCGTGAAGTTGGCCTTTGAAGAATGGAGGCATTTTTGGAGGGTGCTGTCCATCCTATTACCGTGGTTACGGACCACAAGAACCTAGCTTACATTGAGTCTGCTAAAAGGTTGACTCCTAGACAGGCAAGATGGTCGCTTTTTTTTTTCCAGATTCCAGTTCTCCATCACTTTTCGGCCAGGATCCAAAAATGTCAAGGCTGATGCCTTGTCACGCAGTCTGGATCCGGTGTCTCCCCCCGAACCTCCATCCTCCATTCTTCAGCCGGGGGTGGTGGTGGCAGTTGTTTCTGCTGGGTTGGAGCAGGAGATTCGGGAAGCTCAGTCTCTTGCCCCTCCGGCTAAGCCGGTGGATAAACTTTTTGTACCAGTTCAATTTCGTCTCAGGGTCCTTCGGGAATTCCACGACTCAGTTCTGGGTGGACATCCTGGAATCTCGGCTACCCGGAGGGCCATCTCTAGGATATTCTGGTGGTCTTCTTTAGCCTCTGATGTTGGGGAATTTGTGTCTGCTTGTGGGGTATGTGCCCGTGCGAAACCCCCCCATAACCGGCCGACCGGGGAATTGGTGCCACTGCCAATTCCTGATAGACCATGGACCCATTTGTCCATGGATTTTATCACCAACCTTCCTCCTTCCAAGGGTAATACCGTCATTTGGGTAGTGGTGGACAGGTTTAGTAAACAAGCACATTTTGTACCCTTGTCGGCTTTACCTAATGCAGAAACGTTGTCCAGATTGTTTGTTGAGCATGTGGTGCGGTTGCATAGGGTACCCTTGAATGTGGTGTCTGATAGGGGGGTACAATTTGTTTCCAGATTTTGGAGGGCATTTTGTAAGAGGTTGGGTATTGATCTGTCTTTTTCATCCGCTTATCATCCAGAGACTAATGGGCAGACTGAGCGGACCAATCAGTCTTTAGAGCAAATCCTGCGTTGCCTGACCTCAGCCCGACAGGATGATTGGTGTACTGCGTTACCTTTGGCTGAGTTCGCGTTTAACAACCGTACTAACCAGTCTACGGGCACATCTCCCTTTTTCTGCAATTATGGGTTTCATCCACATTTTGGGGAGTTCTCCCGTTTGGACTCTGGGTGTCCTGGGGCGGATGGGACAATACAGCGGTTGGGGGAGTTATGGCAGGAGGTCCAAAGGAACATTACGAAGGCTCAGTCTAAATATAAGTTTTTTGCTGACAAAAAACGGTCTGTGGGGCCGGTGTTCCAGGTTGGGGATAAGGTATGGTTATCTACTAGGAATATAAGGCTCAAGGTCCCCTCTGCGAAACTTGGACCTAAATTTATTGGTTCTTATGAAATTACGGAAGCAGTTAACCCGGTGGCATTTCGGTTGCGTCTCCCTCCGTCTCTACGGATTCCCAACGTTTTCCATAGGGCCCTTTTGAAACCTGTGGGGTCCTGTAGGGAAGGATCGTTGTCTTCCCCACCACCGGTTTTGGTAGATGGGCAGTCTGAGTACGAGGTGGAACGAATTCTTGACTCTAGGTTTGTCCGTCGTGCTCTTCAGTATCTGATACATTGGAAAGGCTACGGTCCAGAGGACCGGTCGTGGGTTCCTGCCCGATCTGTTCATGCGGATCAGTTGGTCCGGCCTTTCATGCCAGGTGTCCTGAGAAACCCGGGGGTCCGGTGGCCCCCCGTTGAGAGGGGGGGGTACTGTCATGACCCAGGACGGGGTTTTGTCTTTGCCCCGTCCTGGTCAGACAGGGGTTAATGGTTTCAGCCTCTCTCTAGCAGAGGGCGGCTATTTAGTTGCCAATTGACCTAGGTCTGGTGTCAGTTATACTCCTGCCCTCGGCTGAGTTAGTTGACCTCCTGTGTGCCTGTGCCTTGTGCCTGATCTTGTTGCTTGTTTGGTTTTGACCCGGTCCGTCTCTTCGTTGTGAGTTTGTCTACTGTCTTGGTACTGTTTTTTGCCCGTTCTGGTTTTCTGATCCCTTGGCTACGTTCTGGTTATTCTCTGCCTGCTCCACTTGTACTGCGTTGCTCCCTCTGTGTATGACCTGGCTATCCTGACTATCCGTTTTGTCTATGCCCCTTGGTAACTCTGTCCCGTAGTTACCCTTCTAGGAGTTTTCCTTCTGCTCATAGCTCTCTGGAGCTTAGGCCACGCCCACCAGCAGTCACGTGCTTAAGGTCCTCTGGCCTGAAACAATCTCTGTCTGTTACTGCCTTCTCTGAGAGACCTGTGGCCGGCGCCGCCCTTGGCAGTCATGTGCTTAGGGTCCTGTTAGTCTGAAGCACGCATCTTCACCGCTGCTGCCCCGCTCCACAGGTATCTTTGAGTGCAGTCTGTCTTATTCAGGACACGCGCACTGGCTCAGTGAGCAAGTGCAGTGCGGTGTTCGTGATAACTACTGATGATAATTCACATGTGTGTAAACAAGTCTCCGTATAAATGCACCTGCTCTGTGATAGTCTCAGGGTTCTGTTTGAAGCACAGAGAGCATCATGAAGACCAAGGAACACAACAGGCAGGTCTGTGATACTGTTGTGGAGAAGTTTAAAGCTGGATTTGGATACAAAATGATTTCCAAAACTTTAAACATCCCAAGGAGCACTGTGCAAGCAATCATATTGAAATGGAAGGAGTATCATATCACTACAAGTCAACCAAGACCCGGCTGTACCTCCAAACTTTCATCTCAAACAAGGAGAAGACTGATCAGAGATGCAGACAAGGGCCCATGATCACTCTGGATGAACTGCAGAGATCTACAGCTGAGGTGGGACAGTCTGTCCATAGGACAACAATCAGTTGTACACTGCACAAATCTGACCTTTATGGAAGAGTGGCAATAAGAAAGCCATTTCTCAAAGATATCCATAAAAAGTGTAATTTAAAGTTTGCAACAAGCCACCTGGGAGACACACCAAACATGTGGAAGGTGCTCTGGTCAGATTAAACCAAAATCAAACTACGATATTTTTGGCGTAAAGGCAACACAGCTCATCACCCTGAACACACCATCCCCACTGTCAAACATGGTGGTGGCATCATGGTTTGGGCCTGCTTTTCTTCAGCAGGGACAGGGAAGATGGTTAAAATTGATGGGAAATGAATGGAGCCAAATACAGGACCATTCTTGAAGAAACCCTGTTGGAGTCTGCAAAAGACCTGAGACTGGGACGGAGATTTGTCTTCCAACAAGACAATGATCCCAAACATAAAGCAAAATCTACAATGGAATGGTTCACAAATAAACGTATCCAGGTGTTAGAATGGCCACGTCAAAGTCCAGACCTGAATCCAATCAAGAATCTGTGGAAAGAGCTGAAAACTGCTGTTCACAAACGATCTCCATCCAACCTCACTGAGCTCGAGCTGTTTGCCAAGATAGAATGGGCAAGAATTTCAGTCTCTCGATGTACAAAACTGATAGAGACATACCCCAATGAATTTGCAGCTGTATTCGCAGCAAAAGGTGGCGCAACAAAGTATTAAGTTAAAGGGGCCGAATAATATTGCACACCCCACTTTTCAGTTTTTGTATTTCCACAAAAATTTAAAATAACCAATAAATTTCGTTCAACTTCACAATTGTGTCCCACTTTTAGATTCTTCATCAAAAATTCACATTTGGTATTGTTATGTTTGAAGCATGATATGTGGGAAAAGGTTGAAAAGTTCCAGGGGGCTGAATACTTTTGCAAGGCTCTGTTACATTAAATATTATTTAGACGGTCATCAAGAAGTGGTTTAAATTTGGCACAAAAGTGACATTATTTAGAACTGGACGTCACTCAAAAATTGATAAAGAGACAAAAAAAAAAGAACTTTGAGGATGCCAAGAGGTCTTCACTTCAGTAATGTTACAGGAAATGCGGGAATTTCTGGCATGTGTACAGCATGTGACAACAATGTCTTGTTTTTGATAGTCTTACAAAAAAAAATAAAAAAAATCTAAGCCCGGCTATGTTTTGCCAAAAGAAAGATAAAGTTTACCAGGAGCATGTGGGAAAATGTGTTATGGCCTGACGAAATCAAGGTTTAATTTTTTTACCATAATTACAAAAGATGTGTTTAGCGCAAAGCCAAAACTGCAAATGACCAATACAATACCATTCCCACAGTGAAGCATGGTGGAGGCAGCATTATGCCTTGGGGCTGTTATACGGCAGCTGGAACTGGAGCTTTAGGCAAGGTGAAGGGAATTGTGAACAGCTCAAAAATATCAGTTAATTTAGCAACAAAAACCTTCATGCTTGTTAAAAACTTAAAGGTGAAGAACAATTTCGCTTTGCAGGATGACAATGACTATCATACCTCCAAATGAACTTAAGAATGTCTTCATTAGAAGATCAAAGCTTTGGAATGGCCCAGGCAGAGCCCAGACCTGGATCCAATTGAAAATCTGTGGGTTAACCTGAAGAGGGATGTACACAGGAGATGTCCTCGCAATCTGACGGCTTTGTAGAACTACTGCAAGGAAGAGTAGGATAACATTGCCAATACTATATCCTCCTTCTTCACCTCTTGCTTCCTAAAACTCAATGTAGACAAAACCGAACTCATAATTTTTCCTCCATCTCACGTATCCTCCCTACCCGATCTATCTATTATGGTAAATGGCATCACGATCTCTCCCGAACCTGAAATCCGCTGCCTCGGAGTAACTCTCGACTCTGCCCTGTCCTTCAAACCACACATCCAAACTCTTGCCACCTCCTGTCGCCTCCAACTTAAAAACATTTCCAGAATCCGTCCCTTCCTCAGCCCTCAATCTACTAAAACTCTTGTGCATGCCCTCATCATCTCCCGCCTTGATTACTGCAACACCCTCCTCTGTGGCCTCCCCATCAACTCTCTTGCACCACTCCAGTCTCTCCTCAACTCTGCTGCCCGACTAATCCACCCCTCCCCTCGCTACTCCCCTGCTTCTCCCCTCTGCAAATCCCTCCACTGTCTCCCAATTCCCCAACGAATCCAGTTCAAACTACTAACACTGACCTACAAAGCCGTCCACAACCTGTCCCCTCTCCTATATCTCTGAACTAATCTCCCAATATCTTCCTTCACGTAAACTTCGATCCTCCCAAGACCTCCTACCATCCTCCACACTTATTCGTTCCTCACACAACCGCCTCCAAGATTTCTCCCGAATATCCCCCATCCTCTGGAATTCCACGCCTCAACATGTACGATTATCCACCACCCTTGGATCCTTCAGATGGAACCTGAAAACCCATCTCTTCAGGAAAGCCTACAGCCTGCAATAACTATTCCGCCTCGCCGCCACCACCCGAGCTGCTGCCTCGCTGCCATCACCCGAGCTGCCGCCTCGCTGCCACCACGCTAGCTGCCGCCACGCTGCCACCACCCTAGCTGCCGCCACCATCAGAGCTGCCGCACCCCCGACCTTCTGTTTCTTCCCCATTATCACGTAGAATGTAAGTCCGCAAGGACAGGGTCCTCTCCCCTCTGTACCAGTCTGTCATTGTAAATTTGTTTACTGTAAACGATATCTATAACTTTGTATGTAACCCCTTCTCATGTACAGCACCATGGAATTAATGGCTCTATAAATAATAATAATAATAATAATAATAATAATAATAATATAATTGTGCAATATTGATAGACTCCTATCCAAAAAGACTGAATGGTGTAATAAATTCAAAGGGTATGCTTATGTAGGAAACTACATTTTTTTGAGTTGTTTATTTTTAAATTTTAGACCTGAAAAGATTTTAGTTTGATTTTGAATTGACTTGTACAAATATAAGGTGATATTAAAGGTGAAAAAGCTTCTGAAATTACTTTTTCATGGTATGATTTTTTATATGAGAAAAACTGGCATTTTATCAGACTTTTCACATCTACCTAGGTGAGCAGAAGTTAGAAGCAGAATGACCTACGTTAGAAGCAGAATGACCTACCAAGAGGGTAGGTTTCATAATTCAGAACAGCAAAAGAAGACAAACATGTCCCTTAAGACTTCTAGACACAGAATGCTTGAGTGCTGAGTAAATTTCCAGTCCCCTTTTTAAAGAACAGGTAAACAACTAAAAAGGTTCCACAAACAAAAAAGACACAAAGTAGCTCTAATGAGGATAAATAAGAGACCACATGTTCTTCATTTGTACTTATCTTGTCATAAGCAATCCATTTCAGTGCGAATCTGTGTCAGAATCAGTGTACATGTTCCTGTTCTCCCATGCCTGCTACTGCAAGTCATCATTAATTAACATTTACTGATTCACAAGTAGGTAAGAAGGAACTGCAATATCAAGCACATAAAACCCCAACTCCACTCCTGGTGGCTGACAATTGGTTCATGGCTCCAAAGGAGGAGGGGGTAAAGTTATCTTTGGATGGGCCAATGAAAAATGAAAAAAAAAGAGGTCTGCAGCAGAAAGAGATTACTATGACAAGGTCACAGCACTGAGCCAAAATCATCTATATAGAATCCAAAAAATGGGAATGAATAAGAATCTTACACATGAGCAGTCAGGATTGCCTTATGAGAAGATAGGAATAGAAAAGGACATAATTCAAGCACTTAAAGGGGTTTTCCTAAGAATAAAGTACATTTTAATCACTAGATCTTGGAATAAAAATAATTTCCACAATCGGATGTGTTTAAAAAAAAAAATGTTCCTGTGCTGAGATCATTCTAAAAAAGTGTCCCTGCTATGTACTGAGTAATGGTTGGTATCTCACCAAGCAGGAACATGGTCTGATCATACCACAAAAGAGTATACAGACAGGACAGCACTAAACAAATCAATTGCGGAGCTTATTTTTATTCCAAGACCAATTAATTAAAATGACCTTTGTTCTTGGTAAAACTCTTAATTAAAGTCCCAACAGGTAAGGGCCAAGCAGAATTCCGATGACAAGCAATAGTCTGTAAGCCGATGCCAAAACATGTCCAGTAATGGGTAGTAGACATGATGCGATAACCTGGTAGGCTGTGTAGGCCTGGCTGTGCGGTACAAGGCCAAGATCATATAAATATGGGACTTCTCACGACAAATTGAGGATTTAAGTGTCTCAAAGTAGCTCCGAGCACTCGTTCAAATCATGAACTGACTCCATTGCCATGTGCAATTAGGCACAATTAGAACTTGAACTCCCTCATCTACAAAATGGACAAGACTACAACAGGCTGCATTTTCCCCACACAGTAAATAGAAGTATGGAAAATAGCGCTTGTGGTTCGATGAGCAGAATTCCAAAATACGTTTTTAAAGAGCAACATATCCAAAAAGACAGTCGTTTCTAGACAGTGCCACCAAATGTAGGTAGGTACTCATATGCTAGGTGTACATCGAGTCCGTGCACTTAGCCCACAGTATACATCGGGAGCTTTTCTGTACATAAAATATTGTCATTCACAACTTGAAGTTCAAAAGTGTGTTCTTCAGCCCTAGTCTGGTCGTAAAGGTTTTCCATACCGTTTAATAATAATAATAATCTTTATTTATATAGCGCCAACATATTCCGCAGCGCTTTACAGTTTAACAGTTTCAAACACAACAGTTGTAAGTAACAACGTTAACAATACAATAATTAAAGCAAAATAAGACGACCCTGCTCGTGAGAGCTTACAATCTACAATGAGGTGGGGGAGATACAAAGTACAGGTGTGTATATACAATGGTGTATTTACAATGATGGTCCAGCCATCTTGAGGGAGTGAGGGAGGGATGGAGAGTGAATGTGCTACACACGCACACTTACACCTAGAATGACTTTCATTAGTGAACGTGATAGGCCGCTCTGTGTTTTGAGGGAGTGCCTAAAATGTGCAAGTTGCGGGTGGTCCTAATTTCTTGCGGTAAAGCATTCCAGAGGATTGGCGCAGCGCGGGAGAAGTCTTGGAGTCGGGAGTGGGAGGTACGGATTAGTGCAGAAGTTAGTCGAACGTCGTTTTGCAGAGCGCAGCGATCGGCTAGGCCGATAGACGGAAATAAGGGAGATGTAGAAGGGTGCTGCACTGTGGAGAGCTTGGTGGGTGAGAACAAGTACTTTGAATTGGATCCTGTAGTGAATGGGCAGCCAGTGTACAGTCATGGACAAAAGTTTTGAGAATGACACAAATATTAATTTTTACAAAGTCTACTGCTTCACTTTTTCTAATGGCAATTTGCATATACTCCAGAATGTTATAAAGAGTGATCAGCTTAACAGCAATTACTTGCAAAGTCAATATTTGGCTAGAAAATGAACTTTATCCCCCAAAACACATTTCAACATCATTGCAGCCCTGCCTTAAAAGGACCAGCTAACCTCTTTTCAGTGATTGCTCCATTAACACAGGTGTGGGTGATGATGAGGATATGGCTGGAGATCAATCTGTCATGATTAAGTAAGAATGACACCACGGGACACTTTAAAAGGAGGCTGGTGCTTGGCATCATTGTTTCTCTTCTGTTAACCATGGTTATCTGTAAAGAAACACGTGCAGTCATCATTGCAATGCACAAAAATGGCCTAACAGGGAAGAGTATCGCAGCTAGAAAGATTGCACCTCAGTCAACAATCTATCGCATCATCAAGAACTTCAAGGAGAGAGGTTCCATTGTTGCCAAAAAGGCTCCAGGGCGCCCAAGAAAGACCAGCAAGCGCCAGGATCGTCTCTTAAAAGTGTTTCAGCTGCGGGATCGGGCTACCAGCAGTGCAGAGCTTGCTCAGGAATGGCAGCAGGCAGGTGTGAGTGCATCTGCACGCACTGTGAGGCGGAGACTCTTGGAGCAAGGCCTGGTCTCAAGGAGGGCAGCAAAGAAGCCACTTCTCTCCAGAAAAAACATCATGGACAGACTGATATTCTGCAAAAGGTACAGGCAGTGGACTGCTGAGGACTGGGGTAAAGTTATTTTCTCTGATGAATCCCCTTTTCAATTGTTTGGGACATCAGGAAAACGCCTCATTTGGAGAAGACAAGGTGAGCGCTACCACCAGTCTTGTCTCATGCCAACTGTTAAGCATCCTGAAACCATTCATGTGTGGGGTTGCTTCTCAGCCAAGGGAATCGGCTCTCTCACAGTCTTGCCTAAAAACACAGCCATGAATAAAGAATGGTACCAGAATGTCCTCCAAGAGCAACTTCTCCCAACCCTCCAAGAGCAGTTTGGCGATCAACAATGCCTTTTCCAGCATGATGGAGTACCTTGCCATAAAGCAAAGGTGGTAACTAAATGGCTCAGGGAACAAAACAGAGATTTTGGGTCCATGGCCTGGAAACTCCCCAGATCTAATCCCATTGAGAACTTGTGGTCAATCATCAAGAGACGGGTGGTCAAACAAAAACCTAAAAATTCTGACAAAATGAAAGCATTGATTGTGCAAGAATGGACTGCTATCAGTCAGGATTTGGTCCAGAAGTTGATTGAGAGCATGCCAGGGAGAATTGCAGAGGTCCTGAAGAAGAAGGGTCAACACTGCAAATATTGACTTGCTGCATTAACTCATTCTAACTGTCAATTTAAGCTTTTGTTACTCATATGTTTGCAATTATATTTCTGTCTGTGATAAAAACATCTGTCAAACACACATAAAAACCAGAGGGCAGTAGATCATGTGAAAATATAATATTTGTGTCATTCTCAAAACTTTTGGCCATGACTGTAATGACTGGTGAAGAGAGGACACGTCTGAGTACCGATTAGCCAGATGGACGACCCTGAATGCTGCATTAAGGATAGACTGGAGAGGGGAAAGTCGAGTAAGGGGGAGGCCAAATAGAGCGTTACAGTAGTCCAGGCGGGAGTGGATCAGGGCGACAGTGAGGGTTTTTTTTGTTTCTATGGTGAGAATGGGTCGGATTCTAGAGATGTTCTTTAGGTGTAAGTGGCAAGAGCGGGCAAGAGATTGTATATGGGAGGTGAAGGAGAGATTGGTGTCAAACATAACACCCAGATAGCGCGCCTGCTGCCGGGGTGTTATTATGGTGCCGCCCACAAAGAGGGAAATGTCAGATTAAAGGGAGGTCCATAGACGGCGGGAGCAGAAGAAGATCCGTTTTGGATAGGTTGAGTTTCATGTAGAGAGCGGACATGATATTGGATACTGCAGAGAGACAGTCACTGGCATTCTGTAGTACAGCTGGGTAATGTCAGGGGATGACGTGTATAGTCGTGTCATCAGCATAAAGATGGTACTGAAAGCCAAATCTGCTGATGGTCTGTCCAACTGGGGCCGTGTAGAGAGAGAAGAGAAGGCATGGCAGAGAACTACTGCAAAGAAACATGGACCACGCGGTGTAAGTTTCTGTACAATGGGCCCCTGTGGTGGAGGGATGACTCGGCAATGGCATCCATCTGGATCGTGGCTACTGTATGGAGCCTTAAGGTATGTGAACGACATTGGGAACACATTTTATGTGCACCTAGCCTTAGCAACACAGACAAACACAATAATAAGAATTCTCAACTTGGGTAGACTGCACAACCCTCACTCCCGGCCTTGACAAACTCTAGATCAGAGCCATCAGATGAGCTGGGGTCAACCAACAGGGGTTTTATGACTTGGACAATACATCAATTTTTAGTTAGAAAGTCCCTTTGGACTAGATCAACACAGGGTATCAGGCGGCTGGGCCCCACAATGACCAGTTGTAGCCTCTGCGAGAATTTAGCAGCAATCATAATACCTTCTAGCACCACCACAGGGAAAAGGAAGCATTGCACAGGTTATATAGAAATCAATGTGCTATCTGTAGACCCCAGATCCTACAGCACAAGAGATGTTCTTCATAGTCACTACCTGCTCTGGAGAAGAAATGAAGGTCCTGACAGTCTAGTGACTCTTCACAGCAGTAAATGAATCGTGTACTGAATCCTAATGGAGGGTAAACCACACAGGATTCAGCTCTGCTTATCGATTCCAGTGATTGTCATGTGCCCACTAGTCTCAGTCACATCTCACAATCTCATATTGAGAAAAGCAGCCGAGACTCTAGTTGGCACATGATTGCAAATTGCTACTTGTGGCCACATAATGACGGCTGGAACCAGCAACCGCAGCTGAATCCTAGTTGTGTGTACATTATCCACTGTTAGAATTTTAGAATATGGCAAGTCGCAGCTCACCAAAGATTTGCAAAGGATTCTGATAGCAAAAAATCTTAAGCAAAAACTTTAAAGGGTATGTTTCACACTGTGTGCAATTCTTCTTCCAACTGACTTGGTAGACCCGTTTGGAATATTTCAAAGGCTGAAATACCCAAAGAGTTGACATGTCGTCCTCCCACCCCAAGCCGAAAAAAGTCACCTAAAAATAAAACAGTGTCATGCGCACTACTGATTGCCATTGAAATCAACAGACATACCCAGTATATAGGTTTTAGGAACAGCTTCATTTATGAAAAATCAATGAGAGCAATACTAACAGTAATATCTCGAATGACTAAAGACGCATATTACAAGGGAAAGAACATGTGACTACACCCGATCGTAGGTTATAGATAAAGGACAGTCCAAAGTGTAAGGCAAATAGTCTATCCTGCAATTCCCATAACTAGAATTACCTGGGTTATGCTCACATACCTCCGTATGGACTTACCATGGACTGTGAATTTACAGGTGACCAGACCGGAGTCACAAGATGCAGATCTGCCATTAGCGAGTCCACATATAATATACAGGGCACCACAGAACACAACATCACTGTAGTCTGTTACATAGAAATAAAAAGAGCAGCGTCCCAGCTGGATTAACACGTTGGTCCTCAGGGCTTGATCTCTTTCTTTTACATGGAAAGATTCTGGTTTTAGTGGAGAACTGGCCTTAGATCATGGGCCCAAATGCAAGATCTGGTACCAAGTTTCCCCCAATTACCATACATTATCTATGGTCCCGCTGTCTGGTGGCATTCTTCAGGCCCCAAGGCCCAACATCTCTCCATATCCATGTCCTACTGCTGAGCAACCAATAAAATCAGTACATTTCAGGCTACCCAGCTAAGAACAAAAACGGACTAGCCATCCACCGCTTGCTGAAAACAATCCCTGCATGTCACCAGTAACACCTCAGTTCCCTGTACGAATGTTACTAGAGAGTAACTGGGGCACAGGAACCACTTCATTATACCAAATGCCAAATTCATCAGCGTGGACAATGACCTCTTCCTGAGGGCCTCACTATCAAACGGAATCAATCCCAGTGGCCCTATAAACCCTAGGCCTTCTTCACACATCCATATAAAACAAAAATTAAAAACCGGTACCGGCGCAATCAGTCTTTACCATCGGTGTGTCGCCCGCGTGTCCGTCTTTACCATCGGTGTGTCGCCCGTGCCCCGTGTCCGTCTTTACCATCGGTGTGTCGCCCGCGATGTCCGTCTTTAACATCGGTGTTGTGTCGCCCGCGTGGTGCCCGTCTTTACACTATGGTGTGTCGCCCGCGTGTCCGTCTTTACCATCGATGTGTTGCCCGTGTGTCGTCTTTACCATTGGTGTGTCGCCCACGTGTCCGTCTTTACCATCGGTGTGTCGCCTCGTGTCCGTCTTTACCATCGGTGTGTATTGCCCGCGTGTCCGTCTTTACCATCGGTGTGTCGCCTGCGTGTCCGTCTTTGCCATCGGTGTGTCGCCCATATGTCAGTCTTTACCATTGGTGTTTCGCCCATGTGTCCATCTTTACCATCGGTGTGTCGCCCACGTGTCCATCTTTACCATCGGTGTGTCTCCCACGTGTCCATCTTTACCATCGGTGTGTCGCTGCCCACGTGTCCCATTCTTTACCATCGGTGTGTCACCCATGTGTCCATCTTTACCATTATTTATTTATATAGCGCCATTGATTCCATGGTGCTGTACATGAGAAGGGGTTACATACAGATTACAGATATCACTTACAGTTAACAACTAACAATCACAGACTGATACAGAGGGGAGAGGACCCTGCTCTTGTGGTCTTATATTCTACAGGATGGTGGGGAAGATGACAGTAGGTTGGGGGGTTGCAGCAGCTCTGCTGTTGGTGAGGCGGTAGCTCTGGTAGTGGTGAGGAGGCAGCGGGGTCATTGAAGGCTGTAAGCTTTCCTGAAGAGGTGGGTTTTCAGGTTCCGTCAGTGTCATTCGTCTGTTGTTTTTACCATTAGTGTGTCATCCGTGTGTCGTTTTTACCATCAGTGTGTCATCCGTGTGTGGTTTTTACTATCAGTGTGTCATCCGGGTGTCATTTTTACCATCAGGGTGTCATCCGGGTGTTGTGTTTACCATCAGTGTGTCATCCGTGTGTGGTTTTTACTATCAGTGTGTCATCCAGGTGTCATTTTTACCATCAGGGTGTCCTGTTTACCATCAGTGTCATCCGTGTGTCATTTTTACTATCGTGTGTCATTTTTACTATCAGTGTGTCATCCGGGTGTCATTTGTCATTTTTACCATCAGTGTGTCGTTTTTACCATCAGTGTGTCATCCATGTGTCGTTTTTACCATCATTGTGTCATCCGGGTGTCATTTTTACCATCAGTGTGTCATCCATGTGTCGTTTTTACCATCATTGTGTCATCCGGGTGTCATTTTTACCATCAGTGTGTCATCGGTGTCGTTTTTACCATCAGTGTGTCATCCGGTGTCATTTTTACCATCAGTGTGTCATCCGTGTGTCATTTTTAAAATCAGTGTGTCATCAGTGTGTCGTTTTTTACCATCAGTGTGTCATCCGGGTGTCGTTTTTACCATCAGTGTGTCATCCGTGTGTCGTTTTTACCATCAGTGTGTCATCCGTGTGTCGTTTTTAGTATCAGTGTGTCATCCGGGTGTCGTTTTCACCATCAGTGTGTCATCCGTGTGTCGTTTTTACCATCAGTGTGTCATCCGTGTGTCGTTTTTACCATCAGTCATCAGTGCTTCTCCTCTCCATTGCACTGATAACACGGTCAGGACACTGATGCCATCCATGTACTGTACGTGTTTTTCACGGACACATAGACTTGTCATCTGTGCTGCTGGAATATGACGGACATGTCTCCATGGGTTTTGCATGGAGACGCAGTCCGTGTAAAAATATGGACATGTGCATTGCAACATAGGTTATAATGGGCAACTGTGGTATTCGTGAAAAAAAATTGATGCCACACGTACTGGAAAGACGGACGTGTGAAGAAGGCTGTACAGGTGCGACGATCTGAGACATTATGGCTTATGGACAGTATTGGATACTTGTATGTCCCAGTAATAATGGGAATAGAGACCACCTATGATCGCCCCCCAGACAGCACAGGTCTGTACACCTGGCTATCTCCGCTGTAAGAAATGCCCCATGCTGGCACTGATGTAAGGTGGAGCCCATATGGCGGTAGAGGGCATTATTAGCGCCTCCGTCTGCCATCTCCTGCCCGTACACTTCTTTTCTCGCACGTACAGTCCCGGCCGCTCACTGGTGCTCACTCAGTGGTCGGGCAGCGTTTCCGTATCTACCGCCAGTGTTGAGTACGTGACTCCCACAGGGGCAGACACGACGGACGCCGCCTCCACAGGGGCAGACACGACGGACGCCGCCTCCACAGGGGAAGACACGACGGACGCCGCTCCACAGGGGAAGACACGACGGACGGCGCCTCCACAGGGGAAGACACGACGGACGGCGCCTCCACAGGGGCAGACACGACGGACGCCGCCTCCACAGGGGCAGACACGACGGACGCCGCCTCCACAGGGGAAGACACGACGGACGCCGCCTCCACAGGGGAAGACACGACGGACGGCGCCTCCACAGGGGAAGACACGACGGACGGCGCCTCCACAGGGGCAGACACGACGGACGGCGCCTCCACAGGGGCAGACACGACGGACGCCGCCTCCACAGGGGCAGACACGACGGACGCCGCCTCCACAGGGGCAGACACGACGGACGCCACCTCCACAGGGGCAGACACGACGGACGCCGCCTCCACAGGAGCAGACACGACGGACGCCGCCTCCACAGGGGCAGACACGACGGACGCCGCCTCCACAGGGGCAGACACGACGGACGCCGCCTCCACAGGGGCAGACACGACGGACGCCGCCTCCACAGGGGCAGACACGACGGACGCCGCCTCCACAGGGGCAGACACGACGGACGCCGCCTCCACAGGGGCAGACACGACGGACGCCGCCTCCACAGGGGCAGACACGACGGACGCCGCCTCCACAGGGGAAGACACGACGGACGCCGCATCCACAGGGGCAGACACGACGGACGGCGCCTCCACAGGGGCAGACACGACGGACGGCGCCTCCACAGGGGCAGACACGACGGACGCCGCCTCCACAGGGGCAGACACGACGGACGCCGCCTCCACAGGAGCAGACACGACGGACGCCGCCTCCACAGGGGCAGACACGACGGACGCCGCCTCCACAGGGGCAGACACGACGGACGCCGCCTCCACAGGGGCAGACACGACGGACGCCGCCTCCACAGGGCAGACACGACGGACGCCGCCTCCACAGGGGCAGACACGACGGAAGCCGCCTCCACAGGGGCAGACACGACGGAAGCCGCCTCACAGGGGCAGACACGACGGAAGCCGCCTCCACAGGGGCAGACACGACGGAAACCGCTTACACAGGGGCAGACACGATGGCACTGCACCACGGCTCACAGGATCGTACCCTGGGGTCACATTGCAGCCCCTCACCTACCGCTGGGGTACAGAACTGTGACCTGCCACATCGGCCATCTCTGCTCACCCTAGTACCAGTGCAGCACCAGCTGTGACCTCACACCAGCACCACTGCACAGGCCCCCAGCATCCACAGCCTCCATCATGAGCAGCGCAGCCAGGTACTGGGGAACGTCACAGCACAGACTGAGGCCAATGGCCCACTGCGGAGTATCACTGCCATCCCAGTGACATCACGCCTCACATGACGTCACCAGCCGTCCAGGTGACTTACCACTTGGTATCGGTTGGCAGCCTGGAGATGATCCATGACCCGCAGAGCCGGCGCTGGCCGTGTCGCCCCCGCTTCCTGGTCGCTTCCCGTCCGGTTTCCTGTGCGGGATCCGACGCCTCCTCTCCTAGCTGTCACCTGTACACAGCGATCACCAGCGCCGCACTGGAATCCTCCGCTAAGGTCTGCACTGCCCCCGTGGTTACCTCCGCCCCGCCTACAGGGCGTGCCAGACGCATGGGGCGTGGCTTCAGTTACTATGGCGTCACTGTAAAAACTCTGGAAATTCCGGATCTACGTCAGCACGTTTCTCACGTCACCAGATACCTAGTGGGGGAAAAACCTGTACTGTAAGCAGGTTACTGAGGTGGTAGCGCGGTGTACATCCATGTGAGGAGCTCACGTGTCACCTGGTGACCTATCAGGTCGTGGCTTATATTTTCCAAACGGCTTTTAATAAAACGAAAGGAATGATTTGATTGGTTGCCATAGGCAACTGCTCCATATTTCTTTGCCTCCAGCTTAGTTGAATGTCCCAGTCACTGCCACACTGACTGTGACTACTTGGCTCCGTACACACTTGTCACCCGGCTGTCTGTGTCTTTGACAGCCGCCTGCAGGTTCCCAGGCCATGCCCCTTCTGGCTGGCAGTCTGGGAGCGCTCCCCTTTCTCCATGATGATGGCGCCTGATGGCAGCGCAGTGTCGTCCCTGGATGGCGGTTCATGCAGTCGTTATTCCTGTACTGATCACCAACACTTTCCCATCATTTCCTTTCAGCCCTCTTGGGGTCATCACACCAGACCTCATGCAGCGGTGATTTCACACAATATTCTCTTTACTTTCCAAATGAAGACCCCCGTAACCAGTGCGGACCGCACCGTTTCCCCATGACCAGTAACATTCCCTCTTTATTCATACATGCAGGTTTTAGAGCTCTACATTTTTCTCATTAAGATCATTTTTTCTGATATCACGGGGATGTAAAGAGAAAAAGGGCCGTAGATAGACAGTATATATATATACACACGTTTCCCCCGGTCACGTCTTTACTTGATGGTTTTCTTCTTATCTTGTGTTATGATTTGTGGGCGATCGCCCTGGGTACGGAGCGCTGTTCCTGGCCATAATAGGGAAGCGGCTTGCAGCTGCCATGTGCAGAAAAAGGCAGATCCACGCCCCAGATTAGAGGGAGACAGTAGGGTCTACCAAGGTCCTGAATTGGATAGTGGTGCCCTGAGAAGCTGTGGCCCTCCAGGTACCACACTTGGAGTTGGTGATGACCGGTCTGCAATGGCTGAGACCAGGCTATGGTCAGCGACAGGGACTAAATCTGGCAATGCCTGTTGTCCTGAACTTTTCCTGGTTGTAGTAAAGAACCATCTTGTTACTGGCCTGTACTATTAGCTAGTGTTTTATTTGTAATTTGCCTTTTATGTGCAGCCAAGCTCAGAATGCCTCTACACCTTTTTAAAAGGGAACCAGAGAGCTGATCCGTACTTGCTGTCTGATCCACGAGCAGCATGTCTCTGGCGCTGACTGCACAATTTAGCCATATTACTTTAACATAGTTGAATAGAAAGTAGTTTAACCCCTTCACCCCCAAGGGTGGTTTGCACGTTAATGACCGGGCCAATTTTTACAATTCTGACCACTGTCTCTTTATGAGGTTATAACTCTGGAACGCTTCAACGGATCTTCGCGATTCTGAGATTGTTTTCTCGTGACATATTGTACTTCATGTTAGTGGTAAAATTTCTTCCATATAACTTGCATTTATTTATGAAAAAAATGCAAATATGGCAAAAATTTTGAAAATTTTGCAATTTTCAAACTTTGAATTTTTATTCCCTTAAAACAGAGAAATATGTCACACAAAATAGTTAAGAAATAACATTTCCCACATGTCTACTTTACATCAGCACAATTTTGGAAACAAAATTTTTTTTTGTTAGGAAATTATAAGGGTTAAAAGTTGACCAGCGATTTCTCATTTTTACAACAAAATTTACAAAGCCATTTTTTTTCGGGACCACCTCATATTTGAAGTCACTTTGAGGGGTCTATTATAGCAGAAAATACTCAAAAGTGACACCATTCTAAAAACTACACCCCTCAAGGTACTCAAAACCACATTCAAGAAGTTTATTAACCCTTCAGGTGCTTCACAGGAGCTGAAGCAACATGGAAGGAAAAAATTAACATTTTACTTTTTAGTCACAAAAATGATCTTTTACAAACATTTTTTTTATTTTCACAAGGGAAAAAGGAGAAAAAGGACTGATAAAGTTGTTGTGCAATTTCTCCTGAGTACGCCGATACCCCATATGTGAGGGAAAACCACTGTTTGGGCACACGGCAGAGCTCGGAATGGAAGGAGCGCAGTTTGACTTTTCCAAACCAAAATTGGCTGGAATTGAGAACGGACGCCATGTCGCGTTTGGAGAGGCCCCGATGTGCCTAAACAGTGGAAACCCCCCACACGTGACCCCATTTTGGAAACTAGACCCCCTAAGGAACTTATCTAGATGTGTGGTGAGTAGTTTGAACCCTCAAGTGCTTCACGCAAGTTTGTAATGTAGAGCCGTGAAGAAAAAAAATCATATTTTTTCCACAAGCATGATGTTTTAGTCCCCAAATTTTTATTTTCCCAAGGGTAAGAGGAGAAATTGGACCACAAAAGTTGTTGTCCAACATGTCCTGAGTACGCTGATACCCCATATGTGGGGGGGAACCACTGTTTGGGCGCACGGCAGGGCTTGAAAGGGAAGGAGCGCCGTTTGACTTTTCCAAACCAAAATTGGCTGGAATTGCGAACGGACGACATGTCGCGTTTGGAGGGCCCCTGATGTGCCTAAACAGTGGAAACCCCCCACATGTGACCCCATTTTGGAAACTAGACCCCCTAGGAACTTATCTAGATGTGTGGTGAGCACTTTGAACCCTCAAGTGCTTCACGCAAGTTTGTAATGTAGAGCCGTGAAGAAAAAAAATCATATTTTTTCCACAAACATGATGTTTTAGTCCCCAAATTTTATTTTCCCAAGGGTAAGAGGAGAAATTGGACACAAAAGTTGTTGTCCAACATGTCCTGAGTACGCTGATACCCCATATGTGGGGGGGAACCACTGTTTGGGCGCAAGGCAGGGCTCGAAAGGGAAGGAGCGCCGTTGACTTTTCCAAACCAAAATTGGCTGGAATTGCGAACGGACGCCATGTGCGTTTGGAGGGCCCCTGATGTGCCTAAACAGTGGAAACCCCCCACATGTGACCCCATTTTGGAAACTAGACCCCCTAAGGAACTTATCTAGATGTGTGGTGAGCACTTTGAACCCTCAAGTGCTTCACGCAAGTTTGTAATGTAGAGCCGTGAAGAAAAAAAATCATATTTTTTCCACAAACATGATGTTTTAGTCCCCAAATTTTTATTTTCCCAAGGGTAAGAGGAGAAATTGGACCACAAAAGTTGTTGTCCAACATGTCCTGAGTACGCTGATACCCCATATGTGGGGGGGAACCACTGTTTGGGCGCACGGCAGGGCTCGAAAGGGAAGGAGCGCCGTTTGATTTTCCAAACCAAAATTGGCTGGAATTGCGAACGGACGCCATGTCGCGTTTGGAGGGCCCCTGATGTGCCTAAACAGTGGAAACCCCCACATGTGACCACATTTTGGAAACTTGACCCCCTAACGAACTTATCTAGGTGTGTGGTGAGCACTTTGAACCCCCAAGTGTTTTCACTAACGTTTATAATGCCCTGGCGTGAAAAAAAAATATATTTTTTTTTTCCACAAAAGTGATGTTTTTAGTCCCCAATTTTTTATTTTCCCAAGGGTAAGAGGAGAAATTGGACCCCAAAAGTGGTTGTCCAATTTGTCCTGGTACGCTGATACCCCATATGTTGGGGGGATACACTGTTTGGGCACACGGCAGGGCTCGGAAGGGAAGCAGTGACGTTTTGGAATGCAGACTTTGATGGAATGGTCTGCGGGCGTCATGTCCGTAGCAGAGCCCCTGATGTGCCTAAAACAGTGGAAACCCCCCACATGGACCCCATTTTGGAAACTAGACCCCTAAGGAACTTATCTAGGTGTGTGGTGAGCACTTTGAACCCCAAGTGTTTCACTAAAGTTTATAATGCCCTGGCGTTGAATAAAAAAAAAAAAAAAAATTTCCACAAATATGATGTTTTAGTCCCCAATTTTTATTTTCCCAAGGGTAACAGGAGAACTTGGACCACAAAAGTTGTTGTCCAATTTGTCCTGAGTACGCTGATACCCCATATGTTGGGGGGAACCACTGTTTGGGCGCATGGCAGGGCGCAGAAGGGAAGCAGTGACGTTTTGGAATGCAGACTTTGATGGAATGGTCTGCGGGCAATCATGTTCCGTTAGCAGAGCCCCTCATGTGCCTAAACAGTGGAAACCCCCACAAGTGACCCCATTTTGGAAACTAGACCCCCTAATGAACTTATCTAGGTGTGTGGTGAGCATTTTGAACCCCAAGTGTTTCACTAAAGTTTATAATGCCCTGGCGTGAATAAAAAAAATAAAAAATTTCCACAAATATGATGTTTTAGTCCCCAATTTTTTATTTTCCCAAGGGTAACAGGAGAAATTGGACCACAAAAGTTGTTGTCCAATTTGTCCTGAGTACCTGATACCCCATATGTGGGGGAAACCACTGTTTGGGCGCATGGCAGGGCGCAGAAGGGAAGCAGTGACGTTTTGGAATGCAGACTTTGATGGAATGGTCTGCGGGCGTCATGTTCCGTTAGCAGAGCGCCTCATGTGCCTAAACAGTGGAAACCCCACAAGTGACCACATTTTCGAAACTTAGACCCCCTAAGGAACTTACCTAGGTGTGTGGTGAGCATTTTGAACCCCCAAGTGTTTCACTAAAGTTTATAATGCCCAGGTGTAAAAATAAAAAATCCTACTTTTATCCTCACAAAAATGATGTTTTAGTCCCCAATTTTTTATTTTCCCAAGGGTAAGAGGAGAAATTGGACACCAAAAATTGTTGTCCAATTTGTCCTGAGTACACTGGTGCCCCATATGTGGGAAAAAACTGTTTGGGCACAAGTCGGGGCTCAGAAGGGAAGTCGTGACGTTTTGGAATGCAGACTGATGGAATGGTCTGCGGGCGTCATGTTCCGTTTGCAGAGCTCCTGATGTGCCTAAACAGTAAAAAAAAACCACAAGTGACATAATTTTGGAAAGTAGACTCCCAAGGAACTTTTTCTAAATGTGCCCCCCTTCTGGAACAATAATCTTTCCTGTAAAGTAAATTAGTAGTGCATTGAGGTGTGGTACAATTTGAAACAATCCTTCATACACAGGCCAGGTTTTTCGGGGCAGGTGTCGCATTGGTAAGTGGTGTCCTTGCGTATTCCCCTTTTGTAACACACTCGGCACCTTTTTTTGCGGCTTACCTTTGCTTCCAGTTGGCGGGACCACCCCGGGAAATGCTGACCTGGTATGATACGAGCACCTTCAGTTCCAGAAGTACTGGGGCCCGCTGTTTCCTGAGCGCCAAACATCAGGGCCTTAACCACTACCTCCTGGAAATGAAGGTACGTCGTATCGCTGTTGCGTGCACATCGTGACAGCAGGAAAGCGTTGAGCATTGCCATTTGGACGATGTGCACGGACAGCTTCTTGTACCACACCTTGGCCTTTCTCAAAGCACTGTACGGTTGGAGGAGTTGATCAGAGAGATCAACACCCCCCATGTATTTATTTACCCCCGTCACAGTCCGGTTTGCGGACTGTGTAGAGGTACCCGTACAGTGCTGAGGGCGCTGCCATCACCTGTATTGGTGGTCAAGAGAAGGACATCCCTCTTGTCCTTGTACTTGACCACCAACAGGTGGTGCTACATTGGGCTCTGCTCTCACCCTTTCTGAGATCTGCCCAAGTAGCGTCTTCGGGAGGCTCTCTGATTTTTGCGGACGGTACCGCAAGTGCGGTACCTCGCGCAGAGAGGGGATTTGTAGTGGGGACGCTGGAATAAAAGTTATCGGTGTAAAGGTGATAACCTTTATCCAGCAGTTGGGTGCACCAAATCCCACACAATTTTCCCACTCACTCCAGGACGGGGGGACACTCAGGGGGTTCAATCATGGTGTCCTTTCCTTCGTAAAACTCTAAAGCTGTGCGTGTACCCTGAGGTACTCTCGCACAGCTTTAGAGTTTAATTCCGTACCTTGCCCTCTTGCTGGGCAGGTACTGGCGGAATCTGAGCCCTCCCTTAAAATGAACCAAGGACTCATCCACGCAGATGTCCCTTTGGGGCACGTACACTTCAGCAAAACTTTTTGCTGAAGTGTTCGATGACCGGCGAACTTTGAACAGACGGTCAAAGTTGGGGTCATTTTGTGGGGGACACTGTGCATTATCATTATAATGCAGGAATTTGTGGATGGCCTCAAAACGCGTCCGAGCATGACCATTCGGAACAGTGGAGTGTTGTATAAAATATCAACACTCCAATATTGCCGAAGTTCTGGCTTCTTCAGGATCCCCCTATGGAGGACGGGCCCCAAAACTGTTTCTTTTCACCTGCTTTTCAGGGGGCCTTTTTGGGGAAAATGATAAACACGGGTTTTTTCCCCCAAAAAACCCCCGAGCTTAAAAATTTTGTTTGCCCCACCACGGGTTAATAAAATCCTAAAAAAAAAAAAGACTTTGAAAAGTTTTTTTTGGGGGCCCCGTGGTGTAAAACTTGTTTCCCCTGATTCCCCAAAAAAAGGGGGAAAATCGTGGTCGTAATTTTCGGGGGGGGGGGTCCAGGGGGGGTAAAAAAAAGGGGTTTTGGTGGCATTTGGGGGGGGGATTTTGGGGGGGGGGGGGGAAAAAAAGGGGGGGAGGAAAGAAGGGAAAAGGGGTGAAGAATCTGAAAAGAAAAGAATGTGGACCCTTTCCCCCCGGGCTACAGTGTCGGGGGGAATTTAAAGGTATGCCTCTTCCCCCTAAAAAGCGTGTTGGGAAGAACGTGGGAGGGGACTTTTTTTTGTGAAGTGGTCTTTGTGGAACTTTATTTTTAACTGGGGGGTTTTTTTTTGTGTGTGGGGGGGGTAGTGGTTTTTTGCAAACTATGCTAAAAGGGAAAAAAACTAAAAGAAAAAAAAGAGATGGGAAAAAAATGCTGTGAAAAAAAGTCTAACCAGGGGGCCGAGCTCTGATAAGTGACGGTGTCACTTATAAAATTCCCCCGGGGGCCCCCGGGTTGTGCGCACAGGAGGGGCCCGGAAGGGAATTTGAAAAAAAAAAAAAACGGCGGGAAACGAGCTCTGATAAGTGCCCCGGGGTCACTTTCAAAGTTGGGGGCTGCCGGTTTGCGCACGGGAAAGGGCGGAAGGGGGAAAAAAAAAAAAAAAAAAAAAAAAAAAAAAAAGGCGGGGAACGAGTTTTGATAAGGACGGTGCCCTTTTTCAAAGTTCCGCGGCTGCCGGTGTCCCCCCCGGATGGCAAAAAGGGGAAGTAAAAAAAAAAAAAAAAAAAAAAGGCAGGAACGGCTCTGTTTAAGTGACCGGTGTCATTATCTTTTTCCCGCGGCTGTAGATGTGCGCACGGGAGGGGGGAAAAAGGGGAGTGAAAAAAAAAAAATGCAGGAACAAAATTTAAAAAGTGACGGTTCCTTATCAAATTTCCCCCGGTGTGGTGTGCGCCAGGAGTGGCGGAAAGGGGAGTGAAAAAAAAAAGGGGAAACGAGCTTTTGAAAAGTGACTGGTGTCACTTTAAAGTTCCGCGGCTGCGGGGGTGTGCGCACGGAGGGGGAAAAAGGGGAGTAAAAAAAAAAAACCCCCGCAGGAGCGAGCTTGATAAGTGACGGTGTCACTTTAAAAGTTCCGCGGTGCAGTTTTGTGCGAAAAGGAGTGGGGGAAAAGGGGGGAGTAAAAAAAAAAAAAAAACGGCGGGAACGAGCTTGATAATTTACCGGTGTCCTTATAAAATTTCCGCGGCTGCAGATGTGCCCCGGGGTGGGGGAAAAAGGGGGGTTTAAAAAAAAAAAAAATCCCGGAACGAGCTCTGATAAGTGACGGGTTTCCTTTTAAAAAAAAGTTCCCGGGCTGTGGATGTGCGCCAGGGGGGGCCCAGAAAGGGGAAAAGTGAAAAAAAAAAAAAAACGGGGGGGAAAACGAGTTTAAAAAGTGAGGGTTTTTCACTTATCAAATTTCCCGGGCGGTGCTGGAAGTGCGCCAAGGGTGGCGGAAAGGGGAAAAAAAAAAAAAAACAAAAACAGAGGAAGAGCTCTGATAATTTGACGGTGTCATTATAAATTTTTCCGCGGCTGTAGTTTTTGCGAAGGGAGGGGCGGGAAAGTGGTGTGAAAAAAAAAAAACTGCAGGAACGGCCTGATAGTGTGGTGTACTTATAAAAGGTTCGGGGTGAGATGTGCGAGGGAGTGGGGGGGGAAAGGGGGGTTTTGAAAAAAAAAAAAAACCCCCAGGAAACGAGCTTGATAAGTGACGGGTGTAAATTATCAAAGTTCCGCGGCGCTGGAAGTGCGACAGGGGGGGGAAAGGGGAAAAAAAAAAAAAAAAAAAAAAAAAAAAAAAAAACGGGCAGGAAGAGCTTGAAAAGTGGGGTGTATTTATCAAGTTCGCGGTGCTGGAAGTGCGAGGAGGGGGGTGCAAAAAAAAAACGGGCCGGGTGTTGTGGGGTGAACTGGTCACCATCAACGCTCGGGGCTGCTAAATGTGGGGCCAAGGGGGGGAAAGGGGGGGGGAAAGGGGAAGGGGGGGGGGGGGTGGGGGATTGGGGGGTCCAAAATCCTAAAAACCCGTTTTAGTCCTCTTTTTTCTTCCCCTTTTTTTTCTTCTTTTTTCTTTTTCAGGGAGGGTTTTTGGTTTTCACAGGCTTTGGGGGCCCAAAAAGGGCCGACAGGAGGGATTGGGTGTGGGCGCACTGCAGGAATTTCCCCGCAAGGTGAGGCCCCCGCAGGCGGTCAGACAGGTCAGATCCCGGGTTTTAGCCGGTCAAAAGAGCGGGACATCGCTGCTGGGGGCCCGTCATTTTGGGGGGCGATGATCCTCGATCCCACCAATCAGAGGGGACCCTTGTTTTTCCCCGGTTTTTGGCACGGTAGTAATCGGGCTCCCCGGGTCGATTCTAGGCAGGTCCCGGGGTCCCGGGGGGGAAAGGGGACGAGCGGTCCCCCGTGCTGTGCCCTGTGATTGGCGCGATGTCGATGACATCGAGCGCAAAAAAACGCGGGAGGGCCCCCCCCGGGGCCCGTTCCCCCGGGTCCCCCCCAGGACGGTGGTTTTTTGCACCGATTCCCCCCAGGTACAGGGAGGGCACAGGCGGATACACCCCCGGTGTGCCCCCCCCTTGGCGCGATTTGTTTTTGGGTCCCGGGGTTTGCGCCAATCCGGGGGGGGCTGCTCCCTTTTTTTGCCCCCGGCCCAGGTCGAGTAATCGGTACTCGATTTTTGCTGGGCTCACTGTTTCAGCCCCGGATTGGGGAAAAAAGTGAGAAAGGCTGCGTTGGCTGTTTGAATTAAAGCCAAACACCAGGGATGGGGGGGAAGGGGGGGGGGTTTGGGGGGGTTTTACAGACCCCGGGGGGTCCGGCGCCTTCTCCTGAGGTTAAAATGGGCGTTTTGGAATTTTAAAGCGTCATTGCGCCCTTTAAATGCAAAAGGGCGCATTAAAGGGTGGGCGTATATCCGTCCCCGGTCATACGGGGGCCCCGGGTCCCCCGGGGGGATTTGGGAGTTCCCATGGGAGTTTTTGGGGGTTTTTTTTTCGGGGGCGGGAAACCCCCTGGAAAAAACTTTTGGGGCAAGGTCGGCCCTGTGGCCCCTCCCCGCCCCTGCCCTTTAGTGAAAAGGGGGCTTTCCATACATTCCGCAAGGGGAAAAAGCCCTCACTGGCGGGGCGGCCGGGGGAAAATGCTTTGGGA
>JARQOD010000002.1:187517507-187542135 GCA_033576555.1 Oophaga sylvatica | reverse complement strand
ATG
Organism: Oophaga sylvatica; assembly: GCA_033576555.1. Lineage (NCBI taxonomy): Eukaryota > Metazoa > Chordata > Amphibia > Anura > Dendrobatidae > Oophaga > Oophaga sylvatica. The sequence goes on along the minus strand of JARQOD010000002.1, from coordinate 187,542,132 downwards.
TGAGGTCCAAAGCAGGATTGACTGAAGCGTCCATCCTGTGTCCTGGGGATGCAAAAAGGTTTGAATAAAGACCCTTGAACTGTTCCTGGATAGGAACCATTACAATGACACCTGACAGGATAGGGAGAAAATGGCATGGAAACAAAAGGTTGCCAGTGAGGGGGTCCTTGGAGGACCAGATAGAAAAAATGGCCTAACGAAGAGTGAAAGATTCTATCTTGTAAACGGAGGAGAAGATTTTTCTGAGCCAGGCGTCATTGATCATGGAGAACCATGCATTCGGAAAGAAAGGAGTCGGCCGTCAACATGAATAGGGATCCCAGATGTAGATGTCTTGTTATGTGGAGGAGAACCTGTTGGTTCTGGTACATGAAAACAGGGCTGGTTGCGTGGATGCTAGAATGGAGTCCTGTTATGAATATGCTAGAGCGGCTTCTGAGCTGGGGCTCCCTCCGGTGGTTGCTGAGGGTAATGAACTGATTAATGAATGGCCTTCAGCTGGCGCTGAATGGTAGCATATAAGTTACCTGATTTCCCAGCAGCCTTGCCGGTTATCAATTGTTCTTCTGGTCTTGCTTGAAGCACTGCTAGTTTCCTGCTCTACTTCAGATAAGTGTTTGCTGTTTTTTTTTTTCTCTTTTTATTTTCTCTGCTGGCTTGCTGCCCGCATGGACTGCAGCCTGTCCCCTTTTGGGTGTCTGGCGCTGCAATTGTGCTTAGTTTGTGTCTGCACTTTTACTTTTGCTCTTTTGTTACTTTTAATTTTCTTATTGTTACACCAGAGATCTGATTTAGGTGGAAGAGGTCGAGTGATCTCAGGTTTTTTGACAATCAGACGTGTTGGTATTTTTGTTAGGGTTTTTGTTGGATTGCAGTCAGAATTCTTTCCTGTACTTTTCTGTCTAGACAGATTGGGCCCCAGCGTTTGCTCATTCTATTTTCTGTCTGTGTCCGAGCTTTCTTCTTGTCTAACCGCCATTACATGTTTGGGGGCTTCCTATTTCTTTGGGGACCTGCTCCGGGGCAGATAGCTTTCATCTTCTGCCTTTAGGTGTAGTTATCTCTCAGGCTGTGACGAGGCATCTAGGATCAACGTAGGAATGCTCCACGGCTACCTCTAGTTGTGTGGTTAGTTCAGGTTACTGCAATCCAATAGGTTCCAGCCTCTCTGGTGTATTACCGCTTTTGCTATTTTTTTGCCATTTCTCCTCAGTTACCGAAACATAACAGTATACCGGCCAAAACTGAAATTATATGGTACTCAACAGAAGGGAAAAATAGTAAAAAAGGAAAAGAAAAAAGGGTTGTCAGAAAATTTTTTTTCTCTGTTTGTTGCATTTTTTCCTCTTTTCTCTGGGTGCTGAGGAGGAATTTTTTATTTTTTTTCTCTCAATGGAGTTTGCACAGTTTGTCTGGCCGTGTGGATCAGCTTGCCATGAGGTTCGGAGTATTGCTACCTATCTTGCTGGTTGCCATTGTGGAACCTAGGATCCCCATGCCAGATTGTTTTTTGGGGGATCGATCTAAATTTCTGAATTTCAAAAATAACTGTAAGTTGTTTTTTGCCTTAAGGCCTAAGTCCTCAGGGAACGCGGCACAGCAGGTTCAAATTGTCATCTCCCTGCTGCGTGGCGACCCTCAGGATTGGGATTTTTCCCTGACTCCTGGGGATCCTGTTTTTGAATGATATGATGTATTTTTTCAAGCTCTGGGTTATTGTACGATGAACCTAATGTCACTGATCAAGCTGAAAAAGCCTTGTTGGCATTAAATCAGGGCTTGAGGACGCTGAGTTGTACTGTCAGATTCCGAAGGTGGGCAGTCCTGACCAAATGGAATGATCATGCTTTGGCAGCCCTTTTTCGAAAGGGTCTGTCAGAAAAAGTAAAGGATGTTATGTGGGATTCCCTGTTCCCTCTGGTCTCAATGATTCTATGTCTTTGGCTATTCAAATTGACAGACGTTTGCGTGAGCGCAGAGGTATGCGTGAGATAGTGTTGCCTTGTGAGTCAGCTCCTGAGCCCATGCAGTGTGATGGAGTGACTTCTGGGACTCAGCTCATGAGTTTCGTAAGCGCAATGGGTTATGTTTCTACTGTGGTGACGCTTCCCATGCTATCTCTGTCTGCCCTAAGCGGGAAGACGTTTTGCACGCTCGTTGTCTTGGTAGTGCTCAGACTAAATTTCTGTTGACTGTTACCCTGATTTGCTCCCTGTCCACATTTTCTGCTCAGGCTTTTGTGGATTCAGGAGCAGCTATTAACCTGATGGATTTTGACTTTGCCAAACGTTGTGGGTTTCCCATGATACCCCTGCGGAAGTCTATTCCCCTACTGGGCATTGATTCTACTCCTTTGGCGGAGAATAAACCCCAGTTTTCTACTCAGGTGATAATGAGGGTTGAACCAGATCATCAGGAGAGTTGCAAATTTCTGGAGCTGCATAATCTGCATGACATTATTGTACTAGGTTTCCCTTGGTTACAGTCTCATAATCCTGTTTTGGATTGGAAATCTGTGTCTGTGACCAGTTGGGGCTGCCAATGTGTTAATACTGACACTCCTGTTTTTCTGCCTCTCCCCAGTCTCAGGATGTCCCTGACTTTTTGACTGATTTTTCTGATGTGTTTAGTGAAAGTAAATCTGCATCCTTGCCCCCTCACAGGAGCTACGATTGCGCTATTGAATTAGTGCCTGGTGGTAAATTTCCTAAAGGTCGCCTTTTTAATTTATCTGTACCTGAATATGATGCTATGCGATCTTATATCAAGGAGTCATTGGAGAAGGGTCATATCAGACCATCCTCTTCACCCTTGGTGCCGGTTTTTTCTTTGTGGCCAAAAAGGATGGTTCATTGAGGCCGTGTATTGATTATTGACTACTGAATAAGATCACTGTTAAATATCAATATCCGTTACCTTTGATTTCTGACCTATTTTTCAGAGTGAAAAGTGCTAGTTGGTTTACCAAGCTTGACCTCAGGGGTGTATAACCTTATTCGCATTAAGCACGGGGATGAATGGAAGACTGCGTTTAATACCCTAGAGGGGCATTTTGAGTACCTAGTGATGCCTTTTGGGCTTACTAACGCCCCTTCCGTCTTCCAATCCTTCATGAATGATATTTTCAGGGATTTTGTGGATAAATTTCTGATTGTTTATTTGGATGATATCTTGATTTTTTCCAATGACTGGGACTCTCATGTGAAACATGTTCGGACTGTGTTCCAGATTTTGAGAGAGAATGCACTGTATGTGAAGGGATCAAAGTGTCTTTTTGGCGTACAAAAGATCTCATTTCTGGGATTCATTTTGCCTCCGTCTGTTATTGAAATGGACCCGGTCAAGGTTCAGGCCATCTGTGATTGGGTTCAACCTACTTCATTGAACGCTCTTCAGAGATTTTTGGGTTTTACCAATTTTTATCATAAATTTATTGGTAATTTCTCTGGTATTGTTAAACCATTGACTGATCTGACCAAAAAGGGTTCCGATGTGGTGAATTGGCCTCCTGAGGCAGTTTCTGCATTTCAGGAACTTAAGCAAAGATTCATTTCTGCTCCTGTTCTACGGCAGCCTGATGTTTCTCTGCCGTTTCAGGTGGAGGTTGATGCCTCTGAGATTGGGGCAGGTGCCGTTTTGTCCCAAAGGGATCCAGAGACCTCTAAGAGTAACCCTTGTGCCTTTTTCTCTCGAAAATTTTCTCCAACTGAACGTAATTATGACGTGGGTAATCGGGAGTTATTGGCCATGAAGTGGGCCTTTGAAGAGTGGAGACATTGGCTGGAAGGAGCCAAACATCAGGTGGTGGTCCTCACGGACCATAAGAACCTGGTTTATCTCGAATCAGCCAAGCGACTTAATCCTAGACAGGCCAGGTGGGCCTTGTTTTTCACACGTTTTAATTTTGTGGTTTCTTTTCTTCCTGGCACTAAGAATGTCAAGGCGGATGCCCTCTAGAGGAGTTTCTTTGCAGATTCTCCTGAGTTATCTGATCCCGCTGTTATTTTGAAAGAGGGTGTGGTTCTTTCCGCCATTTCACCCAATTTGAGACTGGCTCTGGAAGAGTGTCAGGAGGATAAACCTGAGCGCTGCCCTGTTGGGAAGTTGTTTGTTCCAGACCAGTGGAAAAAGAGTGTGATGTCTGAGATTCATTGTTCCGCGTTGGCTGGTCATCCCGGGATTTTTGGTACCAGAGACTTGATGAGTCGCTCCTTTGGTGGCCTACTTTGTCTCGTGATGTCAGGGACTTTGTGCAACCCATATTTCCATGGATTTTATTTCTGACCTTCCTGTCTCTCAGAGAATGACCGTTATCTGGGTAATTGGATTGTTGATGCCATTGCCTGTGCCCAAGAGACCATGGACCCATATCTCTATGGATTTCATTTCCGACCTCCCTGTTTCTCAGAGAATGACCGTTATCTGGGTGATTTGTGATAGGTTTTCCAAATGATACATCTTGTGCCATTGCCTAAGTTGTCTTCGTCCTCCGAGTTGGTGCCTTTGTTCTTTCAGCATGTGGTTCGGTTGCATGGCATTCCGGAGAACATTGTGTCTGACAGAGGAGTCCAGTTTGTTTCCAGATTTTGGAGGACATTTTGTTCTAAACTTAGTGTTTAGTTGTCTTTCTCCTCTGCATTTCACCCTCAGACCAATGGACAAACCGAGAGAACAAACCAGACCTTGGAGACTTATTTGAGATGTTTTGTGTCTGCTGATCAAGATGACTTGGTCTCTTTTTTGCCTTTGGCTGAGTTTGCTCTTAATAATAGAGCTAGCTCTGCCACCTTGATGTCTCCATTTTTCTGCAATTCCGGGTTTCACCCTCAATTTTCTTCAGGACAGGCAGAGGCTTCTGTCTGTCCGGGGGTTGACTCTATTGTGCAGCGTATGCAGCAGATTTGGGACCAGGTGGTGGAGAGGTTGTCTCTCTCTCAGAAGGCCCAGCGGTTTGCCGGAATAGGACTGATGGTCCTCGTTTTAAAGTGGGGGACTTGGTTTGGTTGTCCTCAAGGAATATCCCTATGAAGGTTGCATCTCCTAAATTTAAGCCAAGGTTCATTGGACCTTATAAGATCATGGAAATTATTAATCCAGTTTCCTTCCGTTTCTTCTTCCAGGGACATTTAAGATCCATAACATGTTCCACAAATCCTTATTGAAGAGGTTTGTCGAACCAGTGGATCCTATGGCTGCACCTCCCGACCCTGTTTTGGTTGAGGGCAATTTGGAGTATGTGGTTGAGAAGATACTGGATTCTCGTTTTGCTAGACGTAAACTCCAGTATTTGGTTAAGTGGAGAGGTTATGGTCAGGAGGACAATTCTTGGGTGTTTGCTTCGGACATTCATGCTGGGAGACTTATCCGTGCCTATCATCGAGCCCATCCTGATCGGCCTGGTTGCGCAGGTGAGGGTTCGGTGACCCCTCCTCAAGGGTGGGGTACTGTTGTGAATATGCTAGAGGCGGCTTCTGAGCTGGGGCTCCCTCCGGTGGTTGCTGAGGGTAATGAACTGATTAATGAATGGCCTTCAGCTGGCGCTGAATGGTAGGATATAAGTTGCCTGATTTCCCAGCAGCCTTGCCGGTTATCAATTGTTCTTCTGGTCTTGCTTGAAGCACTGCTAGTTTCCTGCTCTCCTTCAGATAAGTGTTTGCTGTTTTTTTTTCTCTGTTTTATTTTCTCTGCTGGTTTGCTGCCTGCAGTGGACTGCAGCCTGTCCCCTTTTGGGTGTCTGGCGCTGCAATTGTGCTCCGTTTGTGTCTGCACTTTTGCTTTGCTCTTTTGTTACATTTAATTTGCTGAATAGCGTTTTGGTACACCAGAGATCTGATTTAGGTGGAAGAGGTCGAGTGATCTCAGGTTTTTTGACAATCAGACGTGTTGGTATTTTTGTTAGGGTTTTTGTTGGATTGCAGTCAGAATTCTTTCCTGTACTTTTCTGTCTAGACAGATTGGGCCCCAGCGTTTGCTCATTCTATTTTCTGTCTGTGTCCGAGCTTTCTTCTTGTCTAACCGCCATTACATGTTTGGGGGCTTCCTATTTTCTTTGGGGACCTGCTCCGGGGCAGATAGCTTTCATCTTTCTGCCTTTAGGTGTAGTTATCTTCAGGCTGTGACGAGGCATCTAGGATCAACGTAGGAACGCTCCACGGCTACCTCTAGTTGTGTGGTTAGTTCAGGTTACTGCAATCCAATAGATTCCAGCCTCTCTGGTGTATTACCGCTTTTGCTATTTTTTGCCATTTCTCCTCAGTTACCGAAACATAACAGGAGTCTGTTTGAACGATGACCTCTTCTTCTTTTATTGAGGGATGGCAGATCTGTGTTGGCGAGCAGGCCGGAGTTGACGAAAGGAGTGAAACTGATAATGCTGACGATTAGATGAAGATCGCGGGGATCTCTTCTGCAAATGCACGGTGCTCTTCCCACTCAGCTTCTCCCCGAAGAGACAAAAATCTTTGAAAAAGGTTTATGTATGCGTAGTCTGCGTTCCACACCTTAAAGGGTTGTACACTACTAGGACAACCCGTTTTCAACCTGAATGTTTGCCCCTGTTAAAATAAAAACATCTATACTCACCTCTCGTGCCGGTGCCGTTTCAGCGCTGTTGGCACTCACGTTCCTGGGGCTCATGTGAGATTGTAATGTCACGTAAGCCTTGTGCCCAATCAGCACTGGTGTCACTGTCCCCACTTTTAGGCACATAAGTAATCAAGGGAAAGTGAGCAGCCTGTCACAGCCCTGACTTCATCTTGATTACTTATATGTTAAAAGGTGGGGACAGTGACACTAGCGATGATTGGATGCAGGGCTCACGTGACATTACAAACTCACATGAGCCATGGGAACATGACTGATGACATCGCTGAAATGGTGCCAGCACAGAAGGTGAGTATAGGTGTTTTATTTTAATGGAGGCAAACATTTAGATTGAAAAGGGGTTGTCCTATTAGTGGACAATCCCTTTGAGCCAGAAGATACAGAAGATAGCCATTATTTTGCTCAAGGCTTGTTTTCAGCAGCCAGCTGCTTCAAGAGAGGCAGAACAGAGGTTCTTACCCACATGGGAGATCTGGTCTGCGAGGTATACCAGCATCAACTGTGGTGACCCAGAAATAATTCATTTGTGTAGTTGCTTTGCTAAGTCCATGAACCTGGTGAACCAGGTCATAGCGAGGGATGGACTCAGAGATAAACCTGCAGCTTCAAAGATGTGCTTGGCGATGAATTTGACGCTTTGGTCAGTGGGGTCCCTCCGATACATTGCATTAGAGGTTGAAAGGATCATGGTCCTAGAAAGTCTAGACACCAGCAGATCCACCGAGGAAAAGGACGATCAGATGGCAATGAGATCAGCAGGAAAAGGTGAACAAAATCTCCATGCGTGTACGTGTATGAAACAGTATTTCAGGTTGAGCCCATTCTTTGTCCAGTACATCAGTAATTTCAGAGAGGTTAGAAAAACATTTGACAGTACTTCTGACCCTCCTGAAAGACATGGAGTCTGAAGGGGATGAGGGGTCCGCTTCCTTTATATCAAGGAATTGGTTTACAGCGCAAACAAGAATGTCAACCATGTTTCAACTTAGAAACATGAGCAAAATCCAGGTCTGTGTCTGAATCAGAGTGAGGATCCAATATCTAAGGTGACCGAGACCCCTTAGAAAAAGAGCGTGAATGTGAGTGTGGTCTTGGAGTATTTGGAGAGAGGCCAAACTTAGAATGAGGAACTCACTCTAGGACACTTTTGCCACTGATGAGCTAAGCAATGCTGGTGCAGAGTGGCTGATGGCTCTGACTCATTATGGGCAGTGGTTGAAGTATCCGGTGAAGAGGTATGGATAGCAGCTCCTTGCTAGTGATCCGGGTCTGGGATACATTGGTCAAATTTGTAACAGACTGAGAGAGGTTAATGGCCCAGGCTGGTGAGGGCACACTCTTGTTGCAGACCAGGGGGAGCTCCAGAGGCAATGGTGACAGGATGCAGACAGCTCAGGTTACCACGGGTTGGCCCATTTGGAATTTTTGCTTACAGGATAGGCAAGCAAGGTACACAACCAGTGAGGGCTGAGAGGACTGGTGTATATGGATCGCCCGCCAGGGCAGTGGGATACTCGGTACCAGGCCGGTGTCTTAAAGGGATGTGTCACGGCAGTAGTGACCCGGTCCGTGGCCCTGGGCGTCCAATAAAAGGGGAATATTTACAGGGGATGTTAGAATTTGTAGTAAGATGTTCGTGACGCCACCTGTGGCTTCTGGTCAGAGGTGACCAGCGCTGCAGTGCAGATTCTCTGAGACTGGTGGTGATGCAGCAGAGTTGGTATAGCTTCCCACAGGTGAAGCTTGCTGTCTCAGGCAGAGAGATGATGTAGAAAGTAATGGTGATGGGAGATGTGGCAGAGTGGAGTGTGTGCTGCAGGAAGAACTTGAGAGGACACAGTCAGATGCAGTTTCCAAAGCTTTACTCACAGTTTTGCAGGCAAAGTATCCAGGGCACTGAGTACAGATGGTGCTGGAATCGGTCAGCCTGAAAGCAATTTGGAATCTCCTTATTTCAGGTGGGATGACCTAGGGTGAGCGCTGCTATAGCTCCTGTCTTCCCCCAGCTTGTCTCCAACATGTCTTTCCTCTCTCAGCCCTGCAGACAGACTCACTAACTCCTCCCCCAGCCAGAATGTTCTAGAGGAGCTCTCCTGTCTCCTGAAATCAGGTGTTAGAGCTCCCCCTTCTGGTCTGGAGTAAGAAAGGTGTTGCATGCTGTGTTACCTTTTAAAGGGATTCTTCCTTGTTTTCAGGCATGACATCACTCCCCCCTGGAGGGAGGCAAGGTCACTGTGGCAACTGATCTCCTGGGGTGCCACATATACATCTTTCTATGGGGCCAGATTTGGCTAAAAGAATAGAAGGTAGTGACTAGCAGGAAGGGGTTAATGGTTGCCAGGAGGAAGAGAGCCTTGCTGGTAGCTGTTATATAGGGTCACAGAGTAGGTAGCCTACCAGGGTTGGAGACCTGTTCTGTAGGGCAGAGGAGTGCTGGAGAAGAGGTTCTGGTGAAAGGAGGTGACAAGACCCACTTATAACACCGCAGTAACTGTTGGGGTCTGTGGTGCATTGCAGGGAAAAGAAAATGGCACTACACAAGAAGGAAGAGGAGCAGGGATACTGAAGAGCGGGAGAATTTCCCGCAAAAACGACTGATTAGTCGAAGAGAAAAGGGGCATGGCCCACAAGGTTGACTAGGCCACAACTGAAGCCAGTGACTAAATTTAAGTCCTGACCACAGCTGAGGTTTCAGAGGGCTGCACAGAACGTGGGGTTGGGGTCCCTAGCATCTTCTCGCCGCCCACTGCCAGTGACTGGCAGGTGTTTCCTTGCGTGAATGTATGGAGAGAGACCTGTCACTCTAGGGCATCGGGCTGGGAGTGGCCACTGAGGACCGACCTGTCCATCTAGTCTTCCATGTGGCTTCGCCACCGGAGGCTATTAAACTACTTTCTATTTAACTATGTTAAAGTAATATGGCTAAATTGTGCAGTCAGCGCCAGACACATGCTGCTCGTGGATCAGACAGCAAGTACGGATCAGCTCTCTGGTTCCCTTTTAAAAAGGTGAAGAGGCATTCTGAGCTTGGCTGCACATAAAAGGCAAATTACAAATAAAACACTAGCTAATAGTACAGGCCAGTAACAAGATGGTTCTTTACTACAACCAGGAAAAGTTCAGGACAACAGGCATTGCCAGATTTAGTCCCTGTCGCTGACCATAGCCTGGTCTCAGCCATTGCAGACCGGTCATCACCAACTCCAAGTGTGGTACCTGGAGGGCCACAGCTTCTCAGGGCACCACTATCCAATTCAGGACCTTGGTAGACCCTACTGTCTCCCTCTAATCTGGGGCGTGGATCTGCCTTTTTCTGCACATGGCAGCTGCAAGCCGCTTCCCTATTATGGCCAGGAACAGCGCTCCGTACCCAGGGCGATCGCCCACAAATCATAACACAAGATAAGAAGAAAACCATCAAGTAAAGACGTGACCGGGGGAAACGTGTGTATATATATATACTGTCTATCTACGGCCCTTTTTCTCTTTACATCCCCCGTGATATCAGAAACGATGATCTTAATGAGAAAAATGTAGAGCTCTAAAACCTGCATGTATGAATAAAGAGGGAATGTTACTGGTCATGGGGAAACGGTGCGGTCCGCACTGGTTACGGGGGTCTTCATTTGGAAAGTAAAGAGAATATTGTGTGAAATCACCGCTGCATGAGGTCTGGTGTGATGACCCCAAGAGGGCTGAAAGGAAATGATGGGAAAGTGTTGGTGATCAGTACAGGAATAACGACTGCATGAACCGCCATCCAGGGACGACACTGCGCTGCCATCAGGCGCCATCATCATGGAGAAAGGGGAGCGCTCCCAGACTGCCAGCCAGAAGGGGCATGGCCTGGGAACCTGCAGGCGGCTGTCAAAGACACAGACAGCCGGGTGACAAGTGTGTACGGAGCCAAGTAGTCACAGTCAGTGTGGCAGTGACTGGGACATTCAACTAAGCTGGAGGCAAAGAAATATGGAGCAGTTGCCTATGGCAACCAATCAAATCATTCCTTTCGTTTTATTAAAAGCCGTTTGGAAAAAATAAGCCACGACCTGATAGGTCACCAGGTGACACGTGAGCTCCTCACATGGATGTACACAGCGCTACCACCTCAGTAACCTGCTTAGCTTACAGTACAGGTTTTTCCCCCACTAGGTATCTGGTGACGTGAGAAACGTGCTGACGTAGATCCGGAATTTCCAGCGTTTTTACAGTGACGCCATAGTAACTGAAGCCACGCCCCATGCGTCTGGCACGCCCTGTAGGCGGGGCGGAGGTAACCACGGGGCAGTGCAGACCTTAGCGGAGGATTCCAGTGCGGCGCTGGTGATCGCTGTGTACAGGTGACAGCTAGGAGAGGAGGCGTCGGATCCCGCACAGGAAACCGGACGGGAAGCGACCAGGAAGCGGGGGCGACACGGCCAGCGCCGGCTCTGCGGGTCATGGATCATCTCCAGGCTGCCAACCGATACCAAGTGGTAAGTCACCTGGACGGCTGGTGACGTCATGTGAGGCGTGATGTCACTGGGATGGCAGTGATACTCCGCAGTGGGCCATTGGCCTCAGTCTGTGCTGTGACGTTCCCCAGTACCTGGCTGCGCTGCTCATGATGGAGGCTGTGGATGCTGGGGGCCTGTGCAGTGGTGCTGGTGTGAGGTCACAGCTGGTGCTGCACTGGTACTAGGGTGAGCAGAGATGGCCGATGTGGCAGGTCACAGTTCTGTACCCCAGCGGTAGGTGAGGGGCTGCAATGTGACCCCAGGGTACGATCCTGTGAGCCGTGGTGCAGTGCCATCGTGTCTGCCCCTGTGTAAGCGGTTTCCGTCGTGTCTGCCCCTGTGGAGGCGGCTTCCGTCGTGTCTGCCCCTGTGTAAGCGGTTTCCGTCGTGTCTGCCCCTGTGGAGGCGGCTTCCGTCGTGTCTGCCCCTGTGGAGGCCGCTTCCGTCGTGTCTGCCCCTGTGGAGGCGGCTTCCGTCGTGTCTGCCCCTGTGGAGGCGGCTTCCGTCGTGTCTGCCCCTGTGGAGGCGGCTTCCGTCGTGTCTGCCCCTGTGGAGGCGGCTTCCGTCGTGTCTGCCCCTGTGGAGGCGGCTTCCGTCGTGTCTGCCCCTGTGGAGGCGGCTTCCGTCGTGTCTGCCCCTGTGGAGGCGGCTTCCGTCGTGTCTGCCCCTGTGGAGGCGGCGTCCGTCGTGTCTGCCCCTGTGGAGGCGGCGTCCGTCGTGTCTGCCCCTGTGGAGGCGGCGTCCTTCTTGTCTGCCCCTGTGGAGGCGGCATCCTTCTTGTCTGCCCCTGTGGAGGCGGCGTCCGTCGTGTCTGCCCCTGTGGAGGCGTCGTCCGTCGTGTCTGCCCCTGTGGAGGCGTCGTCCGTCGTGTCTGCCCCTGTGGAGGCGGCGTCCGTCGTGTCTGCCCCTGTGGAGGCGGCGTCCGTCGTGTCTGCCCCTGTGGAGGCGGCGTCCGTCGTGTCTGCTCCTGTGGAGGCGGCGTCCGTCGTGTCTGCCCCTGTGGAGGCGGCGTCCGTCGTGTCTGCCCCTGTGGAGGCGGCGTCCGTCGTGTCTGCCCCTGTGGAGGCGGGGTCCGTCGTGTCTGCCCCTGTGGAGGCGCCGTCCGTCGTGTCTGCCCCTGTGGAGGCGCCGTCCGTCGTGTCTGCCCCTGTGGAGGCGCCGTCCGTCGTGTCTTCCCCTGTGGAGGCGCCGTCCGTCGTGTCTTCCCCTGTGGAGGCGGCGTCCGTCGTGTCTTCCCCTGTGGAGGCGGCGTCCGTCGTGTCTGCCCCTGTGGAGGCGGCGTCCGTCGTGTCTGCCCCTGTGGAGGCGGCGTCCGTCGTGTCTGCCCCTGTGGGAGTCACGTACTCAACACTGGCGGTAGATACGGAAACGCTGCCCGACCACTGAGTGAGCACCAGTGAGCGGCCGGGACTGTACGTGCGAGAAAAGAAGTGTACGGGCAGGAGATGGCAGACGGAGGCGCTAATAATGCCCTCTACCGCCATATGGGCTCCACCTTACATCAGTGCCAGCATGGGGCATTTCTTACAGCAGAGATAGCCAGGTGTACAGACCTGTGCTGTCTGGGGGGCGATCATAGGTGGTCTCTATTCCCATTATTACTGGGACATACAAGTATCCAATACTGTCCATAAGCCATAATGTCTCAGATCGTCGCACCTGTACAGCCTTCTTCACACGTCCGTCTTTCCAGTACGTGTGGCATCAATTTTTTTTCACGAATACCACAGTTGCCCATTATAACCTATGTTGCAATGCACATGTCCATATTTTTACACGGACTGCGTCTCCATGCAAAACCCACGGAGACATGTCCGTCATATTCCAGCAGCACAGATGACAAGTCTATGTGTCCGTGAAAAACACGTACAGTACATGGATGGCATCAGTGTCCTGACCGTGTTATCAGTGCAATGGAGAGGAGAAGCACTGATGACTGATGGTAAAAACGACACACGGATGACACACTGATGGTAAAAACGACACACGGATGACACACTGATGGTGAAAACGACACCCGGATGACACACTGATACTAAAAACGACACACGGATGACACACTGATGGTAAAAACGACACACGGATGACACACTGATGGTAAAAACGACACCCGGATGACACACTGATGGTAAAAACGACACACTGATGACACACTGATTTTAAAAATGACACACGGATGACACACTGATGGTAAAAACGACACACTGATGGTAAAAATGACACCCGGATGACACAATGATGGTAAAAACGACACATGGATGACACACTGATGGTAAAAATGACACCCGGATGACACAATGATGGTAAAAACGACACATGGATGACACACTGATGGTAAAAACGACACACTGATGGTAAAAATGACAAATGACACCCGGATGACACACTGATAGTAAAAATGACACACGGATGACACACTGATGGTAAACAGGACACCCTGATGGTAAAAATGACACCCGGATGACACACTGATAGTAAAAACCACACACGGATGACACACTGATGGTAAACACAACACCCGGATGACACCCTGATGGTAAAAATGACACCCGGATGACACACTGATAGTAAAAACCACACACGGATGACACACTGATGGTAAAAACGACACACGGATGACACACTAATGGTAAAAACAACAGACGAATGACACTGACGGAACCTGAAAACCCACCTCTTCAGGAAAGCTTACAGCCTTCAATGACCCCGCTGCCTCCTCACCACTACCAGAGCTACCGCCTCACCAACAGCAAGTGCTGCAACCCCCCAACCTACTGTCATCTTCTCCACCATCCTGTAGAATATAAGACCACAAGAGCAGGGTCCTCTCCCCTCTGTATCAGTCTGTGATTGTTAGTTGTTAACTGTAAGTGATATCTGTAATCTGTATGTAACCCCTTCTCATGTACAGCACCATGGAATCAATGGCGCTATATAAATAAATAATGGTAAAGATGGACACATGGGTGACACACCGATGGTAAAGATGGACACGTGGGCGACACACCGATGGTAAAGATGGACACGTGGGCGACACACCGATGGTAAAGATGGACACGTGGGTGACACACCGATGGTAAAGATGGACACGTGGGCGACACACCGATGGTAAAGATGGACACATGGGCGAAACACCAATGGTAAAGACTGACATATGGGCGACACACCGATGGCAAAGACGGACACGCAGGCGACACACCGATGGTAAAGACGGACACGCGGGCGACACACCGATGGTAAAGACTGACATATGGGCGACACACCGATGGCAAAGACGGACACGCAGGCGACACACCGATGGTAAAGACGGACACGTGGGCGACACACCGATGGTAAAGACGGACACGTGGGCGACACACCAATGGTAAAGACAGACACGTGGGCGACACACCAATGGTAAAGACAGACACGTGGGCGACACACCAATGGTAAAGACAGACACACGGGCAACACATCGATGGTAAAGACGGACATGCGGGCGACACACGATGGTAAAGACGGACACGCGGGCGACACACCGATGTTAAAGACGGACACGCGGGCGACACACACGATGGTAAAGACGGACACGCGGGCGACACACCGATGGTAAAGACTGATTGCGCCGGTACCGGTTTTTAATTTTTTGTTTTATATGGATGTGTGAAGAAGGCCTAGGGTTTATAGGGCCACTGGGATTGATTCCGTTTGATAGTGAGGCCCTCGGCCAAATTGGTATAATGAAGTGGTTCCTGTGCCCCAGTTACTCTCTAGTAACATTCGTACAGGGAACTGAGGTGTTACTGGTGACATGCAGGGATTGTTTTCAGCAAGCGGTGGATGGCTAGTCCGTTTTTGTTCTTAGCTGGGTAGCCTGAAATGTACTGATTTTATTGGTTGCTCAGCAGTAGGACATGGATATGGAGAGATGTTGGGCCTTGGGGCCTGAAGAATGCCACCAGACAGCGGGACCATAGATAATGTATGGTAATTGGGGGAAACTTGGTACCAGATCTTGCATTTGGGCCCATGATCTAAGGCCAGTTCTCCACTAAAACCAGAATCTTTCCATGTAAAAGAAAGAGATCAAGCCCTGAGGACCAACGTGTTAATCCAGCTGGGACGCTGCTCTTTTTATTTCTATGTAACAGACTACAGTGATGTTGTGTTCTGTGGTGCCCTGTATATTATATGTGGACTCGCTAATGGCAGATCTGCATCTTGTGACTCCGGTCTGGTCACCTGTAAAATTCACAGTCCATGGTAAGTCCATACGGAGGTATGTGAGCATAACCCAGGTAATTCTAGTTATGGGAATTGCAGGATAGACTATTTGCCTTACACTTTGGACTGTCCTTTATCTATAACCTACGATCGGTGTAGTCACATGTTCTTTCCCTTGTAATATGCGTCTTTAGTCATTCGAGATATTACTGTTAGTATTGCTCTCATTGATTTTTCATAAATGAAGCTGTTCCTAAAACCTATATACTGAGTATGTCTGTTGATTTCAATGGCAATCAGTAGTGCGCATGACACTGTTTATTTTTAGGTGACTTTTTTTCGGCTTGGGGTGGGGAGACGACATGTCAACTCTTTGGGTATTTCAGCCTTTGAAATATTCCAAACGGGTCTACCAAGTCAGTTGGAAGAAGAATTACACACAGTGTGAAACATACCCTTTAAAGTTTTTTGCTTAAGATTTTTTGCTATCAGAATCCTTTGCAAATCTTTGGTGAGCTGCGACTTGCCATATTCTAAAATTCTAACAGTGGATAATGTACACACAACTAGGATTCAGCTGCGGTTGCTGGTTCCAGCCGTCATTATGTGGCCACAAGTAGCAATTTGCAATCATGTGCCAACTAGAGTCTCGGCTGCTTTTCTCAATATGAGATTGTGAGATGTGACTGAGACTAGTGGGCACATGACAATCACTGGAATCGATAAGCAGAGCTGAATCCTGTGTGGTTTACCCTCCATTAGGATTCAGTACACGATTCATTTACTGCTGTGAAGAGTCACTAGACTGTCAGGACCTTCATTCTTCTCCAGAGCAGGTAGTGACTAGAAGAACATCTCTTGTGCTGTAGATCTGGGGTCTACAGATAGCACATTGATTTCTATATAACCTGTGCAATGCTTCCTTTTCCCTGTGGTGGTGCTAGAAGGTATTATGATTGCTGCTAATTCTCGCAGAGGCTACAACTGGTCATTGTGGGGCCCAGCCGCCTGATACCCTGTGTTGATCTAGTCCAAAGGGACTTTCTAACTAAAATTGATGTATTGTCCAAGTCATAAAACCCCTGTTGGTTGACCCAGCTCATCTGATGGCTCTGATCTAGAGTTTGTCAAGGCCGGGGGAGTGAGGGTTGTGCGTCTACCAAGTTGGAATTCTTTTATTGTGTTTGTCTGTGTTGCTAAGGCTAGGTGCACATAAAATGTGTTCCCAATGTCGTTCACATACCTTAAGGCTCCATACATAGCCACGATCCAGATGGATGCCATTGCCGAGTCATCCTCCACCACAGGGGCCCATTGTACAGAAACTTACACCGCGTGGTCCATGGTTCTTTGCAGTAGTTCTCTGCCATGCCTTCTCTCTCTCTCTACACGGCCCCAGTTGGACAGACCTCAGCAGATTTGGCTTTCAGTACCATCTTTATGCTGATGACACGACTATACACGTCATCCCCTGACTTACCCAGCTGTACTACAGAATGCCAGTGACTGTCTCTCTGCAGTATCCAATATCATGTCCGTCTCTACATGAAACTCAACCTATCCAAAACGGATCTTCTTCTGCTCCCGCCGTCTAGGGGACCTCCCTTAATCTGACATTTCCCTCTTTGTGGCGGCACCATAATAACACCCCGGCAGAGAGGCGCGCTATCTGGGTGTTATGTTTGACACCAATCTCTCCTTCACCTCCCATATACAATCTCTTGCCCGCTCTTGCCACTTACACCTAAAGAACATCTCTAGAATCCGACCCATTCTCACCATAGAAACAAAAAAACCCTCACTGTCGCCCTGATCCACTCCCGCCTGGACTACTGTAACGCTCTATTTGGCCTCCCCTTACTCGACTTTCCCCTCTCCAGTCTATCCTTAATGCAGCATTCGGGTCGTCCATCTGGCTAATCGGTACTCAGACGTGTCCTCTCTTCACCAGTCATTACAGTCATGGCCAAAAGTTTTGAGAATGACACAAATATTATATTTTCACATGATCTACTGCCCTCGGTTTTTATGTGTGTTTGACAGATGTTTTTATCACAGACAGAAATATAATTGCAAACATATGAGTAACAAAAGCTTAAATTGACAGTTAGAATGAGTTAATGCAGCAAGTCAATATTTGCAGTGTGACCCTTCTTCTTCAGGACCTCTGCAATTCTCCCTGGCATGCTCTCAATCAACTTCTGGACCAAATCCTGACTGATAGCAGTCCATTCTTGCACAATCAATGCTTTCATTTTGTCAGAATTTTTAGTTTTTTTGTTTGACCACCCGTCTCTTGATGATTGACCACAAGTTCTCAATGGGATTAGCTCTGGGGAGTTTCCAGCCATGGACCCAAAATCTCTGTTTTGTTCCCTGGCCATTTAGTTACCACCTTTGCTTTATGGCAAGGTACTCCATCATGCTGGAAAAGCATTGTTGATCGCCAAACTGCTCTTGGAGGGTTGGGAGAAGTTGCTCTGGAGGACATTCTGGTACCATTTCTTTATTCATGGCTGTGTTTTTAGGCAAGACGTGAGAGAGCCGATTCCCTTGGCTGAGAAGCAACCCCACACATGAATGGTTTCAGGATGCTTAACAGTTGGCATGAGACAAGACTGGTGGTAGCGCTCACCTTGTCTTCTCCAAATGAGCGTTTTCCTGATGTCCCAAACATTGAAAAGGGGATTCATCAGAGAAAATAATTTACCCCAGTCCTCAGCAGTCCACTGCCTGTACCTTTTGCAGAATACAGTCTGTCCATGATGTTTTTTCTGGAGAGAAGTGGTTCTTTTTCTGCCCTTCCCCTTTTAAACCCGGCCTTGCTCCAAGAGTCCCGCCTACAGTGCGTGCAGATGCACTCACACCTGCCGGGTGCCATTCCTGAGCAAGCTCTGCACTGCTGGTAGCCCGATCCCGCAGCTGAAACACTTTTAAGAGACGACCTGGCGCTTGCTGGTCTTTCTTGGGCGCCCTGGACCTTTTGCAACAAGGAACCTCCCCCTTGAAGTTCTTGATGATGCGATAGATTTTGATGAGGTGCAATTTTCTAGCTTCGATACTCCCCCCCTGTTAGGCCATTTTTGTGCATTGCAATGAGACTGCACGTGTTTCTTTAGAGATAACCATGGTTAACAGAAGAGAAACAATGATGCCAAGCACCAGCCTCCTTTTAAAGTTCCCGGGTGTCAAACTTACTTAATCATGACAGATTTAAAATCCACCATATCCTCATCAACACCCACACCTGTGTTAATGGAGCAATCACTGAAAAGAGGTTAGCTGGTCCTTTTAAGGGAGGGCTGCAATGATGTTGAAATGTGTTTGGGGGATAAAAGTTCATTTTCTAGCCAAAATATTGACTTTGCAAGTAATTGCGTTAAGCTGATCACTCTTTATAACATTCTGGAGTATATCAAATTGCCATTAAAAAAGTAAGCAGTAGACTTTTAAAAATTTTAATATTTGTTCATTCCCCAAAACTTTTGTCCATGACTGTACACTGGCTGCCCATTCACTACAGGATCCAATTCAAAGTACTTGTTCTCCCCACCAAGCTCCACATGCAGCACCCTTCTACATCTCCCTTATTTCCGTCTATCGGCCTACCATCGCTGCGCTCTGCAAAACGACGTTGGGACAACTTCGCACAAATCCGTACCCCCCACTCCCGACCCCAAGACTTCTCCCGCGCTGCGCCAATCCTCTGGAATGCTTTACCGCAAGAAATTAGACCCCCCCGCAACTTGCACATTTTGGAAACCCCTAAAAAAACCCCGAGCGGCCTATCACTTCACTAATGAAAGTCATTCTAGGTGTAAGTGTGGGTGTAGCACATTCACTCTCCATCCCTCCCTCACTCCCTCAAGAGGGCGGACCTCTTTGTAAATACACCATTGTATTAAAAAACACCTGTACTTTTAATCTCCCCCACCTCATTGTAGATTGTAAGCTCTCACGAGCAGGGTGCTTATTTTGCTTTAATTATTGTATTGTTAACTTGTTACTTACAACTGTTGTGTTTGAAACTGTTAAAACGTAAAAGCCTGCGGAATATTTGGCGCTAATAAATAAAGATTTTTATTATTTTATTAAACGGTATGGAAAACCTTTTGACCAGACAGGGCTGAAACCACTTTAAAACTTCAAGTTGTAATACAAATTTTATGTACAGAAAGCTCCCGTGTATACTGTGGGCTAAGTGCACGACCGATGAAACACCTAGCATATGAGTACCTACCTACATTTGGTGGCACTGTCTAAAACGACTGTCTTTTTGGATATTTGCCTTTAAAAACGTATTTTGGAATTCTGCTCATCAACCACAACGCTTTTTTTCCATACTTCTATTTACGTGGGGGAAAATGCAGCCTGTTGTAGTCTTGTCCTTTTGTAGATGAGGGAGTTCAAGTTCTAATTGTGCCTAATTGCACATGGCAAGGAGTCATTCATGTGTAGACGAGTGCTCGGAGCACTTTGAGACACTTAAAATCCTAAAATTTGTCGTGAGAAGTCCCAAATTTATATACTGGCCTGTACCGCACACCGGCCTACAAAACCTACCAGGTTTAAATCGCATCATGTTGCTACCCATTACTGGACTGTTTTGGCACGGCTTGCAGACATTGCTTGTCACGAATTTGCTGGCCCTTACCTGTTGGGACTTTAATTAAGAGTTTTACCAAGAACAAAGGTCATTTTAATTAATTGGTCTTGGAAAAAAAAAGCTCCGAAAATTGATTTGTTTTAGTGCTGTCCTGTCTGTATACTCTTTTGTTATGATCAGACCATGTTCCGCTTTGGGAGATACCAACCTTACTCAGTACAACAGGGACACTTTTTTAGAATGATCTCAGACAGGAAAATTTTTTTTTTTAAACACCGATTGTGGAAAATTTTTTTTTTTCCCCGATCTAGTGATTAAAATGTTTTATTTTAGAAAACCCCCTTTAAGGGCTTGAATTATGTCCTTTTTATTCCTTCTTTCATAAAAGGGAATCCTGTGCTCAGTGTAAAATTCTTATTCATTCCCTTTTTTGGATTTTTTGATGTTTTTGGCTCATTTCTGGCCTTGTTAGTAATCCTTTCTGTGCAGACCCCTTTTTTTTTTAAAATTTTTTTGCCCATCCAAAGATAACTTTTCCCCCCCTCCTTTTGGGCCGAACCAATTGTCAGCCACCAGGGGGGTTGGTTTTATGTGCTTGTATTGGTTCCTTCTTACCTACTTGTGAATCAGAAAGTTAATTAAGATGTTGCATTCAGGCAGGGAGAACGGAAAAAGTACATGATTCTGACACAGTTCGCACGAAATGGATTGTTTTTTGACAAGTAAGTAAAATAAAAAAAATGTGGTCTTTTTTATCCCATTAGAGCATTTGTGTCTTTTTTTTTTGGAACCTTTTTATTTTTTTTATGTTTTTTAAAAAGGGGGGGGAAAAATTTTCAGCATAAGTTTTTTTTGTCTAAAGTTTAAGGGGAAATTTTTTTTTTCTTTTGCTTTTTTGAATTGAAACCTACCCTTTGGTAGGGCTTCTGCTTAAACGAAGTCATTTGCTTCAACTTCTGTCACCGGAATGTGAAAAAAAGATAAAAAGCCAGTTTTTTTAAAAAATCATACCTGAAAAAAAAAATTTAAACTTTTTTTCCCCTTTTAAAAAAACCTTATTTTGTCAAGTCAAATTAAAACAAATAAAATTTTTCAGGGGTAAAATTTAAAAAAAAAAACAAAAAAATTTTTTCCTAATAAAAATACCTTTGAAAATTTTTACACCTTCAGTCTTTTTTTGGTAGGGTCTATCCAATATTGCACAATTATTATTTTAAAATTTTTATAGAGCCCCTTTTCCTGGTGCTGTCGAAAGGGGGGTTCATCAAATTTAATATGTTTCAGTAAAAAATTTTTAAGACAGACGGGGACAGAGGGGGAGGACCCTGTCCTTGCGGTTTTCCTTCTCGTGAAAAAGGGAAAAAAAAGAAGGTGGGGGGTTTGCGGAAACCCTTTGGGGGGGCAGCTGGGGTTTTGGGGCAGCGGGGGGCAGTTTAGCGTGGGGGGAAAACGAGGCGGGGCTGGGGTAGGGCGCGAGGCAGAGCTCGGGGGGTTTTGGGGGGGGGGGGGGAATTTGGGTTTTGCAGCTGTGGTTTTCCCCAAAAAAGATGGGTTTCAGGTTCCATCTGAAGGATCCAAGGGTGGTGGTAAAGTAATGTTTGAGGGGGGGAAAATTCCCCGAGGTTGGGGGTATTCGGGGGAAATCTTGGAGGCGGTTTTGTGAGGAACGAATAAGTGTGGGGGGTGGTAGGGGCTTGGGGGATCGAAGTTTTTTTTAGGAAAAATTTTTGGGGGTTAAAATTTTGGGGTTAGGGGGGGGAAAGGGGTGGGGTTTGTAGGTCAGTGTTATAGTTTGAACTGGATCGTTGGGGAATTGGGGGCAGTGGGGGGTTTTTCAGAGGGGAAAGCAGGGGAGTAGCGAGGGGGGGGGGGGGATTAGGGGGGGACAGAGTTGGGAGAGACTGGAGTGGTGCAAGAAGTTGTGGGGAGGGCCCCAGGGGGAGGGTGTTGCCGTAATCAAGGCGGGAGATAAAGGGGGGGAAAGCAAAGGGTTTTTTTGTAGATTGAGGGCGGGAAAAAAGGGAAACGGATTTGGAAAAGTTTTTAATTTTGGGGGGGAAGGAGGGGCAAGGTTTATGTGGGTTTGAAGGACGGGGGAGAGTCGAGGTTATTTTCCCAGGCAGCGGTTTTGGGGTTCGGGAAAACCCGTGAGCCTTTAAACCATAAAAAAAGATGGGTGGGGGATCGTGAAAAGGGGGAAAAAAATATGAGTTCGGTTTTGTCTAAAAGGGAGTTTTAGGAAGAAAGGGGGTGAAGAAGGAGGATATTTTTTGGGCAATGTTACCCTCCCTTTTCCTTGCAGTAGTTCTAAAAGCCGTCAATGCGAGGACATCCCCTGTGAATCCCCTTGGGGGGTTTAAAAACCCACAGTTTTAAAAATTGGATCCAGGGGGGGGGCCCCGCCTGGGCCATTAAAAAGTTTGATTTTTAAGAAAATTTTTTAAAATTTTTTTTTGGGGGGATGTTTTTTTGCCCCCCCGCAAAGGAAATTGTTCTCCCCTTTTTTTTTTTTAAAAAGGGGGAAAAAGGGGTTTTTGTTGCTAAATTAATGTTTTTTTTGGGAGCTTTCAAATTTCCCCCTTCACCTTCCCCAAAAGCCCCAGTTCCAGGGGCTATAACACCCCAAAACATAATGTGCCCCCCCTTTTCCCCACGGGGGGAAAGGGTTATTTTTTTGGGGTCATTTCAGTTTTGCTTGCCTAAACACATCTTTTGTATTATGGAAAAAAAATTAAACCTTGTTTTCGTAGGCCTAACACATTTTCCCACATGCCCCTTTGGTAAACTTTTCTTTCCCTTTTGGCAAAACTAGTGGGCTTAGATTTTTTTTTTTTTTTTTTTTAAGACTATCAAAAACAAGACATTGTTGCACATGTGTACACATGCCAGAAATTTCCCCCAAATTTCCCCCAACTTACGAAATGAAGACCCCTTGGCATCCTCAAATTTTTTTTTTTTTTTTTTTCTTTATCAAATTTTTTTGTGACGTCCAGTTTAAAAAAAATCACTTTTTTGCCAAATTTTTAAAACCCCCTTTTTTATGACCGTCTAAATAAAATTAAAATAACAGAGCCTTGCAAAAGTATTCAGCCCCCCGGAACTTTTTTCCTTTTCCCAATATCATTTTTCAAAAAAAACAATACCAAAAAGTGAAATTTTTTTTTTAAGAATCTAAAAGTGGGGGGCCCAAAAGGAAGTTAAAAAAAATTTTTTTGGTTTTTTTAAATTTTTGTGGAAATACAAAAAAGAAAATTTGGGGGGTGCAATATTATTCGGGGCCCCTTTTTAAAAAAATACTTTTTTGCCCCACCCCTTTTTCTGCGAATACAGCGCAAATTAAAAGGGGGGATGCTCTATCGTTTTTGTACTCGAGAGACTGAAATTTTTGCCCCTTTTATCTTGGCAAACAGCTCGAGCTCAGTGGGTTGGTGGAGTCGTTTGAACACATTTTTTCCCTTTTTTTCCACAGATTCTTGGGTTGGATCAGGTTGGACTTTGACGGGCCATTCAAACCCGGAACATTTATTTTTGAACCATTCCTTGAATTTTGCTTTATGTTTGGGATCATTGTTTTTTGGAAAAAAAAATCCCGCCCAGCCCGGGGCTTTTGCGACCCCCAAAAGGGTTTTTTTAAGAATGGCCCCGTTTGGCTCCAATTTTTTTCCCTAAATTTTTAAAAACCCTTTCCCCGTCCCTGTAAAAAAAAGCAGGCCCAAACCAAAATGCCACCCCCAGTTTGAAAAGTGGGGATGGGGGTTTTTAAAGGGGGATGAGGTGTTGCCCTTTTTCGCCAAAAATATCGTATTTTTTATTTTGGTTTAATCTGGCCCCAGAGACTTCCACAGTTTGGGGTGTCTCCCAGGTGGCTTGTTGAAAAAATTAAAATTACCTTTTTATGGAATCTTTGGAAATGGGTTTCTTTTTCCACTCTTCCCCTAAAGGTAGTTTGTGCAGTGTTAAAAAGATTGTTGGGCCCATGGACAACGTCCCACCCCAGGGAGTCTCTGCAGTTCATCCAATTTATCATGGGCCCCTTTTTTGCATCCTTTTTTAGCTTCTCCCCTTTTTTTGATGAAAAAATTTTGGGGGGACAAAACCGGGGGGTTTGGGTTTACTTTGTGATAGATACCCTTTTCCCTTTTTTTAAAAAATTTTCTTCACAGTGCTCCTTTTGGGTGTTTAAAATTTTGGGGAAAAAAAATTTTTTATCCCCCAAAAAAACTTTAAAAATTCTCCACCAAAAATAAAACAGACCCGCCTGGGTTTTTTTTCCTTTTGGGCTTTTGAAATCTCTGTGCTTCAAAAAGAACCCGGGGGAAAAAAAAAGGCAGGGGGATTTATACGGAGACTTGTTTTCACACATGTGAAATTATTTTCCCCCGTTATCACGAACACCGCACTGACTTGCCACGAGCCGTGCGCGTGGGCCGGGAAAACAACTGCAATCAAATACTGTGGGCGGGGCGCACGGTGAAGTGCGGGGGTTCAGACTAAAAGGCCCTAAGACATGACTGCCAAGGGGGGGCGCCGGCCACAGGTCTTCAGAGAAGGCATAACAACGAGATTGTTTCAGGCCCCCGAGGCCTTAAGCACGTGAGCTGGTGGGCGGGCCTAAGCTCCAGAGAGCTATGAGCAGAAGAAAACTCCCAGAAGGGTAACTACGGGACAAGGGGTTACCAAGGGGGTTTGACAAAACGGATAGTCCCGGATAGCCAGG
>JARQOD010000002.1:187482348-187517407 GCA_033576555.1 Oophaga sylvatica | reverse complement strand
TTTCATTCATTCAGATCTAGGATGTGTTATTTGAGTGTTCCCTTTATTTTTTTGAGCAGTGTATAATAAAAACTATTTTATAGAAAAAATAATTGTTTTTGCATCACTTTATTCTGACAGCTATAACTTTTTTATTTTTTCGCTGATGACGCTGTATGGCAGCTCGTTTTTTGCAGGACAAGATGACATTTTCAGCGGTACCATGTTTATTTTATAACCGTCTTTTTGATCGCATGTTATTCCATTTTTTGTTCGGCGGTATGATGATAAAGCATTGTTTTTTTACTTTTTTTTCTATAGTGTTCACTAAAGGGGTTAACTAGTGGGACAGTTTCATAGGTTGGGTCGTTACGGATGCTGCAATATCAAATACGTGTACTTTTATTGTTTAGATTTTTTTTATTCAAATATTTATTTAGTGACAGAATAAATATTGTTTTTTTTATTATTATTATTTTTATATTTTTACAATTATTTAAAAAATATATATATTTCATTCTAACTTTTACACTTTGTCCCACTATGGGACAATCATTTTTTGCAGCCTGATCGCTTCTATAGTATGCAGATGAAGCAGCATCTGCATGCTGCGAAGCTGTCAGCACTGCACTCAGTACACACTGACCTGAGAAACTTCCTGACATGCACTGTGCATGACAGGAAGTTTCTCAGCCCTGGAGACCTGGATGTCGTCATGACGACATCAGGTCTCTGGCAGCGATCGAGACCCTGCGGCGTGCAGCGGGGTCTCCGATCCAAAGGCAGAGGGGCTGTCAACCCCTTTGCCGGCTCCGGAACACTGTGATATTGTTTGATCACAGTGTTACAGGGGTTAAAGTGCCGGGTGTCAGCTATAAGAATCAGCTGACACCCGGCCGTAATAGGCCGCGCTCCCCCCTGGGCCTGTCTGCCCATGACGTACTATCCCGTCCATGGGCAGACAGGCCCAGGGCACATGGATGGGATAGTACGTAAAATGGCAGAAAGGGGTCAATTTATTATGCTTCAACAGTCCCCGAGGTAGGAAAGAATAAGGCTGATTGGTGGTCAGTTGCCATGTCTGTTCCACTTGTGACTTTATCACCCAAGGTACCGTACTTCTTATGGATGGCACAGTATAAAGCATAAAACATCCAACTGGCCCAGCTACAGGAGCAGCCAAAAGTGTTTCTCCCAGAAGATTATTGCAGTTACACATGTTTTGTTATACATGTTTATTTCCTTTGTGTGTATTGGAACAACACAAAACCATATTAAAAAAAGGCAAATTGGACATAATTTCACACAAAACCCCCAAAATGGGCCAAACAATAATGTTGACACCCTAAATTTAATATTTAGCTGCACACTCTTTGGAATAAATAACTGCAATCGCTTACTACAACCATTGATAAACTTAACTGGAATTTTAGTCCACCCTTCTTTAGCAAACTGCTCCAGGTAACTCATTTTTGAACGGAGCCTTCTCCCAACAGCAATTTTAAGATCTCTCCACGGGTGTTCAATGGATTTAGATCCATACTCATTGCTGGCCACTTCAGAACTCTCCACTTTGCTTCCATCCATTTCTAGGTGTTATGTTTGGGTTCATTGTCCTGCTGGAAGACCCACGACCTATGACGCAAACCTAACTTTCTGACAATGGGCACTACATTGAAATCCAAAATCCTAGTCTTCAGATTTCATGATGCCTTGCACATAGTCAAGGCACTCAGTGCCAGAGAAACAACTTCAAAACATTTTCTAATGTCCACCATATTTGACTTTAGGTACTGTGTTCTTCTCTCATTCCGTTTTCGGTAAACAGAATAATGTGCTTTCGCCAAAAGTTGTTGTCACGCCTCTGTAGCACCACCTAGAGTGGACCCCTGGGTCGAGATACCAGAGCCTCCTGAGCGAGCTGACCTAGTGAGACCACCCCCTATACAGGGAGCGTCAAGGGCAGGCCCAAAGGGGTTAGTAAAACGACAGCTTGTACCAAAGGGGAGCTCGTAGGGGACAAGACAAGAAACACGTAGGACCGAGAGGTAGCAGAGGGCACCGAGGACCAGGGTAAAGTACTTGGAGCTGGCAGGGATGCAGGGTCAGGAGTGAGGGAAGGTAAAGCCAGGACAGGATCCGGGGACCCGATGTCAGGGAGGCTGGGGAAAATCGAGGAACCACCAGGAACCACCAGGAGACTGCAACTAGGAGAGAGTAAGGTCAGAGCAGGATAAGCGCAGGAGTGCAGGAATGCAAAACAGGGACCTGAGAATATAATAGGAGAGCACCAGCAGCATGGCTGGCAACAGAGCTCGCAATAAAGATAATCAGGCGACTCCTATTTCAGGAGGCAGCTTGATATACCCAGGGACCGCCGCCATAACAGGGCGGTGCTACGGGGTCAAGACCCCCTCTGCTGCATAAGTCAGGAAGGCGCGCTCGGCCGACACTCATGGCGCATGCGCGGATGGTGGGGACTCCGAGGACCAGGAAGCACCGGTGAGACGCAATGCGGGACCAGCCCAGCAGCGCACCGGGGAGCATAGACAACCAGGTGAGAACCATGGGTGGCCGGGGGCGTAACAGTACCCCCCCCTTTACTTCCCACCTTTTTAAAGCCGGAAAAGAACCTCCCCAAAATACGAGAGGCATTGATGTTCTCCCGAGGCTCCCACGACCTCTCCTCAGGACCAAAACCCTTCCAATTGATCAAAAATAAAGTTCTCCCCCTAACTTTCTTCACAGCAAGCACCTCCTTCTCCTCAAAGATATCTTTGGTGCCAAAAGGTCGAGGGAAATAGCAAGGAGAAGAATGAAAACGGTTAAGTACCACGGGTTTAAGGCCGGACATGTGGAAGGTATTGGGAATACGGAGCGAGGCAGCTAACTTTAACTTGTAAGCAACATCATTAATTCATCCCAGGATCTCAAAAGGACCGATGTAGCGAGGACCAAATTTAAAAGCGAGAATTCGAAGTCTGATATATTTGGATGAGAGCCACACCGTATCACCAGGGCAATATGGAGGAGAGTCTAGGCGCCTCTTGTCTGCGTGACTCTTTATCCTGACATGAGCTTTTTCAAGCGCTCCCTTAGTCTCCTCCCAAATTTTAGAAAATTCTATGGACAGGGAGTCAGCTGCTGGTACACCCCATAGAGGAGAGACCGGGAGGGAAACTTAGTTGCAGGCCCCACGAAGGTCAAGTTTGGTGAAGATCTGCTCTCCCCTCAACCAATCAAAGAGCTCCAGGATAAGCGGCACAGGATATTTGTTCTTGATCGTAATTTTGTTCAGACCCCTATAATCCATACAGGGACGAAGAGAGCCATCCTTTTTTTAACGAAGAAGAATCCCGCACCTGGGGTGAGGACTTCCGAACAAAGCCCCTAGCCAGATTCACCTGGATGTATTCTGAGATAGCTTGGGTCTCCGCAGGAGAAGATTCTGACTCTAGGGGGAGTAGAACCAGGAAAGAGCTCAATCGGGTGGTCATACAGCTGGTGCGGAGGAAGGGTCTCTGCTTCCTTCTTGTTCAAGTCATCCGCGAAAGACCAATAGGCAGATGGTAATCCGGCGGGAGCTGAAGAAGGCCGTGAGAACCCTACTGGGCGACCAGACAACAAGCACGTTCCTGACAAGACTGACCCCAGCAGAGTATGCTACTGGCATGCCAACCTAGGACTGGTTTGTGCGCCCTTAGCCAAGGGACACCAAGAAGGAACGGGTGCAATAGACCAGACAGAACTTAAAAGGCACATATACCCGCAACTCCATCTCCTCTGTAACCATACTAACAGTCTCCTGAAGGGGTTTGCCATCCACCGACGCAATCAACCGACGATTCTCCAGAAGTTAGACTGGAATCTGATCCTTATTAACCTCCTCCTTTCTAATAAAATTACCTGCCGTGCCCGAATCCATGTAGGCCACCTCAGAGTAGCGTTTGGGACCCATGATCAATTGGACTGACAGGGTTAGGGGTAGAGAGGAATCACAAGCACCTAGGGAGGCTTTTCTTAACTGTCCTAGGTGGAGGAGTTTCCCGGACGTTTCAGGACAGAGACTGCACCTAGAAGAGAACAAGGTCAGAGCAGGATAAGCGCAGGAGTACAGGAATGCAAAACAGGGACCTGAGAATATAATAGCAGAGCGCCAGCAGCATGGCTGGCAACAGAGCTCGCAATAAACAGAGCTCGCAATAAAGATAATCAGGCGACTCCTATTGCAGGAGGCAGCCTGATATACAGCCAGTGACCGCCGTCGTGACAGGGCAGTGCTACCGGGTCACGACCCCCTCTGCTGCAGAAGGCAGGAAGGAGTGCGCGGCCGACACCCACGGCGCATGCGCGGACGGTGAGGACTTCGAGGACCAGGAAGCACCGGCGAAACGTGACGCGGGACCAGCCCAGCAGCGCGCCTGGGAGCAGTGGCAGCCAGGTGAGCACCATGGGCGGCGGTGGCCGCGGGTGTAACAGGTGTATGTGTATTGGTCTCATCTGTCCACAATACACTTTCCCAGAAAGATTTTGGCTTCCACACGTACATTTTGACAAACTGAAGTCTAGCTTTTTATTTTAATCTCTTTTTATTGTTTTCAAAGAAAGAAATACAACTCAATATATAGTCATACATTAACCGAAGCAGTACACAATATGCAAACATGGTGGACTGTACAATCCACTTTTCTAATATACATGAAATAATTTAGAAGAAGCTCCAACTTGTAGACTGTTATTAGAACTCACATAAAAAATATAAACCTTAAAGACCCCTAGCAGATCTTCGTATCAATAGGACATATACAAGACGTACATATTAAATAAAACACACACAATAAAAGAAAAAAAAAGGGGGAAGAAGAGGGAGGGGGATGGGGAAGAGGTGGGGTTGAGAAACACGGATGGAGAGGGGGCTCAATCCCCTAAGCGAGCGGGGGAATGTACCGGGCCGCTCCCCAACTCCCCGGCCAGTCCCCAGCACCAATTCGGATCCACACAGCCAGGCCACCAGCCTTTCATTCAAACAACTTATGAAACTCTGGTGAGTCCTGAAACAGAATCCACACACTCCAAATTTCTCTAAATCTATCAGCACGGTCGTTATAGTCAGCAGACAGCTCTTCCATTCTGCATATTTTAACCATTTCCTGGTACCATTCCAGGATGGAGGGAACTTGGGTTGATTTCCAGTGTCGTGGAATTATTGTGCGGGCTGCTGTTAGGCAGAAGCGCAAAATATCTTTTTTCTGATATTGGATTGACATAGGCAGGATAGAGAGCAGTACAATCTCCGGGCTGCCCACCACCCCATTTCCAGTTATCAATTTATAATTCGAAAATATCTTCTCCCAAAATGGCATTATCTTATTGCACTCCCACCATATGTGGAGCATTGTGCCCCTCTCTTCTCCACAGCGCCAGCAATTGTCGGATGTTGCAGGGAACATAG
The DNA here is from genome assembly GCA_033576555.1 of Oophaga sylvatica. Taxonomy (NCBI): domain Eukaryota; kingdom Metazoa; phylum Chordata; class Amphibia; order Anura; family Dendrobatidae; genus Oophaga; species Oophaga sylvatica. The sequence goes on along the minus strand of JARQOD010000002.1, from coordinate 187,511,976 downwards.
CATGCAGCTTTACAGGGTATTGGTACCATTGAGCCATAATTTGAAAATTTTTCTCTTGCGCATAACAAGCGGCTGACATTTTGTGTGTAAACAGAAATCCTCTATCCCAATCTTAATCAGGGATAACTGTTCCCAGTTCCCGTTCCCACAAATGCTGGTAATGCAACTTCTCTGAGGGGCTCTTCCCAACAAGATAATTATAGAGCAAGGATACTTTATGATTTGGAGGAGACTCCTTTAGAAACAATCCTTCAAAAGGAGATAGTACATATTGTGACAGAGGCGCCGATCCCTGTGAAGACAGGAAGGACTGTTGCTGCAGATATTCCATCCACAACAACTTCCTACATAGTGACCTCTCCTGCAGTGTAATGAAGTCCGGCAATCTGCCGTCCTCTAGCGCCTGCGCAAATCGGGTATCATCCACTGCCCTCCAGCCTAAAAAAGATCCCCGCCTGTGTCCAGCAGGGAAGGATGGGTTAGAAAAAAGGGGAGCGAGCTGGCTAATTGTGTTCGGAAGACGCCAGTTCTTCCTGATTGCATGCCAAATTTTGATTGTTCCCCTGGTCATATCTGACAGCCCTTCTACCAATAAGGCATCCGAGGCAATGAGCCAAGGAAGATGTTTGAGCGGCACATCCACCCCAGCCTGTTCAATGTGTACCCACTGTTTTGTCGATGCGTGAAAATGCCAATCAATGAGACGGCCTAAAACAGATGCCTGAAAGTATTTTTGAAATTCGGGAATCCAGCTCCCCCATCCAATTTAGGATAATTTAGAATCTGCATGCCTATCCTTGGTCGAGTTTTGCCCCATATAAATCTGGTCAGAGCTGTTCGTAATGCACTAAAAAAGCTACAGGAGGAGAGATGGGGACGGTTTGAAAAATATACAGAAAACGGGGCAAGATGTCCATTTTTACATCATTCATTTTCCCAAACCACGACAGCCGCAGTTTACCATAGTTCAAGAGATCCTTATGCGTGCGGTCAAAGAGGGATTGATAATTAAGTGCGAACAGCTTTGACAAGTCAGGGATGATAAGTAGAGATGAGCGGTGTTCGAAGCGAACTGTTCGCCAATCTCAAATTCGAGCTGTTTTGGGCGGTGTTCGAGTCGTTCGACGAACCCGAACGATTTGGAAAAAATCCGGCTGTTCGAGGTTATGTTCGATAACTGTTCGTGCACCTAAATCGTCACTGGATTTTTTTACAGTTATGCTGAGAATCACTGTTAATACACATTTTGAGTGTCCAGCGTGGTGGGGGAGGGGCATGGCATGGATCTCTGCAGAGATAATGAAGATTTCCATTTTATTTTCTCTTTCCGCATTTCCAGTGGGCGGTGCAGTCTGTCAGCCTATCAGCATCGCACACATGGAGCGAGGTGCTTTTTTTTCACACAAGCAAGGGCATGTGTCATTGGCTGTGTATGTCACATGTCCTTGCCCTATAAGACCCAGCCATTTCCCCCCTCGCCACCATTTTCTCACTGCTGCAGCTCAATGTTAGACGGCACTGCTGCTGTTAGCGCTATATTGTGTGTGCATTGTGCAACTGCGACTTGCAAGCGAAATCGCTGAGAAATAGAGAGGAAGGTTTAGGGAGTAGGGACTAGTTCGTAATTGCAGCCCTTTTGAGGGCTATGTTACATCAGTTCCTAGCAGTTTTAGCAGGCAGGTCTGTGCTCACTCTTAAATAGACAGATAGGTCAACTTGGGACAGTGACTATTTGTAATTGCAGCCCTTTTCAGGGCTAGGTTACAGCAGTTGCTATCACTTTTTGTCAGCTACACCAGCGTTCAAATCACTCCTAATTATTCGCTGCATCTATCCTGTTCAATAATTGTGTGCATAGTAGCAGTGTGTTCTACTCATTCTATTAGGGCATCTATACAAAGCTCCACCAGCCTTAAAAAAAAAAAATTCTATCTGCATGTTGCCTGGAGAATAATTTTGGGCATAGTAGCAGTCTGTGGTACTCATTGTATTAGGCCATCTATACAAAGCTCCACCAGCCTTTAAAAAAAACAAAAAATTATATCTGCATGTTGCCTGGACAATAATTTTGGGCATAGTAGCAGTCTGTGCTACTCATTCTATTAGGCCATCTATACAAAGCTCCACCAGCCTTAAAAAAAAATAATTTCTTTCTGCATGTTGCCTGGACAATAATTTTGGGCATAATAGCAGTGTGTGATACTCATTCTATTAGGCCATCTATACAAAGCTCCACCAGCCTTAAAAAAAAAAATTATCTGCATGTTGCCTGGACAATAATTTTGGGCATAGTAGCAGTCTGTGGTACTCATTGTATTAGGCCATCTGTACAAAGCTCCACCAGCCTTCTAAAAAAAAATAATTTCTATCTGCATCTTGCCTGGACAATAATTTTGGGCATAGTAGCAGTCTGTGGTACTCATTCTATTAGGCCATCTATACAAAGCTCCAGCAGCATTGATATACTCATAATTTTTTGCTGCCTCTTGCCTGTAGAATAATTTTGGGCATAGTAGCAGTCTGTGGTACTCATTGTATTAGGCCATCTATACAAATCTCCACCAGCCTTCTAAAAAAAAAAGAATTTCTATCTGCATGTTGCCTGGACAATAATTTTGGGCATAGTAGCAGTCTGTGGTACTCATTGTATTAGGCCATCTATACAAAGCTCCACCAGCCTTCTAAAAAAAAAAGAATTTCTATCTGCATGTTGCCTGGACAATAATTTTTGGCATAGTAGCGGGGTCTGTGGTAACATTGTATTAGGCCATCTATGCAAAGCTCCACCAGCCTTCTAAAAAAAAAAAGAATTTCTATCTGCATCTTGCCTGGACAATAATTTTGGGCATAGTAGCAGTCTGTGGAACTCATTCTATCAGGCCATCTATACAAAGCTCCAGCAGCATTGAAATACTCATATTTTTTTGCTGCCTCTTGCCTGTAGAATAATTGTGGGCATAGTAGCAGTCGGTGGTACTCATTGTATTAGGCCATCTATACAAAGCTCCACCAGCCTTATAAAAAAAAAAGACTTTCTATCTGCATGTTGCCTGGACAATAATTGTGGGCATAGTAGCAGTCTGTGGTACTCATTGTATTAGGCCACCTATACAAAGCTCCACCAGCCTTCTAAAAAAAAAAAAGAATTTCTAGCTGCATGTTGCCTGGACAATAATTTTGGGCATAGTAGCAGTCTGTGGTACTCATTGTATTAGGTATAAACAGCAAAAAAAGGCAGCAACACCCACCTACCCAGATCTCAGAACAAATGCACTACAGGATGCAGCCAGCCCATAAAGCAAGATGTTAGTAGCACAGGTGCAAAATACCAGATTAAACAGTCACTCTCCACATACCCATTCAAGGAGGGGGTGACTGCCCAGTATACAATTGCACAATAGAGGTCCACATAGGGTGCCGTCCACACAAGGATACTGCACAGTGTCTTGTTCTCACAGCCTATTAATCACGCCCCTACTATTCGACTAGGCGGGCTGGCCAGTGCACTCTCAATTCGCACCAGTGTGAACACCCCTCATGCGAGACCAGACGTGCCTGGGCCTGGCTGCACCCCGAAAAATAAAGTGCAAAACATACAAAAATAGTGAGGTATTAGTTAATATTTTGGCCGAAAAAAAGTAAGCTTGTAACCTGCGCCAAAGGTCCCCAAGCTTACAAGTCCTACACTACACTATCCAGCAAAGCCTGTTGTGAATGGGCTTGAGATGAGTTCTGAGCAGAGGCTCCCTCTGGTGGTTACAAGCGTACTGGTCTGTCCAGTAAAGATTGTGAAGATTGTGAGGATTGGGAATCAGGTGTTACTGACTGGTCTTATATAAGGGAGTCACCTTCCCTCAGGGTTGCCGGTGATCAATTGTTCTGGTCTCTATCCTTGATTCCTGTTTCCCTTGTAGCCTGCTGTGTCGTGTCTGCATCTCCTGCTAACAGATAAGACATTTTCTTCTTTTTGTTTTTGTGCTTAATTTTTGCATTTTGTCCTGCACTTCTGTGGGGGCCTTCAGGGTCCCCTCCGGGGGCTTTTGCCCTCTCAGTTTAGTTCAGCCACTGATGTTTGTACTTTTGCTTTTTCCAGTTTTTTCAGTGGCTGCTGTTTTGATTTTGTTACACCAGAGAACTAATTTAGGTGGTAGAGGTCGTGTGATCTCAGGTGTTTTTGAAATTAGTAGAGTTGGTGCTTTTCAGGGTTTTCTGGATTGCAGTAAGTACCCTTCCTATCCTTTTCTATTTAGTTAGTTTGGGCCCCAACGTTTGCTCATACTATTTTCTGTCTGTGTCAGTATTTATTCTTGTCTAACCGCCATTACATGTTTGGGGGCTTTCTATTATCTTTGGGGTTCTGCTCCAGGGCAGATAGCTTTCCTATATCTATCTTTAGGTGTAGTTAGTTTCTCAGGCTGTGACGAGGCGTCTAGGACCAACGTAGGAACGCTCCACGGCTGCCTCTAGTTGTTGTGGTTAGTCAGGGTACTGCAATCTCATAGATTCCAACTGCTCTGGTGTATTGCCTTTTTTGCCTGCACTCTTCAGCTACCGAAACATAACAGTATCACCGGCCCAAAATTTAAAATTGTATGGTACTCACAGAAGGGAAAAAATTTGTGAAAGAAAAAACGGTTGTCAGAGTTGTCAGAGATATTTTTCTGTTTGTTGCATTTTTTTTTTTTTTCCCTCTGTATCTCTGGGTGCTGGGGAGGATTTTTTCTCTCAATGGAGTTTGCACAGTTGTCTGGCCGTGTGGATCAGCTTGCCACTGAGGTTCAGAGTATGCTGCATATCTTGCTAGGTTGCCTGTTGTGGAACCTAGGATTCCCATGCCAGATTTGTTTTTAGGGGATCGAGCTAAGTTTCAGAATTTCAAAAATAATTGTAAATTGTTTTTTGCCTTAAAATCTAAGTCCTCAGGGAACGCAGCACAGCAGGTTCAAATTGTCATCTCTCTCCTGCGCGGCGATCCTCAGGATTGGGCTTTTTCCCTGACACCTGGGAATCCTGTTTTGAGTGATGTTGATGCATTTTTTCAGGCTTTGGGGTTATTGTACGATGAGCCTAATGTCACTGATCAAGCTGAAAAAGCCTTGTTGGCATTAAATCAGGGGCTTGATGACGCTGAGTTATACTGTCAGAGATTCCGTAGGTGGGCAGTCCTGACCAAGTGGAATGACGACGCTTTGGCGGCCCTTTTTCGGAAGGGTCTGTCAGATAATGTAAAGGATGTTATGGTGGGATTCCCTGTCCCCTCTGGTCTCAATGATTCTATGTCATTAGCGATTCAAATTGACAGACGTTTGCGTGAGCGGAGAAGTATGCGTGGAATAGTGTTGCCTTGTGAACCTGCTTCTGAATCCATGCAGTGTGATAGAGTGGTGTCTGGGGCACAGCGTCATGAGTTTCGAAAGCGCAATGGGTTATGTTTCTACTGTGGTGATGCCTCTCATGCTATTTCAGTCTGCCCTAAGCGGGGAAGACGTTTTGCACGCTCAGTTGTCTTGGGTAGTGTTCAGACTAAGTTTTTATTAACTGTCACTCTGATATGCTCTCTGTCCTCATTTTCTGCTCAGGCTTTCGTTGATTCTGGAGCAGCTATTAACCTGATGGATTATGATTTTGCTAAACGTTGCGGGTTTCCCTTGATACCCCTACAGAAGTCTATTCCCCTACTGGGGATTGATTCTACCCCTTTGGCTGAGAATAAACCTCAGTTCTCTACTCAGGTGATAATGAGGGTTGAACCTGATCATCAAGAGTGCTGCAAATTTTTAGTTCTGTATAATCTGCATGATATTATCGTACTGGGTTTCCCTTGGTTACAGTCTCATAATCCTGTTTTGGATTGGAAATCTGTGTCTGTAACCAGTTGGGGCTGCCAATGTGTTAACACCAACACTCCTGTTTTTTCTGCCTCCCCCCAGGCTCAGGATGTTCCTGACTTTTTGATTGATTTTTCTGATGTATTTAGCGAAAGTAAATCTGCATCCTTGCCTCCCCATAGGAGCTATGACTGCGCTATTGAATTAGTGCCTGGTAGTAAATTCCCTAAAGGTCGCCTTTTTAACTTGTCTGTACCTGAACATGACGCTATGCGGTCTTATATCAAGGAGTCATTGGAGAAGGGTCATATCAGACCATCCTCTTCACCCTTAGGTGCCGGTTTTTTCTTTGTGGCCAAAAAGGATGGTTCATTAAGGCCGTGTATTGATTATCGTCTTTTGAACAATATTACTGTGAAATATCAATACCCGTTACCCTTGATTTCTGACCTGTTTTCCAGGGTGAAAAACGCTACTTGGTTTACCAAGCTTGACCTCAGGGGGCATATAACCTTATTCGCATTAAGCACGGGGATGAATGGAAGACGGCATTCAATACCCCGGAGGGCATTTTGAGTACCTTGTGATGCCCTTTGGGCTCACTAATGCTCCTTCTGTCTTCCAGTCCTTCATGAATGACATTTTCAGGGATTTTGTGGATAAATTTCTGATTGTTTATTTGGATGATATCTTGATTTTTTCTAATGCCTGGGACTCTCATGTGAAACATGTTCGAACTGTATTCCAGATTTTGAGAGAGAATGCTCTGTATGTGAAGGGATCAAAGTGTCTTTTTGGCGTACAGAGGATCTCATTTCTGGGATTCATTTTGTCCCCATCTGTTATTGAAATGGACCCGGTCAAGGTTCAGGCCATCTGTGATTGGGTCCAACCTACTTCATTAAAGGCTCTTCAAAGATTTTTGGGTTTTGCCAATTTTTATCGTAAATTTATTGGTAATTTCTCGGTTATTGTTAAACCATTAACTGATTTGACCAAAAAGGGTTCTGATGTGGTGAATTGGCCTCCTGAGGCAGTCTCTGCATTTCAGGAACTTAAGCAGAGATTCACTTCTGCTCCTGTTCTACGGCAGCCTGATGTTTCTCTGCCATTTCAGGTGGAGGTTGATGCCTCTGAAATTGGGGCAGGTGCCGTTTTGTCCCAAAAAGATCCAGAGACCTCTAAAAGTAACCCTTGTGCCTTTTTCTCTCGAAAATTTTCTCCTACTGAACGTAATTATGACGTGGGTAATCGGGAGTTATTGGCCATGAAGTGGGCTTTTGAAGAGTGGAGACATTGGCTGGAGGGAGCCAAACATCAGGTGGTGGTCCTTACTGACCATAAGAATCTGGTTTATCTGGAATCTGCCAAGCGACTCAATCCTAGACAGGCCAGGTGGGCCTTGTTTTTCACACGTTTTAATTTAGTGTTTCCTTTCTTCCTGGCACTAAGAATGTTAATGCGGATGCCCTCTCGAGGAGCTTCCTTGCGGACTCTCCTGAATTATCTGATCCTTCTGTTATTTTGAAAGAGGGTGTAGTTCTTTCCGCCATCTCACCTAATTTGAGACTTGCTCTGGAGGGGTGTCAGGAGGATAGGCCTCGAGCGCTGCCCTGTTGGAAAATTGTTTGTCCCGGACCAGTGGAAAAAGAGTGTGATGTCTGAGATTCATTGTTCCGTGTTGGCTGGGCATCCGGAATTTTTGGTACCAGAGACTTGGTTAGTCGGTCCTTTTGGTGGCCTACCTTGTCTCGTGATGTCAGGGAATTTGTGCAGTCCTGCGGGACTTGCTCTCGCTCCAAGCCTTGCTCTCGCTCTAGTGGTTTGTTGATGCCATTGCCTGTGCCCAAGAGACCATGGACCCATATCTCTATGGATTTCATTTCCGACCTTCCTGTTTCTCAGAGAATGACCGCCATCTGGGTGATTTGTGATAGGTTTTCCAAGATGATACATCTTGTGCCATTACCTAAGTTGCCTTCCTCCTCTGAATTGGTGCCGTTGTTCCTTCAGCACGTGGTTCGTTTACACGGCATTCCTGAGAACATAGTGTCTGACAGAGGAGTCCAGTTTGTTTCCAGATTTTGGAGGACTTTTTGTTCTAAACTGGGTGTTCAATTGTCTTTCTCCTCTGCATTTCATCCTCAGACCAATGGTCAAACTGAGAGAACAAACCAGACATTGGAGACTTATCTAAGATGCTTTGTGTCTGCTGATCAGGATGATTGGGTCTCTTTTTTGCCTTTGGCTGAGTTTGCTCTTAATAATAGGGCTAGCTCTGCCACTTTGATGTCTCCGTTTTTCTGTAATTCTGGGTTTCACCCTCGATTTTCTTCAGGACAGACGGAGGCTTCTGTCTGTCCAGGTGTTGACTCTGTTATGGAGCGTATGCAACAGATTTGGGACCAGGTAGTGGAGAGGTTGTCCCTCTCTCAGGAGAGGGCCCAGCGGTTTGCTAACCGGCATAGGACTGATGGTCCTCGGTTTAAAGTGGGGGACTTGGTCTGGTTGTCCTCAAAAAATAATCCTATGAGAGTAGCATCTCCTAAATTTAAGCGTAGGTTCATTGGACCTTATAAGATCATTGAGATTCTTAATCCTGTTTCTTTTCGTTTGCTTCTTCCAGGGACATTTAAGATCCATAACGTGTTCCACAAGTCCTTGTTGAAGAGGTTTGTTGAGCCAGTGGTTCCTGCTGCTGTGCCTCCTGACCCTGTTTTGGTTGAGGGCAATCTGGAGTATGTGGTTGAGAAAATATTAGATTCTCGTTTTTCTAGACGGAAACTCCAGTATTTGGTTAAGTGGAGAGGTTATGGTCAGGAAGACAATTCTTTGGTGTTTGCTTCGGACATCCATGCTAGGAGACTCATCCGTGCGTACCATAGAACTCATCCTGACCGACCTGGTTGCTCAAATGAGGGTTCGGTGACCCCTCCTCAAGGGGGGGTACTGTTGTGAATGGGCTTGAGATGAGTTCTGAGCAGAGGCTCCCTCTCGTGGTTACAAGCGGTACTGGTCTGTCCAGTGAAGATTGTGAAGATTGTGAGGATTGGGAATCAGGTGTTACTGACTGGTCTTATATAAGGGAGTCACCTTCCCATCAGGGTTGCCGGTGATCAATTGCTCTGGTCTCTATCCTTGATTCCTGTTTCCCTTGTAGCCTGCTGTGTCGTGTCTGCATCTCCTGCTAACAGATAAGACATTTTCTTCTTTTTGTTTTTGTGCTTGATTTTTGCATTTTGTCCTGCACTTCTGTGGGGGCCTTCAGGGTCCCCTCCGGGGGCTTTTGCCCTCTCAGTTTAGTTCAGCCACTGATGTTTGTACTTTTGCTTTTTCCAGTTTTTTCAGTGGCTGCTGTTTTGATTTTGTTACACCAGAGAACTAATTTAGGTGGTAGAGGTCGTGTGATCTCAGGTGTTTTTGAAATTAGTAGAGTTGGTGCTTTTCAGAGTTTTCTGGGATTGCAGTAAGTACCCTTCCTATCCTTTTCTATTTAGTTAGTTTGGGCCCCAACGTTTGCTCATACTATTTTCTGTCTGTGTCAGTATTTCTTCTTGTCTAACCGCCATTACATGTTTGGGGGCTTTCTATTATCTTTGGGGTTCTGCTCCGGGGCAGATAGCTTTCCTATATCTATCTTTAGGTGTAGTTAGTTTCTCAGGCTGTGACGAGGCGTCTAGGACCAACGTAGGAACGCTCCACGGCTGCCTCTAGTTGTTGTGGTTAGTCAGGGTACTGCAATCTCATAGATTCCAACTGCTCTGGTGTATTGCCTTTTTTGCCTGCACTCTCAGCTACCGAAACATAACAAAAGCCACTAAAGGAGACTCAAGGTCTCCAAAAATTCAATATAAACAGCAAAAAAAGGCAGCAACACTCACCTGCCCAGATCTCAGAACAAATGCACTACAGGATGCAGCCAGCCCATAAAGCAAGATGTTAGCAGCACAGGTGCAAAATACCAGATTAAACAGTCACTCTCCACATACCCATTCAAGGAGGGGGTGACTGCCCAGTATACAATTGCACAATAGAGGCCCACATAGGGTGCCGTTCACACAAGGATACTGCACAATGTCTGGTTCACATCCTATTAATCACGCCCCTACTATTCGACTAGGCGGGCTGGCCAGTACACTCTCAAGGCGCACCAGTGTAAACACCCCTCATGCGAGACCAGACGTGCCTGGGCCTGGCTGCACCCCGAAAAATAAAGTGCAAAACATACAAAAATAGTGGGGTATTAGTTAACCCCTTTATTCCATCGGACGTAATATTCCGTCCATGTGACCCTGGACCTCATTCCCATGAACGGAATAGTACGTCATAGGCGATCAGCTGCGCTTCCGGTGGGAGCACAGCTAATCTCCACCGGGTTTCAGCTGATTATCACAGCTGACACCCGGGACTGTGTGTCAGGAGCGGTCACAGACCGCTCCCGGCACATTATTCCCTGGCACACCGCGATCAAACATGATCGCGGTGTACCAGGGGCACAGGGGAGCATCGCGCAGGGAGGGGGCTCCCTGCACGCTCCCCTGAGACCCTCAGAACAGCGCGATGTGTCGCGCTGTTCCGAGGGACTCTCCTCCCTCCAAGGACCCGGATCCAAGATGGCCGCCGGGTCCTGCAGGGAGGCGGCTTCCTCAGTGCCTGCTGAGAGCAGGCACTGAGAAGCCTGCAGCACTGCCAGAGCGATCGCTGGTATGACAGAGTACTGTGCACACTGTCACACCAGCGATCTCACCCTACACAGTGATGTCCCAACCTGGGGCAAAGTATATTAAAGTTAAAAAAATAAAAAGTGTAAAAAAAAAAAAATTAAAAAAAAATAAAAACATTCCCTAATAAATTCATTTATTCCTGTAAATAAAAAAAACAAAAACAATAAAAGTACACATATTTGGTATCGCCGCATCCGTAACGACCCCCCCCCTATAAAACTGTCCCACTAGTTAACCCCTTTAGTGAACCCCTTAAAAAAAAAAGCAGAAAAAAATCAATGCTTTATCATCATATCGCAGAACAAAAAGTGGAATAACACGCGATCAAAAAGACCGATATAAATAAACATGGTACCGCTGAAAACGTCATCTTGTCACCGCAAAAAACGAGCTGCCATACAGCATCATCAGCGAAAAAATAAAAAAGTTATAGCTCGCAGAATAAAGCGATGCAAAAATAATAATTTTTTATATAAAATTGTTTTTATTCTATAAAAGCGCCAAAACAGAAATAAATGATATAAATGAGGTATCGCCGTAATCGTACTGACCCGAAGAATAAAACTGCTTTATCAATTTTACCACACGCGGAACAGTATAAACGCCTCCCCCAAAAGAAATTCATGAATTGCTGATTTTTGTTCATTCTAACCTCCCAAAAATCGAAATAAAAAGCGATCAAAAAATGTCACGTGCTCAAAAATGGTACCAATAAAAACGTCAACTCGTACCGCAAAAAATAAGACCTAACATGACTCTGTGGGCCAAAATATGCAAAAATTATAGCTCTCAAAATGTGGTGATGCAAAAACTATTTTCTGCAATAAAAAGCGTCTTTTAGCGTGACAGCTGCCAATCATAAAAACCCAATAAATAGTAAATCAAACCCCCCTTTATCACCCCCTTAGTTATGGAAAAATAATAAAATTAAAAAAATGTATTTTTTTCCATTTTCCCATTAGGTTAGGGTTAGGGTTTGCAGCTAAAGTTAGGGTTAGGGTTGGCGCTAAAGTTAGGATTAGGGTTAGGATTAGGGTTAGGGGTGTGTTAGGGTCAGGTTTGTGGTTAGGGTTGGGACTAAGGTTAGGGTGTGTGTTGGGGTTACGGTTGGAGTTAGAATTGGGGTGTTTCCGCTGTTTATACACATCAGGAGCTCTCCAAATGTGACATGGCGTCTGATCTCTATTCCAGCCAATTCTGCGTTGAAAAAGTCAAACGGTTCTCCTTCACTTCTGAGCTCTGCCATGCGCCCAAACAGTAGTTTACCCCCACATATGGGGTATCAGCGTACTCTGGACCCCAAGAGTTATTGTGCAATTTGTCCTATTCTGTTATCCTTGGGAAAATAAAAAACTAGGGGCGAAAATATCATTTTTGTAAAAAAAAAATGATTTTTTTGTTATTACGGCTGTACGTTATAAACTTCTGTGAAGCACTTGGGGCTTCATAGTGCTCACCACACATCTAGATAAGTTCCTTGTGGGTTTATTTTCCAAAATGGGGTCACTTGTGGGGTTTCCACTGTTTAGGCGCATCAGGGGCTCTCCAAATGCGACATGACGCCCCCAGACCATTCCATCAAAGTCTGCAATCCAAAACGTCACTACTTCCCTTCCGACCCCCAAAGTGTACCCATACAGTAGTTTTCTCCCATATATTGGGTATCAGCGTACTCAGGACAAATTGGACAACAACTTTTGGGGTCCAATTTCTCCTGTTACCCTTGTGAAAATAAAATATTGGGGGCGAAAAAATCATTTTTGTAAAAAAAAAAAGGATTTTTTATTTTTACGGCTGTATGTTATAAACTTCTGTGAAGCACTTTGGGGTTCAAAGTGCTCACCACACATCTAGATAAGTTCCTTGTGGGGTCTATTTTCCAAAATGGGTCACTTGTGGGGGTTTCCACTGTTTAGACGCATCAGGGCTCTCCAAATGCGACATGATGCCCCCAGACCATTCCATCAAAGTCTGCAATCCAAAACGTCACTACTTCCCTTCCGACCCCCAACGTGTGCCCATACAGTAGTTTTCTCCCACATATTGGGTATTAGCGTACTCAGGACAAATTGGACAACAACTTTTGGGGTCCAATTTCTCCTGTTACCCTTGTGAAAATAAAATATTGGGGGCGAAAAAATCATTTTAGTAAAAAAAAAAAGATTTTTTATTTTACGGCTGTACGTTATAAACTTCTGTGAAGCACTTCGGGTTCAAAGTGCTCACCACACATCTAGATAAGTTCCTTGAGGGGTCTAGTTTCCAAAATAGTGTCATTTGTCGGGGGTTTCCACTGTTTAGGCAGATCAGGAGCTCTCCAAACACGACATGGCATCCAGCCAATTCTGCGATGAAAAAGTCAAACGGCGCTCCTTCCCTTCCAAACTCTGCCATGCACCCAAACAGTGGTTTACCCCCACATATGGGGTATCAGCGTACTCAGGACAAATTGCACAATAACTTTTGGAGTCTTGTTACCCTTGGGAAAATAAAAATTGTGGTGAAAAGATCATTTTTGTGGAAAAAATATGATTTTTTTATTTTAAGGCTACGTTATAAACTTGTGTGAAGCACTTGGGAGTTCAAATTGCTCATCATAGATCTAGATAAGTTCCTTAGGGGGTCTAGTTTCCCAAATGGGGTCACTTGTGGGGGGTTTCCACTGTTTAGGCACATCAGGGGCTCTCCAAATCCAACATGGCGTCCAATCTCAATTCCAGCCAATTTTGGTTGGAAAAAGTCAAATGGTGCTCCTTCCATTCCGAGCTCTGCCGTGCGCCCAAACTGTGGGGTATCAGCGTACTCAGGACAAATTGGACAACAACTTTTGTGGTCCAATTTCTCCTGTTACCCTTGGGAGAATAAAAAATTAGTGACTAAAAGATAATTTTTGTGGGAAAAAAATAGGATTTTTTATTTTCATGCCCGGGCATTATAAACTTGTGTGAAGCACTTGGGGGTTCAAAGTGCTCACAACAGATCTAGATAAGTTCCTTAGGGGGTCTAGTTTCCAAAATGGTGTCACTTGTGGGGGGTTTCCACTGTTTAGGCGCATCAGGGGCTCTCCAAACGCGACATGGCATCCAATCTCAATTCCAGCCAATTTTAGTTTGAAAAAGTCAAACGGCGCTCCTTCCCTTACGAGCTCTGCTGTGTGCCCAAACAGTGGTTTTCCCCCCACATATGGGGTATTAGCGTACTCAGGAGAAATTGCACAACAACTTTATCTGTCCATTTTCTCCTTTTACCCTTGTGAAAACAAAAAAAAGTTTGTAAAAATCATTTTTGTGGCTAAAAAGTTAAATATTCATTTTTTCCTTCCACGTTGCTTCAGCTCCTGTGAAGCACCTGAAGGGTTAATAAACTTCTTGAATGTGGTTTTGAGTACCTTGAGGGGTGCAGTTTTTAGAATGGTGTCACTTTTGGGTATTTTCTGCTATATAGACCCCTCAAAGTGACTTCAAATATGAGGTGGTCCCTAAAAAAAATGGCTTTGTAAATTTTGTTGTAAAATGAGAGATCGCTGGTCAAATTTTAACCCTTATAATTTCCTAACAAGAAAAAAAATTTTGGTTCCAAAATTGTGCTGATGTAAAGTAGATATGTGGGAAATGTTATTTATTAACTATTTTGTGCGACAAATTTCTCTGTTTTAAGGGAATAAAAATTCAAAGTTTGAAAATTGCAAAATTTTCAAAATTTTCGCCATATTTGCATTTTTTTCAAAAATAAACGCAAGTTATAGTGAAGAAATTTTACCACTGTCATGAAGTACAATATGACACGAGAAAACATTCTCAGAATCGCGAAGATCCGTTGAAGCGTTCCAGAGTTTATAACCTCATAAAGAGACAGTGGTCAGAATTGTAAAAATTGGCCCGGTCATTAACGTGCAAACCACCCTTGGGGGTGAAGGGGTTAATATTTTTGCCAAAATACGTAAGCTTGTAACCTGCGCCAAAGGTCCCAAAGCTTACAAGTCCTACACTACACTATCCAGCAAAGCCACTAAAGGAGACTCAAGGTCTCCAAAAATTCAATATAAATAGCAAAAAAAAGGCAGCAACACTCACCTGCCCAGATCTCAGAACAAATGCACTACAGGATGCAGCCAGCCCATAAAGCAAGATGTTAGCAGCACAGGTGCAAAATATCAGATTAAACAGTCACTCTCCACATACCCATTCAAGGAGGGGGTGACTGCCCAGTATACAATTGCACAATAGAGGCCCACATAGGGTGTTCTGAGATCTGGGCAGGTGAGTGTTGCTACCTTTTTTTTGCTGTTTATATTGAATTTTTGGAGACCTTGAGTCTCCTTTAGTGGCTTTGCTGGATAGTGTAGTGTAGGACTTGTAAGCGTGGGGACCTTTGGCGCAGGTTACAAGCTTACGTATTTTGGCCAAAATATTAACTAATACTCCACTATTTTTGTATGTTTTGCACTTTATTTTTCGGGGTGCAGCCAGGCCCAGGCACGTCTGGTCTCGCATGAGGGGTGTTCACACTGGTGCGCATTGAGAGTGTACTGGCCAGCCCGCCTAGTCGAATAGTAGGGGCGTGATTAATAGGCTGTGAACCAGACACTGTGCAGTATCCTTGTGTGAACGGCACCCTATGTGGGCCTCTATTATGCAATTGTATACTGGGCAGTCACCCCCTCCTTGAATGGGTATGTGGAGGGTGACTGTTTAATCTGGTATTTTGCACCTGTGCTGCTAACATCTTGCTTTATGGGCTGGCTGCATCCTGTAGAGCATTTGTTCTGAGATCTGGGCAGGTGAGTGTTGCTGCCTTTTTTTTGCTGTTTATATTGATTTTTTGGAGACCTTGAGTCTCCTTTAGTGGCTTTGCTGGATAGCTCATTGTATTAGGCCATCTATGCAAAGCTCCACCAGCCTTCAAAAAAAAAAAGAATTTCTATCTGCATCTTGCCTGGACAATAATTTTGGGCATAGTAGCAGTCTGTGGTACTCATTCTATTAGGCCGTCTATACAAAGCTCCAGCAGCATTGAAATACTCATAATTTTTTGCTGCCTCTTGCCTGTAGAATAATTGTGGGCATAGTAGCAGTCTGTGGTACTCATTGTATTAGGCCATCTATACAAAGCTCCATCCGCGTTCAAATACTAAGAATTTTTTGCAGCCATCGTTTTTTGTGCAAACAACTCCACAGTTGTCAATTAGGTAACCACCAAAATGAGTGGCAAAAGGCCTGCTGCTGGTGGAAAGGGGAATAGGCGTGTTGTGAAGGGAAAAAAATGTTGTGTCCATGGGGTAGGTGTTAAAGCAACAGTAACATCTGCAGAAGAAAGACCATCTTCCAGCCAAACTAAGATGTCTACTTCTTTTAGTGGACAATGTGGTACGATCCCTTTCTTACGGGCACGCCCATCGCTACAAATTCCAGATGAGGCACAAAAAAATAAGGTGCTTCAACAGATATCAAGTGCTCCTGTCATGTATAGTGTACAGTTCCTATAGCGTCTTGTGCTTGGGTGCGAGGAAACACAGGAGACATAGGTTGAAATGAAATTACTTGTATTACTTCATACAAGCATGCTGAAAAGTTCACACAGTTTGCAGGAACAGCGACAGGAGACACAGCAGGCCAGAGTAACTTCAAGCACTACAATAAATCTCCAAAGCAGGTTCAGGATCTCTTCTCTGTACCGTAATTCCTCTGCAAACATGGATTCACCAAACAGCAGGTTTCCAGAGTCCAAAAGTGTTCCAAGGTTCCTCAGTAGGGAATAGCTGGAGTACAAGTCCAAGGCTTCCAGGAGTCAGGTCACCGACTGACTGAGGCTTGATTCAGGAGCACTGATTGTTCAGCTGAGGCTGCTTAAGAAGCAAGAGGGAAGAATCAGGGCGGGAACATGAAAACTGGAAACTCCATATTAACTGAGGGCAAGAGCTGCAGAAAGACAGAAAGCAAAATGGCCGACGGAAAACTGAGTTTCAAGGAACATGTCAACAGAGACAAAGAACCTTACATTACTCCCCCCTTAGGGACAACCTCCGGATGACCTCAGACCAGGCTTGTCAGGGTACCTCTGATGAAACTGGCGGAGCAGGCGAGGAGCATTTACATTATTGACTGGTTCCCATGAGTTGTCCTCCACTGGGTAGCCCTGCCATTTAATCAAATATTGCAACTGATTTCTGTACAACCTGGAATCTAGAATCCTTTCCACCATAAATTCTTCCTGACCATCGACCAGCACTGGGTCAGGGCAAGGAGAAGAACGTCCAGGAAACGTATTGGGTGTTGCAGCCTTTAGTAGGGATACATGAAAGACAGGGTGGATTCTCATAGTTCTGGGCAGTTGAAGACGACAAGCAACAGCACTTATAATCTTATTGATCTTATAAGGTCCAATGTACTTATGTCCCAATTTAGACGATGGAATCTTTAATTTAAGATTTCTGGTTGACAGCCAGACCAAATCTCCTACCTTGAAAGCTGGTGCAGGTTTACGAAATTTATCTGCTGCTTTCTTGTACCTTTCCTGAGCCAATTCTAGATTTTCCTTTAGAAGATCCATATTCTTTTGTAAAGAAGTGATTCTTTCAGCCACTGCCGGCAAGGGCGTATCTATGGGAAATCGAGGAAGAATGTTAGGATGATAACCTAGATTGGAGTAAAAAGGAGACTGCTTAGTGGAGGCGCTCTGAGAGTTGTTATAAGAGAACTCAGCCAGTGGAAGTAGATCCACCCAATCATCCTGTAGGTGGCAGATAAAACAGCGGAGATACTGCTCCAGGGTCTGATTGGTTTGTTCTGTCTGTCCATTAGTCTGGGGATGAAAAGCAGAAGAAAGGTTTACTTTAATGTCCAATGCTGCACAGAAATTTTGCCAAAACCTTGAAGTGAATTGCACCCCTCGAACCGAAATGACCTCATCCGGTACTCCATGTAAGCGAAACACATTCTTAATCATCAAGTCTGATGTCTGTTTTGCAGTGGGTAAGCCGACACAAGGGATAAAATGAGCTGCCTTTGTTAGATGGTCAACCACCACTAGAATGGTGTTCTTCCCTTGAGAGGTTGGTAACTCCACAATGAAGTCCATAGAAATGGATCCCCACGGGCGGGACGGGGTGGGAAGAGGTTGCAACAGACCAGTTGGTGAGGAGCGAGGTGTTTTGCATCTTGCACAGACTTCACATGAAGCGACATAGTTTAAGACATCTTTCCTGTAAGTGGGCCACCAAAAGAAACGAGAAAGAAATTCTTGTGTCTTTAGAATTCCCCTATGCCCGGCTATCTTGGAATCGTGGATGAGTTGCAATACTCTCAATCTGACTGTTTCAGGTATATACAGACGTTGTCCCTGAATCCACACACCATTCTTAAAGACAAGACTTACGTCCCTTGGGGGTTGAGCCAACAAAGAATCCGCATGGTATGCTTCCTTGATGTCCTTAAGTAGGTCTTGATTATGAATCACTCCCAGGAATCTAGAGTCAGGAAGAATAGTCTTAGGAGGAGTAAGTGGACGTGTCTCTGCTGAATGAATCCTAGAGAGTGCATCAGCCTTTCCATTGCGCGATCCTGGTCTATAAGAAATGACAAAATTAAATTGGTTTAGGAAAAGATTCCAGCGAGCCTGGCGAGGAGTCAGGCACTTAGCCGACCTGATAAATTCAAGGTTACGATGGTCTGTCAGGACGACTATTTGCTGTGCAGCTCCCTGAAGAAGGTGTCTCCATTCCTTGAAGGCGGCAATAATGGCCAACAATTCTCTATTGCCCACATCGTAGTTCCTCTCAGCCGAAGACAACTGCTGGGAAAAGAAGGCACAGGGATGCAAGACATTCTTCTCACCTGTTCTCTGAGAGAGTATAGCTCCAACGGCACAGTCTGAAGCATCCACCTCTATTATGAAGGCAAGCTCGGGGTTGGGATGTACTAAGATAGGTGCGGTGGTAAATTTATCCTTTAAATAGGAAAATGCTTCCTGAGCTTGCGGGGTCCAGGAGAACCTAGACTGTTTCCGGGTAAGTTGGGTGATAGGTGACACTACCTCAGAAAAATTCTTAATGAAACGTCTATAGAAGTTGGCAAACCCAATGAAGCGCTGCACCTCCTTCACATTTCTAGGAATTGGCCAATCCTTGATGGCTTGGGTCTTGCTTCCATCCATACTAATCCTTGCGTAGATAGTACATACCCCAGAAATTGAATTTCGGTCCTATGGAATTCACATTTTACAAGTTTGATGTAGAGATGGTTTTGTCTTAGGCGTTCTAAGACCATTCTCACATGTCCATGATGTTCCTCTGTGGAGTTAGAAAAAATTAGAATATCATCCAGATAAATCACCACAAATGTATCTAGGAGATCCCTGAATATATCATTCACGAAGTGTTGGAAAGTGGCTGGGGCGGTACTCAGACCAAAAGGCATAACTAGATATTCAAAGTGTCCATAGCGTGACCTGAAAGCAGTCTTCCATTCATCCCCAGGTCTAATACGGACCAAGTTATAGGCCCCACGGAGATCCAGTTTAGAGAAAATTTTGGCATGCCGCACTCTCTCCAACAATTCAGGGATTAAAGGCAATGGATAACGGTTTCTAATAGTAACCTTATTGAGTTCCCTATAGTCTATGCAGGGTCTCAGAGATCCATCTTTCTTCTTCACAAAGAAGATGGGTGCACCTGCGGGAGATGAAGAGGGGCGTATGAAGCCCTTGGCTAAATTTTCGTCTATATAATCCTTCAAAGCTTTTAGCTCGGGCCCCGCTAGGGGGTAGATCTTACCAAAAGGTATCTCGGCTCCAGGCAATAATTCAATTGGACAATCATATGGACGGTGAGGAGGAAGCTGATCAGCGTTCTTCTTGTCACATAAATCCACATAGTCCTGGTATACAGCTGGTAGTTCAGGGACTGACATGGTTCCTTTAGGAACAGAGTGTCACGCTGTCTAATGATATGAATACAATGTCAGTAAACTATTTATACAGGAACCACACTCTATACAACATATAGTTTAGCAACATCAGAATGTAAGTATAAAATAGATTTACCTGACACGATATCTGCAGAACTTAGGGTAAATCTTGAGGACTAGATGTGCAGAAACGATTTCTGTTTAACTCAGGGTTAATCTTGAGGACTTGATGAGCTGTAACAGGAAAGAGGAGGACGGGGTCTAACCTGACCCTACACTGGGGTCCTAACTAATCCCTTACCTTGGAGGTACTGATAATGGTTCAGAGGTCCAAGTCTCCAGCCTAACCCTGTCTCCTATCAGACCCTGAACCCTGTAATCAGTCCTAAGAAGGATCCTGATTACCACCAAAGGGATATGGGCAGATCTCAGCTAAATACACAGATAAGACATATAAGACAGACAGGATAGCACTCACTTGCATACACACTCAAACACCGAAGGAAAATAAATGGTCTGGGAAATAAACTCTAAGCAAGTTGAGCTTAAAACAACTAAGGAGCTCTCAACTTAAGTCAATACAGATTCATTCCTATCTGTGGACTGAATGAAGGATTTCACTGGCAACTCCCAAAGCAGACAACCAGGATTTAAAGGAAACCAATCAACAAATAATCAATTGCAGCCGGGAGAAACTGCACCCAGTCCCAGCACCGAGCACAGACAGAATTAACTCCCTAGCTGCCAAACACAAAGAAACAGCAACTCAGCTGTGAGAAGTCAAAATGTGCAACCACGACGATCTTCGTGGCAATGCACACATGACAGTACCCCCCCTTCTACGAGGGGCCTCCGGACCCTCAGGGCCAGGCCTGCCCGGGTGAGTTCTGTGGAAGGTCCGAACCAAACGATCTGCGTTAACATCAGACGCAGGGACCCACGTCCTCTCCTCCGGACCATACCCCTTCCAATGCACCAAGTACTGAAGGGACCGGCGATTCAGACGTGAGTCAATGATTTTTGATACTTGAAATTCCAAGTTGCCATTGACCAACACTGGAGGAGGAGGTAGAGGTGACGATATGACTGGTGCCACATACCTTTTAAGTAAAGACTTGTGGAACACATTATGAATTTTAAACGTAGGAGGGAGTTCCAGACGAAATGCCACAGGATTAATTATGGAACTGATCCTGTACGGCCCGATGAATCTGGGACCCAGTTTCCAGGAGGGCACTTTAAGTTTTATATTCCTGGTAGACAACCATACCAGATCGTTCACATTCAGATCTGGACCAGAAACTCTCCTCCTATCAGCCATACGTTTGTAACGGTTCCCCATCGCACTCAGATTATTCAATACACCTCTCCACACAGAAGCAAGTGACGACGAGAAACGCTCCTCCTCAGGAACCCCAGAAGGACCCCCCCCATTGAAAGTACAAAACTGAGGATGAAAACCATATGCCCCAAAAAACGGGGACTTACCAGTGGACTCGCTCCGCCTGTTGTTAAGAGCGAACTCTGCCAGAGGCAAGAAAGAAGACCAGTCCTCCTGGTTCTCCGAGACAAAACACCGGAGATATGTCTCTAAACTCTGATTCAGACGCTCTGTCTGACCATTGGTCTGCGGATGAAAAGCCGAGGAAAACGACAATTGCATCCCCCGACGTAAACAAAATGCCCTCCAAAATTTGGACACAAACTGAGACCCCCTATCTGAAACCACATCAGAAGGCAACCCATGAAGTCTCACGATCTCCCTAATGAACACCTGCGCCAGAGTTTTAGCATTAGGGAGTGCAGGAAGAGCAACGAAATGTGCCATCTTACTGAACCTGTCAACAACCACCAGTATGACAGTACTCCCTGACGACGGAGGAAGGTCCGTAATGAAGTCCATAGATAAATGAGTCCATGGACGCTCCGGAAGTTTCAAGGGTAAAAGGGTCCCAGACGGACGGGTATGAGGGGTTTTAGAGCGAGCACAAACCCCACAGGACGCGACAAAGTTATAACATCTTTATTAGCGTTAGGCCACCAAAATCGGCGAGAAAGGAGATCTAAAGTAGCCTTACTCCCTGGATGTCCTGCTAAAGCAGAATTATGATGTGCCTCAATAACCTTTTGTCTCAACTGATTCGGGACAAACAGTCTCCCTGGAGGTCCTGCAGGGGCGTCCCCCTGAGCCTCTAACACCTCCTCCTCAAGCTCAGAACATACAGCCGACACTACCACCCCCTCCTGAAGGATAGGAATCGGGTCATCCGTTTTCCCAGCCCTGGGAAACTGCGAGACAAGGCATCAGCCTTTACATTCTTAGACCCCGGGCGATAAGTGACGACAAAATTAAACCTGGTAAAAAACAACGACCATCGAGCTTGTCTGGAATTCAGACGCTTAGCGGATTCTAAATACAGCAGGTTCTTGTGATCAGTAATAGCGGTGACCGGGTGGACTGCCCCCTCCAAAAAGTGACGCCATTCTTCAAAAGCCAATTTAATGGCCAAAAGTTCCCTATTGCCGATATCATAATTCCTTTCGGCGGACGACAATTTCTTAGAAAAGAAAGCGCACGGATGCCATTTACCAGGGGACGGACACTGGGACAATATAGCACCCACCCCTATGTCAGACGCGTCCACCTCAACAATGAAAGGCTGAGATACATCTGGTTGGATGAGAACGGGTGCCGAAGCAAAACATCTCTTCAAAGAGGAAAAGGCTTGGCAAGCCTTGTCCGACCACCTAGAAAAATCCGTCCCTTTTCTCGTCATGTCAGTGAGAGGTTTGACGACAGACGAGAAATTACAAATAAATTTCCGGTAGTAATTAGCAAACCCCAAAAACGCTGCAGAGCCTTAAGATCCCCTGGCTGATCCCATTCAAGCACTGCTCTCACCTTTTCAGGGTCCATACGGAAACCGGAGGCTGACACCAAAAAACCCAAAAACTGAAGTTCCTGTACGGCAAAAACACACTTCTCCAGTTTGGCGTATAGTTTATTGTCTCGCAAGATCTGCAACACCTGTCTCACATGCTCCTGGTGAGACACAAGATCTGGCGAGTAAATTAAAATGTCATCCAAATATACGACCACAAACAGCCCCACAAGGTGACGAAAAATGTCATTAACAAAATGTTGGAATACTGCTGGTGCAGTAGTCAGACCAAAAGGCATGACCAGGTTTTCATAATGTCCCTCCGGCGTGTTAAACGCCGTTTTCCACTCATCCCCCTCTTTTATCCTAATCAGATTATACGCCCCCCTGAGATCCAATTTAGAGAACCATTTGGCGCCAACAATTTGATTGAAGAGATCAGGAATCAGAGGGAGTGGATACGGATCTCGAACAGTAATCCGATTAAGTTCGCGGAAATCCAAGCAAGGGCGTAGGCCTCCATCTTTTTTCTTCACAAAGAAGAACCCCGCGGCCACAGGGGAAGATGAAGGTCTAATATGCCCTTTGGCCAGACTTTCAGAAATATAATCTTTCATAGCCTGCCTTTCAGGACCAGAAAGATTATACAACCTAGCTTTAGGCAACTTAGCATCAGGAAGTAGATTAATAGAGCAGTCATACACGCGATGAGGAGGCAACTCCCGACACCCCTCCTCAGAGAAAACATCCCAAAATCCTCCAAAAAAGGAGGCAATGTACTAGGCACGACCGCACTGATGACTGTGTTCATGCAGTTGCTTTTGCAAAACTCTCCCCATTGGCTTATCTCTCTGGACTGCCAATTAATCACAGGGTTATGTTTAACCAGCCAAGGAAGTCCCAACACAATGGGAGTAGGTAGACCCTCCAACACATAACAAGATAATTGTTCCCTATGTATTGCCCCTACCCGAAGGTCAATGTTATGAACCTCATGAACAAAGCTACCTTGGCCGAGAGGCCTGGCGTCAATGGAGAAAATAGGGATCGGTTTGACCAATACACTCAGATGCATACCTTGAGCCTGAGCAAACTGAGCGTCAACCAGATTAGCCCCGGAACCACTATCCAGAAGAACAGACAATCTCTTCACTCTAGTACCAACCACCACCTCCACTGGTACAAGGAACTGAGAAGAACCGGCGGATGAAATACATACTCCCAGGTTGTCGTCCACCACACAACCTGGGATTAGCAGTTTTCCGGCGACTTTTTACTTAACAAGACACGGGATGGACATTCTCCAACAAAATGTCCCTCTTTCCCGCAAAAAAAACACCTTCTAGTCCTGCGGCGTGCCGCCAATCCCCTACTACGAAAAGATGTCCCTCCCAACTGCATAGGTTCATCCGAACAGACAAGGGGAACCTCAACATAAGGGACTTTAGTAGTAGGTGGAGTAACAACAGGGAGTGGAGTTACCTCACCCCTCTCCCGAAGCCGTCTATCAGTACGGATAGCTAGGGCCATAGCAGCCTCCAGAGAAGGAGGAGACTCATACTGAGCCAAAACGTCTTTTAATTTGTCAGAAAGCCCATGACAAAACTGGCTCCTAAGAGCTGGGTCATTCCACTGAGTATCCGTGGCCCATCTACGAAACTCAGAAGCAAATTCCTCCGCGGACGATCTCCCTGCTGTATCTTACGTAATTTGGTCTCAGCAAGAGAGACCCGATCTGGGTCATCATATACCAATCCCAGGGCAGTAAAAAATTGATCTACAGACTGTAGAGCCGGGGATCCCGGAGGAAGGGAAAATGCCCAGGATTGAGGGTCCCCTTGAAGAAGTGAGATAACAATTCCCACTCTCTGCTCATCACTCCCTGATGATCGCGGCCGAAGCCGAAAATACAATTTACATGCCTCCCGGAAGGTAAAAAATTTGTCTCGCCCACCAGTGAACCTATCTGGGAGAGCTACTTTAGGTTCAACTCTGGTTTGCTCCAGGGGAGACAAAACTTTGGACTTAATCTCCGTCAGCTCCATGGATAATCCCTGCAACTGCAGAGCCAGCTGGGCTACTGGATCCATGGTAACTAGAGATAATTTTTAGGGCCAGTGAAAATGTCACGCTGTCTAATGATATGAATACAATGTCAGTAAACTATTTATACAGGAACCACACTCTATACAACATATAGTTTAGCAACATCAGAATGTAAGTATAAAATAGATTTACCTGACACGATATCTGCAGAACTTAGGGTAAATCTTGAGGACTAGATGTGCAGAACGATTTCTGTTTAACTCAGGGTTAATCTTGAGGACTTGATGAGCTGTAACAGGAAAGAGGAGGACCGGGGTCTAACCTGACCCTACACTGGGGTCCTAACTAATCCCTTACCTTGGAGGTACTGATAATGGTTCAGAGGTCCAAGTCTCCAGCCTAACCCTGTCTCCTATCAGACCCTGAACCCTGTAATCAGTCCTAAGAAGGATCCTGATTACCACCAAAGGGATATGGGCAGATCTCAGCTAAATACACAGATAAGACATATAAGACAGACAGGATAGCACTCACTTGCATACACACTCAACACCGAAGGAAAATAAATGGTCTGGGAAATAAACTCTAAGCTAGTTGAGCTTAAAACAACTAAGGAGCTCTCAACTTAAGTCAATACAGATTCATTCCTATCTGTGGACTGAATGAAGGATTTCACTGGCAACTCCCAAAGCAGACAACCAGGAATTTAAAGGAAACCAATCAACAAATAATCAATTGCAGCCGGGAGAAACTGCACCCAGTCCCAGCACCGAGCACAGACAGAATTAACTCCCTAGCTGCCAAACACAAAGAAACAGCAACTCAGCTGTGAGAAGAAATTCAAAATGTGCAACCACGACGATCTTCGTGGCAATGCACACATGACACAGAGCAAGCTGAAACTCCTTGACTCATCTGTTTCTCCGGAAAGTGTAATTCCTTGGTCTCCCAGTTAATCGTAGGATTCTGCGCCTGCAGCCATGGTAGCCCTAGAATAATGGGAAAGTGGGGAGAAGAGATAAGCAAAAAAAGACATTTTCTCCTGATGATCTTTACCCATAAGGACCCTCAAAGGCTCTGTTTCTTGATCCACTGGTCCAGAAGTCAGCAGAGAGCCATCCACAGTCTCCATCTGTACTGGAGTAGCCTTCTTCACTGAACGTATCCCCTGTTTCAGAGCAAAGGAGATATCCATAAAATTTCCACTTGCTCCTGAGTCGATCATAGCAGAGCTAGACACCCAGACTGAGTCAACCCAGAGTTTGATGGAAAGGAAGCAATGAGAATTGTTTTCTTTTACAACTCAGCTGGGACACCGCTGAGGAAACTTGAAAAATTGCAGCGTTTATACCGTCATCGTCCCCAGAACTAACAGAGTTTAAGTCTGAGAAATCAAGATCTCTTGCAGCAGATCTCTCTGGAGCCTGAGGCTCGGACATGACAGAGCTCCTCTCGCAACACTCACAGTGAATGACTGCTGCAGTAGTCTTACGAGAATGGCTGGGGCAGTTTATAATGAAGTGCCCTGACTTACCACAGTAGAAACATAGATTTTCCTTTATACGATGTTCTTTGCGTGCATCACTAACCCGTCTTTGTAAAGAGTCCACCTGCATGGGTTCAGGTTCTGGTTCCCTTGTGATCCTACTCAAAGGTTCCTTAGCTGAGGAGGGAGGTAGTAAAAGGTTAGTGCGATTATTTTCGAACCATCTCTCTTGTCTGCGTTCAGTCAGACGAGCATCAATACGGATACAATAGTTAATAAAGTCACCTAACGCAGTGGGAGGGTCGGCACGAGCAAGTTCATCCTTAATCAGTGGAGACAACCCTTTCCGAAAAATAGATTTTTTAGCGGAAGTGTCCCAAGTGGTATCAAGAGCCCATCTCCTGAAATCCAGGGCATATTCAGCTACTGAACGCTTACCTTGGCGCAAAGTTAACATGGCTGCTTCAGCTGTTGCACCTCGATTGGGGTCATCAAACACCTGCCCCATGGCTGAAATAAAAGCATTAAGGTGATTCAAACAATCATCCTCAGTCTCAATCAGAGGGTTTGCCCACATCAAAGCCTTATTGGTAAGCAACATGATTATAGTAAGCACTTTGGATCGTTCAGTGGGAAATTGTGAAGCATGTGCAGAGAAAAATAAATTGCATTGATTAATAAATCCCCTGAATTTCTCACGTTCACCGCCAAAACGAAAAGGAGGTAATTTGGGGATCCCAGAACTCGGGGTTATGGCAGGAGCCTTGGCTCGTTCCTCTAGAGCCTCAATCCTGGCTCGCAATTCCTGGGTAGTCTGTCCAAACACTTGCAAATTATGATTAGTGAGGTCCTGTAGGCTTGCAAAACGGGTTTTTAAAGTCTGTATATCTAAAAGGATTGTATCAGTCACTCCGCAAAGTTCCTTTATGCGGGCCTCCATCTTCCAGATCTTTTAAGGCAGAAGTGCTGGAAGAGGAAAGGAAAAAAAAAACAAAAAAAACAATAGTGTTTACCTGTGGTAACACTCCAGAGTAAAATTTTAAGGGAATGCGCTCACCTGGAATGGTTGTGAGAAGTCACAACCACTGTCATCACATAAGGTATTAAACGGACATCTGATATCCACAGTCACAGCAGACACGGCTTTCCCAGACCCAGCAGACACTAAACATTGGCTCCTGAATCTTGTCATGTATAGTGTACAGTTCCTATAGCGTCTTGTGCTTGGGTGCGAGGAAACACAGGAGACATAGGTTGAAATGAAATGACTTGTATTACTTCATACAAGCATGCTGAAAAGTTCACACAGTTTGCAGGAACAGCGACAGGAGACACAGCAGGCCAGAGTAACTTCAAGCACTACAATAAATCTCCAAAGCAGGTTCAGGATCTCTTCTCTGTACCGTAATTCCTCTGCAAACATGGATTCACCAAACAGCAGGTTTCCAGAGTCCAAAAGTGTTCCAAGGTTCCTCAGTAGGGAATAGCTGGAGTACAAGTCCAAGGCTTCCAGGAGTCAGGTCACCGACTGACTGAGGCTTGATTCAGGAGCACTGATTGTTCAGCTGAGGCTGCTTAAGAAGCAAGAGGGAAGAATCAGGGCGGGAACATGAAAACTGGAAACTCCATATTAACTGAGGGCAAGAGCTGCAGAAAGACAGAAAGCAAAATGGCCGACGGAAAACTGAGTTTCAAGGAACATGTCAACAGAGACAAAGAACCTTACAGCTCCTTTAAGTCGGCTCTCCACCTCAACTTCAACAACACAAAAACTCCAGTCCTCAGAGGTGTCACCCCAATCGCACTTGCTTCCTCACGGCTCCCAAGTCTCCAACTGCCTGTCTGAGTATGGGGTAGAACAGATGGTTGAGTCTGCAGAGCTGTTTACTCATACTATAGCCTGGGAATCAGAGGTCGTCTCCACAGCTTCTGTGAATCCAGACGAGGAAATGATCTGCACTGATGCCCAGAATGTTTATGAGTCTGATCCAGGACCAGATGAAGAAGGTTCTGAGCATAATGTAGAACCTCGTTCCCAAACTGTAACTCCTGTTGGAGGAGACAATGAGGAAGACGATGATGAGACTCAAATACCAGATGTGAGCGACAACTTGAGTTTTGTGTCAGGGCAGGAAGAGGTTGGCTCTGAGGACGAAGGGGTGAGAACACACAGGGTGATGATGACGAGGTTGTAGATCCCACTTACTGTCAACCCACAGTGAGACAGTCGATGAGGTCAGCAGAGGAGGTGGAGGAGGATTCGAGTGACGACGAGGTCAGGGTGCGCCTTCCTGGACAGAGACGTAGTACTGGAAGCACGTCACCAACTGCATCCTCAATCACAACTCTGCCATTGACCACAAGTCAAGGTGGCTCTTCAGGTCGCATGGGTTCTAAGCCTTGCATAGCCTGGGCATTTTTTAACATCGATAAGGATGACCCAACTCGTGTTATCTGTAACATTTGTGACCAAAAGCTAAGTAGAGGCCAAAAAATCCATAGTTTGAGTACTTCATGCATGAACCGTCACATGGATATGAAGCATAAGTTGCAGTGGCAAGCTCACTGTGCTACAATGCGGCCTAGCGGGCCGGCCCAACCACCGTCTGCCCCATCTTGTGCATCCGCGACCGCGGCCTCTTCATCCTCTGTGAATGGGGGGACAGCAGTCAGACCTGTTTTGAGACTCAGACCTGGCACCTCTTTATCAGCAACAGCCAGTCAGATTGGCAGGTCATCAGTTCATTTGGAAGTGGAAACACCAGCTGATGTTGAGCACTCTCCGACATCGAGAGCACCACCTTTGGATCAAGGAAACCTAACTTTTGCGCCTGCATCTGCCTCACAGACCGTCAGTTGTGCGGGGACACCCTACTCAACCCCGTCTACGCACAACAGCCAGCCCTCGGTCACTCAGATGTGGACAAGTAAAAGACCATTTCCTCCTAGCCATGAGAAAGCTAAGAGATTGAATTTCACCATCTGCAAGCTCTTGGCTACAGAAATGCTGCCTTTCCGCCTTGTGGACACAGAGGATTTTCGAGCCCTTATGTCCGTCGCAGTGCCCCAGTACCAAATGCCCAGTCGGCACTACTTCTCAAAGAAAGGTGTGCCTGCGCTCCACCAGCATGTCGCACACCACATCACCGCTTCTTTGAGAAACTCAGTGTGTGACAGGGTGCATTTCACCACAGACACTTGGACGAGTAGGCATGGACAGGGGCGTTACATGTCGCTGACTGGGCACTGGGTAACTATGGTGACAGCAGGACAAGGGGCTGCTGTCCAAGTCTTGCCGTCCCCACGAGTTGTGCGTCAATCCTCTATATCTCGAAGTTCCTCCACTGCTTCTGCCTCCTCAACCTCCTCTCGGTCCTCCACCTGCACCCAAACCTGTCTGGTCATGCCACGGGCTTTCTAACTGTGCAGAAGGGATCCTGCAGCACACCTCCTAGCTATGCTGGCAGAAGGGCTCAACGTAATCAGGCGGTTTTTACGTTGAAATGTCTGGGAAATGTGAGTCACACAGCTGAGGAGTTGTGGTCAGCTCTGGAGAACCAGTTTCATGAATGGTTGTCTCCACTGGACCTGCAACCAGGGAAGGCCGTGTGCGACAATGCCGCAAACCTGGGTGCGGCCCTTCGCCAGGGCAATGTCACACACGTGCCTTGTATGGCTCACGTGTTGAACCTGGTTGTCCAGCAATTTTTAGCCCACTATCCCGGACTACATGGCCTTCTACAGAGGGCACGGTCGCTG
>JARQOD010000002.1:187433471-187482248 GCA_033576555.1 Oophaga sylvatica | reverse complement strand
CCCTCTTGCTTCTTAAGCAGCCACAGCTGAGCAATCAGTGCTTCAGAATCAAGCCTGCAGTGTACCTGTGACCTGACTCCTGGAAGCCTTGGACCTTGTACTCCAGTTATTTCCTATTGTGGAACTTTGGAACACTCGTGGACTTTGGAACCTTGCTATTTGATAAATCCACGTTTGCATGGACTTATGGTAACAGAGAAGAGATCCTGAACCTGTTGTGGAGAGTGATTGCTGAGCTTAAGTTACTCTGGCCTGCTGTGTCTCCTGCTTTTGTATCTGCAAACTGTGTGACTATTATTGCCACTTGTATGAAGTAATACAAGACCTTCTATATCAAACCTGTGACTCCTGTGTTTTCATCGCACCCAAGCACAAGACACTATATGAACTGTACTCCTTACATTACAGCTCGGCTCTGCGCTGCCTGGGCATCCAGTAGATATTTTTTTACTATAGGCATGACCGCCGCAATCCGGTCCTGCATGTTTGCCATGTGCTCGATTACACTTTTATGAGGAGTAGGCTCTTGTTCCCACATCTCTTTGGCTATGTCCAGAAGCCCCCTCGGATGTATAATAGTTCAAAGGGTGAGAATACCATTCAAGTCTGCGGGACCTAGCGGATGGCAAACATTAAAGAGGCTGTAACAATTCCCAATCCTTCCCATCCTTGGAGACAATCTTTTTTTTAGGATGGATTTAAGGGTTTAAACCTTTCAACTAATCCATCGGTCTGTGGATGGTACACCGATGTATGCAATTGTTTTATCTGGAGCCGCTTACACAGTTCCTTTGCCACCTTGGACATAAAAGAAGTCCGCTGATCAATAAGGAAGGATCTCCTTAGGCAGCCCAAGGTGGCAGAATATGGCAAACAGCTCCCTGGAGATATGTTTAGCTGAGCTGTGGAGAAGGGGAATTGCCTCCAGATAACGGGTGGCAAAGTCTGCTACCATCAATTGTGTTGGTGGTCACGGCGGATTGTACTATTGGCCCCACCAGATCCTTGGCAATCTGCTGAAAAGGTGCCTCTGTAATGGGCAGAGGTACCAACGGACTACGGGAGCTTGCGGTGGGTGTGGTTACTTGACAACTTGGACATTACTTACAATACCTCTGTACCTCAGCGTAAATCCCGGGCCAAAAAACTGTTGTAAAATACGTTTTTGCGTATTTTTAATCCCTAGGTGACTGCCCAGCATGTGTGCATGTTCCATCTCGAGCACCGCTGCCAGTAGATTTGGGCACTACCAGCTGTTCCACTAATTCATTCCGGATTTTGTCAACCCTATATCAAAAATCCTTTTTGACCATCATGCGAGGATAAACCGGCTCTGCACCCGGTTGCTGAGCCACCCTATTTATTTCTATCACCTTTTCCTGTGCTCAGGTCATAGTGAAATCTAGTGGAGCTAGGTTGTCTCAAATGTTCCCCGGCACATTTACAGCTCTGGAATTGATGGCGTCTCTGACTTGGTATCTCTGACTTGGGATCTTCAGGTTCTGCACTAGGACAGACCTTTATACTGGGAGGGTTCATTTTAGTGTCCCACAAGGATCAAAACAGTGGTAAATCTCTTCCCAACACAGTCCCGTAAGGAAGGGTTTTCACTTCCCCCAACACATGCTTAACTTCTCCACACGGAGTGGAAAAGGTCACCTCCACTGTCAGTACTAATGGAGTTTACAGTGTATGCATACAACCCCAACTTTTTTGCATGATTTTATATGTATGATTCTCTCCCCTCCCCTCCTTTTTTTCCTAATAAAATTAATATATTATATTCATTTTTGAGTGTGCATGTCACTAGGTAGTTCAGGGTGTTGTCAGATCTGCCTAGGGGTCTCCACTCCCCCCTTTCCTAGTGTTTGAGCTTCCCCTCCCCCTTTCCGTTGTTGTGCACCTAGCTTCTCAGTCACCCAGCGTGACACCCGGGCCTTTGGACGAACCAGGATCGGCGGCGGTGGTGTCTCGTAGGTCCTCAGTCTGTTGCACAATCAGGTCATTAGTCCGCTGCTGCTGGAACAGCTGCTGTTGTTGCTGAAGCTGCTGGTGATGCTCCTGCTGTTGCCTTTGAGTGAGGACCAACTGTTTTAGCTGTTCCTCCATTTTTTCCATGGATCTGATTTGTAACTTTGCAGGCTTAATCACTGAAATGCAGGTTTTAGGGGTATGCACTGTGAATTCTGGGGTATTCACAGTGCCCACATTCTCCACCATATGATAATGTCAGTAAAGCGCTGTGGAATTAATGGTGCTATATATGTGAGTATAATAAATAAATATATTTCAGCGGTGTTCACTCAGTACAGTAAAGAGGCACTGACCCCGGATAGACCAATGTAAAAGTTTTCATTTTCTAGCTTATAAATCCGGAACTTTTATCATCCGTGTCATGATCCCAGTGCAGGGTTGACCTGCACGCTAGGGGTTAAGGTTTTGATCCCAGTGCAAGCTCTTACCTGCACACCTGGGGCTAATTGATTGTGTCCTGTGAGGGTTTTCGTATGGACCCCAAGAAGGTGCAGGCCATTGCGGATTGGGTACAACCCCGAGATCTTAAAGGGCTCCAGCGCTTCTTGGGGTTCGCCAATTACTACCGAAAATTTATTCGGGGGTTTTCGCAGGTGGTCAAACCACTCACTGATTTAACATGCAAAGGTTCGGATGTGAAAAATTGGTCCTCGCTCGCAAAAGAGGCCTTTGCTAGTCTGAAAAAATGCTTTATGACTGCTCCGGTGTTGGTACAGCCAGATCCGTCCAAGCCATTTATTGTGGAAGTGGACGCCTCTGAGGAGGAGGTGGGTGCTGTGTTGTCCCAAGGTCCTGCCACTCTGACCAACCTCAGGCCATGTGCTTTTTTTTCCAGGAAATTCTCTGCTGCTGAGAGGAATTACGATGTTGGCAATAGAGAGCTTCTTGCGGTCAAGTTAGCGTTTGAAGAATGGAGGCACTTTTTGGAGGGGGCCAGTCACTCAGTTACTGTGATTACCGACCACAAAAATTTATCATATATTGAGTCTGCTAAGAGACTAACACCCAGACAGGCCCGTTGGTCACTTTTTTTTTCCCGTTTTCAGTTTACTATTACATTTCGTCCGGGGTCAAAGAATATCAAGGCTGATGCCTTATCTCGCAGTTTTCATCCGGTGTCTCCCCCTGAGCCACCTTCCTCCTTCTTCACCCTGGGGTTGTGTTGGCAGTGGTCTCGTCTGAGTTGGAACAGGAGATTGAGAGGGCCCAGTCTCTGGCCCCTGCTGCCAAGCCAGGGGGTAAGTTGTTTGTCCCAGAACAGCTTCGGCTTAAACTCCTCCAGGAGTTCCATGAATCCAAGCTCAGTGCTCACCCTGGTATATCTGCCACACGTCAGGCGGTGGCTAGGATCTTTTGGTGGCCTACTCTTAGCTCTGACATAAAAAAATTTGTTTCTGGTTGTGGGGTCTGCGCTCGTTCTAAAAACTCACATAGCCGCCGGCTGGGGAACTGATGCCCTTGGCAGTTCCCGAAAGGCCATGGACTCACTTGTCCATGGATTTTATTACTAATCTTCCTCCATCCAAGGGCAATACGGTGGTATGGGTAGTGGTGGACAGGTTTTCGAAGCAGGCTCATTTTGTACCTTATCCGCACTACCCTCAGCTGAGACTTTGTCCAGATTGTTTGTACAGCATGTTATCCGGTTGCATGGGTACCCTGAATGTGGTGTCTGATCGTGGAGTGCAGTTTGTGGCAAGTTTGGCGTGCTTTTTGCAAGAAATTGGGATGTCTCTGTCTTTTTCATCTGCATACCATCCTGAGAGCAATGGTCAGACGGAACGCACTAATCAGTCTCTGGAACAGATCCTCAGATGTCTGACTTCTGCAAGACAGAATGACTGGTGTGATGTACTGCCTTTGGCGGAATTCGCCTTCAATAGTCGGTGAGCCAATCTACTGGTATGTCTCCTTTCCTGATCAATTATGGTTTTAGTCCATTGTGTTTCGTTGGTTCTGTGTCCACAAGGGTCTGTTCACGTAAGATACAGGCGGTCCAGTGGAATATTCCAGGTCTCAGGCAGGTCAGTTGTTCGCTGACGAAAGAACACAGGTCTATGTTCGGTTGGAGAGAAATTTGGCTCTCACGCGAAACATTAAGTTGAGTTCCATCAGCCAGTTGGCCCCAATTCATTGGCCATCAAGATTGGAAAAGATCAATCCAGTGGCTTACAGTTGTGTCTTCCAGTCTCATTCAAGATCCCTAACGTCTTCCATAAATCCTACTGAAACCTTTTGAGGCAGTCCGGGGGAGTCCGAGTCCGCTGCTCCTCTGTTTGGTTGAGGGACACTGGAATATGAGATTGAGCATATCGTTGACTCCAGGTTGGTCAGCGGTCGGTACAGTACTGGTTCATGGAAGGGTATGGACCGGAGGACAGATCCTGGGTGCCGGCCGTTTGATGCATGCGGATCGCCTGGTTCGGGCTTTCCATGCCAGGTTCCCGGGCAAGCCTGGGGGTCAAAAGGCCCACCGTTGAGAGGGGGTACTGTCATGATCCCGTGCGGGTTGACCTGCACGCTAGGGGTTAAGGTTTTGATCCAGTGCAAGCTCTTCCTGCACACCTGGGGTTATTATGTGGCCTCCTTGGTTCAGGAGAGCTTCTTATGCCCTAGGAAGCTCCAATCCCTGTCAGTTATACTTTCGCCCTTGGCAGAGTGTGTTGACCCCTGAGTGTGTTTGTGCTGTGTTCTGGTTTGCTGATACTTTGGTTTTGACTCGGTCTGTTCTCTGGATACTGCTTGTTGGATTCTGTTTCTGTACCTTCGCTGTCTGGTTGGTTTTGACCTCTGCCTGTCCCCGACTATCCGTTCTGTCTCATCCTTGGTATTATACTGTCTTCTCGTGCTTTGACCTTGGCTTGTTCAGATTTACATCTCTGTCTGTGCCCCTGGGTAACTTTGTCCCGTAGTTACCTTTCTAGGAGTTTTCCCTCATTTGTGAGGGGGGAGGAGTCAATGGCCCATACAAGATTGTGGAAAAGATCAATCCAGTGGCTTACAGGTTGTGTCTTCCAGTCTCATTCAAGATCCCTAACGTCTTCCATAAATCCCTACTGAAACCTTTTGAGGCAGTCCGGGGGAGTCCGAGTCCGCTGCTCCTCCTGTTTTGGTTGAGGGACACATGTAATATGAGATTGAGCATATCGTTGACTCCAGGTTGGTGCAGCGGTCGGTACAGTACCTGGTTCATTGGAAGGGGTATGGACCGGAGGACAGATCCTGGGTGCCGGCCCGTTTGATGCATGCGAATCGCCTGGTTCGGGCTTTCCATGCCAGGTTCCTGGGCAAGCCTGGGGGTCCAGAGGCCCCCCGTTGAGAGGGGGTACTGTCATGATCCCAGTGCAGGGTTGACCTGCACGCTAGGGGTTAAGGTTTTGATCCCAGTGCAAGCTCTTACCTGCACACCTGGGGCTTATTATTGTGGCCTCTCCTTGGTTCGGGGAGAGCTTCTTATAGCCCTAGGAAGCTCCAATCCCTGTCAGTTATACTTTCGCCCTTGGCAGAGTGTGTTGACCCCCGAGTGTGTTTGTGCTGTGTTCTGGTTTGCCTGATACTTTGGTTTTGACTCGGTCTGTTCTCTGGATACTGCTTGTTGGATTCTGTTTCTGTACCTTCGCTGTCTGGTTGGTTTTGACCTCTGCCTGTCCCCGACTATCGTTCTGTCTCATCCTTGGTATTATACTGTCTTCTCGTGCTTTGACCTTGGCTTGTTCAGATTTACATCTCTGTCTGTGCCCCTGGGTAACTTTGTCCCGTAGTTACCTTTCTAGGAGTTTTCCCTCAGCTTCTAGCTCCCTGGAGCTGAAGCCACGCCCCTCAACTGTCAGGTGATTCAGGCCCTGAAACCATCTCTCTCCTGCCTTGCTCACCCTGCGTTCCTGGGAGCCTGAAGCTTTCTTCTGCACTCGTCTTCCGGGAGATTGCACTGGTGAGTTCTCTTGCAATCCTCACCGTGATAATCCGGTTTGCAGTTGGAACGTCTGTATCAGCCTGTTGCCATGAGCGACAGCACCACTGTATCCCTCGAGGGTGCGCCAGTAGCTTTGCCTTTTCTGGCCTGAGTGTGTGTGTGGCTGGATGGATGGATGTGTGGATGGATGTGTGTGTGTGGATGGATGTGTGTGTGTGGATGGATGTGTGTGTGTGGATAGATGTGTGTGTGTGTGTGTGGATAGATGTGTGTGTGTGTGGATAGATGTGTGTGTGTGTGGATAGATGTGTGTATGTGTGGATAGATGTGTGTATGTGTGGATAGATGTGTGTATGTGTGGATAGATGTGTGTATGTGTGGATAGATGTGTGTATGTGTGGATAGATGTGTGTATGTGTGGATAGATGTGTGTATGTGTGGATAGATGTGTGTATATGTGGATAGATGTGTGTATATGTGGATAGATGTGTGTGTGGATAGATTTGTGTGCGTGCTGCACAGCAGGGGGAGGGTCTGGCTGAGACTGGGGGGGTTACCAGTTGTAACGCTTCCCACGGCTGCGGGGCGTTGGGACATGGCATAGCTTGCCTAACTAGCCAATGCTCCCACGCCGCCAGTCCACGACGACGTGAGGCATGCGTCCCAGATGGTAAGAGAATGTGGACCCACTGGACCACGGAGGGAGACCCGGGCCTACCCGAACTAGGGAAGGGCAGCGACCGGGATCCGTGGCAGCTGAGCATATGGGCAAGATGGCGACCTGCAGGACTAGACAACACCGCACAACTTCAGGTATGAAGAAACATAAAGTTTACTTAAAGAAACACACAGTACATAACAGAACATAAGACCGGGCTCCCGATTCCGCACATCAGAGAAGGGTACACGTCTCAGGATCACAGACGAATGCAGGAGGACATCACGGGTAGATGCAGTCCAGGGTTATCTGGCACGGGCATACTTGGGCGGCCTCTCTCTCAGGCCTCAGGCGTAGCACAGGCTCAGCAGGAGAACATCAGACACCGACCTCAGACAGACTTCAGACGATGGCGGGGTCATCACGGGTAGATGCAGTCCAGGATCATCTGGCACGGGCATACTAGTATGGCCTCACTCTCAGGCCTCAGGCGTAGCACAGGCTCAGCAGGAGAACATCAGACACCGGCCCAGGACGAACGTCAGACGATGGCGGGGTCATCACGGGTTGATGCAGTCCAGAGTCATCTGGCACAGGCATACTTGGGCAGCCTCTCTCTCAGGCCTCAGGCGTAGCACAGGCTCAGCAGGAGAACATCAGACACTGACCCAGGACAGACGTCATCACAGGGTAGACCACGGAGGAACCGGCAGGACATCGGGACATCAGGAACACGGACTGGATCTCAGGAACACAGACAGGATATCAGGAACACGGATTGGATCTCAGGGACACAGGAACACGGACAGGATATCAGGAACACGGATTGGATCTCAGGGACACAGGTACACGGACAGGACATCAGGAACACGGATTGGATCTCAGGGAGTCAGGAACACGGACTGGACATCAAGAACACGGATTGGATCTCAGGGAGTCAGGAACACGGACTGG
This sequence comes from Oophaga sylvatica, assembly GCA_033576555.1. Taxonomy (NCBI): domain Eukaryota; kingdom Metazoa; phylum Chordata; class Amphibia; order Anura; family Dendrobatidae; genus Oophaga; species Oophaga sylvatica. Next base: position 187,474,689 of record JARQOD010000002.1, on the reverse strand, counting down.
ACATCAGGAACACGGATTGGATCTCAGGGAGTCAGGAACACAGACTGGACATCAGGAACACGGATTGGATCTCAGGGAGTCAGGAACACGGACTGGACATCAGGAACACGGATTGGATCTCAGGGAGTCAGGAACACGGACTGGACATCAGGAACACGGATTGGATCTCAGGGAGTCAGGAACACGGACTGGACATCAGGAACACGGATTTGATCTCAGGGAGTCAGGAACACGGACTGGACATCAGGAACACGGATTGGATCTCAGGGAGTCAGGAACACGGACTGGAACACGGACTGGAACACAGGAACACGGACTGGAACATCAGAACACTGGCATTGGACTCCGGACATCTGGCACCGATCGGCAGGCTCCGGACATCTGGCAACGATCGGCAGGATCCGGACACCAGGCAGGAAGGATAGGATCCGGACATCTGGAAGTGGTCATCTGACATCGGATATCAGGCCGTGGTCATCAGGGAGGACACGGTCCTCGGACTCCGGACATCTAGTATCGATCTGAAAAGGAACCCCAGCGGTCTGGTGCAAGCCCCGCCAGGCTCAACGGGAGCTGACCGGGGATTGCACAGAAGCTGAGCACAGAGTAACAGAAACTCAGCACACACACCGGACTCCTCCTTCCACGATGAACTCAGGTTATATAGCAAGGAATCACAGTCACTGGTACAGGGTTCAGGACACAGAAGGACTTCAGGAACATAACACAGAGGACACAGTTCAGACAGTCAGGTACAGGATCAGATCCAGGATCAGGGAATTGGGTAATAAGACACAGCAGGAACAGGCCTGGATATGCAGCCTCCAGGAAGGGCAATCTGGGTAGTCAGCCCCCAGCATAGGCGAAAACACAAGACAGGACAAAGGGAATCAGCTCTTCAGAGCTGATCGCACTCAGAGCAGGAGCTAAACACACAAACACACACGCTAGGTTCAGGAACTCAATGCAAAGCTCTGGCAATGCCCCACAGGGCTGGGGAACTTTATATATGAACTGCTTCACAGCGATAGGCTGGAGCAGTAATTCTAGTACACACCCATTCCTCATAAAAGCAGGACAGGTGTGGGCCGCGCCCCCTATGCAGAGCCAGACAACTCATCACAGAGGGACACCTGACAGTGGCTGCTGCCACACACGTAGTAAGTCATGCACCACTGCAGAGGACTTTGCAACCTACAGATGGCTTCTACAGCAGGTCAGGGACCGCACATGCGGGTGGTCATGCAACGCAGCGGAGACACTCACGCAAGTACGGCTACCAGCAGAGCTGGGAACTGAGCAGCATCCATACAGGTAACAGACAACAGTATCCCAGCTGGTTAGGGGGAAGGGAGCAAAAGGGTTAAAGCAAAGATATGCAAAGTAACGCTGGAAAACAAAGTACAGACAATACCAGCGTTACACCAGTCTTGACCAGTCTCTGCCAGACAGGAAACCTCTAGTCCCAGAGTGAGCAGTTCCTCCAGAATCAGGAGAGAGCTGCTCACATGACTAGGTGTGCTATCTAGGACACCATGCAGAATGCTGACAGGGAGTATATTACATAATGTCAGCATTTTGCATCCTTAGTACATACACAAATTAGACAGAGAGTCCGGACAACCCCTTTAATGGCCATAGTGACAATGTGCACCTATACATTGCACTAATACCAACAGGTGTGTCAGCCTATTTTTTCAATTTTACTTTAATTCCAAATCTATGCAGTTGTAGTAATGCCAGGTGTGCGGGATGCAGTGATGAGCAGGAGGCAGACCACGAGTTAAAGGTTTATTACAGTGCATACTCCACGCAGAGAGGGGATTGGTTATAAGGGGGATAAATTCAGTAACAGGGAAAACAAACATATATCTAAGAAGCAGGTTAACTTATCAGTCTGATGATTTCCGGGCTGTGTAGGTTGTTATCCTAGGATGGCGCTGCAGATGGCGCGTGAAGTCTCTGGCCTGATCCTGAAGAATGTTGATGCACTGTCTCCCGAAGGAAGCGGCGTATACTGGCTTTCCTAAGCGAGGTCCTGCAGGAACGGAGTAATGTGCGTGATAAGAATCAGTCTCTGGTACCGCCGGAGTGTGACACAGTTCGATGGCGGAGGCGGGAATAGAGCTAGTCAGCTCTGGCTGATTCGCCTGTTGAGGTTTCGGCCGTGCGCCTACGTCGGTCAGCAGAACTGCACGTGTGGAAAGTTCAGTCACAAGGGTGAGTTGACACACACCATCACTGTAACAACCCTGCTGGCATTACTGCATGGCCTCCCATCCCTTACACACCAACTTACTCACTGCTCCGGGTCATGCTGTGATTTCTGTCTGCTGCCGACTCCATGTTCTGTGCCTCTTGCTTTCTGCCTGCTCTCTGCATGCTTCCTGGCTGTGTGCATAGGGGTGCGGCGACAGAACTCTCTGGTTCTTATGGATTCAGGTGCACCTGTCTAATGTGTCCCTGGCCAATTACCAAGAGGCCTCTAGTATTTAGGGCAGCTCCACCCAGTGGAACTTGCCTGTGCAATGTCTTAGCTCAGTTAGTGTCTTGCTACTGAGTGGCCAGGTCCTGTCCTGTGTTTCGTCTTCTCTGGAGGCTTGATTCCTAGCTTTGCCTTGTACCTGTCTGTCCGCCCTCTAGGAGGCAGAATATCCTAGTCTTTGTTCCTACCTTGCCTTGTACCTCTCCACCCGCCCTCCAGGAGGCAGAATATCCTGGTCCCTGTGTCTTTGTTCCTGTACCTTGTCTCGTACCATTACCTTGTCTGAACTCAGTCCTACCACTGTCTCTTGGTCTCCTCATCTGTGGCTACTTTCCTTGCTGTGTCTATCCTTGTGTCCTCTCCGTCTGCCTGTGCTCTGCACTCTTGCGGCTCTGCCTGCTCCGTACTCTCGCAGCTCTGCTTATGCTCCGCACTCTTGGGCTGTGCCTGCTCTGTACTCTTCGACTCTGCTTATGCTCCGTACTTTTGCAGCTCTGCCTGCTCCGTACTCTTGTGACTCTACCTGTGCTCGGTACTCTCGCAGCTCTGCTTATGCTCAGCACTTTTGCGGCTCTGCCTGCTCCGTACTCTTGTGACTCTGCATGTGCTCCGTACTCCTGCGGTTCTGCTTGTGCCCCAGTTCCGCTGCTGTGGAACCTCTTGCTGCAAACTGCAGCTCCTCTCCGCAGTCTTGCGGTTCACCTCCTGTGTGAAAAGGTCTCTACCTGTTCCTTCATTCACCATTCCATCCTGCTAGCACCAGTACCTGCTGTGTGAACAGGTCTCTACCTGTTCCTTCATACACCAGAAAGAATGAACAGAGAGAGAGAAAATAGAAAACAGAGAGAAAGAGAGGGGACAGAAAAAAAGAACAGAGAAAAAAAGGGGAAAGAAAGAACAGAGAGCGAGAGAGAAAGAAAGGGGAAAGAAAGAACAGAGAGGGAGAAAGAAAGAACAGAGAGAGAAAAAAGAAAGAAAGAAAGAAAGAAAGAAAAAGAGGGGAAAGAAAGAATGAGGGGAAATAAAGAACAGAGAAAGAAAGAAAGAAAGAACAGAGAGATAGAGAGAAAGAAACAGAGAAAGAAAGAAACAGAGAAAGAAAGAGGGAACAGAAAGAATAAACAGAGAGAGAAAAAAAAGAAAGAGGGGAAAGAAAGAATAGAGAGAGAAAGAAAGAAAGATGGGAAAGAAAGAACAGAGAGAAAGAAAGATGGGAAAGAACAGATAGAGAAAGAAAGAACAGAGAAAGAAAGAAATAAAGAAAGAGAGAGAGAAAGAAAGAAACAGAGAAAGAGGGGACAGAACAAAAGAACAGAGAGAGAAAAAAAGAAAGAGGGTAAAGAAAGAAAGAACAGAGAGAGAAAGAAAGAGGGGAAAGAAAGAAAGAATAGAGAGAAAGAAAGATGGGAAAGAATGAACAGAGAGAGAGAAAGAAAGAACAGAGAGAGAATGAAAGAAAGGGGAAAGAAAGAGAACAGAGAGAGAAAGAAAGAGGGGAAAGAAAGAACAGAGAGAAAGAAAGAAAACAGAGAGGAAAAGGAAGAACAGAGAGAAAGAAAGAACAGAGAGAGAAAGAAAGATTAGAGAGAAAGAAAGGGGAAAAAAGAGAAAGAATAGAGCGAAAGAAAGAAAGAGGAGAAACAAAGAACAGAGAGAAAGAAAGAAAACAGAGAGAAAGAAAGAGTGGACAGAAAAAAAGAACAGAGAGAGAAAAAAGAAAGAGGGGAAAGAAAGAAAGAAAAGAGAGGGAGAGAGAAAGATGGGAAAGAAAAAAAGGGGAAAGAAAGAGAACAGAGAGAGAGAGATCAGAGATAGAAAGGAAGAACAGAGAGAGAAAGAAAGAACAGAGAGAGAAAGAAAGAACAGAGAGAGAGAAAGATTCTATAAAGATACTATAGCAGCCCGGTGTAGCGCCGGCGCCAGCGTCCCTGTCCTCTGCCAGGCAGGGACGCTGTTCCCCTGCGCCAGCGTCCTCTGCCAGGCAGGGACGTCGCTCCCCTTACCCTCGCTCGGCGTCCTCCTTCCGCCCTGCTGGGGCTGCGCGCTCCTTCCCTGCCACTGGGCTCAGGGCGCGCGCGCGTGCACTCCCCCGCTCTTAAAGGGGCCGCGCGCATCTTTCAAAAAGGTCCCGGCCAATGCCGGAGGATTCCACCTTATATAAAGCACCTCCTCCTTAATGGAGGTGCCCGAGCAATGTTGTTGCACTGTTCACTACTCTGCTTCAGCCCTCAGGTTCCGTTACCAGTTACCTGCCTGTTTCCTGCCAGTTTGCTGTCTGCTACCTGTCCGCTAGCCTACCTGGAGGCTCCACCGTCCGACAGTCTGCCCGCCATCACCTGCCAGTCTGTCTATGACCAGCCTGCCCGTTTATCTGCTGATGTTCACCGGTTACCAGTCTGCTAGCCTACCTGGAGGCGTCAACGTTCGACAGTCTGTCCACCATCACCTGTCAGTTTGTCTACGGACCAGTCAGCCCGTTAATCTGAGGACGCACATCTACCATCTGCCTGCTAGCCTACCGGGAGGCTCAACCATCACAGGTCGTTCCTGCCTGTCTATCCAGAGACTGCCCCGGTCACTTGCCGTGACTACCTGCCTGTCTATCCAGAGACTCCCCGGTCACTTGCCGTGACTACCTGCCTGTCTATCCAGAGACTGCCCGGTCACTTGCCGTGACTACCTGCCTGTCTATCCAGAGACTGCCCCGGTCACTTGCCGTGACTACCTGCCTGTCTATCCAGAGACTGCCCCGGTCACTTGCCGTGACCTCCTACCTGTCTGTCCAGAGACTGCCCCGGTCACTTGCCGTGACTTCCCCGGGCGCCACCCGCTCCTTTACAAGGAAAGCCTCCTTGTATAATAGCTCAGAGGTTCCGCCTCTCAGACCCGTTACACCCGGCTCCCATTGTAGTGCCCACCTGAGCCTCCTGATGCAGGACATATCATGATCCGCTCACATGGCCGACATTCCCTAGTCCAAGGCGATCCTGCTGTCCTCGCTGTCGGAGGAGGACACGGTGATGGATCTGAAGCATTCCCTGAAGTGCTTCCATGGTTCCGTCACAATCTCCTCCTGAAATTACCTAATTTCCGGTCAGCTTCTAGCACGTCATTTCTGGTTGAATTTTCTGGTGCAAATTTTAAAGTGCTCCTCGGGCTCCGCCGTATACTTCTGTGTCCACGGGAAAAGTAAGCTCCTGGCTGGGGCAGACTCTCAAAATCGGAACTGTCCCACTGGATCTGGGATGGTTGGGAGGTATGAATGCTCCCCACCATACACCATGTACACGCACGACTCTGCACACCTCATACACACACGATTCCCCTTTGTATGCCTCGCACACACAAGCTTCCGCTCTGTACACCTCGCGCACACACGGCTCTGCTCCATACACCTTACGCACGCACGGCTCCACTCAGTACACACACGGCTTCACTCCATAAACCTCGTACACATGCGGCTCCGCTCTGTACACCTCGCGCACACACGGCTCTGCTCCATACACCTAGCGCACACACGGCTCCACTCAGTACACACACGGCTTCACTCCATAAACCTCATACACATGCGGCTCCGCTCTGTACACCTCGTGCACACACGGCTCCACTCAGTACACACATGGCTCCACTCCGTAAACCTTGTACACATGCAGCCATGCTCTGTACACCTTGTAAACACATGGCTCCACTCCATAAACCTTGTACACAATCGGCTTTGCACCATACACCTCGTACACATGCGGTTCCGCTCCGTACACATGCGGCTCCGCTCCATACACACGCAGCTCCACTCCGTACACACATGGCTCTGCTCCGCTCTGTACACACACGGCTCAAGCACGGAGCCCTGTGTGTACGGAGCTGAGCGGCTCAGCTCCGCACACATAGGGCTCTGTGTTTGTATGCCACGTACACAAACACCACTGCTACATCCACCTCGTACACACACGGCTCCGTTCCGTACACCGTGTACACACACAGCTCCGCTCCGTACACCTTGCACACACACGGCTCCGCTCCGTACACCTAGCACACACACAGCACTGCTACATCCACACTGTAAACCCCTCCTGACCCCGCACACATAAACGTACCTTCATCTACCACCATGACAACCAGCACAGCAGAGACCTGCACAAAGGAGGAGCCTGACCATGTGACACCTAACTCCTCCCCTCCTGTGACCTCATCACAGGTCCTGTGCACAGAGGAGGACAGCTAGCAACGTCATTGCTATGCTGTGAGATGCTGAAGTGGAGAAACAGGGAGGGCGAGGATAGGGTGCATGGGGGCGTGGCGGCTTCTCTCACTGCGGGACACATAGTGTTCCGACCGGGAAAGCGGGTGGGAGGGTCAGAATCGGGATTGTCCCACTCAATTCGTGACGGTTGGGAGGTATGTTACTTGTATGGAAAAAAAATCACAGCCATTTCCAAACATTTTTCTCAAGTTCACAAAACAGCCCTAAAATTTATGGGCATAGAGAAAGATTTTAATCCGGTAAGAGGTGATAATTTAAGAAAAAGTTCTGAACTGAGAATTTTTCTGGATTTTTAAATTACATACTAGGATACCAAATGGCATCAATATATGGCAGGACATCATCTTACAATATTCCTAATATTGTATTTTTTTGTATCATCTCTACATGTGTTTTATTAAACCTCATCGTCTGTTCATTGCTTCTGTCTATGCTGTGCACAAGGGTGTGTTTGATAATTAGGTACCTTTTGTGATAGGTTCATGTTTACATGTGACCACGAGAGTGTATAGTATTAACCCCTTAGTGACAGAGGCAATTTTGTACTTAATGACTAAACCAATTTTTACAATTCTGACCACTGTCACTTTATGAGGTTATAGCTCTGGAACGCTTCAACGGTTCCTATTGATTCTGAGAAAGTTTTTTCGTGACATATTGTACTTCATGTTAGTAGTAAAATTTCTTCGATATGACTTGTGTTGTTTACTTATGAAAAAAATGGAAATTTGGCAAAAATTTAGAAAATTTTGCAATGTTCAAACTTTTAATTTTTGTTTACTTAAATCAGAGTCATATCACACAAAATAGTTAATAAATAACATTTCCCACATTTCCCACACTTCCTACTATACATTAGCACAATTTTGGAAGTAGAATTTTTTCTTGTTAGGAAGTTATAAGGGTTAAAAGTTGACCAGCGATTTCTCATTTTTCCAACAAAATTTACAAAAACATTTTTTTAGGGACCACCTCACATTTGAAGCGAGTTTGGAGGGGTCAATATAACAGAAAATACACCAAAGTGACACCATTCTATAAACTACACCTGTTGTGAACACGTTGGAGGTAACTTCGGAGCTGGGGCTCCCTCCGGTGGTTGCTGAGGGTAATGAACCAATTGCTGAATGGCTTTCAGCTGGGTCCGAATGGTCTGATATAAGTGACCTGAACTCCCATCAGCCTTGCCGGTAATCAATTGTTCTTCCAGGCCTTGCTTGGATCTCAGCTTGCATTCCTGCTATCATTCAGATAAGTGATTTGCTGTTTTTTTTTCCTCTGGATTGGATTTTCCTTGCTGGTTTGCTTCCATTGCAGTGGACTTCAGCCTGGTCCCCTTTTGGGGCCTGGCTCTGCATTTGTGCTCCGTTTGTGTTTGCACTTTTGCTCTGTTCCTGTGTTGCTTTTTGTTTGCTGAATTGCTGTGTGTTGCACCAGAGATCTGATTTAGGTGGTAGAGATCGTGTGATCTCAGGTTTTTTGTTAATCAGAAGTGTTGGTATTTTTGTCACGGTTTTTTGGGTTGCAGACAGAATTCTTTCCTATACTTTTCTATCTAGACAGTATTGGGCCCCAGCGTTTGCTTATGCTATTTTCTGTCTGTGTTCGTATTTTCTTCTTGTCTAACCGGCATTACATGTTTGGGGGCTTAATGTTTCTTTGGGGGTTCTGCTACGGGGCAGTTAGCTTTCATCTTTCTGTCTTTAGGTGTAGCTATCTCTCCGGCTGTGACGAGGCGTCTAGGATCACCGTAGGTACGCTCCACGGCTACTTCTAGTGTTGCGGTTAGTTTAGGGTTCTGCAACCCAGTAGTTCCCAGCCTCTCTGGTGTATTGCGGCTTTTGCTATTTTTTGTTATTTCTCCTCAGCTACCAAAACATAACAGTATTACCGGCCAAACTGAAAATTATATGGTACTCAACTGAAGGGAAAAATAGTAAAAAAGGAAAAAAAAAAAGGAGAGTTGTCAGAATTTTTTTTTCTGTTTGTTGCATTTTTTTCCCTTTTTCTCTGGGTGCTGAGGAGGAATTTTTTCTTTGTCCTCAATGGAGCTTGCACAGTTGTCTGGCCATGTGGAGCGGCTTGCTGATGAGGTTCAGAGTATTGCTACCTATCTTGCTAGGTTGCCGGTTGTGGAACCTAGGAATGATGATGCTTTGGCAGCCCTTTTTCGGAAGGGTCTGTCAGAAAATGTAAAGGACGTTATGGTGGGATTCCCTGTTCCCTCTGGTCTCAATGATTCTATGTCTTTGGCTATTCAAATTGACAGACGTTTGCGTGAACGCAGAGATATGCGTGAGATAGTGTTGCCTTGTGAGCCAGCTCCTGAGCCCATGCAGTGTGATGGAGTGACTTCTGGGGCTCAGTGACATGAGTTTCGAAAGGCAATGGGTTGTGTTTCTACTGTGGTGACGCTTCTCGTGCTATTTCCGTCTTTCCTAAGCGGGGAAGACGTTTTGCTCGCTCAGTTGTCTTGGGTAGTGTTCAGACTAAATTTCTGTTGACTGTTACCCTGATCTGCTCCCTGTCCACATTTTCAGCTCAGGCTTTTGTTGATTCAGGAGCAGCTATTAACCTGATGATATTGACTTTGCCAAACGTTGTGGGTTTCTCATGATACCCCTGCGGAAATCTATTCCTTTGCTGGGCATTGATTCTACCCCTTTGGCAGAGAATAAACCCCAGTTTTCTACACAGGTGATAATGAGGGTTGAACCAGATCATCAGGAGAGTTGCAAATTTCTGGTGTTGCATAATCTGCATGACATTATTGTACTGGGTTTCCCTTGGTTACAGACTCATAATCCTGTTTTGGATTGGAAATCTGTGTCTGTGACCAATTGGGGCTGCCAATGTGTTAATACTGACACTCCTGTTTTTTCTGCCTCTCCCCAGTCTCAGGATGTCCCCGACTTTTTGACTGATTTTTCTGATGTGTTTAGTGAGAGTAAGTCTGCATCCTTACCTCCTCACAGGAGCTATGATTGCGCTATTGAGTTAGTGCCTTGTGGTAAATTTCCCAAGGTCGCCTTTTTAAATTATCTGTACCTGAACACGATGCTATGCGATCTTATATCAAGGAGTCTTTGGAGAAGGGTCATATCAGACCATCCTCTTCACCCTTGGGCGCCGGTTTTTTCTTTGTGGCCAAAAAGGAAGGTTCATTGAGGCCGTGTATTGACTATCGCCTCCTGAATAAAATCACTGTTAAATATCAATATCCGTTACCCTTGATTTCTGACCTATTTTACAGAGTGAAAAGTGCTAGTTGGTTTACAAAGCTTGACCTCAGGGGGGCGTATAACCTTATTCGCATTAAGCACAGGGATGAATGGAAGACGGCGTTTAATACCCCAGAGGGGCATTTTGAGTACCAAGTGATGCCTTTTGGGCTTACTAATGCCCCTTCCATCTTCCAATCCTTTATGAATGGTATTTTCAGGGATTTTGTGGATAAATTTCTGATCGTTTATTTGGATGATATCTTGATTTTTTCCAATGACTAGGACTCTCATGTGAAACATGTTTGGACTGTGTTCCAGATTTTGAGAGAGAATGCACTGTATGTGAAGGGATCAAAGTGTCTTTTTGGCGTACAGAAGGTTTCATTTCTGGGATTCATTTTGTCTCCGTCTGTTATTGAAATGGACCGGTCAAGGTTCAGGCCATCTGTGATTGGGTTCAACCTACTAAATTGAAGGCTCTTTAGAGATTTTTGGGTTTTGCCAATTTTTATCGTAAATTTATTGGTAATTTCTCCGGTATTGTTAAACCATTGACTGATTTGACCAAAAAGGGTTCCGATGTGGTGAATTGGCCTCCTGAGGCAGTTTCTGCATTTCAGGAACTTAAGCAGAGATTCATTTCTGCTCCTATTCTACGGCAGCCTGATGTTTCTCTGCCGTTTCAGGTGGAGGTTGATGCTTCTGAGATTGGGGCAGGTGCCGTTTTGTCCAAAGGGATCCGGAGACCTCTAAGAGTAACTCTTGTGCCTTCTTCTCTAGAAAATTTTCTAATTGAACGTAATTATGACATGGGTAATCAGAAGTTATTGGCCATGAAGTGGGCCTTTGAAGAGTGGAGACATTGGCTGGAAGGAGCCAAACATCAGATGGTGGTCCTCACTGACCATAAGAACCTGGTTTATCTCGAATCAGCCAAGCGACTTAATCCTAGACAGGCCAGGTGGGCCTTGTTTTTCACACGTTTTAATTTTGTGGTTTCTTTTCTTCCGGGCACTAAGAATGTTAAGGCGAATGCCCTCTCGAGGAGTTTCTTTGCGGATTCTCCTGAGTTAACTGATCCTGCTGTTATTTTGAAAGAGGGTGTAGTTCTTTCCGCCATCTCGCCCAATTTGAGACTGGCTCTGGAGGGGTGTCAGGAGGATAAACCTGAACGCTGCCCTGTTGGGAAATTGTTTGTCCCAGACCAGTGGAAGAAGAGTGTGATGTCTGAGATTCATTGTTCCGCGTTGGCTGGTCATCCTGGTATTTTTGGTACCAGAGACTTGGTGAGTCGCTCCTTTTGGTGGCCTACCTTGTCTCGTGACGTCAGGGACTTTGTGCAGTCCTGTGGGACTTGCTCTCGTTCCAAGCCTTGCTCTCGCTCTATTGGTTTGTTAATGCCATTACCTGTGCCCAAGAGGCCATGGACCCATATCTCTATGGATTTTATTTCCGACCTCCCTGTCTCTCAGAGAATGACCGTTATCTGGGTAATCTGTGATAGGTTTTCCAAGATGATACATCTTGTGCCATTACCTAAGTTGCCTTCTTCCTCCGAATTGGTGCCTTTGTTCTTTCAGCACGTGGTTAGGTTACATGGCATTCCTGAGAACATTGTGTCTGACAGAGGAGTCCAGTTTGTTTCCAGATTTTGGAGGACATTTTGTTCTAAACTTGGTGTTCAGTTATCTTTCTCCTCTGCATTTCACCCTCAGACCAATGGACAAACCGAGAGAACAAACCAGACCTTGGAGATTTATTTGAGATGTTTTGTATCTGCTGATCAAGATGACTGGGTCTCTTTTTTGCCTTTGGCAGAGTTTGCTCTTAATAATAGGGCTAGCTCTGGCACCTTGATTTCTCCATTTTTCTGCAATTCTGGGTTTCACCCTCGATTTTCTTCAGGACATGCGGAGGCTTCTGTCTGTCCAGGGGTTGACTCTATTGTGGAGCGAATGCAGCAGATTTGGGACCAGGTAGTGGAGAGGTTGTCTCTCACTCAGGAGAAGGCCCAGCGGTTTGCCAACTGGCATAGGACTGATGGTCCTCGTTTTAAAGTGGGGGACTTGGTTTGGTTATCCTCAAGAAATATCCCTATGAAGGTTGCGTCTCCAAAATTCAAGCCAAGGTTCATTGGACCTTATAAGATCATGGAAATTCTTAATCCGGTTTCATTCCATTTGCTTCTTCCAGGGACATTTAAGATCCATAACGTGTTCCACAAGTCCTTATTGAAGAGGTTTGTCGAGCCAGTGGTTCCTATGGCTGCGCCTCCCGACCCTGTTTTGGTTGAGGGCAATTTGGAGTATGTGGTTGAGAACATATTGGATTCTCGTTTTGCTAGACGGAGAGGTTATGGTCAGGAGGACAATTCTTGGGTGTTTGCTTCGGACATCCATGCTAGGAGACTGATCCGTGCCTATCATCGAGCTCACCCTGATCGGCCTGGTTGCGCAAGTGAGGGTTCGGTGACCCCTCCTCAAGGGGGGGTACTGTTGTGAACACGTTGGAGGCAACTTCAGAGCTGGGGCTCCCTCCGGTGGTTGCTGAGGGTAATGAACCAATTGCTGAATGGCTTTCAGCTGGGTCCGAATGGTCTGATATAAGTGACCTGAACTCCCATCAGCCTTGCCGGTAATCAATTGTTCTTCCAGGCCTTGCTTGATTCTCAGCTTGCATTCCTGCTATCATTCAGATAAGTGATTTGCTGTTTTTTTTTTCCTTTGGTTGGATTTTCCTTGCTGGTTTGCTGCCTTGCAGTGGACTTCAGCCTGGTCCCCTTTTGGGGCCTGGCTCTGTATTTGTGCTCCGTTTGTTTTTGCACTTTTGCTCTGTTCCTGTGTCGCTTTTTGTTTGCTGAATTGCTGTGTGTTGCACCAGAGATCTGATTTAGGTGGTAGAGATCGTGTGAGCTCAGGTTTTTTGTTAATCAGAAGTGTTGGTATTTTTGTCAGGGTTTTTTGGGTTGCAGACAGAATTCTTTCCTATACTTTTCTATCTAGACAGTATTGGGCCCCAGCGTTTGCTTATGCTATTTTCTGTCTGTGTTCGTATTTTCTTCTTGTCTAACCGCCATTACATGTTTGTGGGCTTCCTGTTTCTTTGGGGGTTCTGCTACGGGGCAGTTAGCTTTCATCTTTCTATCTTTAGGTGTAGCTATCTCTCCGGCTGTGACGAGGCGTCTAGGATCACCGTAGGTACGCTCCACGGCTACTTTTAGTGTTGCGGTTAGTTTAGGGTTCTGTGACCCAGTAGTTCCCAGCCTCTCTGGTGTATTGCGGCTTTTGCTATTTTTTGTTATTTCTCCTCAGCTACCGAAACATAACATACACCCCTCAAGGTGGGTAAAATCACATTCAAGAAGTTTTTTTTTACCCCTCAGGTGATTCACAAGAACTAAAGCAATGTGGAAGGAAAAAATTAACATTTTACTTTTTTCACAAAAAACTTACCTTGTAACCAAACTTTTTTATTTTCACAAGAGTATCAGGGGAAAATGGACCACAAAATTTGTTGTGCAATTTCTCCTGACTATGCCATAACCCTTATGTGGGGGAAAGCCACTGTTTGGGCACATAGCAGGGCTCAGAAGTGTAGGGAGCACTGTTAAGCTTTTTTAAAGCAAAATTGGCAGGAATCAATGGTGGGTGCCATGTCGCGTTTGGAGACCCCCTGATGTACCTAAACCGTGGAAAAACCCAAATTCTAACTCAAACCCTAACACAGCCCTAACCCTAACACAGCCCTAACCCTAAGCACAACCCTATCCCCAACACCACCCTAACCCCAACCCCACAACCCTAACCCCAACTCTAATCCTAGGTCTAACTCCAACCCTAACCCAAACTTTAGCTCCAACCCTAACCCCAACCCTAGCCCAAACCCTATCCCTAGCTATAATCCCAACTGTAACCCCAACCATAACCCTAACCCCAACCGTAGCCCTAACCCTCATGGAAAAAAAAACATTTATTTTATTTTATTACCTAAAAGGGTGATATATGTGGGTTTGATTTACTGTTTTTTTTTATTTTGGTCACTGTGATAGGGTCTATCACAGTGATCAAAATGAACCAATAGGAGAAATAACCTATTGTTGACGGGTGCCGGCCGGCAGATCTAGACGAGCGCACTGCGCATGTGCCTGCCATTGTTTTCCCGGAAGAAGATGCCAATGGCCAGGGGACACAGTCGGTGGGACCGGGGAACATCACAGGTACCAGTGGGTTTGGGGGACCCCATTTCTCTCTCCTATGATTTGCTAGATCATATCAGAGAGAGAAATAAATGGGAAATCTGACTTTATTTTTTGCAGTCGCCGTTATTCCGTGAATAACGGTGATCGCAACACAGGGGTCAGTAAAAACTGACCGGAATCATGTTCTCCAGTGTCTCAGCTACCCTGGGGGCGCTATAACCTTATTTCTCAGCACCATTGAAAAGCGGCTCTGAGGAATAAGTACCCTTAACTGCCGGCGTTAAAAGGTGTATCAGCGGTCATTAAGGGGTTAAGAACGCTGGATGTCCACATGCTACATATTATGATTAAGGCTTAACCACCGAAATGTGTCGGTTTGACCAGTCTTCTGTGGTGTACAAGCTATGATGCTTTACAATTGATACAATGAAGGTGAAGTTTTACTTACATTTATTTTGTTTCCAGAGCTGGAGATTTTTTTTTCCTTCCTGCAATAAAAATGAATATTTGGGTCTCCGTCATTGTTCATTCTGGAAGACATAAGCTTGCTGTGAGAGTGTTTCATTTTTTAATCAGAGTGCTTCCCTCAGCTAAGCTCTGAGCCATTTCCCTGACATTAGGTTTAGTAATTTTCATTCATTATTCCTTTTTATTTCATGTAATTCCAAATAGTGTATGGATTTGTTCCAATCTTGTATCATCTTTGTATATTTTTTAAAAACACTGCCTACCTTTCTGGATTAAATATATAACATTTAATAGCTCTGTTCTTCTTGTTCTGTAAATCGTACCCATGAAGCAATACGCTACCTGTAACGGGTGTCCAATCAGTCTAAGTGATTAGTGATAGCAGCTAGTAGTGGTTCTTTTTATTCTTATTTTGTATTCTTATTGCTGTTAGGGACCGCACAGGGGTATACATACTGTATATATTCCATATGTTGGAATCAAAGGTGTACATACCATACGCTCACTGAGTTTCCCAATAACCAGCCTAGTAGTGGAAGCAGCCGCAACCTTGTCCATCACTCATCAGCCAATTGCGTAATTCTCCTGACCATCAGAGGCAGCAGAGTTATGTTCCCATGACAAATTGTTGACAGCGGTGGGATCTGTATGATCTTTCTGATGTCATAACAGTGGTGGGATCTGTGTGACCCCCCAGCTGTTATACTTGATAATTGGTGGCAGCGGTGAGATCTTCGTGATCTCTCCGGTGTCACCTGTGACAAAGTGGGAACAGTGGTGGGATCTGTGTGACCTCCCCCCCTGGCGGTTATCCTTGACATGTATTTTTAAAACAACAAAATCCTGGGTTTCAACTATTTTATTGCAGTTTTGTAAGAATTTCATCCCCTATTACAATGATTACTAATCTTCAATACATTTACTTTATGTGCATAACTACAGATTGGATTGGATACAGGGTAAGCGATTGATGTACGGTAATAAAAGTATCTTCACCTCTGACATTTGCTTTCCACCCATTGAAGCTGTGCTGAGATCATATCATAGCCAATGGTTTCAGGTAACATCTGAACTTCCTTGTGACATTTTAAACTGATTCCTGACACTTCATGTTGGATCCATAACATTCAGATTATATATCACTTTTGCAAGAGAACATAGGACCCTCAGTGTGCTGCTAAATTTATAGACCATTTCATCAACATCATCCTGGGGCACTTCTATTTTTAGTTGAACTTGTGTGTTGAGGCTTAGAGCAGTCAACCAAATGCAACAAGTTTAGGTTCATTTACGCTGGAAGCCTCTGCAAGCTGGCTGCACATAATACAACTACAGGTGTTTCTCACAAAATTAGAATATCATCAAAAAGTTAATTTATTTAAGTTCTTCAATACAAAAAGTGAAACTCATATTATATGGCTTCATTACAAACAGAGTGATCTATTTCAAGTGTTTATTTCTGCTAATGTTGATGATTATGGCTTACAGCCAATGAAATCCCAAAAGTCATTATCTCAGTAAATTAGAATACTTTATAACACCAGCTTGAAAAATTATTTTAAAATCCGAAATGTTGGCCTACTGAAATGTATGTTCAGTAAATGCACTCAATACTTGGTGTGGGCTCCATTTGCATCAATTACTGTATCAATGTGTGTCATGGAGGCAATCAGCCTGTGGCACTGCTGAGGTGTTATGAAAGGTTGATTTGCTAGCAGCCTTCAGTTCTTCAGCATTGTTGGCTCTAGTGTCTCTAATCTTCCTCTTGACAATACCACATAGATTCTCTATGGGGTTAAGGTCAGGCGAGTTTTCTCGCCAATAAATCACAGTGATACTGTTGTTTTTAAACCAGGTATTGGTACTTTTCGCAGTGTGGACAGGTGCCAAGTCCTGCTGGAGAATGAAATTTCCATCTCCAAAAAGCTTGTCCGCAGAGGGAAGCATTAAGTGCTCTAAAATTTCCTGGTAGACGGCTGCGCTGACTTTGGTCTTGATAAAACACAGTGAACTTAAACCATCATATGACATGGCTCCCCAAACATCACCGATTGTGGAAACTTCACACTAGACCTCAAGCAGCTTGGATTGTGTGCCTCTCCACTCTTCCTCCAGACTCTGGGACCTTGATTTCCAAATGAAATGCAAAATTTACTTTCATCTGAAAACAACACCTTGGATCACTGAGCAACAGTCCAGTTCTTTTTCTCCATGGCCCATGTAAGACGCTTCTGGCATTGTCTATTGGTCATGAGTCGCTTGACCCAAGGAATGCGACACTTGTAGCCCATGTCCTGGAAAATCTGTGTGTGGTGGCTCTTGAAGCAATCATTGACTCCAGCAGCAGTCCACTCTTTGTGAATCTCCCCAAAATTTTTGAATGGCCTTTTCTTAGCAATCCTTTCAAGGCTGCAGTTATCTCGTCTCGGTTGCTTGTGCACCTTTTACTACCACACTTTTTCCTTCCACTCAACTTTCCATTCATATGCTTGGATACCGCACTCTTACATACAGCTTCTTTAGCAATTGAGTCGCCCTCCAGAGCAATTGGGTACTCGGATCTGAGCCTATAGGCTACTATGGGGGATGTCACGGAGACACAGCTCAGTCCGTGGCTCTGGGGCTCATCCTTTAATGTGGGATATTTACAGGTGAATTGAATATTGATATGGGGATTCGTGACGCCACCTGTGGTACCTGGTCAGGGTGACCAGCGCTGCAATGCAGTTCCACTGTAGGATTAATATTGTGCAGCTAGATGTTAAGCCTTCCACAGGTAAGGCTGAGAGTCCTTCAGGGCAGACAAATGTGTAGGGATGCAGGACAGACGGGGACCCGGCAGTGAGGGGTAATAAGATGGACACACACACATAAGTCTCTTTCTGTACCTTTACTGAAGATGTTGCAGGCACTCCCCAGAGCACTGTAGGGTGAAGGGTGCACATCCAGTTTCCTCCACTGAGTAGGTGTGTGGCCTCCTTTCTCCTTGCCTTTATGTGATAAAGTCTTGGCCTGCTTGTAGCTGGGCCTAGCTTGGCCTCAGTCCTGCACCTGGCTGACCTTGTGATTGGACCTTTTCCCGAAGTACACAGTCTCTGCTTGCAGCGTCCTGCTTGCAGGACTCCGTTCCCCTGCCCCGGTTACGTGTCAGCTCTGTGGTACTCCTGGGACTTGTAGTCCTCCAGGAACTCCGGTGTTCTCCTAATGGGTCATGGAGATCCCTATAGGCTCGGACCCCGGTGTCCGGTGGTAATAATTGGGATGAGCTGTATAAGCTCCTCTGTCCCTCGCTTTCCACTCGCCTTTCGTCCCACTCGTGTCCTCACACGATCACACACTAGCAGATGGTGGACTGCTTCTCCTTCTTCACCACTCTCTAAGCGTCGGCACGCTTGCTCACTGAGCTGCACTCACTTGACTCAGTTCTGACTAGGCTGGAGTGGCTTTCTTTCCACTTGTACTAGCCTCCACACGTTTGAACTAAGCTTCAAGCTGCAGACTTCAGGTTCCTTCTAAAACAGCTGAACTCTCTCTTTTGAGCTCTGCTCCTCACTTCATCCTCTTAGGTGACTAAAGCTTCACTTCACTAGTCTACGAGGTGACACTGCAGGCTGCAGCCCTCTGACTAGACTGTCTAGACTGTCTGCTCTTCAGTGTCTTCACCTTCCTTATATATGGCTAAACAGCTCCCTCTGGTGGCTCTAGGGATAGGTGAAGGTGTGTGAATGTATATACAGGACCTCTAGTGGTGGTTACCTTCAGTGCACCCTTCTGGAAGATATGGATCCAGTCACAGCTGGGCTCCACACAATGACCTTTTGTGGCTTACCCTCCTTGTGGAGTGTGTCAATGACTGCCTTCTGGACATCTGTCAAGTCAGCAGTCTTCCATATGATTGTGGAGCCTACTGAAACAGACTTGCAGGCTTTGTAAGCCTTTGCAGATGTTTTTTGCTAATTATTCTAAATTACTGAGATAATAACTTTTGGGTTTTCATTGGCTGTAAGCCATAATCATCATCATTAACAGAAATAAGCACTTGAAATACATCACTCTGTTTGTAATGACTCCATATAATACATGAGTTTCACTTTTTGTATTGAAGAACTGAAATAAATTAACTTTTTGATGATATTCTAATTTTATGAGAAGCACCTGTAATAGATAATTCTCTGCTATGTGGTTCAATTAAGGAGAAAGTTAGTAAAATGAAGGACTCTCAGGAACATTAGTACTATTTGCCGAATGCATGCATGGGGTGGCCAAAGCATGACGTTTTTGAAGAACAACTTCAGCCAATAGCTCCAGGGCAGAATGTAATGACAGAGATGGAAACCACAGTTCGTTAAAGGAAAAGATGTCTTAGTTGGTTACCGTTAATTTGCTATAACAGAGATTAAATACAGATGAATACAAGTATGCGAGCATGCTGGAAAAAGTATTGCCAAGATATATAGTGCATCTGGAATTAATATACTGCATGGGCCTAGTTGTTCAGAAAAGGCCTAAACGATATCTCTGTAACTCTTTTGATCAATCCATAGGGCCCAGAGCTCCTCAAATTTTGCAATAACATTCCTTTTTTAAATATACTGCATGCCCTTTTCCAAATTGAATAACCCGTTGATTATCTTTATAGAATCGTAGGGACCTGATCTGTTACACAATATTGAACTATTAATTTCCTAGCCATGAACAACATACGGGACACAATCATCTTGCCTTATTAAACAGTAGTCAAGACCTCCACATACCCCAGTGTAAATACAAAAGGAGTGACTACAGTGGCTTCACCATCTGTTTTGCTACCTCATAACCTGGAAATTCACTCTTTTTTTTGAGAACTTGCAATCAGTTCATGCAAAGAACATGCCGACAACTGTGAACATGTTTTTCTTTTTTATTGTGAAGCAAACAACAAATAGGACAAAATAACTGAAAACTTCAGTGTACATAACTATTCTCCCACCTAAAGTCAGTACTTTGTAGAGCCTCCTTTTGTGGCTATTACGGCTGTAAGTTGCTTTGGATAAGTCTCTGAGTTTTCCACATCTTGCCACTGGGATTTTTACCCATTCCTCAAGGCAAAACTGCTCCATCTCTTTCAAGTTAGATGGTTTCCTCTGGTGAATAGCAATCTTCAAGTCTGACCACAGATTCTCAATTAGATTAAGGTTTGGGCTTTGACTAGGACACTCCAAAACATTTACATGTTTCCCCTTAAACCACTTGAGTGTTGCTTTAGCAGTATGCTTTGGGTCAGTATCTTGTTGGAAGGTGAGCCTCCGTCCCAATTTCAATTCACTAGCAAAGCACCCCCACACCATCACACCACCTCCTCCATGCTTCACGGTGGGAACCGGGCATGTAGAGTCCATCCGTTCACCTTTTCTGCGTGCAAAGCAGTAATCAAAGCAAAAGGTGGCTACTTTGAAGAACCTAGAATATAAGACATATTTTCAGTTGTTTCACACTTTTTTGTAAAGTGTAATGTATAATTCTACATGTGTTAATTCATAGTTTTGATGCCTTCAGTGTGATTCTACAATTTTCATAGTCTTGAAAATACAGAAAAATCTTTGAATGAGAAGTTGTGTCCAAACTTTTGGTCTGTACTGTATGTCTACATAAATACATTCTAATACAGTTCAGCTACTACAGAACATCATAGTACATACATAAGCTGCTGCAGAACCTCCTAGTATACACCTCAGCTGCTGCAGAACCTAGTAATATAGACCTAAGTTGCTGCAGAACCTCATAATTCACACTTCAGCTGCTACAGAACCTTATAATACATCTTAGGCCTCCTTCACATGTAGGTGTGAAAGTGTGGCACGGTCCATTTTTACCATCTGTGTGTATGTGTGTGCTGTCCATATGACATGTACAGTTAGGTCCATAAATATTTGGACAGAGACATTTATCTAATTTTGGTTCTAGACATTACCACAATGAATTTGAAACAAAACAATTCTGATGCAGTTGAAGTTCAGACTTTCAGCTTTCATTTGACGGTATCCACATTAAAATTGGATGAAGGGTTTAGGAGTTTCAGCTCCTTAACATGTGCCACCCTGTTTTTAAAGGGACCAAAAGTAATTGGACAGATTAAATAATTGTAAATAAAATGTTCATTTCTAGTACTTGGTTGAAAACCCTTTGTTAGCAATGACTGCCTGAAGTCTTGAACTCATGAACATCACCAGACACTGTGTTTCCTTCTTTTTGATGCTCTGCCAGGCCTTCATCGCGGTGGTTTTCAGTTGTTGTTTGTTTGTGGGCCTTTCTGTCTGAAGTTTAGTCTTTAACAAGTGAAATGCATGTTCAATTGGGTTGAGATCAGGTGACTGACTTGGCCATTCAAGAAAATTCCACTTCTTTGCTTTAATAAACTCCTGGGTTGCTTTGGCTTTATGTTTTGGGTCATTGTCCATCTGTAGTATGAAACGACGACCAATCAGTTTGGCTGCATTTGGCTGGATCTGAGCACACAGTATGGCTCTGAATACCTCAGAATTCATTCGGCTGTTTCTGTCCTGTGTCACATCATCAATAAACACTAGTGACCCAGTGCCACTGGCAGCCATGCATGCCCAAGCCATCACACTGCTTCCGCCATGTTTTACAGATGATGTGGTATGCTTTGGATCATGAGCTGTACCACGCCTTCGCCATACTTTTCTCTTTCCATCATTCTAGTAGAGGTTGATCTTGGTTTCATCTGTCCAAAGAATGTTCTTCCAGAACTGTGCTGGATTTTTTAGATGTTTTTTAGCAAAGTCCAGCCTAGCCTTTTTATTCTTGATTCTTATGAGTGGCTTGCACCGTGCAGTGAACCCTCTGTATTTAATTTCATGCAGTCTTCTCTTTATGGTAGATTTGGATATTGATACTCCTACCTCCTGGAGAGTGTTGTTCACTTGGTTGGCTGTTGTGAAGGGGTTTCTCTTCACCATGGAGAGTATTCTGCGATCATCCACCACTGTTGTCTTCCGTGGGCGCCCAGGTCTTTTTGCATTGATGAGTTCACCAGTGCTTTCTTTCTTTCTCAGAATGTACCAAAACTGTAGATTTTGCCACTCCTAAAGTTGTAGCAATTTCTCGGATGGGTTTTTTCGTGTTTTTTGCAGCTTAAGGATAGCTTGTTTCACCTGCATGGAGAGCTCCTTTGACCGCATGTTTCCTTCACAGCTAAACCTTCCAAATGCAAACACCACACCTCAAATCAACACCAGCCCTTTTATCTGCTTAATTGAGAATGATATAATGAAGGGATTGCCCACACCTGTCCATGAAATAGCCTTGGAGTCAATTGTCCAATTACTTTTGGTCCCTTTAAAAACAGGGTGGCACATGTTAAGGAGCTGAAACTCCTAAACCCTTCATCCAATTTTAATGTGGATACCCTCAAATGAAAGCTGAAAGTCTGAACTTCAACTGCATCTGATTTGTTTTGTTTCAAATTCATTGTGGTAATGTCTAGAACCAAAATTAGATAAATGTTGTCTCTGTCCAAATATTTATGGACCTAACTGTACCAGCATAAAATGCATTCAAGAAATTACTGATTTTTATGGGGTAACGGGAACTTGTCACCAGAAAAAAACGCCTTAACCTGCAGATATGGGGTTAATCTGCAGGTTGATAGCTTTACTAACCTGCCCGGCGCCCGCACTTAACTGAATGCTACTGGGAGAAAATTAACTTTATTTTCCCTCGCAGCGTTCCTGTTTCAGTCACATGGACAGGGCCGGTTCAGTTACTGCTCTGAGTATAGATAGTGACGGCTTTAATTGTGTCCCCAGCCCTTACTGACAGCAGGCCTTAATGCAGAGCGAGTGTCAGTGCTGGGGGCGTGGGTACAACTGCCGCTCTGTATACTCAAGAGTGGCGATTAAACCCGTGCTGGCACCGCCCCCGTGACTGAAACCAAATGCTGCTGAGGATAATAAAGCACATTGTTTGGCTAAGTACAGGCACCGGTCATCAGGTTAGTAACGCTATTAACCTGCAGATTAACGCCATATCTGCAGGTTAATAGCATTTTTTCTGGTGACAGGTTCTTTTTAAAAAATGTGCAAAGATAACAATGCATAAAGAGATAGATAATAGATATTTGGCAGATACAGTATACAGTTGTGCTCAAAAGTTTTACATACACAGGCAGAATTTTTGCTTTCTTGGCCTTTTTTTTTTTTTAGAGAATATGAATGATAACACCAAAACTTTTTCTCCACTCATGGTTAGTGGTTGGGTGAAGCCATTTATTGTCAAACTACTGAGTTTTCTCTTTTTAAATCATAATTAGAGATGAGCATATTTACTAGGGTCCCTGCTCATCCGGCAAGCTATAGCGCTTACAGAATAAGCTGCAGAGGGAACTTGGCTTCCTGGATCTCTCTGGCTGATCAGCTGTTCGGCTCCGCAGCTGCATGTGTCGTGGCTGTTTGACAGTCACAGCACATGCATGGAGAGCCTGTTTGTTGGGCTCTCCATGCATGTGTCGTGACTGTCACACAGCTGCGACACATGTAACTGCGGAGCCGAACAGCTGATCAGCTGCAGTGATCCAGGAAGCCAAGTTCCCTCTGCAGCTTATTCGGTAAGCGCTATAGCTTGCCGGATAAGCAGGGACCCTAGCAAATTCACTCAACTCTAATCATAACGACCATCCAAAACATCCAAATGACCCTGATCAAAAGTTCACATACCCTGGTGATTTTGGCCTGATAACATGCACAGAAGTTGACACAAATATGTTTGAATGGCTACTAAAGGTAGCATCCTCACCTGTGACCTGTTTGCTTGTAATTAGCATGTGTGCATAAAAGCTGAGAGTTTCTGGGATTCAGACAGACTCTTAAGGTACTGCCACACTAAGCTATCCCGCTAGCGATCTCGTTAGCGTTGCATACTAATGAGATCGCTAGCGGGATTGTTTCTATATCGCTAAATGCTGCCGCATTTAGCGATATAGTTAACGACGCTATCGCCGTTAGCGATCTTCTTAACGACTTTAGCGGTACAAAAGTACCGCTAAATCGCTAAGAAAAGGTGCCACACAGCGATAAGATACTTACCCAGCGGGAGCGCCGACGAGAAAATAGGGTCCGGAACGATTCCAGCGACGAGCGAGATCACAGCAGGAAGCTCGTCGCTGGAAGCTGCCGCACTGAACAACATCGCTAACGGGATCGCTAAATAGTGACGTTTTTTTAGCGATCCCGTTAGCGATATTGTTTAGTGTGGCATACCCTTTACATCTTTCATCCATCCACTGACGTTTCTGGATTGTGAGTCATGGGGAAAGCAAAAGAATTATCAACGGATCTACAGGAAAAGGTAGTTAACCCCTTTCTGTCATCGGACGTACTATCCCGTCCATGTGCCCAGGGACTTAATTCCCAAGGACGGGATAGTACGTCATAGGTGATCAGCTGCGCTCCCGGGGGGAGCCGGGTGTCATGAACCGCTTCCAGCACATTAACCCCTGGCACACTGTGATCAAAGATGATAGCAGTGTTCCAGCGGTACAGAGAGGCATCACGCAGGGAAGGGGCTCCCTGCGTACTTCCCTGAGACCCTCAGAACAGCTCGATCTGATTGCGCTGTTCCGAGGGACCCTTCTCCCTGCAGGACCCCGGATCCAAGATGGCCGCGGGGTCCTTCCGGGTCCTGCAGGGAGGCAGCTTCCTCAGTGCCTGCTGAGAGCAGGCGCTGAGAAAGCCTGCAGCAGTGCCAGTGAGATCGCTGCTCTGACAAGAGTGCTATACACACTGTCAGACCAGCGATCTGATGTTATACAGTGCCCTGGGACAAAGTAAAAATGTAAAAAATATAAAAATAAACATGTGTAAAAAAATAATAAAAAAAAAATATTCCCCAATAAATTCATTTCTTTAATGTAAAAAAAAAACCCCAACAATAAAAGTACACATATTTAGTATCGCCGCGTCCATAATGACCCGCCCTATAAAACTGTCCCCCTAGTTAACCCATTTAGTGAACCCCTTAAAAAAAAAGGGAAAAAAATGCTTTATCATACCGCCGAACAAAAAGTGGAATAACACGCGATCAATATAAATAAACATGGTACCGCTGAAAATGTCATCTTGTCCCACAAAAAGCAAGCCGCCATACAGCATCATCAGCGAAAAAATAAAAAAGTTATAGCTCGCAGAATAAAGCGATGCAAAAATAATTCTTTATATGTAAACGTTTTTGTTGTATAAAAGCGCCAAAACACAAAAAAATGATATAAATAAGGTATCGCCGAAATCATACTAACCCAAAGAATAAAACCGCTTTATCGATTTTATCACACGCGGAACAGTATAAACGCCCCCCCAAAGAAATTCATGAATTGCTAGTTTTTGTTCATTCTGCCTCCCAAAAATCATAATAAAAAGCGATCAAAAAATGTCATGTGACCAAAAATGGTAGCAATAAAAACGTCAACTCGTCCCGCAAAAAATAAGACCTCACATGACTCTGTGGGCCAAAATATGGAAAAATTATAGCTCTCAAAATGTGATGATGCAAAAACTATTTTTTGCAATATAAAGCATCTTTTAGCATGTGACAGCTGCCAATCATAAAAAACCACTGTTCTGTCCTCACTGAATGAAGCAGACGTCATTGCAGTTATACAGACAGCTAAACCGCTATACCGGGGTCCAATAAGGAGACTGTAATGGGGTCTGTGCTTTTATTGAACTTGATATAATGGCGCGGTGAAACTATAATACAAACATAATATACATACAATCAGTACACGGGCATAGTGGAAATACATATACATAGTACACTGTGAATAAACATTTGCAGACTAATACCTTATCAGGGGCAGGACTGATTAGACAGGGCTAATATAGGACAGGAATTAACTAGAGAGAACGTAAGTACATACCGGCGATGCTATAGCAAGAGGAAAGGAAAAGATGAGCTGCTTCCTGGATGCAGGCTGAAGGAAAATGGAAGAAAATGGAGGGAAAGCTCACAGAATACATTGCTAAGCTACCATCATGCATTGCTTAAGCTACCATCATGCATTGCAAAGGGAGGGAAAAGGATTTTGCTGAAAGTGAAAGAAAACATTATAACTGCGAATATGACACTGATCACTAGAGGGAGCCAAACACTAGATTGTTAAACTCCTACATAAACAGTAGAAAAAACAACAATTAGATGTCAGAGACAGAATACACCCCGTCTGGCTTCAACGGATGTCACTGTCCCTTTCTTCTGAAGGCAACAATAAGACCAATTCGGATACTGGTCTGGAGAATGTCTTAGGTTCATTCCCTTTGGCCATCCTCAGTTCAACTTTGCGGACGTTGCCATCCTTACTCGGGAATGTTGCAGTCACTAGACCAAGTGGCCACTGGTTCGGTGAGCTTGGCAGTCTTTCACAAAAACAAGGTCAGATTAGATTATGCTTAGTGGATTGCCACTTCACCCGTGGCTGCAGGGTGGACAAATGCTGCTTGCGCCACCTGTCCCAGAAAGTATTTGCAAGGCTTTGTACCTGCACCATTGGCGCTTGTAGAGGTCCTTGGTATCAAATTCTCCTGGAGGGGCACCGGATAGTCCTGTTTTCTGGGTAAGGAGAATAGCTGGAGTCAATAACAAGGGCTCCTCGGGGTCGTTAGGGACTGGAACCAAGGGTCTTGCATTGATTATGGCTGTGGCTTCTGCCATGAAGGTAGTCAGGCTTTCGTGTGTAAGCCTCGCTGCTCCTTCCTGAAGGAGAGTGGAGTCAAGAATTCTCCGTACTAGACCAATCATTCGTTCCCATGATCCACCCATGTGTGAAGAGTGAGGTGGGTTGAATGACCATGTGCAACTTTGGTCACTGAGGAACTTCTCAAGAGTCTTATAGTCTAGATTTGAAGGCATTCCTAATTATTTTGCTGCACCAATGAAATTAGTACCTCTGTCTGAACGTATGTGCTTGATAGGACCATGGATGGCAATAAAACGTCTTAAAGCATTGATGAAGCTTGAAGTGTCAAGGGACTCAATGAGTTCTATGTGGACAGCTCTGATTGACATACAGGTAAACATGACAGCCCAACGTTTACTATCGGCTTGTCCACCTCTAGTATGGCATATGACGACTGACCAAGGCCCAAACACATCGAGACCAACACTGGTAAAGGGAGGGTCTGGGCTGAGTCTATCTGCGGGTAGGTCAGCCATCTTTTGGGTTTGAGTCGAACCACGAAGCTTACGGCAGGTAATGCATTTGTAGATGACACTACTGATGAGTCTCTTTGCACCGACAATCCACAGGCCAGCAGTTCTGATGGCTCCTTCTGTAAATAGTCTTCCTTGGTGCTTGACCAGATTGTGATAGTGTTGTACAATTAAGTAGGCAACATGACATTTTCCGGGGAGGATGACAGGGAATTTCTCCTCAAACTCCATTTTAGCTTCTTTGAGTCGGCCTACTACTCTCAGCAGGCCATTGTTGTCTATGAATGGGTCGAGTTTCCTCAATACACTGCTCTCTGTTATTGGAGCTTTGTTAATGAGACATTGGATTTCTACAGGTTATGTTTCTCTTTGAACAGTGAGGATGATGTGGTTTCTGGAGAATTCCAAGTCTGAGGTAACATAGGTATTTTTACAAAGATGCCAACCTGTACATTTTTCTGTGTTACAAGCTCTGGTGGTCCTGAATGAGTGAGCTATATGAGTCAGGCAGGTAATAGCTCGAATAAGTGACTTCCAACTTGAAAATTTGACGAATCTGTGAGATCCGAGCTGGATAGCAGAGGTCGTTGTATGAAGTGTAGACACCTGAGGGCGGATTTCAGCATCTGAGTCCTCTCCTACTAGTTCAAAGGTGTCTGGGAAATGTTCCTCAGCATACAATAGTCTTGGTCCTGAGAGCCATGTTGTGCTTCCTAGTTGACTTGCGTCAACTGCTCTAGTTGCATGATCTGCAGGATTTTGGTCCTGGGTATGTAATGGCACTGTTTTGGATGTACTGATCTCCTAATTTGTAGCACTCTGTTGTTGACATAAACATAGAATCGCCTAGTCTCATTGTGGATATATCCAAGGACTACTTTGCTGTCTGAGTAGAACTTGGCCTGTGTCAAGTCGATATCCATCTCGGATACGATGAACTCTGCCAATTCAACGGCTAAGACTGCAGCACAAAGCTCTAACCTGGGTATAGTGTGCTCTGGCTGTGGAGCAAGTTTGGCTTTCCCCATAACGAATCCAATGTGGCTCTGACATTTGGAGTCTACAGTTTTGAGATAGGCGACAGCGGCAATTGCTTTGACAGAAGCATCTGCAAACACGTACAGTCTTTGGCTTTGTATTTCTGTAGACGGCACAGGGGTGTATGGTCTTGGCACATTCATGTTGGAGAGGGCTGCTAAAGAGTTCTTCCATCCTTCCCACTGTATTCTCTTATCAGGTGGCAGAGGTGCATCCCAGTCGGATGTTTCCTTGGTTAAGTCCCTTAGTAAGGCCTTGCCTTGTATAGTGAAAGGAGCTGCGAAACCCAAGGGATCGTACAGACTGTTGATGGTGGACAGGACACCTTACGTGTGAAAGGCTTTTCTTCTTGGCTGACCTGGAAGGTGAAAGTGTCTGACTGTAGATTCCAGAGAAGCCCGAGGCTGCGTTGCATTGGTGCGGGTTCTGACCCCAAGTCCCTGAGACTGTTACATAAGTCTTGTGAAGGGAATGCTTCCATGAGTTCTTGGCTGTTTGAGGCTATTTTGTGAAGCCTGAGGTTTGAGCAAGCAAGCATCTCTTGGGCTCTCCTGAGAAGATTGATGGCAGTCTCATTTGAAGGCATGGCTTTCAGACAGTCGTCAACATAAAAGTCTTTTTCTATGAATTGTCTGACATCTGATCCATATTCTGTTTCTCCTTCTTGAGCCGACCTTTTGAGTCCATAGATGGCGACTGCAGGTGAAGGACTGTTGCCAAAGATGTGCACTCTCATGCGTACTCTGTGACTTCTTTAGCAGGATCATTGTCTCTGTACCAGAAGAATCTTAGGAAGTTCCTGTCTCTCTCTCTCACAAGGAAACAATGGAACATTTGTCTGGATGTCAGTGATGAAGGCTATGGAATCCTTACGGAAACGCATAAGTAATCCCAGCAGTTTGTTATTGAGGTCTGGTCCTGTCAGAAGAACATCATTCAGGGAGATATCATCAAACAGCACTGGAGTCAAACACCACTCTAATTTGGCCTGGTTTCTTAGGGTGGTATACTCCAAACATGGGTAGGAACCAGCATTCTTCAGAGTCTTTGAGAGTGGGAGCTAGCTATGCATGACAATTCTCAAAGATCTTTGACATGAAGGAGAAAAAGTGATCTTTCATCTCTGGCTTCCTTTGCAGATTATGTTTGAGAGAGGAGAAACGCTTTAATGCTTGATTTCTGTTGTTCGGTAGACGTGGTCTGTGAGTTCTGAAGGGAAGAGGTGCGACCCAGATGTTGGTCTCATCTTTAACAAGTCCCTTGTACATTACCTCTAAGAACAACTTATCCTCTACTGACATTGCCACTTGGTTGTCTTGCTTAGTTCTCGGAAGACTGTGCACCCTAACTGATCCTCATAGCTTCCTGACACTATACTGCTGTCATGAGTAAAGTCTATTAGATGACTGGGCAGTTGGATGCTGTGTGGTAGCTCTCTGACATGGAATTCATTGTTACAAGGTTGAAACAGAGATGGGCGTCCTTTCTCCAATGTATTTGTCAGCATGCTTGTCACAGAAGATGGGGCATGCATGCGTCCCAAGCATACGTTTCCTATTATGACCCATCCTAGGTCTAGCCTTTGGGCATAGGGAGCATTGTGGAGTCCATTGATATGATGTCTCACTTTATGAACCTGCAGGATGTCTCTCCCCAACAGCAGAATTTATCTGGGCCTGATGGTCGAGTTCCGATATGAGGTGTGCTATGTGTTTTAAGTGAGCGTGATGGATTGCCACATCTGGCGTAGGTATTTCAGATCTGTTGTCTGGGATATGATTACACTCGATGATTGTAGGTAGTGGTAGGCAGAATTGTCCATCTAAGGACTCAATTTGGTAGTCAGTAGCTTTCCTACCTGCTGTTTTCACAGTACCTGCACACGTCTTTAGTGAGTAGGGGGTGCTTGGCCCTTTGATATTGAATAGGTCAAAGAATGTTGATCTAGCCAAGGATCGATTACTTTGATCATCCAAGATAGCATAGTCTTACAGCTTTGTCTCTATGACCCTTTGGTTACACTCTGACGAGGCATATTTTTGAACAGGATCTACTGTCTATTGTCCCTTTACAGACTTCAGTACATTGTGAAGTGATCTCTGGCGTAGCTGCATCAGTGTTCCTTTCCTCCCCGCCATGCTCACTGTCAGCTGGCGTGTTTTGTGTGCTCCATGGAGCTGGCCCAGGGTGTAGGGCAGTGTTGTGATCTGTGGTGCCACATTCTGTGCATTTTACACTGACCTTGCAATCCTTGGCGAGATGAGTTGGTGATGAGCAGCACTTGTAGCAGATACCGTTCTCTTTCAGGAAGCTTCTGCGATCTGGCGTAGATTTTCCTCTGAAGGCTCTGCATTTCAGGAGAGGATGAGGCTTCTGATGGAGTGGGCACTGCTTGTAAGGATCCTGCACCTTAGTCTCTGATTGGGAGCAGCCAGCGGACCTGTAATTAGAACCTGGAGAAGAAACATAAGTCTTGTGCACTGCCACAGATGTTCTGCATGGGTTTGCAGTTGGTGACAGTGTGGCATATGACAATGCAAAGTCAAAGCTGGGATCGTTTCTGATTCTTGCTTGTTGGTGTACAAAGTCTATAAAAACGGAGAAGGGAGGAAATGGAACACTGTGTTTGTATTTGTACGTGGAACCATGTGTGAGCCACCTCTCCTGTAGATTATAGGGCAACTTTTGGACTATAGGCTTAACACCTCTTGCTGTGTCAAGGTATGCAAGTCCTTGTAGATCATCTTCACATTTGGCAACTTGGACTTCCTTTAGCAAGTCACTTAATTCTCTAAGTTTCTGGAGCTCTTTGTTAGATATTTTAGGAAAGTCATTAATTCTTTTGAACAAGGCTCTTTCTATTACCTTAGCTGAGCCGTAACACTCATCCAGCCTCTTCCAGATCTCTTTGAGGCCAGTCTCAGGGCGGTTTATATTAATGTCTCTGATTCTTACCGCGTGTTTGACTGACTCTTCCCTCAGGTATTTGACTAAGAGGTCTTTCTCTTCCCTGTATTGTAGCCCCAAGTCTCTAGTGACATTTTGGAAGGAAGCTTTCCAAGCTCTGTAACCTTCAGCTTGGTCAGTGAATTTCATGAGTCACTTGGCAACCAGATCACGTCGTGTGAAGAACTTAGCAAATTCTGTTGTGAACCCGGTTGTCAGCAGAGTATACTGGTGATGGGTCACCCTGATAGTGATGTGAGGTGCGTTTGTACCTGTTAGTATCCTCTGGGTGGCGCCAGCCGGTGTCTGGATGCTTCATTCTGACGTGCGGTGTGTCAGCAAGGTGATTCACGTTGGTTACCTGGTGAGGGGTAAGGTAGTCATTAGCAGAGTTGTTTTGCTCCACATTTTCGTGTTTATATCTGTCCTGGAGCTGAGCCTCATGATGACTCTCGCTCGCTTCACTGGAGGTGTCATGTTCTTGTTCCGATGCCGGTTCAGGGTTATAGTTTGGATCAGGAAGTCCATTAACATACTGAGATGTGCGTTGTGGTGAATCTTGCAGTGGAAACTCTAGACTTGACGTACTGCTTCGGCTATGCTGTTTAGAGTTTTGCGCGGCTTCTAGAGATTCTGCCTCGGTGAGGGCTGCCGCAGCCTCTCTTTTTGCTGCTAGACTCTCTAAGGTGGCATTTATGCGTGCCTTCTCTAACTGTGACCTTCGCTCTTGATCGACTCTCTCGGCATCTATGCGTGCCTTCTCTAACTGTGACCTTTGCTCTTGATCGACTCTCTCGGCATCTATGCGTGCCTTCTCTAACTGTGACCTTCGCTCTTTATCGACTCTCTCGGCATCCACGTGTGCTTTTTCGGCATCCACGCGTGCTTTCTCTAACTGCGTCCTGCTCTCTAGTTCAGCCTTCTCTAACTTAAGTCGCATCTCTTCTTCAGCAAAGCTTGCTCGCATTTCGGCGGCTACAGCATTTGCGCGGGCAATGGCGACCGCGCTGCTGATGGATGTTGTCTTTGAGGAGACGGAAGTAGCAGATTTTGTCCTGTGTGACTTTTGGGACATGGTGTCTTGGGGGAATGCTTGGCTGTGCAGAGATTGCTGTAGCTGTATTAAGTCTCTGTGTAGCCGGTGACTTGAATCTCACTAGGTAGATGGGAGCAGTTTCACTAATTCCTGCAAGCTGGATGGCTGACTTTTCACTGAATTCCCACTAGCTGGATGGCCGCCGTTTCACTGTTCTGTCCTCACTGAATGAGGCAGACGTCATTGCAGTTATACAGTTAAGCTGCTATACCAGGGTCCAATAAGGAGACTGTAATGGGGTCTGTGCTTTTATTGAACTTGATATATTGGTGCGGTGAAACTATAATACAAACATAATATACATACAATCAGTACACGGGCATAGTGGAAATACATATACATAGTACACTGTGAATAAACATTTGCAGACTAATACCTAACCAGGGGCAGGACTGATTAGACAGGGCTAATATAGGACAGGAATTAACTAGAGAGAACGTAAGTACATACCGGCGATGCTATTGCAAGAAGAAAGGAAAAGATAAGCTGCTTCCTGGATGCAGGCTGAAGGAAAATGGAAGAAAATGGAGGGAAAGCTACCAGAATACATTGCTAAGCTACCATCATGCATTTCTTAAGCTACCATCATGCATTGCAATGGGAGGGAAAAGGATTTTGCTGAAAGTGAAAGAAAACATTATAACTGTGAATATGACACTGGTCATTAGAGGGAGCCAAACACTAGATTGTTAAACTCCTACCTAAACAGTAGAAAAAACAACAATTAGATGTCGGAGACAGAACACCCACTATAAATAGTAAATCAAACCCCCTTTATCACCCCTTAGTTAGGGAAAAATAATAAAATTTAAAAAATGTATTTATTTCCTTTTTCTCATTAGGGTTAGGGTTGGGGCTAAAGTTAGGGTTGGAGTTGGGGCTAAAGTTAGGATTAGGGTTGAGATTAGGGGTGTGTTAGGGTTAGGTTTGTGGTTAGGGTTATGGTTGGGACTAGAGTTAAGGGTGTGTTGGAGTTAGGGTTGGAGTTAGAATTGGGGGGTTTCCACTATTTACGCACATCAGGGGCTCTCCAAACGTGATATGGCATCTGATCTCAATTCCAGCCAATTCTGCGTTGAAAAATTCAAACAGTACTCCTTCCCTTCTGAGCTCTGCCGTGCGCTCAAACAGTAGTATACCCCCACATATGGGATATCAGTGTACTCAGGACAAATTGACATAACTTTAGGGGTCCAATTTCTTCTGTTACCTTGGGAAAATAAAAAATTGGGGGCGAAAATATCATTTTTGTGGAAAAAAATATGATTTTTTATTTTTATGGCTCTACATTATAAACTTGTGTGAAACACTTGGGGGTTCAAAGTTCTCACCACACATCTAGATAAGTTCCTTGGGGGTCTAGATTCCAAAATGGGGCCACTTGTTGGGGTTTCCACTGTTTAGGCACATCAGGGGCTCTCCAAACGGATATGACGCCTGCAGACTATTCCATCAAAGTCTGGAATGCAAAACATCACTACTTCCCTTCCGAGCCCCGACATGTGCCCACACAGTAGTTTTCTCCACATATGGGGTATCAGCGTACTCAGGACAAATTGGACAACAACTTTTGGGGTTCAATTTCTACTGTTACCCTTGAGAAAATAAAAAATTGGTGACTAAAAGATCATTTTTGTGGGAAAAAAATATGATTTTTAATTTTCAAGCCCAGGCATTATAAACTTGTGTGAAGCACTTGGGGGTTCAAAGTGTTCACCACAGGTCTAGATAAGTTCCTTAGGGGGTCTAGCTTCCAAAATGGGGTCACTTGTGGGGAGTTTCCACTGTTTAGGCACATCATGGGCTCTGCAAACTGAACATGACTCCCATCAAAGTCTGCATTCCAAAACGTCATTACTTCCTTTCCGAGCCCTGTCGTGCACCCAAACAGTATTCCCCCCCACATATGGGGTATCAGCGTAGTCAGGACAAATTGGACAAAACTATTGGGGTCCAATTTCCTTGGGAAAAATCAAAAATTGGGGACTAAAAAAACATTTTTGTGTTTTGTTTTTTTTTCACACCCAGGCATTATAAACTTTAGTGAAACACTTGGGGCTTCAAAGTGCTCACAACAAATCTAGATAAATTCCTTAGGGGGTCTAGTTGCCAAAATGGTGTCACTTGTGGGGGGTTTCCAAACGCGACATGGCGTCCAGCCAATTCTGCGTTGCAAAAAGTCAAACGGCGCTCCTTTCCTTCTGAGCTCTGCCATGCACCCAAACAGTGGTTTAGCCCAACAATATTGGGTATCGGCGTACTCAGGACAAATTGCACAATAACTTTTGAGGTCTTGTTACCCTTGGGAAAATAAAATTGGGATGAAAAGATCATTTTTGTGGAAAAAAAATAGGATTTTTTTAATTTTACGGCTCTACGTTATTAACTTGTATGAAGCAATTGGGGGTTCAAAGTGCTCACCACAGATCTAGGTAAGTTCCTTATGGGAAAAATGCCACAAGGAAACAGCCTCACGGTCACAAAAGAGGTATAAACTTTATTAATAACAACATATAACATTAAAAAGAGCAATGGTAAGGGGAGGAGGATAATAGCAAATTGCAAACCTACACAATATCAGGGCCTGTGATCAATTGTGTTTTAAATAATGCTAGTAATAGAGGACAACTGTCCATACAATGCAAGACATGGGGAAAACAAGCCAGATGATTGCAATCAATAACATATCACATATATAGCCCCCACGATATATCCAAGGTAAGTACCGGGGCATGAGATAAAGGTATGTATAATGCTATCATACAAGCTGTCTAGGACTGCTAGATGGTAATCGGTAGGTGATATTGATATACAGCACACATGGATGACATGGTTACATGCAGCACTATGGAAAATAGTTACCCCAGCCAGCAGGCACACAAGATCATCAGGAACCCCGACGCGCGTTTCGGAGCCACGCAAAGGCTCCTTCCTCAGGGGGCGTCCCCATGCTTGTATGATAGCATTATACATACCTTTATCTCATGCCCCGGTACTTACCTTGGATATATCGTGGGGGCTATATATGTGATATGTTATTGATTGCAATCATCTGGCTTGTTTTCCCATGTCTTGCATTGTATGGACAGTTGTCCTCTATTACTAGCATTATTTAAAACACAATTGATCACAGGCCCTGATATTGTGTAGGTTTGCAATTTGCTATTATCCTCCTCCCTTACCATTGCTCTTTTTAATGTTATATGTTGTTATTAATAAAGTTTATACCTCTTTTGTGACCGTGAGGCTGTTTCCTTGTGGCATTTTTCTGTATCATGTACAGCTGGTCGTTATATGTCCACATACAATATGCATATTAGTAGTTGCCACATAGTTGGATATATTTAACATTTATATGCATTATGATGTCCACACCTCTTTTATAAGTTCCTTATGGGGTCTATTTTCTAAAATGGAGTCACTTGTGGGGGGTTTCCACTGTTTAGGCACATCAGGGGCTATCCAAATGCGAAATGGCGTCTAATCTAGATTCCAGCCAATTTTGGTTTGAAAAAGTCAAATGGCGCTCCTTCCCTTCCGAGTTCTGCCATGCGCTTAAACAGTGGTTCCCCCCAGATATAGGGTATCAGCGTACTTAGGGCAAATTGAAAAACAACTTTTGGGGTCCAATCTCCTTGGGAAAAAAAAATTGGGAACTAAAAAAATCATTTTTGTGGAATTTTTTTTTTCTCACCCAGGCATTATACACTTTAGTGAAAAACTTGGGGGTTCAAAGTGCTCACAACAGATCTAGATAAGTTCCTTAGGGGGTCTAATTTCCAAAATGGTGTCATTTGTGGGGGGTTTCCACTGTTTAGGCACATCAGGGGCTCTCCAAACGCGACATGGCATCCAATCTCAATTCCAGCCAATTTTGGTTAGTAAAAGTCAAACTGCGCTCCTTCCCTTCCGAGCCCTGCCGTGCGCCCAGACAGGGGTTTTTCCCCACATATGGGGTATTGGTGTACTCAGGAGAAATTGCACAACAACTTTATTTGTCCATTTTCTCCTTTTACCCTTGTTAAAATAAAAAAATTGTTTGTAAAATATCATTTTTGTGACTAAAAAGTTAAATGTTCATTTTTTCCTTTCATGTTGCTTCATCTCCTGTGAAGCACTTGAAGGCTTAATAAACTTCTTGAATGTGGTTTTGAGTACCTTGAGGGGTGCAGTTTTTAGAATGGTGTCACTTTTGGGTATTTTCTGCCATATAGACCCCTCAAAGTGACTTCAAATGTGAGGTGGTCCCTAAAAAAAATTGTTTTGTACATTTTGTTGTAAAAATGAGAAATCGCTGGTCAACTTTTAACCCTTATAACTTCCTAACAAAAAAAAAATTTGTTCCAAAAATTGTGCTGATGTAAAGTAGACATGTGGGAAATGTTATTTAGCAACTATTTTGTGTGACATATTTCTCTGTTTTAAGGGAATAAAAATTCAAAGTTTGAAAATTGCAAAATTTTCACCATATTTCCATTTTTTTCATAAATAAACGCAAGTAATATCAATGAAATTTTACCACTACCATGAAGTACAATATGTCACGAGAAAACAGTCTCCGAATCGCAAAGATCCGTTGAAGTGTTCCAGAGTTATACCCTCATAAAGAGACAGTGGTCAGAATTGTAAAAATTGGCCCGGTCATCAGCGTGCAAACCACCCTTGGGGGTTAAACTGTATAAAACAGGAAAGGGATACTATAAGATATCCAAGGAATTGATAATGCCAGTCATCAGTGTTCAAACTGTGATTAACAAATGGAAAATCAGGGGCTCTGAAAAACAAAACCACGGTCAGTTAGACCAATAAAAATTTTGTCCACAACTGCCAGTAAAATTGTTCAGGATGCAAATAAAAACCCACAAATAACATCAGCTGAAATACTGGACTCTTTGAAAACTAGCAGTGTGGCTGTTTCAAGATGCACAATGAGGAGGCAATTGAAGAAAAATGGGATGCATGGTTGAGTCACCAGAAGAAAGCCATTACTGTGCAAATGCCACAAAGTATCTTGCCTACAATACTCAAAACAGCACAGAGACAAGCCTCAAAACTTCTGGAACAAGGTAATTTGGAGTAATGAGACCAAAATTGAACATTTTGGCCACAACTATAAACGTTACATTTGGAGAGAGGTCACCAAGGCTTATGATGAAAAGAATACCATTCCTACTGTAAAGCACGGAGGTGGATCACTGATGTTTTGGGGATGTGTGAGCTACAAAGACACAGAAAACTTAAGTCAAAGTTGAAGGAAAGATGAATGCAGCACGTTATCAGCAAATACTGGAGGCAAATTTGCAATCATCAGCCCGAAAGCTGAACATGGGATGTAGTAGGACATTCCAACATGACAACGATCCAAAACACAAGGCCAAGTTGACCTGTCATTAGCTACAGCAGAACAAAGTGAAAGTTCTGGAGCGGCCATCTTAGTCTTCTGACCTCAACATCATTGAGCCACTCTGGGGAGATCTCAAGCGTGCAGTTCATGCTAGACAGCCAGGAATTTATAAGAACTGGAGTCTTTTTGCCAAGAAGAGTGGGCAGCTTTACAATCTAAGAAAATAAAGAACCTCATCCACAACTACCACAAAAGACTTCAAGTTGTCATTGATGTTAGAGGGGGCAATACACGGTATTAAGAAATGGGGAATGTAAACTTTTGTCTGGGTCATTTGGAAGTTTTGGGTTGTCATTATGACTTAACAAGAGAAAACAAAGTAGTTTGACAATAAATGGCTTCACCCAACCACTAACCATGAGTGGAGAAAAAGTTTTGGTGAAAAAAGGCCAAAAAAGCAAAAATTCTGCTGGGTATGTAAACTTTTTAGCACAACTGTATATCTTCACAGTCACACAAGACATTATAACATTGCACCCACCCTTTAGTGCCAGGCATGTAGAGCCTATTGTCCAGCTTTGTATTAACCAAACAGATCAAAAATATGACAGTCTAACCTATTTTTAATAACCAGCCCTTCCCATCCTAATAAAACCAGCCCACATGCACCACATTAGAAGCACCAATTCTGGCGCTTCGTCTCAGCTCTTCCTGATTGCCCTGATAGGTTGGCAATCGTGGTAATGGTTTTTGGGGCTGATGTCAGCTGTATAATATCTGCTGAGATCAAGCCCTGGTGTTAGTAATCAAGAGGTGTCTAACCTGGTAATAAAAAGGAAAAATACACACAAAAATACTTTATTGAAATAAACACTCCCACATTCACCGCTTTATTTAAAAAAGAAAAAATCCCACCCAGGTCCGACGTATTGCACCTACTTTGATATGGTCCAGCGAACCCGACAAAGTCTATGGAGCCTCGTTCTGACACTCCATAGACTTTGCCAACAGCCACTTCCAGGTCACGCTGCACTGCGCGTAACTCAGTGACTCTCATGAAAGTAACAAGAAGCAAGAAAATCCACCAATTTACCCTCTACACTGTGTTCAAAATTATTATGCAAATAATATTTTCTCTGATTTTCCCAAATTACCTATATGAATTGCAGTCATTGTAATTTTCCAGTCAAATAACTATTAGAGTACAATTGAAATATTTTTGTACAAACTGCCTATGATAACAGTATATTTTTTAAAAAATAAAACACTCAAACTGCACTCAAAATGCATGTTCCAAATTATTATGCACAGCAGAGTTTTCAACCTTTTCATTTTAATAAAGAACAAAAAAATGGTCATTTTTGAAATGATAATCATTAGCAGGCTATTACATACTGAAATCAAACAGTTTTCAACTCAAAACTTTATTCTAGGTGATGTTACATTTGCACATAGGACCCCTTGTTCGAAAGGAGCTTCTGAACTCTCTCGTCCATTGAATTTGTCAGGTTTTGGATGGTTTCTGCTTCAATTGTTTTGCATGAGGACAGAATACCCTCCCAGAGCTGTTGCTTAGATGTGAACTGCCTCCCGCCATCATAGACACTCCTTTTGATGATGCTCCAGAGGTTCTCAATGGGGTTGAGGTCAGGGGAGCATGGGGGCCACACCATAAGTTTGTCCCCTTTTATGCCCATAGCAGCCAGAGATGCAGATATGTTATGTGCAGCATGAGACGGTGCATTATCATGCATGAAAATGATCTTGCTGCGGAATGCACGGTTCTTCTTCTTGAACCATGGCAGGAAGTGCTATTTGAGAAACTCAACATACACTATGGTGTTCATCTTTACCCCTTCAGGGATCCTAAAGGGGCCGACAATCTCTCTCCTCATGATTCCAGCCCAAAACTGTTGTGAATGGGTTTGAGATGAGTTCTGAGCAGAGGCTCCCTCTGGTGGTTACAAGCGGTACTAGTGAGGATTGTGAGGACTGGGAATCAGGTGTTACTGATTGGTCTTATTTAAGGGAATCATTTTCCCATCAGGGTTGCCGGTGATCAATTGTTCTGGTCTGAATCCTTCTTTCCAGTTTCCCTTGTAGCCTGCTGTGTCGTGTCTGCATCTCCTGCTATCAGATAAGACAATTTCTTATTTTGTGTTTTTGCTATATTTTTGCATTTGGTCCTGCACTTCTGTGGGGGCCTTCTGGGTCCCCTCCGGGGGCTTTTGCCCTCTCAGTTTAGTCCAGCCACTGTGTTTTGTACTTTTGCTTTTTCCAGTTTTTTCAGTGGCTGCTGTTTTTGTTACACCAGAGAACTAATTTAGGTGGTAGAGGTCGTGTGATCTCAGGTGATTTTGAAATTAGTAGAGTTGGTGTTTTTCAGGGTTTTCTGGGATTGCAGTAAGTACCCTTCCTGTCCTTTTCTATTTAGATAGTTTGGGCCCCAGCGTTTGCTCATACTATTTTCTTTCTGTGTCAGTATTTCCTCTTGTCTAACCGCCATTACATGTTTGGGGGCTTTCTATTATCTTTGGGGTTCTGCTACGGGGCAGATAGCTTTCCTATTTCTATCTTTAGGTGTAGTTAGTTTCTCAGGCTGTGACGAGGCGTCTAGGACCAACGTAGGAACGCTCCACGGCTGCCTCTAGTTGCGGTGGTTAGTCAGGGTACTGCAATCTCATAGATTCCAACTGCTCTGGTGTATTTCCTTTTTTGCCTGCACTCCTCAGCTACCGTAACATAACAGTATCACCGGCCATAAAAATTGTATGGTACTCACAGAAGGGAAAAAATATTTTGAAGGAAGAAAAGTTGTCAGAGATATTTTTCTGTTTGTTGCATTTTTTTTTTTTTTTTTTTTTCCCTCTGTATCTCTGGGTGCTGGGGAGGATCTTTTCTCCCAATGGAGTTTGCACAGTTGTCTGGCCGTGTGGATCAGCTTGCCACTGAGGTTCAGAGTATTGCTGCATATCTTGCTAGGTTGCCTGTTGTGGAACCTAGGATCCCCATGCCAGATTTGTTTTTAGGGGATCGAGCTAAGTTTCAGAATTTCAAAAATAATTGTAAATTGTTTCTTGCCTTAAAATCTAAGTCCTCAGGAAACGCAGCGCAGCAGGTTCAAATTATCATCTCTCTCCTGCGCGGCGATCCTCAGGATTGGGCTTTTTCCCTGATACCTGGGGATCCTGTTTTGAGTGATGTTGATGCATTTTTTCAGGCTTTGGGGTTATTGTACGAGGAGCCTAATGTCACTGATCAAGCTGAAAAAGCCTTGTTGCATTAAATCAGGGGCTTGATGACGCTGAGTTATACTGTCAGAGATTCCGTAGGTGGGCAGTCCTGACCAAATGGAATGACGACGCTTTGGCGGCCCTTTTCCGGAAGGGTCTGTCGGATAATGTAAAGGATGTTATGGTGGGATTCCCTGTCCCCTCTGGTCTCAATGATTCTATGTCATTGGCGATTCAAATTGACAGACGTTTGCGTGAGCGGAGAAGTATGCGTGGAGTGGTGTTGCCTTGTGAGCCAGCTGCTGAGCCCATGCAGTGTGATGGAGTGGTGTCTGGGCACAGCGTCATGAGTTTCGAAAGCGCAATGGGTTATGTTTCTACTGTGGTGATGCCTCTCATGCTATTTCAGTCTGCCCTAAGCGGGGAAGACATTTTGCACGCTCAGTTGTCTTGGGTAGTGTTCAGACTAAGTTTTTATTAACTGTCACTCTGATATGCTCTCTGTCCTCATTTTCTGCTCAGGCTTTCGTTGATTCTGGAGCAGCTATTAACCTGATGGATTATGATTTTGCTAAACGTTGTGGGTTTTCCTTGATACCCCTACAGAAGTCTATTCCTTTACTGGGGATCGATTCTACCCCTTTGGCTGAGAATAAACCCCAGTTTTCTACTCAGGTGATAATGAGGGTTGAACCTGATCACCAGGAGTGCTGCAAATTTTTGG
>JARQOD010000002.1:187395083-187433371 GCA_033576555.1 Oophaga sylvatica | reverse complement strand
CTGTGATTAACAAAAGGGAAAAATGGGGGGGGCTCTGTAAAAAAAAAACCCCGGGC
This sequence comes from Oophaga sylvatica, assembly GCA_033576555.1. Lineage (NCBI taxonomy): Eukaryota > Metazoa > Chordata > Amphibia > Anura > Dendrobatidae > Oophaga > Oophaga sylvatica. The sequence continues at coordinate 187,433,315 of JARQOD010000002.1, read as the reverse complement.
AGTTAGACAATAAAATTTTGCCCCACAACTCCCAGTAAAATTTTTCGGATGCAAATAAAAAACCAAAAATAACTCGGGCTGAAATTTCTGGACTCTTTGAAAACTAGCGTGTGGCTGTTTCAAGTGCACAATTGAGGAGGAAATTGAAAAAATGGGATGCATGGTTGAGTCACCAGAGAAAGCCATTACTGTGCAAATGCCACAAAGTATCTTGCCTACAATACTCAAAACAGCACAGAGACAAGCTCAAAACCTTCTGGAAAAAGGGTTAAAATTTGGAGTAATGAGACCAAAAAATTGAACTTTTGGCCACAAACTATAAACGTTACATTTGGAGAGAGGTCCCCAAAGGGCTTATGATGAAAGATTACCATTCCTACGTAAAGCACGGAGGTGGATCACTGATGTTTTGGGGATGTGTGAGCTACAAAGACACAGAAAATTAAGTCATAAGTTGAAGGAAAGATGAATGCAGCACGTTATCAGCAAATACTGGAGGCAAATTTGCAATCATCAGCCCGAAAGCTGAACATGGGATGTAGTAGGACATTCCAACATGACAACGATCCAAAACAAAAGGGCCCAAGTTGACCTGTCATTAGCTACAGCAGAACAAAGTGAAAGTTCTGGAGCGGCCATCTTAGTCTTCTGACCTCAACATCATTGAGCCACTCTGGGGAGATCTCAAGCGTGCAGTTCATGCTAGACAGCCAGGAATTTATAAGAACTGGAGTCTTTTTGCCAAGAAGAGTGGGCAGCTTTACAATCTAAGAAAATAAAGAACCTCATCCACAACTACCACAAAAGACTTCAAGTTGTCATTGATGTTAGAGGGGGCAATACACGGTATTAAGAAATGGGGAATGTAAACTTTTTGTCTGGGTCATTTGGAAGTTTTGGGTTGTCATATGACTTAACAGAGAAAACAAAGTAGTTTGACAATAAATGGCTTCACCCAACCACTAACCATGAGTGGAGAAAAAGTTTTGGTGAAAAAGGCCAAAAAAGCAAAAATTCTGCTGGGGTATGTAAACTTTTTAGCACAACTGTATATCTTCACAGTCACACAAGACATTATAACATTGCACCCACCCTTTAGTGCCAGGCATGTGAGCCTATTGTCCAGCTTTGTATTAACCAAACAGATCAAAAATATGACAGTCTAACCTATTTTTAATAACCAGCCCTTCCCATCCTAATAAAACCAGCCACATGCACCACATTAGAAGCACCAAATTCTGGCGCTTCGTCTCAGCTCTTCCTGATTGCCCTGATAGGTTGGCAATCGTGGTAATGGTTTTTGGGGCTGATGTCAGCTGTATAATATCTGCTGAGATCAGCCCTGGTGTTAGTAATCAAGAGGTGTCTAACCTGGTAATAAAAAGGAAAAATACACCAAAAATACTTTATTGAAATAAACACTCCCACATTCACCGCTTTATTTAAAAAAGAAAAATCCCACCCAGGTCCGACGTATTGCACCTACTTTGATATGGTCCAGCGAACCCGACAAAGTCTATGGAGCTCGTTCTGACACTCCATAGACTTTGCCAACAGCCACTTCCAGGTCACGCTGCACTGCGCGTAACTCAGTGACTCTCATGAAAGTAACAAGAAGCAAGAAAATCCACCAATTTACCCTCTACACTGTGTTCAAAATTATTATGCAAATAATATTTTCTCTGATTTTCCCAAATTACCTATATGAATTGCAGTCATTGTAATTTTCCAGTCAAATAACTATTAGAGTACAATTGAAATATTTTTGTACAAACTGCCTATGAAACAGTATATTTTTTAAAAATAAAACACTCAAACTGCACTCAAAATGCATGTTCCAAATTATTATGCACAGCAGAGTTTTCAACCTTTTCATTTTAATAAAGAACAAAAAATGGTCATTTTTGAATGATAATCATTAGCAGGCTATTACATACTGAAATCAAACAGTTTTCAACTCAAAACTTTATTCTAGGTGATGTTACATTTGCACATAGGACCCCTTGTTCGAAAGGAGCTTCTGAACTCTCTCGTCCATTGAATTTGTCAGGTTTTGGATGGTTTCTGCTTCAATTGTTTTGCATGAGGACAGAATACCCTCCCAGAGCTGTTGCTTAGATGTGAACTGCCTCCCGCCATCATAGACACTCCTTTTGATGATGCTCCAGAGGTTCTCAATGGGGTTGAGGTCAGGGGAGCATGGGGGCCACACCATAAGTTTGTCCCTTTTATGCCCATAGCAGCCAGAGATGCAGATATGTTATGTGCAGCATGAGACGGTGCATTATCATGCATGAAAATGATCTTGCTGCGGAATGCACGGTTCTTCTTCTTGAACCATGGCAGGAAGTGCTATTTGAGAAACTCAACATACACTATGGTGTTCATCTTTACCCCTTCAGGGTCCTAAAGGGGCCGACAATCTCTTCCTCATGATTCCAGCCCAAAACTGTTGTGAATGGGTTTGAGATGAGTTCTGAGCAGAGGCTCCCTCTGGTGGTTACAAGCGGTACTAGTGAGGATTGTGAGGACTGGGAATCAGGTGTTACTGATTGGTCTTATTTAAGGAATCATTTTCCCATCAGGGTTGCCGGTGATCAATTGTTCTGGTCTGAATCCTTCTTTCCAGTTTCCCTTGTAGCCTGCTGTGTCGTGTCTGCATCTCCTGCTATCAGATAAGACAATTTCTTATTTTGTGTTTTTGCTATATTTTTGCATTTGGTCCTGCACTTCTGTGGGGGCCTTCTGGGTCCCCTCCGGGGGCTTTTGCCCTCTCAGTTTAGTCCAGCCACTGTGTTTTGTACTTTTGCTTTTTCCAGTTTTTCAGTGGCTGCTGTTTTTGTTACACCAGAGAACTAATTTAGGTGGTAGAGGTCGTGTGATCTCAGGTGATTTTGAAATTAGTAGAGTTGGTGTTTTTCAGGGTTTTCTGGGATTGCAGTAAGTACCCTTCCTGTCCTTTTCTATTTAGATAGTTTGGGGCCCCAGCGTTTGCTCATACTATTTTCTTTCTGTGTCAGTATTTCCTCTTGTCTAACCGCCATTACATGTTTGGGGGCTTTCTATTATCTTTGGGGTTCTGCTACGGGGCAGATAGCTTTCCCTATTTCTATCTTTAGGTGTAGTTAGTTTCTCAGGCTGTGACGAGGCGTCTAGGACCAACGTAGGAACGCTCCACGGCTGCCTCTAGTTGCGGTGGTTAGTCAGGGTACTGCAATCTCATAGATTCCAACTGCTCTGGTGTATTTCCTTTTTTGCCTGCACTCCTCAGCTACCGTAACATAACAGTATCACCGGCCATAAAAAATTGTATGGTACTCACAGAAGGGAAAAAATATTTTGAAGGAAGAAAAGTTGTCAGAGATATTTTTCTGTTTGTTGCATTTTTTTTTTTTTTTTTTTTTCCCTCTGTATCTGGGTGCTGGGGAGGATCTTTTCTCCCAATGGAGTTTGCACAGTTGTCTGGCCGTGTGGATCAGCTTGCCATGAGGTTCAGAGTATTGCTGCATATCTTGCTGGTTGCCTGTTGTGGAACCTAGGATCCCATGCCAGATTTGTTTTTAGGGGATCGAGCTAAGTTTCAGAATTTCAAAATAATTGTAAATTGTTTCTTGCCTTAAAATCTAAGTCCTCAGGAAACGCAGCGCAGCAGGTTCAAATTATCATCTCTCTCCTGCGCGGCGATCCTCAGGATTGGGCTTTTTCCCTGATACCTGGGGATCCTGTTTGAGTGATGTTGATGCATTTTTTCAGGCTTTGGGGTTATTGTACGAGGAGCCTAATGTCACTGATCAAGCTGAAAAAGCCTTGTTGGCATTTAAATCAGGGGCTTGATGACGCTGAGTTATACTGTCAGAGATTCCGTAGGTGGGCAGTCCTGACCAAATGGAATGACGACGCTTTGGCGGCCCTTTCCGGAAGGGTCTGTCGGATAATGTAAAGGAGTGTTATGGTGGGATTCCCTGTCCCTCTGGTCTCAATGATTCTATGTCATTGGCGATTCAAATTGACAGACGTTGCGTGAGCGGAGAAGTATGCGTGGAGTGGTGTTGCCTTGTGAGCCAGCTGCTGAGCCCATGCAGTGTGATGGAGTGGTGTCTGGGGCACAGCGTCATGAGTTTCGAAAGCGCAATGGGTTATGTTTCTACTGTGGTGATGCCTCTCATGCTATTTCAGTCTGCCCTAAGCGGGGAAGACATTTTGCACGCTCAGTTGTCTTGGGTAGTGTTCAGACTAAGTTTTTATTAACTGTCACTCTGATATGCTCTCTGTCCTCATTTTCTGCTCAGGCTTTCGTTGATTCTGGAGCAGCTATTAACCTGATGGATTATGATTTTGCTAAACGTTGTGGGTTTTCCTTGATACCCCTACAGAAGTCTATTCCTTTACTGGGGATCGATTCTACCCCTTTGGCTGAGAATAAACCCCAGTTTTCTACTCAGGTGATAATGAGGGTTGAACCTGATCACCAGGAGTGCTGCAAATTTTTGGTTCTATATAATCTGCATGACATTATAGCGCTGGGTTTCCCTTGGTTACAGTCTCATAATCCTGTTTTGGATTGGAAAATCTGTGTCTGTAACCAGTTGGGGCTGCAATGTGTTAGTGCCAACACTCCTGTTTTTTCTGCCTCCCCCCAGGCTGAGGATGTTCCTGACTTTTTGTTTGATTTTTCTGATTGTTTAGCGAAAGTAAAATCTGCATCCTTACCTCCCCATAGGAGCTATGACTGCGCTATTGAATTAGTGCCAGGTAGTAAATTCCCTAAGGGTCGCCTTTTTAACTTGTCTGTACCTGAACATGACGCTAGCGGTCTTATATCAAGGAATCATTGGAGAAGGGTCATATCAGACCATCCTCTTCACCTTAGGTGCCGGTTTTTTCTTTGTGGCCAAAAAAGATGGTTCATTAAGGCCGTGTATTGATTATCGTCTCTTGAACAATATTACTGTGAAATATCAATACCCGTTACCCTTGATTTCTGACCTGTTTTCCAGGGTGAAAAACGCTACTTGGTTTACCAAGCTTGACTCAGGGGGGCGTATAACCTTATTCGCATTAAGCACGGGGATGAATGGAAGACGGCAATTTAACACCCCTGAAGGGCATTTTGAGTACCTTGTGATGCCCTTTGGGCTCACTAATGCTCCTTCCGTCTTCCAGTCCTTCATGAATGACATTTTCAGGGATTTTGTGGACAAGTTTCTGATTGTTTATTTGGATGATATCTTGATTTTTTCTAATGACTGGGACTCTCATGTGAAACATGTTCGAACTGTATTCCAGATTTTGAGAGAGAATGCTCTGTATGTGAAGGGATCAAAGTGTCTTTTTGGCGTACAGAAGATCTCATTTCTGGGATTCATTTTGTCCCCATTGTTATTGAAATGGACCCGGTCAAGGTTCAGGCCATCTGTGATTGGGTCCAACCTACTTCATTAAGGCTCTTCAGAGATTTTTGGGTTTTGCCAATTTTTATCGTAAATTTATTGGTAATTTCTTGTTATTGTTAAACCATTAACTGATTTGACCAGAAAGGGTTCTGATGTGGTGAACTGGCCTCCTGAGGCAGTCTCTGCGTTTCAGGAACTTAAGCAGAGATTCACTTCTGCTCCTGTTCTACGGCAGCCTGATGTTTCTCTGCCATTTCAGGTGGAGGTTGATGCCTCTGAAATTGGGGCAGGTGCCGTTTTGTCCCAAAAAGATCCAGAGACCTTAAAAAGTAACCCTTGTGCCTTTTTCTTCGAAAATTTTTCCTACTGAACGTAATTATGACGTGGGTAATCGGGAGTTATTGGCCATGAAGTGGGCTTTGAGAGTGGAGACATTGGCTGGAGGGAGCCAAACATCAGGTGGTGGGTCCTTACGGACCATAAGAATTGGTCTATCTGGAACTGCCAAGCGACTCAATCCTAGACAGGCCAGGTGGGCCTTGTTTTTCACACGTTTTAATTTATGGTTTCCTTTCTTCCTGGCACTAAGATATTAAGGCGGATGCCCTCTCGAGGTTTTCCTTGCGGACTCTCCTGAGCTATCTGATCCCTCTGTTATTTTGAAGGAGGGTGTAGTTCTTTCCGCCATCTTGCCCAATTTGAGACTTGCTCTGGAGGGGTGTCAGGAGGATAGGCCCGAGCGCTGCCCTGTTGGAAAATTGTTTGTCCCGGACCAATGGAAAAAGAGGTGTGATGTCTGAGATTCATGTTCCGCATTGGCTGGGCATCCCGGAATTTTTGGTACCAGAGACTTGGTTAGTCGGTCCTTTTGGTGGCCTACCTTGTCTCGCGATATCAGGGAATTCGTGCAGTCCTGCGGGACTTGCTCTCGCTCCAAGCCTTGCTCTCGCTCTAGTGGTTTGTTGATGCCATTGCCTGTGCCCAAGAGACCATGGACCATATCTCTATGGATTTCATTTCCGATCTTCCTGTTTTCAGAGAATGACCACCATCTGGGTAATTTGTGATAGGTTTTCCAAAATGATACATCTTGTGCCATTACCTAAGTTGCCTTCCTCCTCTGAATTGGTGCGTTGTTCCTTCAGCACGTGGTTCGTTTACACGGCATTCCTGGAGAACATTGTGTCTGACAGAGGAGTTCAGTTTGTTTCCAGATTTTGGAGGACTTTTTGTTCTAAACTGGGTGTTCAATTGTCTTTCTCCTCGGCATTTCATCCTCAGGACCAATGGTCAAACTGAAGAACAAACCAGACATTGGGAGACTTATCTAAGATGCTTTGTGTCTGCTGATCAGGATGACTGGGTCCTTTTTTGCCTTTGGCTGAGTTTGCTCTTAATAATAGGGCTAGCTCTGCCACTTTGATGTCTCCATTTTTCTGTAATTCTGGGTTTTAACCCTCGAGTTTCTTCAGGACAGACGGAGGCTTCTGTCTGTCCAGGTGTTGACTCTGTTGTTGAGCGTATGCAGCAGATTTGGGACCAGGTAGTGGAGAGGTTGTACCTCTCTCAGGAGAAGGCCCAGCGGGTTTGCTAACCGGCATAGGACTGATGGTCCTCGGTTTTAAAGTGGGGGACTTGGTCTGGTTGTCCTCAAAAGAATATTCCTATGAGAGTAGCATTCCTAAATTTAAGCCTAGGTTCATTGGACCTTATAAGATCATGGAGATTATTAATCCTGTTTCTTTCGTTTGCTTCTTCCAGGGACATTTAAGATCCATAACGTGTTCCACAAGTCCTTGTTGAAGAGGTTTGTTGAGCCAGTGGTTCCTGCTGCTGTGCCTCTGACCCTGTTTTGGTTGAGGGCAATCTGGAGTATGTGGTTGAGAAAATATTGGGATTCTCGTTTTTCTAGACGAAGACTCCAGTATTTGGTTAAATGGAGAGGTTATGGTCAGGAAGAAAAATTCTTGGGTGTTTGCTTCGGACATCCATGCTAGGAGATTATCTGTTGTGAATGGGTTTGAGATGAGTTCTGAGCAGAGCCTCCCTCTGGTGGTTACAAGCGGTACTAGTGAGGATTGTGAAGACTGGGAATCAGGTGTTACTGATTGGTCTTATTTTAAGGGAATCATTTTCCCATCAGGGTTGCCGGTGATCAATTGTTCTGGTCTGAATCTTCTTTCCAGTTTCCTTGTAGCTGCTGTGTGTGTCTGCATCTCGCATCAGATAAGACAATTTTTATTTGTGTTTTTGCATATTTTTGCATTTGGTCCTGCACTTCTGTGGGGGCCTTTGGGTCCCTCCGGGGGCTTTTGCCCTCTCAGTTTTCCAGCCACTGTGTTTTGTACTTTTGCTTTTTCATTTTTTCAGTGGCTGCTGTTTTGTTCACCAGGAACTAATTTAGGGGTAGAGGTCGTGGGATCTCAGGTGATTTTGAAATTAGTGGAGTTGGTGTTTTTGGGTTTTCTGGGATTGCAGTAAACCTTCCTGTCCTTTTCTATTTAGTTAGTTTGGGCCCCAGCGTTTGCTCATACTATTTTCTTTCTGTGTAGTATTTCCTCTTGTTAACCGCCATTAATGTTTGGGGGCTTTCTATTATCTTTGGGGTTCTGCTCCGGGGCAGATAGCTTTCCTATTTCTTCTTTAGGTGTAGTTTTTTCTCAGGCGTGACAGGCTCTAGGACAAGTAGGAACGCTCCCGGTGCTCTATTGTGGTGGTTAGTCAGGGTACTGCAATCTAAGATTCCAATGCCTGGTGTATTTCCTTTTTTGCCTGCACTCTCAGCTACCGTAACATAAACTTACCGTGTTATCTAGAACTCACCTGCCGACCTGGTTGCTCAAATGAGGGTTCGGTGACCCCTCCTCAAGGGGGGGGGTACTGTTGTAATGGGTTTGAGTGATTTGAGCAGAGGCTCCCTTGGGGTTACAAGCGGTACAGTGAGGATTGTGAGGATGGGAATCAGGTGTTGCGTTGGTTATTTAAGGAATCATTTTCCATCAGGGTTGCGGTGATCAATTGTTATGGTCTGAATCCTTCTTTCCAGTTCCTTGTAGCCCTGCTGTGTGGTGTTGCATCTCCTGCTATCAGATAAACAATTTCTTATTTTGTGTTTTTGCTATATTTTTGCATTTGGTCCTGCACTTCTGTGGGGCCCTTGGTCCCCCCGGGGCTTTTGCCCCAGTTTAGTCACCACGTGTTTTGTACTTTTGCTTTTTCCAGTTTTTTCAGTGGCTGTTGTTTTTGTTACACCAGAGAACTAATTTAGGTGGTAGAGGTCGTGTGATCTCAGGTGATTTTGAAATTAGTAGAGTTGGTGTTTTTCAGGGTTTTCTGGGATTGCAGTAAGTACCTTCCTGTCCTTTTTATTTTAGATAGTTTGGCCCCAGCGTTTGCTCATACTATTTTCTTTCTGTGTCAGTATTTCCTCTTGTCTAACCGCCATTACATGTTTGGGGGCTTTCTATTATCTTTGGGGGTTCTGCTACGGGGCAGATAGCTTTCCTATTTCTATCTTTAGGTGTAGTTAGTTTCTCAGGCTGTGACGAGGCGTCTAGGACCAACGTAGGAACGCTCCACGGCTGCCTCTAGTTGCGGTGGTTAGTCAGGGTACTGCAATCTCATAGATTCCAACTGCTCTGGTGTATTTTCCTTTTTTGCCTGCACTCCTCAGCTACCGTAACATAACACAAAACATTACTCCACCTCCTCCTTGTTGGCACCGTAGCCGTGTTTGCATGGGGTGTCCATCAACCAGCCATCCTCCACTCCACCCATCTGGACCATCGAGCGTTGCCGGCACTCATCGGTGAACAAAACAGTTTTGAAGTCAGTCTTCATGTATTGCTTGGCCCACTGGAGCCATTTCTGCTTGTGTGCAGTGGATAGAGGAGGTCAACAGGATGCTTACGCACAGCTGCAAAACAGCTGCAAGACTCTGCATCTTGTTGTTCGGGGGACTTTGGAGGCAAAAACTTGTCTGCTGCTATGACAAGGCATTTTTGCCGCTGCTCTTTTAACCTGACGTAATTGCCTGTAGGAAAGAGTCCTCAATTTTCCCTTATCAGCACGCACACGTGTGTACTGTGAATCAGCTACATACTTCTTGATTGTGCGATGATCACGATGAGTGTCTTGGCAATGTTGATTGTAGTCATGCCTTGACCTAAACACTCCATAATTTGTTGCTTCTCAGCAGCCGACACATCCTTTTTCTTTCCCATTTTGGCAGAAAATGTAGGCTGCTTAATAATGTGGGACAGCCTTCTTAAGTAGTCTTGCCTTTCATTGGACACACTGCCAAACTAATTAGCACAGGTGTCTGCAATTGCTTACAGTGATATAAAGAGCCCTGACACACATCACCATTAATGAGTTTAACTGACAAACAAAAAATTCTTACCTTATCACTCCTAAACAATTTTTGCATAATAATTTGGAACACAGTGTAGATATAGTTTTTCGGCTGTGGCAATCTTCTGGTGGTATATGCCGTGGTTTATACTTTATTAACGCCTGCAATCTCTTTGTGCAGACGTAATGTTTCTCAATTGCCTTTAAAACCTTATACAAGCTGGATAGCGGATGCGCACCGCATCAGATTTGTCTTTACCTAATTGTCATGAGTACACAGGAGCCGTTATGTAAATGACACACTGATTTATCTCCTTGAGCAAGTGCAACTCCATCTTCTTGTATGATCAGCGCACGGAATTTTGACGGTCAGCGCATGCGCAGCATCTATGCTGCTTTCACTATCACTATGATTTATGCGCATGTGCTCTCTGAGATTGGTATACTTCTGGTTTCTCAGCATGAACGCTGTTATCATTCAGTGGTTGACTCCTTTAGTAAATATAAATACCCGTATACAAAACAACCACACCTCTTGCCCCTGTTGATGTCACCTAAGTGACGACACGCGTCGGGCTGACAGGAGCCAGATCCTACCTCCGCAATAATATTTTTTACTAAGTCCTGTTCTATGAGCATACACCCTGGAACTTCTCCCAAGATACCACAGCCACATGGTCGGGAATAAGAGAGACCTTGACATTTTGGTCTCTTTGGGTTTAGCAACAGGCATAGCACTTTATCTGCTGTATTAGGTCCCTGTTGTATCAATAATGAGGCATTTTAAGAGACCTTCATATTGAGCAATTGAGCAGTATTCTAACTGTGCTATTTCTAATTAATCAACAGTAGCTCTGTATTGGGTGCCAACTATTTTGATTCTGATATTTGCTCTTTGTACTAGTGACTCTAATATTAATCTTGTTACGGAGTGCATTTGGCAATATTATCTATAGGTGCTAGATGGTTGTTTAGGGCTCCTCTCCTTTATGGGTATGTATAACTTGTACCAGTGTATTTCATGTTTTTAAATGTTTTTATTCTATGTATGGTTTTTGTATACACTAATAAAATTTATTGTGGTCCTGCCTTCATGCATGTTTTCTTGCTTCTTGATAGTTTCATGTTGGTCTTTCATGACATGCTGCCAGTTGACCCCAATTATAATATGTATGATGGTGCCCTCACCCCTCTTTTTCTAAAACTCAGTGACTCTAGTCAAGATGGATGAATGAGGGATGGATAGATAGAAAGAGGGGACGGATGGACAGAAAGATGAGGGGAGGGATGGATAGAACATAGTAACATAGTAAGCAAGGCCGAAAAAATACATTTGTCCATCCAGTTCAGCCTATAGAATAAATCCCCAGATCTTCGTCCTTCTAAAGAACCTAATAACGCTAAGATACAATATTGTTACGCTCCAGGAAGACATCCAGGTCTCTCTTGAATCCCTTGACTGAGTTCGCCATCACCACCTCCTCAGGCAAGGAATTTCAGATTCTCACTGCCCTAACAGTAAAGAATCCTCTTCTATGTTGATGGAAAAACCTCTCCTCCAGATGCAGAGAATGCCCCCTTGTGACTGTCACCTTCCTTGGTATAAACAGATCCTTGGAGAGAAAAAAGAGGGGAGGGATGGATGAAGGAGGGGAGGGATGGACGAATGACAGGATCTTCATGACCGCTACGTCATCAGAGGTCATTCGTGCAATGCATCCCTGGGTACGGAACTTGCCGACAGCTTCGCTGAGGACCGGGTGGACTCTGGAGGCCACCAGAGGGTGAGTATATCCCTATTTTTTTAATTATTTTTAACATTCCACATTAGTAAAAAGGTGGTCACACTTGTCAAGCACTATGCGTGACAAGTGTGACCAACCTGTCAATCACTTTTACAAGCGATGCTTCAAATCGCTTGGAAAAGCGCGAGCATTCTGCAAGCTAAAAACGCTTGTGTTTTGCGGGAAAACGCATACTAATTACATATGCGTTTTACAGAGCATTTCTGCAACGTGTGAACATAGCCTTAAACTCAGAAACCACTCATAATCCAGAAATAGCATAAAAAGGAACATTGCCAACATTAGCCAATGAAAGTAGGACTGATTTATTCCAATTAATCCTGAATAACTCCCAAATCTGTCAATAGTCTCCATCATCACGGGTAAAGTAATGGAGGCCGCTGCTAGAAACAATAATGCATCATCAGTATAAAGTGCCACTTTCTCTTCTACGGTTCCTCTATGAAAACCCTTTATACCAGGATGATTCCTAATGATTGCGTCATTAGGCTCAATAGCTAGTGCAAAGAGCAAGGGAAATATTGGGCAGCCCAGTCTTGTGCCTCTACCTAGGAGAAAAGCGGGGGAAAGTAGTCCGTTAACCCGTTATCTGGCTCCTGACCTCTCATACAACTTTATCCACGAAATGAAAATAGGGCCCAAACCAAGCTTCTCTAGCACTGCCCACAGGAACTCTCATTCAATGGAGTCAAAACGCCTTGGAAGCATCCAATGAGCATATGATCCTATTCCCTGATTCTCCACTGGTAGCTGTAGAATAAGGTGTAGTCGGCGAATATTAACAGCTATGGATCAAACAGGCTTAAAACCTGACTGGTTAGTATGCCCTACACTAGAAAAAAACCTTGTTGAGTCTGATGGCTAGTACTTTTGCTATGATTTTTATGTCTGTGGTCAACTTGGATATGAGCTGATAAAAGTCAGGGAGAAGTGGGTCCTTACCTGGTTTAGGTATAATTACTCATACTGCCTCCTGCATAGAGCTAGGTAATGCCCCCCTCCCCCACATTACACACGCAGGTGGCGTATGTGGTTTCGTTGACTCACTGTGACATGGGGCTGGGCTTACCTAGGAGAGGCGTAGCTTACTGACACAAACACAGACTCTGGCTCCTACTAGGTTCAGAATCCACTGTATAATGGTCATGGTCACGAACTCTGGCTCCTTTCAGACAACTTGGCTCAGGATCCACTGCCTAACGGTTACCGACACGGAGACTTAAACAGGGCTGTTTCGGAGACTGGTTGAACCAGTCCGGACATACGAGGTACTCGGATAGGCACACATTCAGACTCACTGGTCTAGGACGCTGATTCAGAGACTGGCCGCACAAAGAAAGAGGGATGAGATTCAAGAGTGGCCGCACTAGGACCAGTGTCTTCGGGTTCAAAACTCTGGCCAGACCAAGACCAGGGGACTTCAAAACTTCACTAGTAGACCACACTACTTAATGAAAGTTTGGTTGCTTGGCATCTCACTATTGGGATGGGTACTTTTTAAACAAGATACCTCCCCGCTATTGTTTGGGAGGCATCTTGCACGTGCACACTTATACTAAATGACTTCCAGCCACTGGCTAGGGCATTTTACTATGTGCGCGCTGCCCTTTAAGAGCAGGGGAGTGTGCATGCACACTAGGTGTGCCACTGGGAAGTGTGGCATGCACACCGCTGGAGACAGGGAGCACGCTGGAGACCATGCCAGGTGGCTGGGGTGGTGAATATACTGGCGTCCCTGCATGGAGGGGGAAGGGGAACCATGCAGGGGTGCCAGCAAATAGCATTATACCCTCCTTAGTAGCCTCTTGATAAGTGCATAGCAATTGGGGACTGAATACAAATGCACTTCACATTTTTCAGATTTATATTTTTTAAATATTTAGAAAACCTTGTATATTTCCTTTACACTTCACAAACACTTGTTACTTGGTGTTGGTATATCACATAAAATAAAGGTTCCCGGGATATGAATATTTTTCAAGCCACTGTATATCATATGGGAGACACTGAAACTGCTGTATATACATTACATAAGATATACTAAGACTGATGATACACATCACATAGGAGAGAGAAGCTGCTGTCAAAAACATGCGAGACACAGACTGATGTTCCTTAAACATATGGGAGACACTGAGGCCGGGTGCACACGGTCAGTAATTTACAGCGTTTTGGACACAGCACATGTCCGTGCGTCCAAAGCGCTGCCGGCTTTTGAACGTGTTAATTGAACCGTGCAGAATCACTACGTCCAATACATTGTATGGGTGAGATTTATCTTGCGGAGTCTCACGTCTCTGCAAGATAGACATGCTGCAGTCAGGAAAGACGCGCCAGATGTCCGTCTCGGCTGGTGATCCGCGGCGTCGATGCACGCATAGTGGACATGGGATTTCTTGATATCCCATCCACTATGCTCTAACATCTGGACGCTGCAGGTTGGACACCGCAGATGTACACAGTGTCCAACCCGCAGTGTTTAATGACTGCAGGAACGTAGCCTAAGGGCTCATACTCACTTGCTGGAAAAAAAATCGGTCAGTTTTCAGGATGGTCCGATTATGTGCAATTGACATGCGATTTGCATGCGATTTTTTATAGCACCATCTATTGCATTAGCGATTATCATGCCAAAATCGCATCAAATCGCAGCATGTTGCGACTTTTTTCTCACACCGATTTCGGATGAGAAAAAAAAATCGCAAATGAGATGTCACCTATTGAATAACATTGGTCCGATTTGAATCAGATTTTTTATCGGCTGAAAATCATCCGTTTTCGGCTCAAGTGAGTATAAGCCCTTAGGCTGCTGTCGGTACATTGCATGGGAGACATTGAGGCTGCTGTATATATGGGAGACTGTTACTGGTGTCCATATGTCACAAGGAGAGGGTAAGGAGTGAAATGCGCACTAACTCTGCCCACAAAGAACATTCTGACGCCAGCACTGGACATAATCAAAGGTTGTGTGCACTGCAGCGTTCAGTAGTGCAGAGTGTGTGCGTGTACTCTAGGGAAGGAAAAAAGGGCCGATGGCCCAAGAACTGCGGCCCATCAGGAAAATGCCCGAGAGTTGGAACAAATGATGTCACTGGCCGTAAACAGCCACTGGGCAGGAGGATCTGCACCACTGTTCTCTACATTCAAACTCTGCCATATATAACACTTATTTATTTTACTCACTTATATAGCACCATTAATTCCACAGCGCTTTACATACATTATCGGCACTGTCCCCATTGGGGCTCACAATCTAGATTCCCTATCATTATGTCTTTGGAGTGTGGGAGGAAACTGGAGAACCAGGAGGAAATCTACGCAAACACCGGGAGAACATACAAATTAATGACAATTTACCTGAACAGATGTAGTACAGTACTGCATTGCTGATGCAAAGGCCATTTGCAGCCAACAGCATTTTCCTTCTGCAAAATCAGCAGTCTACTGCCCAGTTTGACCCACAGAGCAATGACAACAATCTGTAAATGAGTTATCTTTTCCAGATAAATCCTAAAAAAACGAGAGTATCCCATATATTGGAAAGTCATTATTTTGTTCAATGCACTGGTTATTGTATTTTTCTACCACTAACTGAACTCATTTTTAAGTCCTACATGAGTATTAAGGCCGGGATCACACATGCGAGTAAGTCGTCCGACACTCGCATGTGAAATCCCAGCTCTGGCGCCGGCACTCAGGAGTGGAGCGAGCGGCTGCATGTAGTTATATGCAGCCGCGCGCTCCACTCCTGAGTGCCGGCGCCAGAGCTGGGATTTCACATGCGAGTGTCGGACGACTTACTCGCATGTGTGATCCCGGCCTAACAGTTAATGTCAGATATTAATTGGCTCAGAAAATCCCTTTAAAAGACTAAAGGGTGATATACCCATTTTCTTGGTTTCTTGTAGTGCCCCTGGTGGCAGTAGTAATTTACAACAGCTGCATCATCCAGTCCATATTTTTGTACAACTTGAATATAAAGACAATCACAATAAAATATGGGTTAGATCTACTGTGTCACACTTCAAATTAGCAGCATCATTCAGATCTCCCAAAATGTGACAAGTGACAGATATGGAATTTATAATTAGACCAATTGTAATGTATAAATTATATTGAAGTTATTCAGAAGGAAAGAAAGCCCGTGTGCATGATCTCTATCACAGTTACAAGAGATCATAGAAGCGAAACTTCACAAATCTGGCCTGTATGGAAACTAGCCCAGACACCAGGTGCTTTAGGTCATGCACATGGTCTGTCATCAGTCACTGGAACTATAGAGGGTTCCGATGTTAGGCTATGTGCACACGTTCAGGATTTTTCACGTTTTTGCCGCGATTTTCCGCGGCAAAAATGCTTAAAAACGCATGCATTAAGCATTCTATTATTAGAATGCATTCTGCAATTTTTGTGCACATGCTGCGTTTTTTTTTCCGCTAAAAATATGCACCGTGGTAAAAAACGCAGCATGTTCATTAATTTCGCTGTAAATTTGCGCATTTCCCGCTATATTATTGACCTATATACCTACAAAGAGTCACCGTGGCTAACGGGACTAATTCCTCAGCCTAACATGAAAACCAAAAAAGAAAAGGGCCAGATATTTTCTATAAAAAACATCCAAAGTAAAATAACAAAATGGCAGGATCAAATTTTTTTAAGTAATTAATAGGAAGCCACAAAAGAGGAATTATTAGAAAAATGATAAAGTTTATTACATATAAATAATGAATACAAAAAAGACAGGGTATTCTAAATAATGAATAACAGGTGAAGAGTCAATGTGCAAGATGTTAGTGTCACGCTGTCTAATGATATGTATACAATGTCAGTAAACTATTAATACAGGAACAACACTCTATACAACAACTAGTATAGCAACATCAGCATGTAAGTATAGAATAGATTTACCTGACACGATCTCTGCTGAACTCAGGGTTAATCTTGAGGACTTGATGAGCTGAAACAGGAAAGAGGTGGACCGGGATCTAACCTGACCCTAAACTGGGGTCCTAACTAATCCCTCACCTTGGAGGTACTGATAATGGTTCAGAGGTCCAAGTCTCCAACCTAACCCTGTCTCCTATCAGACCCTGAACCCTGTAATCAGTCCTAAGAAGGATCCTGACTACCACCAAAGGGATATGGGCTGATCTCAGCTAAATACACAGATTAGACATATAAGACAGACAGGATAACACTCGCTTGCATACACACTCAAACACCAAAGGAACATAAATGGTCTGGGAAATAAACTCTAACCAAGTTGAGCTTAGAACAACTAAGGAGCTCACAACTAAAGTCTATACAGATTCATTCCTATCTGTGGTCTGCATGAAGGTTTCACTGGCAACTCCCCAAGCAGACAACCAGGAATTTAAAGGAAACCAATCAACAAATAATCAATTGCAGCCGGGAGAAACTGCACCCAATCCCAGCACCGAGCACAGACAGAATTAACTCCCTAGCTGCCAAACACAAAGAAACAGCAGATCAGCTGTGAGAAGTCAAAATGTGCAACCGCGACGATCTTCGTGGCAATGCACACATGACAGTACCCCCCTTCTACGAGGGGCCTCCGGACCCTCAGGGCCAGGCCTGCCCGGGTGAGTTCTGTGGAAGGTCTGAACCAAACGATCTGCGTTAACATCAGACGCAGGGACCCACGTCCTCTCCTCTGGACCATACCCCTTCCAATGCACCAAGTACTGAAGGGACCGGCGATTCAGACGTGAGTCAATGATCTTTGATACTTGAAATTCCAAGTTACCATTGACCAACACTGGAGGAGGAGGTAGAGGTGACGGTATGACTGGTGCCACATACCTTTTAAGTAATGACTTGTGGAACACATTATGAATTTTAAACGTAGGAGGGAGGTCCAGACGAAATGCCACAGGATTAATTATGGAACTGATCCTGTACGGCCCGATGAATCTGGGACCCAGTTTCCAGGAGGGCACCTTAAGTTTTATATTCCTGGTAGACAACCATACCAGATCGTTCACATTCAGATCTGGACCAGAAACTCTCCTCCTATCAGCCATACGTTTGTAACGGTTCCCATCGCACTCAGATTATTCAATACACCTCTCCACACAGAAGTGACGACGAGAAACGCTCCTCCTCAGGAACCCCAGAAGGGCCCCCCCCATTGAAAGTACAAAACTGGGGATGGAAACCATATGCCCCAAAAAACGGGGACTTACCAGTGGACTCGCTCCGCCTGTTGTTAAGAGCGAACTCTGCCAGAGGCAAGAAAGAAGACCAGTCCTCTTGGTTCTCTGAAACAAAACACCGGAGATATGTCTCTAAGCTCTGATTCAGACGCTCTGTCTGACCATTGGTCTGCGGATGAAAAGCCGAGGAAAATGACAATTGCATCCCCCGACGTAAACAAAATGCCCTCCAAAATTTGGACACAAACTGAGACCCCTATCTGACACCACATCAGAAGGCAACCCATGAAGTCTAACGATCTCCCTAATGAACACCTGCGCCAGAGTTTTAGCATTAGGGAGTGCAGGAAGAGCAACGAAATGTGCCATCTTACTGAACCTGTCAACAACCACCAGTATGACAGTATTCCCTGACGACGGAGGAAGGTCCGTAATGAAGTCCATAGATAAATGAGTCCATGGACGCTCCGGAAGTTTCAAGGTAAAAGGGTCCCAGACGGACGGGTATGAGGGGTTTTAGAGCGAGCACACACCCCACATGACGCGACAAAAGTTATAACATCTTTATTAGCATTAGGCCACCAAAACCGGCGAGAAAGGAGATCTAAAGTAGCCTTACTCCCTGGATGTCCTGCTAGAGCAGAATTATGATGTGCCTCAATAACCTTTTGTCTCAACAGATTTGGGACAGTCTCCCTGGAGGTCCTGCAGGGGCGTCCCCCTGAGCCTCTAACACCTCCTCCTCAAGCTCAGAAAATACAGCCGACACTACCACCCCCTCCTGAAGGATAGGACTCGGGTCATCCGTTTTCCCGGCCCCTGGGAAACTGCGAGACAAGGCATCAGCCTTTACATTCTTAGACCCCGGGCGATAAGTGACGACAAAATTAAACCTGGTAAAAAACAACGACCATCGAGCTTGTCTGGAATTCAGACGCTTAGCGGATTCCAAATACAACAGGTTCTTGTGATCAGTAATAACGGTAACCGGGTGGACTGCCCCCTCCAAAAAGTGACGCCATTCTTCAAAAGCTAACTTAATGGCCAAAAGTTCCCTATTGCCGATATCATAATTCCTTTCGGCGGACGACAATTTCTTAGAAAAGAAAGCGCACGGATGCCATTTACCAGGGGACGGACCCTGGGACAATATAGCACCCACCCCTACGTCAGACGCATCCACCTCCACAATGAACGGCTGAGATGCATCTGGTTGGATGAGAACGGGTGCCGAAGCAAAACATTTCTTCAAAGAGGAAAAGGCTTGGCAAGCTTTGTCTGACCATTTAGAAAAATCCGTCCCTTTTCTTGTCATGTCAGTGAGAGGTTTGACGACAGATGAGAAATTACAAATAAATTTCCGGTAGTAGTTAGCAAGCCCCAAAAAACGCTGCAGAGCCTTAAGATCCCCTGGCTGATCCCATTCAAGCACTGCTCTCACCTTTTCAGGGTCCATACGGAAACCGGAGGCTGACACCAAAAAACCCAAAAACTGAAGTTCCTGTACGGCAAATACACACTTCTCCAGTTTGGCGTATAGTTTATTGTCTCGCAAGATCTGCAACACCTGTCTCACATGCTCCTGATGAGACACAAGATCTGGCGAGTAAATTAAAATGTCCAAATATACAACCACAAACAGCCCCACAAGGTGACGAAAAATGTCATTAACAAAATGTTGGAATACTGCTGGTGCAGTAGTCAGACCAAAAGGCATGACAAGGTTTTCATAATGTCCCTCCGGAGTGTTAAACGCCGTTTTCCACTCATCCCCCTCTTTTATCCTAATCAGATTATACGCCCCCCTGAGATCCAATTTAGAGAACCATTTGGCGCCAACAATTTGATTGAAGAGATCAGGAATAAGAGGGAGTGGATACGGATCTCGAACAGTAATCCGATTAAGTTCGTGGAAATCCAAGCAAGGGCGTAGGCCTCCATCTTTCTTCTTCACAAAGAAGAACCCCGCGGCTACTGGGGAAGATGAAGGTCTAATATGCCCTTTGGCCAGACTTTCAGAAATATAATCTTTCATAGCCTGCCTCTCAGGACCAGAAAGATTATACAACCTAGCTTTAGGCAACTTAGCATCAGGAAGGAGATTAATAGAGCAGTCATACACGCGATGAGGAGGCAACTCCTGACACCCCTCCTCAGAGAAAACATCCCCAAAATCCTCCAAAAAAGGAGGCAATGTACTAGGCACGACCGCACTGATGACTGTGTTCATGCAGTTGCTTTTGCAAAACTCACCCCATTGGCTTATTTCTCTGGACTGCCAATTAATCACAGGGTTATGTTTAACCAACCAAGGAAGTCCCAACACAATGGGAGTAGGTAGACCCTCCAACACATAACAAGATAATTGTTCCCTATGTATTGCCCCTACCCGAAGGTCAATGTTATGAACCTCATGAACAAAGCTACCTTGGCCGAGAGGCCTGGCGTCAATGGAGAATATAGGGATCGGTTTGACCAATACACTCAGATGCATACCTTGAGCCTGAGCAAACTGAGCGTCAACCAGATTAGCCCCGGAACCACTATCAAGAAGAACAGACAATCTCTCCACTCTCGTACCAACTACCACCTCCACTGGTACAAGGAACTGAGAAGAACTGGCGGATGTAATACATACTCCCAGGTTGTCGTCCACCACACAACCTGGGTTTAACAGTTTTCCGGCGACTTTTGGCTCAACAAGGCACGGGATGGACATTCTCCAACAAAATGTCCCTTTTTCCCGCAGAAAAAACATCTTCTAGTCCTGCGGCGTACCGCCAATCCCCTCCTACGAAATGATGTCCCTCCCAACTGCATAGGCTCATCCGAACAGACAAGGGGAACCTCAACATAAGGGACTTTAGTGGTAGGTGGAGAAACAACAGGGAGTGGGGTTACCTCACCCCTCTCCCGAAGCCGTCTATCAGTACGGATAGCTAAGGCCATAGCAGCCTCCAGTGAATGAGGAGACTCATACTGAGCCAAAACGTCTTTTAATTTATCAGAAAGCCCATGACAAAACTGGCTCCTAAGAGCTGGGTCATTCCACTGAGTATCTGTGGCCCATCTACGAAACTCAGAAGCAAATTCCTCTGCAGGACGATCTCCCTGCTGTATCTTACGTAATTTTGTCTCAGCAAGAGAGACCCGATCTGGGTCATCATATACCAATCCCAGGGCAGTAAAAAATTGATCTACAGACAGTAGAGCCGGGGATCCCGGAGGAAGGGAAAATGCCCAGGATTGAGGGTCCCCTTGCAGAAGTGAGATAACAATTCCCACTCTCTGCTCATCACTCCCTGATGATCGAGGCCGAAGCCGAAAATACAATTTACATGCCTCCCGGAAGGTGAAAAATTTGTCTCGCCCACCAGTGAACCTGTCCGGGAGAGCTACTTTAGGTTCAACTCTGGTTTGCTCCAGGGGAGACAAAACTTTGGACTTAATGTCCGTCAGCTCCATGGATAATCCCTGCAACTGCAGAGCCAGCTGGGCTACTGGATCCATGGTAACTGGAGATAATTTTTATGGCCAGTGAAAATGTCACGCTGTCTAATGATATGTATACAATGTCAGTAAACTATTAATACAGGAACAACACTCTATACAACAACTAGTATAGCAACATCAGCATGTAAGTATAGAATAGATTTACCTGACACGATCTCTGCTGAACTCAGGGTTAATCTTGAGGACTTGATGAGCTGAAACAGGAAAGAGGTGGACCGGGATCTAACCTGACCCTAAACTGGGGTCCTAACTAATCCCTCACCTTGGAGGTACTGATAATGGTTCAGAGGTCCAAGTCTCCAACCTAACCCTGTCTCCTATCAGACCCTGAACCCTGTAATCAGTCCTAAGAAGGATCCTGACTACCACCAAAGGGATATGGGCTGATCTCAGCTAAATACACAGATTAGACATATAAGACAGACAGGATAACACTCGCTTGCATACACACTCAAACACCAAAGGAACATAAATGGTCTGGGAAATAAACTCTAACCAAGTTGAGCTTAGAACAACTAAGGAGCTCACAACTAAAGTCTATACAGATTCATTCCTATCTGTGGTCTGCATGAAGGTTTCACTGGCAACTCCCCAAGCAGACAACCAGGAATTTAAAGGAAACCAATCAACAAATAATCAATTGCAGCCGGGAGAAACTGCACCCAGTCCCAGCACCGAGCACAGACAGAATTAACTCCCTAGCTGCCAAACACAAAGAAACAGCAGATCAGCTGTGAGAAGTCAAAATGTGCAACCGCGACGATCTTCGTGGCAATGCACACATGACAGTTAGGAAGTAAGCACATAAAGAAACGAACGCTCCCCAGCTGGTCTGAATATCAATAGGTAGCAGAGCATGGTGCTCGGTGTGAGTAATTGCACAAACAGTTAAATAGTCAAATGACCAGCTAAATAAATGCCAAGAAAATACAATCTAAAGAGAAATGCAATAGCTACAGAAAGTCATAAGGCAAATACATTAATAATGATCCATATATGGTATAATACCTTGAGACATGTAAGTGCCTTGCAGAGGAACAGGGGAGACGCACTGGAGCCTCGACGCGCATTTCACCACCTACAGCTTCGTCAGAATGTTCAGGAAAAAAAATCGCAGTAAAAACGAGGTAAAACCGCAAAAAAATCACGGTAAAAAACGCGCATAAAAACACATCCGGATTTCCTGGGAAAAAGTCAGTTTTTTCTCAGGAAATTTCTGCAAAGATTCCTGAACGTGTGCACATAGCCTTAGGGTATGTTTCCACAGTCAGGATTGGCTCAGTATTTGCTCAGGATTTTAGGTCAGTAAATTCTGCACAAAATATGCATCTGAGGTCACTGGCAGGTCACCTGCGTTTTTGATACATTTTTTACATGTTTGCCAATACCTATTTGCTGCAGCCACCGCCATTACGTGCTTATCTACAGTATTCTGTAATGTTGTAGATAAGCACCCGATGTAACCTGAAAGAGAAGAAAATCTAGTTAGATTATACGCATCCGAGGGTCCGGTGCCTACCATCCTCATGCGATGACGTCCTCTCTAACCGTTCCCGGTGCCTGGGAACTGCAGTAGTTTGCTGTGCCCTCAACAGGGCAGAGCAGTACGCCTGCGCAGGAGCGCGACAGAAGTAAGGAGGAGGACGTCATTGCTAGGAGATGGGATGCGCGGGACCTGGACCTGCGACGCACATCGGACCGGACCGCACCGCCCCCCCGGTGAGTAAAATATAACTTTTCGCATCTTTCAGGTTACATCAGGGGCTTATGTACAGCATTATAGAATACTGTAGATAAGCACGTAATGGCGGTGGCCGTATCTTACATAGAAAAAGGAGGTGACAGATTTGCTTTAAATAAAGTGGCGTGGGTTCCCCGTCGTTTTTGTTAACCAGCCAGATGAAGCAGACTACTGAGGCCTGGTATTTAAGGCTGTTAAGGATCCAATATCCATGAACCTTGCAAGCCTGATAATACCAGGCCCCAGCAGTCTGCTTACCTTAGTTGGTTAGCAAAATTAGGGGATCCCCTCGAAAAAAAAAATGGCGTGGGGTCCCCGTATTATAGTTAACCAGCCAGATGAAGCAGACTACTGAGGCCTGGTATTTAAGGCTGTTAAGGATCCAATATCCATGACCTTGCAAGCCTGCTAATACCAGGCCACAGCAGTCTGCTTATCTTGGTTGGTTAGCAAAATTAGGGGATCCCCTCGAAAAAAAAATGGCGTGGGGTCCCCTTTATTTTGTTAATCAGCCAAGTAAAAAGCTGACTGCTGCAGCCTGGTATTAAAAGACTGTCAAGGCCCATGGATTTTGGCCCTCAACAGCCTAAAAATACCAGCCTGCAGCAGCCCCACAATTGGTGCATCCAAAGATGCACCAATTGTGGCTGTAACGAATGGAAGCGGAGGCAGAGATGGTGAAGTTCACATTCGTCTTTTATTTTTGAAGTGGAACCTCGAGACCGTGGTCTGGGGGCTCCGAAGGGGGCGTAACTAGTGAGCCTGGGTACCCGTAGTAAAGCCCCTCAAACAGGACCAGAATGGAATACCCAGAGTACACAGGTGCTACCTCCAGTTAGACCCGGACACGTGGCAGCTGTCCCAGAGGGACCAAAAGGGGGTAACAGATATGATAGCAGAACCGTGTAGACGCAGGTGAGGAAGGCCCTGGTTTAGGGTAGATGGTAGCAGGCTGGCTCCATAACCTTGTCACAGTCCACGGATTCGGATGGCTGATGGCGGAACGGGATAACACTTGCACAAGTAATAGCAGAGTTTGTCAGGGATAGCCGGGTACAGGATCCCAATGATTTGTGGAGACAAATAGAATGAGCGAAGCACAGAGACTGCTAACGCAGCGCAGACAGATCAGAGTCAGAACCAGATGTAGCAATGGTAGAAACACGTTGCTCTGGCACTCCCCTTATGGTGGAGTGGCCAGATGTAGTAATCAGTGCGCTGCCATTGGTTGATTGACATTTTCAAAAATGCATGCTGTCCCTTTAAGAGAGACGGTGAGGGCGGCCTCGCGTCCTAAGCATTCTACCTGGAGGCCTGCTGGCGCGTCCCAGGAACTGGGGAGGAAGCAAGAGCTGGGAAGCAGAGAGAGTAGGAGACTCCAGCCTGTGCACAGGCTGCTGTAAAGGGACGGCTTGACGAGCAGAAGGTGAGTGACCAGGACGGAGTGCAGAGCCAGCACGGGGACCGAGTGTAACAGTATCCCCCTCTTTACACCCCCTCTTTTTCAAGCCTGCGTGAAATTTTTTAAGAAGAAGAGGAGCCTGGATGTCTCTTTAGGCTCCCAAGACCTCTCCTCAGGACCAAAACCCTTCCAGTCCACCAGGTAATAGGTCTTACCTCTTACTTTCTTAGTGGCCAAGATATGTTTTACCTCAAAAACATCATCCTCAGAGACCGGATCTGGAGTGGTACCCGGGTCCTTAAAGAAGGGGCTCAAAACTACTGGTTTGAGGAGGGAAACATGAAAGGAGTTAGGCACACTTAGGGAAGCAGGCAATTTCAATTTGTAAGAGACCGGGTTGATTTGTCTCAAGACCTCAAAGGGACCAATGAAAAGGGGGCCCAATTTGTACGAAGGCAACTTCAAACGGATGTACTTGGAGGAGAGCCATACCTTGTCTCCGGACGAAAAGTGGGAGCATCCAAGCGTCTTTTGTCCGCATGCCTTTTCATACGTTGAGAGGCTCTCTCTAAAGCAGTCTTGGTATCTTTCCAAATGTTCGAGAAATCTCTGGTAAAGGTATCAGCTGCCGGAACACCAGACGGTCCAGAGAAAGGAAGAGGAATTCGGGTTGGAGTCCAAACACAATCTGAAAGGGGATTTTCCAGAAGATTCACTTACTTGGTTGTTGTAGGAGAATTCCGCCCAGGGCAGTATTTCTACCCAGTCGTTATGATGAGCGTTGACGAAGTGACGCAAGAATCCAGCCAGGATTTGATTGATCCTCTTCACTTGCCCGTTGGACTGGGGATGGTTATACCGAAGAAAAATCTAGTTCTATTTTCACTAGTTTGTAGACTGCTCTCCAGAACTTAGAGGTGAACTGGACGCCCCTGTCGGACACGATATGGAGAGGAAATCCATGTAGACGGAAGATGTGCTGAATGAAGTGAGGGCCAGTTCTGGAGCAGATGGGAGACCAGATAGTGGAACGAAGTGAGCCATTTTGAGAAGCGGTCCACCACAACCCATACCACTGAGCAGCCAGAAGAAATGGGAAGATCCGTGATGAATTCCATCGCAATGTGCTGCCAGGGAGCGGACGGGATCG
The DNA here is from genome assembly GCA_033576555.1 of Oophaga sylvatica. Classification (NCBI taxonomy): domain Eukaryota; kingdom Metazoa; phylum Chordata; class Amphibia; order Anura; family Dendrobatidae; genus Oophaga; species Oophaga sylvatica. Next base: position 187,407,779 of record JARQOD010000002.1, on the reverse strand, counting down.
GATGAGGCAGAAGCCTGCCGGCTGGTAGATGTTTATCAGTCTTGTTACGGGCACATGAAGGACAAGCGCAACGTACGCCTGGATATCCTTACCCATGGTGGGCCACCAGTAGTAACGGGGTGATGAGTTGCTGAGTCTTTTTCTGACCGGCATGGCCAGCCAACTTAGAAGAATGACCCCACCGCAGGACACGATTACGTTCAGAAGTGGTCACGAGAGTCTTCCCTGGGGGAAGCCGGGTAAGACAATGGAGGCAACAGCGACTAACCTTGATGGTTCAATAATTGTGCTGTGCAGTTCAGGAGGAAAAAAAGGCTCTGGAAAGTGCGTCTGCCTTGATGTTCTTGTCAGCTGGGCGGAAATGAAGGACAAAGTTAAAACGAGCAAAAAACAACGCCTACCGGGCCTGACGGGGATTCAGTCTTAGAGAAGATTGGAGGTGGGCAAGGTTTTTATGATGGGTGAATATGACAACCTGGTGATGAGCTCCCTCAAGAAGATGTCTCCATTCTTGCAGAGCAAATTTGATAGCCAACATTTCCCCGATCGCCAACGGAGTAGTTCCTTTCTGCAGGAGAAAAACCTTGGAAAAAAAACACAAGAGATCATTCGACCGGTAGATGCCTTCTGGATGAGAACTGCTCTTGCACCTATGGAAGAAGCGTCTACCTCAAGAAAAAATTGCTCATTAGAATTTGACGATGGAGAACGGGTGCGGAAGCAAAGGCTTTTTTGAGAGAAACAAAGGGCCCTCTTCTGCCTCGGAGGACCATTCCTTGGAGTTTACACCTTTCCGGGTTAAAGCTGTGAGGGGAGCCACTCGGGTGGAAAAGTGTGGAATGAATTGCCGGTAGTAGTTGGCGAACCCCAGGAACTGTTGTATGGCTTTTAGCACAGACGGACGAGCCACTTGAGGACGGCAGACAACTTCCCCGGGGTCCATCTTTAATCCTGTGGAAGATACAATGTACCCAAGGAAAGGCAAAGAGGATTGCTCAAAGAGGCATTTCTCATATTTGGCATATAGCCTGTTCTCTCTCAGTCTTTGTAAGACCAGGCGTACTTGCCTCCGGTGTGAGGCCAAGTCTGCAGAGAAAATCAAATGTCGTCCAGGTAGACGACACAAGTATAGAGCAGGTCCCTGAAAATGTCATTAACAAATTTCTGAAAGGCCGCAGGTGCATTGCTTAGGCCAAACGGCATTACCAGGTATTCGTAGTGGCCATCACGGGTGTTGAAGGCTGTTTTCCATTTGTCTCCTTCTCTGATTCGGATCAGGTTTGTAGGTCCCTCTGAGATCCAATTTGGTGAAGATCTTGGCCCCTCGGAGACGATCAAACAGCTCTGAAATAAGAGATAATGGATACCTGTTTTTACCGTGATCTGGTTTAGACCCCAGTAGTCGATACAGGGCCGCAGGGATCCATCCTTCTTCACAAAGAAAAATCCTGCTCCTGCCGGTGAAGAAGACTTTCGGATAAATCCTCTTGCCAGGTTCTCTTGGATGTAGTCCAACATAGCCTGAGTCTCTCCCTGAGAAAGAGGATAAACTCTCCCGCGAGATGTTCCAGGGAGAAGTTCTATCTGACAGTCATACGACCTGTGTGGAGGTAGCCTCTCAGCCTCCTTTTTCCCAAAGACGTCAGAGAAGGACCAATAGGAGGAAGGCAACCCTGGCAGGTATCAGGCTGGACTGGAGGCGAAACAGGTTGAATCCGGGTTAGGCATCGATTCATGCAGGTATCTCCCCAACGCAGAACCTTTCCAGTTCTCCAATTTAGGACCGGTTCATGCATCTGGAGCCAAGGTAAACCTAAAAGCAAGGGATGAGACAAACTGGGATATACATAAAAACGGATTCTTTCAGCATGCATTAGACCTACCTGGAGTTCCACCAGCTCGATCTGAAACTGGACGGGCTCGGTCATGGTTTGCCATCTACAGCGGTCACCCGTAACGGATCAGGAAGACGCTGGACTGGTAAGCGGTAATGATCCACAAGCGCCTGCTGGTTGAAGTTCCCTGCAGCTCCAGAATCCAGTAAACAATGTTCGGAGAATTTTTGCTCTGCAGGACACAGAGACCGAGATTTGCAATGAGGGAGAGGACTGTTAACTACCTAGGGTGGCCTCTCCTACCGAACCTAGGCACAGGAGTTTCCCGACTTCTTAGGACAGGAACGGATCAGATGCTCAGAACTACCACAGTAGTAACAACTTCCTTCCTTGCGACGTGCCTCCCAGCGGCGGGAGGCCAAACTTACATGGTCTACCTCCATGGCCTCAGGAGAGGAAGGCGAGGTAACCATTTTGAAAAAACAGAGTCCAGGTGATAGGACCTTTTGTCCCGCTTGATCTCCATGGAACGCTCCTGAAAACGCAGGTCAATTTGGGTAGCTCCTCCAAGGTGGTAGGTCTGTCCCGTCCCGGCAGCTCATCCTTGATTCTTCCTGATAGGCCTTCCCAAAAGTTAGCTACCAAGGCCTCATTGTTCCAAGACAACTCAGATGAGAGGAAGCGGAACCTGACAGCATACTGAGCCACCGTGAGAGTTCCTTGGCGCAGGCGAAGCAGGCTGAAGTGGTCGAAGTGGTGCGACCAGGTTCATCGAAGGTCCTGCGAAAAGCCTCTAGGAAAGATTGAAGATCATTAACCAGGGGTCCCCTCTCTCTCATAGCGGGTTTAGCCAGGCGAGGGCCTCTCCTCCCAGATGTGACATGATGAAGCCCACCTTGGCTCGGTCAGAAGCAAACATATGCCCCAAGATTTCGAAGTGTAGAGGGCACTGATTGAAAATCCCCGACACTGAGTAGGATCACCCTGGAAGCGGGTAGGAGCCGCCAGGAGAGGACCTTTACTTGCCATGGGGGCTGGTACCTGAGTGCTGGTAGAGGAGTCAGGTGCAGACGAGGACATCAGGGAATCCATGCGGGTAGACAAGCTGCGTAGATGAGTCGTGATCTTGTCCTGTTGAACTCCTAAACGGGCCACCTCCTGGCACAGTTCCATGGTCGGAGGTCTCTGGGATCCAGCGGGTTCCATGGCCGGAGCAATCTGTAACGAATGGAAGCGGAGGCAGAGATGGTGAAGTTCACATTCGTCTTTTATTTTTGAAGTGGAACCTCGAGACCGCGGTCCGGGGGGCTCCGAGGGGGAGTAACTAGTGAGCCCCGGGTACCCGTAGTAAGGCTCCTCGAACAGGACCAGAATGGAAAACCCGGAGGACACAGGTGCTACCTCCAGTTAGACCCCGAACACGTGGCAGCTGTCCCAGAGGGACCAGAAGGGGGTAACAGATATGATAGCAGAAACCGTGTAGACGCAGGTGAGGAAGGTCCTGGTTCAGGGTAGATGGTAGCGGACTGGCTCCAGTAACCTTGTCACAGTCCACGGATTCGGATGGCTGATGGCGGAATGGGATGACATTTGCACAAGTGATAGCAGAGTTTGTCAGGGATAGCCGGGGTACAGCATCCCAATGATCTGTGGAGACAAATAGAATGAGCGAAGCACAGAGACTGCTAACGCAGCGCAGACAGATCGAGTCAGAACCGGATGTAGCAATGGTAGAAACACGTTGCTCCGGCACTCCCCCTATGGTGGAGTGGCCAGATGTAGTAATCAGTGCGCTGCCATTGGTTGATTGACATTTTCAAAAAATGCACGCTGTCCCTTTAAGAGAGACGGTGAGGGCAGCAGCGTGTCAGGAACTGGGGGAGGAAGCAGGACGTTGGGAAGCAGAGAGAGTAGGAGACTCCAGCCTGTGCACAGGCTGCTGCAAAGGGACAGCTTCACGAGCAGAAGGTGAGTGACCAAGACGGAGTGCAGAGCCAGCACGGGGACCGAGTGTAACAGTGGCACTTTACCCGGCTCTTCCCACTGCCCTGTAGCGGTGGCATATGGGGTAATAAGGGGTTAATGTCACCTTTGATTGAACGGTGACTTTAAGCCCGGTTAATAATGGAGAGGCATCAATAAGACACCGATCCTTATTAATCATAAAGTTTGTAAATGTTTAAAAAAATACACAGCCAGAATAAAGTCTTTTAATGAAATAATGCACAACAGTTTAACGTATTTTTTATTGAACTCTCATTCCTGCGAAGCCATCGATCTCCTGTAAAAAAAACAAAATAACAAACCAACACAAATACTCCCTGTCCGACGTAGTCCAAAATAACGAGTGTCTCACGCCGAATCCAGCTCTGCTACATCTGGATGCCAGGCTCATCCTGACATCCAGACACAGCAGAGCTGCTTACTGGAGGAGATTCCCCGGTGGTCACGTCGAATGGATTTTTCACGGCCAGCTGATCACGAGAGTACATGTCCGTTAACGCAGATCTGCCGCCTGCGTGTTTTTACGCATAGTGGAGACAGGATTTCTTGAAATCCCTTCCACTATGCTGCAACATGTGGACGCTGCGTGTTTAACGCTGTGGCTGTACACAGTGTCAAATACGCAGCGTTTCCTGACCGTGGAAACATACCCTAACTGGTAGAACAAAGACTCTGGAAAAGCGACATGGCTTACGACCCTTCAAATAAACCACAGTAAGGGGCCACTTGTTTGGCATTATTGTAATGGAGAGAAGGCACTTAATTTACTGGTGCTGATTGCCAGAAGCACAAGCTGAGCACAATGTGGCGCTACACTGTATGGGGGAACAAAGTATAGATACTAAACTGGCATATTTGCAATTCTAAAGAATAAAGCATGGTGTGGAGGGTACAAAATGGTCACTGCAGCCGTAGATTAATTCATTGAGAGGGGAAGTTTCTACAATGGGGTCACTTTTGGTTTTTTTTCTGTTGTTCTGGCACCTTTGGGGCTCGCAAATGTCGCCTGCAAACTATCCTAGCAAAATATGTGCTCCAAAAGCCAAATAGCGCTCCTTCCTTCTCAGCCATGATGTGTGGCCTAACAGTAATTTCTGACAAACATATGGGGCAGCGTTTGGGAGAAATTGCGCAAGAAATTGTGGGGTCTAGTTTCACCTATTAACCATTGTGTACCTGACAAATTTGCAGCAAATATAAAACTACATTTTTAACACCAAAATCTCATATTTCTATGTCTCAATGTCATAAAATTCTGTGAGGCACCATGGGTTCAAAATACTCATTAAACTCCTACATGAATTCCTTGAGAGGTATAGTTTCCAAAATAAGGTCACTTGTGGGAGTTTCTGCTGTTTTCACGTCAGGGGCTCTTCTAATGCGACATAGCATTCACAATCTATCCCAGGAAAATAGCACTCTTTCCTTTACTAGCTCTGCGCCTAAGCACAAGGTTTTGACCATATATGCTGTATAGTCGAATTTGGGACAAATTGCACAACAAACTATGGGGTCCGTTTTCTCCAATTATCCATTGTGAAAATTACAAATTTGGGGCTAAAACATTTTTGTGAAAAAAATGAAAATTTTCAATATGACGACCCAATTTTACCAAATTTTGTGTGGTACCTGTGGGTGCAAAATTCTCTGTACCCCTGGATAAAATCCTTGAGGGGTGTAGTCTCCAAAATGGGGTCACGTGTAGATTTTTTTTCACTGTTCTCCAAAAGCGACATGATGCCCGCAGACCATTCCATCAAAGTCTGCGTTCCAAAACGTCACTCCTTCCTTCCGAGCCCTGCCGTGCGCCAAAACAGTGGTTTTCCTTCACATATGGGGTATCGGAGTATTCAAGAGAAATTGCACAACAAATTTCTTGGTCCATTTTTCTCCAGTTACCCTTGTGAAAATAAGAAAAGTGAGGCTAAAAGTACATTTTTGTGGGTAAAAATGTGATTGTTTTTGCTCATGACACATCTAAATAAGTTCCCTAAGTTGCCAAAATGAGGTCACTTGTGGGGGGTTTCCATTGTTTAGAGATATTAAGGACTCTCCAAATGCAAAATGACATCCGCTCTCGATTCCAGCCTTTTTTGCATTCAAAAAGTCAAATGGTACTTCTTCCCTTCCGAGACCTGCCGTGAGCCCAAATAGTAGTATTGCCCCACATAGGGGGTAGCGACATACTCAGCAGAAAATATACAACTCATTTTCGGGTCCATTTCCTCCAGTTACCCTTGTGAAAATAAAAACAATTGGGGCTAAAAGTACATATTTGTTGGTAGAATGTGATTTTCTTTATTTAAACAGCTGTACGTTATAAACTTCTGTGAAGCACTAGGGGTTTCAGGTGCCCATGACACATTTAGATAAGTTCCCTACGGGGTCTAGTCTCCAAAATGGGGTCACTTAAGGGGGTGTTTCCACTGTTTAGGCACATCAGGGGCTCTCCAAACGCAACATGGAGGGTTTTTATGTGGACGGCCATAGAGTGGGTGGGAGATTGTCCACCTTATCTCCAACCTTAGAGTGTGGCTTGGGGCTTAAATATCTGGTTTCCAGTGGCAGTCAGCGTTTGGTAGGCTTGGAGAGTGGAGCTCCAGTGCGTTGTGTACTGTGAAGGAAAGCTGAATCTTTGTATGCTGATTTCTCCTGAGCGAGCGGACTTCCTGCACATGTATGGACAGTGTTATACTACTACTTTTTTTTTTAATTTTCCTGTTTTGCCCAAGGGGACGTTTATTTTGTCCTCACCAGGGTTTATGCCTCATGTCTATATTAAACCAGGGAAAGGATTTAAGAGACAGTGTTCCTGTGCCTACCTCTGTCAGCAGAGGCTACTTTCACACTTGCGTTTTTTTGCGATGCGTTTCGAGCACATATCAAACGCATTAAAAAAACATGTGCAAATGCTTGTAAACGCTGCGATATTTAGTCGCATAAGCGTGCGCATTACGACAAAAAAATGCAGCACTCCCACAAAATGTGTTATTCTCTTAACCTGTGTAAATGTATATGTTACGTAGTATAAGCGTGTTGATATTCTCACCGGTTGCCGTCTTTCCTGGTTTCCAGCACTGCGCCAGTCTATGGTAACTGAAAACTATGACCTGCCGGCTCACACGGCCCATATGTGTGACCCAAAGTCGCTTACAATGGGGAAAAAAGTATTTAGTCAGTCAACAATTGTGCACGTTCTCCCACTTAGATGAGAGATGCCTGTAATTGACATCATAGGTAGACCACAACTATGAGAGTCAAAATGAGAAAACAAATCCAGAAAATCACCTTGTCTGATTTGGCAGGATTTATTTTGCAAATTATGGTGGAAAATAAGTATTTGGTCATTAACAAAAGATCATCTCAAGATTTTATATATCCTTTGTTGGCAAAACAGAGTCAAATGTTTTCTGTAAGTCTTCACAAGGTTGCCACACACTGTTGGTGGTATGTTGGCTCATTCCTCCGTGCAGATTTCTTCTAGAGCAGTGATGTTTTGGGCCTGTCACTGGCAACATGGACTTTCAAATCCCTCCAAGGTTATCTATGGGGTTGAGATCTGGTGACTGGAGTTTAGTGGAGTCGACCAATAATACAAACTCTTACTCCACTAAAATGGTCATGGCCTCCTCAGCCCTGATTCTTACAACGCGCATTGATAGTGCACTCTCCTGCCACCTCGTTACATCTGATCAGAGCCGTTCGAGTGAACACATGGTCACTATGCATATTGCAAAGCTACAAGAATCTACTGAGCTTCCGTCGGATTTGACAACTGACCCATTCTCAGTAGAGAAGGGACTATCCCAATCCCTGAAACGGTGGTCACTGATGACTCAGTTTCAGAGAGGAAGCAGAGGCTGTGGCAGTAACCTCTGCCCACTGATGACGCTTTATTTGGTTATCCCAGCATGCACTCAAACAGTCATTAAAATGGAAGAGGTAAAAAAATCACTTAAGGGTATGCCACACTAAGCGAGATCGCTAACGAGATCGCAACTGCGTCACCATTTATGACGCAGTAGCGATCTCTGTTAGCGACTTAGCTGTTAGATTCCAAACACAACTCATCAGCGATCTGTGATTCCAAACACATCTCATCAGCGATCTGTATAACTACCTTGCGGTCGTTGGGAAAACCTAGTCCCACCTGCGACGCTGGTGAAGTCGTTCATAAAGGGTGTCACACTCAGCGATTCAGGCTCACCAGCGGGACACCAACGACCAAAAATGGCTCAGAACGTTCATAAGCGATCAGCGACATCTCAGCAGGGGCCACATCGTTGCTACATGTCACACACAGCTAAGTCGCTAACGAGATCGCTACTGCGTCATAAATGGTGACGCAATTGTGATCTCGTTAGCGATCTCGTTTAGTGTGGCATACCCTTTAGTGTAGTGAGAGAATGGTATTGACTTTTTAACCCCTTCATGACCCAGCCTATTTTGACCTTAAAGACCTTGCCATTTTTTGCAATTCTGACCAGTGTCCCTTTATGAGGTAATAACTCAGGAACGCTTCAACGGATCCTAGCGATTCTGAGAATGTTTTTTCGTGACATATTGGGCTTCATGTTAGTGGTAAATTTAGGTCGATAATTTTTGCGTTTATTTGTGAAAAAAATGGAAATTTGGCGAAAATGTTGAAAATTTTGTAATTTTCTAATTTTATTCTGTTAAACCAGAGAGTTATGTGACACAAAAATAGTTAATAAATAACATTTCCCACATGTCTACTTTACATCAGCACAATTTTGGGAACATTTTTTTTTGTTAGGAAGTTATAAGGGTTAAAAAATTTGACCAGCAATTCTCATTTTACAGCAAAATTTACAAAACCATTTTTTTTTAGGGACCACCTCACATTTGAAGTCACTTTGAGGGGTCTATTGGCAGAAAATACCCAAAAGTGACACCATTATAAAACCTGCACCCCTCAAGATACTCAAAACTACATTCAAGAAGATTATTAACCCTTCAGGTGCTTCACAGGAACTAAAGCAACGTGGAAGGAAAAAATGGACATTTTAATTTTTCCAACAATTTTCTTTTAGCATCAATTTTTTCTTTTTACATGGGCAACAGGATAAAATGGATCCTAAAATTTGTTGGGCAATTTTCCTCCTGAGTACACAGATACCTCATATGTGGTCATAAACCATGTTTGGGCGCACGGCAGGGCTCAGAAGGGAAGGAGCGCCATTTGACTTTTTGAATGGAAATATGCTGGAATATTTAGCGGTTGCCATGTCGCATTTGGAGAGTCCCTGTGTGCCTAAACTTGGAGTCCCCCACAAGTGACCCTATTTTGGAAACTAGACCCCCTAAGGAACTTATCTAGATGCAGAGTGAGCACTTTGAACCCCCAGGTGCTTCACAAATTGATCCGTAAAAAAAGAAAGTACTTTTTTTTCACAAAAATTTTCTTTTAGCCTCATTTTTTCATTTTCACATGGGCAACCAGTATAAATTGGATCCTAAAAATTTGTTGGGCAATTTCTCCTGAGTAAAACAGATACCTCATATGTGGTCATGAACCACTGTTTGGGCGCACGGCAGGGCTCAGAAGGGAAGGAGCGCCATTTGACTTTTTAAATGGAAAATATTCTGGAATATTTATGCGGTTGCCATGTCGCATTTGGAGAGTCCCTGTGTGCCTAAACATTGGAGCTCCCCACAAGTGATCCCATTTTGGAAACTAGACCCCCTAAGGAACTTATCTAGATGCATAGTGAGCACTTTGAACCCCCAGGTGCTTCACAAATTGATCCGTAAAAAAAAGAAAGTACTTTTTTTTCACAAAAATTTTCTTTAAGCCTCAGTTTTTTCATTTTCACATGGCAACAGTATAAATTGGACCCTAAAATTTGTTGGGCAATTTCTCCTGAGTACACAGATACCTCATATGTGGTCATGAACCACTGTTTGGGCGCACGGCAGGGCTCAGAAGGGAAGGAGCCCCATTTGACTTTTTGAATGGAAAAATGCTGGAATATTTAGCGGTTGCCATGTCGCTTTGGAGAGTCCCTTGGCCTAAACATTGGAGCTCCCCCACAAGTGACCCTTTTTGGGAAACTATACCCCCTATGGAACTTATCTAGATGCATAGTGAGCACTTTGAACCCCCAGGTGCTTCACAAAATTGATCCGTAAAAAAAAGAAAGTATTTTTTTTTTCACAAAAATTTTCTTTTAGCCTCAGTTTTTTCTTTTTCACTGGGCAACAGTATAAATTGGATCCTAAAATTTGTTGGACAATTCTCCTGATACACAGTTACCTCTATTTGGTCATAAACCACCGTTGGGCGCATGGCAGGGCTCAGAAGGGAAGGAGCGCCATTGACTTTTTGAATGGAAAAATTAGCTCCAATCGTTAGCGGACATCATGTCGTTTGGAGAGCCCCTGTGTGCCTAAAGTTTAGAGCTCCCCCACAAATGACCCCATTTGGAAACTAGACCCCCTAAGGAACTTATCTAAAGAAAGCAAAGTGAGCACTTTGAACCTCCAGGTGCTTCACAGAAGTTTAAAAACGCAGACCCTTTGAAAATAAAAAATCTTTTATTTCTCAAAAAATGATTTTTTTAGCCCACTTTTTATTTTCACAAGGGTTACAGGAGAAATTGGACCCCAAAAGTTTGTGTCCAGTTTGTCCTGAGTACGCTATGTACCCCATATGGGGGGGGGGGGGAACCATTGTTTGGGCACACGTCAGGCTCGGAAGGGATGTAGTGACGCTTTGAAATCCCGACTTGATGGAATGGTCTGCGGGGCGGGCAGACCCCCTGATGTGCCTAAACAGTAGAAACCCCAAGTGACCCCATTTTGTAAACTAGACCTCCAAAGGAACTTATCCAGATATGTGGTGAGCACCTTGAACCCCCATTGTTTTCACAGAAGTTTATAATGCAGAGCGTGAAAAAAAAATCATTTTTATCCTCAAAAACTGATTTTTTTAACCCGAAATTTTTTTTATTTTCACAAGGGTAACAGGAGAAATTGGACCACAAAAGTTGTTGTACAGTTTGTCCTGAGTACACTGTACCCCATGTTTTGGGGGGGAACCACTGTTCGGGCACACGTTGGGGCTCGGAAGGGAAGTAGTAACGTTTTGAAATGCTGACTTTGATGGAATGATCTGCGGGCGTCATGTTAGGTTTGCAGAGCCCCTGATGTGCCTAAACAGTAGAAACTCCCCACAAGTGACCCCATTTGGAAAACTAGACCCCTAAAAGAACTTATCTAGATGTGTGGTGAGCCCTTTGAACCCCCAAGGGCTACACAGCAGTTTATAACGCCCGGCATGAAAATAAAAAAAACATATTTCTTCCATAATCAGGATCTTTTAGTCCACAATTTTTTTATTTTCCCAAGGGTAACAGGAGAAATTAGACCCCAAAAGTTGTTGTCCAATTTGTCCTTTATACGCTGATACCCCATATGTGGGAGAAAATACTGTATGGGCGCACGTCGGGCTCGGAAGGAAGTAGTGTCGTTTTGAATGCCCACTTGATGGATGGTTGCGGGCGTCATGTTACGTTTGCAGAGCCCCTGATGTGCCTAAAACTGTAGAAAACTCCCCACAAGTGACCCCATTTGGAAACTAGACCCCGCAAATAACTTATCTAGATGTGTAGTGAGCACTTTGAACCTCCAAGGGCTACACAGAAGTTTATTACGCCCGGGCATGAAAATAAAAAAATCATATTTTTTCCAAAAACATGATCTTTTAGTCCCCAAATTTTTTATTTTCCCAATGTTAAGAGAGAAATTAGACCCCCAAAGTTGTTGTGCAATTTTTCCAGAGTACGCTGATACCCCATATGTGGGGGTAAACCACTTGTTTGGGCATACGTCGGGGCTTGGAATAAAGGAGCACTGTTTGACTTTTTGAACGCAAAATTTGCAGGAAATCAATGGTGGCGCCATGTGTATGGAGACCCCCCCTGATGTGGCCTAAATAGTTGGAAACCCCTCAATTCTAACTCCAACCCTAACCCCAAACACACCCCTAACCCCACCCTAACCCCTACACCCCCTAACCTAATACAAACCCTAACCATAACCCCAACACACCCTAACCCTAATCCCCTCTAACCATAAACCTAACCCAAGCCTAACCCTAATCCCAACCCTAACCCCAAACCACTAACACTTATCCTAGCTCTAACCCAACCAAAACCTAACCCTAAATCCCAACCCTAACCCAATTCCAATCCTAACCCCAAATTCCAACCCTAACCCAAATTCAACCGTACCCAAAATTCTAAACCCCAAGGTGGGTTTATATTGCTTTTACCGCCCGTTAACACGTAGCGTTGCCGGCGGGTAATGGTATAGCAAACGCGATTCGTTATGCTAAACCGCAGCGCAGATGAATCATCAGATGATTATTCGGGGGTTTGCGGGACGGAGCCAAGATGCTGCAGCCCGTGTCCGAGGCCCGTCACGAATGACACACGTCGCGAAGCATGCCGTTTACGGCATGCATGCGAAGCGACACTGGGGTTAAATGGCAGCGTTAACGGACTGGTTAACCGCATTATACCGCGGTGAAACGAGTCCTTAAGGGACGCCATAATGCAATATGACCCAGCCAACCCTGAGGCCCCGTGACACGTTTTCGGATTCACTTCGGATTTTTCTAAAATCCCAGGAAAAGACCTGCCTTTTACCTGCGAATTTAGCGCGGGGTTTGCGGGGTTTTTCCCTCGGTTTTACAACTATAATGGAATAGGTGTAAAACCGCCTGCGGAATCCGCAGAAAGAATTGCAGCTGCGGTTTTAAAACCGCACAAAATCCGCGCTGGAAAAAACCCCCGCATGTGCACAGCTTTTTTTTTTTTTAATATTTATTTGC
>JARQOD010000002.1:187327852-187394983 GCA_033576555.1 Oophaga sylvatica | reverse complement strand
AAAAGAAAAAGCTAAAAGAAAAGAAAGCGAATAGGGAAAAAAAAGGCCTGTGAAAAAAAAGTCTAAACCAGCAGGCACGAGCTCTGATAAGTGACCGGTGTCACTTATCAAAGTTCCGTGGCTGCTGGATGTGCGCACGGGAGTGACGGAAAGGGGGGTGAAAAAAAAAAAACTGGCAGGCACGAGCTCTGATAAGTGACCGGTGTCACTTATCAAAGTTCCGCGGCTGCTGGATGTGCCCACGGGAGTGGCGGAAAGGGGGGTTTAAAAAAAAAAAAAACTGGCAGGCACGAGCTCTGATAAGTGACCGCTGTCACTTATCAAAGTTCCGCGGCTGCTGGATGTGCGCACGGGAGTGGCGGAAAGGGGGGTGAAAAAAAAAACTGGCAGGCACGAGCTCTGATAAGTGACCGCTGTCACTTATCAAAGTTCCGCGGCTGCTGGATGTGCGCACGGGAGTGGCGGAAAGGGGGGTGAAAAAAAAAACTGGCAGGCACGAGCTCTGATAAGTGACCGCTGTCACTTATCAAAGTTCCGCGGCTGCTGGATGTGCGCACGGGAGTGGCGGAAAGGGGGATGAAAAAAAAACAGCAGGAACGAGCTCTGATAAGTGACTGGTGTCACTTATCAAAGTTCCGCGGCTGCTGGATGTGCGCACGGGAGTGGCGGAAAAGTTGGTGGGAAAAAAAAAAAAAAACAGCAGGAACGAGCTCTGATAAGTGACTGGTGTCACTTATCAAAGTTCCGTGGCTGCTGGGTGTGCACACGGGAGTGGCGGAAAAGTTGGTGAAAAAAAAACAAAAAAAAAAACAGCAGGAACGAGCTCTGATAAGTGACTGGTGTCACTTATCAAAGTTCCGAGGCTGCTGGGTGTGCGCACGGGAGTGGCGGAAAAGTTGGTGGAAAAAAAAAAAAAAAAAACAGCAGGAACGAGCTCTGATAAGTGACTGGTGTCACTTATCAAAGTTCCGTGGCTGCTGGGTGTGCGCACGGGAGTGGCGGAAAAGTTGGTGAAAAAAAACAAAAAAAAAACAGCAGGAACGAGCTCTGATAAGTGACTGGTGTCACTTATCAAAGTTCCGTGGCTGCTGGATGTGCGCACGGGAGTGGCGGAAAAGTTGGTGAAAAAAAAAAAAAAACGGCAGGAACGAGCTCTGATAAGTGACTGGTGTCACTTATCAAAGTTCCGTGGCTGCTGGATGTGCGCACGGGAGTGGCGGAAAGTGGGGGTGAAAAAAAAAACCGGCAGGCACGAGCTCTGATAAGTGACCGCTGTCACTTATCAAAGTTTGCGGCTGCTGGATGTGCGCACGGAGGGGGGTGCGAAAGTGTTAATGGGTGAACTGCGTCACCAATCAACGCTCGGCGGCGCAAAGGGGGGGTAAAAAGAGGGGGAAAGGGAAGGGGGAGGGGGGAATGGGGGTTTGGGGTGGATCGGGCAGGGATCGGGGCTCAAAAACTCACGTTTGTAGTCTTTTCTTTCTTTTCTCTTCTTTCTTCTTTCTTCTCTCTTCAGCAGGAGTTGTGGTGTCACAGGCTACTGTGGCACCACAAGGCCCAGCACAGGAGGAGATCTGGCAGTGTGACCGCACAGCAGGAATCCTCAGCAAGTGTGAGGACCCCTGCAGTGCGGTCAGACAGGTCAGATCCAGTTTGCAGACAGGTCACAGAGCGGTCACATCGCTGCTGTGACCTGTCATTGGTGGGATCGATGATCACATCAATCCCACCAATCAAAGGAGACCCCTGCATTGCCGGTTGCTAGGCACCGGCCTAGTAATCAGAGCTCACAGCTCCGATTCCTAGGCAGGTCACCTAGCAGGGCACAGAGCGGTCACACCGCTGCTGTGCCCTGTGATTGGCGCGATCGTCGATGACATCGATCGCGCCAATCAGCTCCTTCATGCCCTACAGGCCCTGGCCTAGGATCGGTGCTATTACTGCACCGATCCAGGCAGGTACAGGCAGGGCACAGCGCGGATATACCGCGGCTGTGCCCTGCGATTGGCGCGATCGATGTGATCGGCGATCGCGCCAATCCGGGGGGGGGTCTGGACCTTCCTAGGCCCAGGCCTAGGATCGAGTACATCGGTACTCGATCCTAGCCTGCGATCTCACTGTTTTAGCCGCTCTGATTGGCTGAAACAGTGAGAAAGGCTGTGATTGGCTGTTCAGAATTCAACAGCCAATCACAGCGATCGGGAGGCCTGAGGGGGGGGACGCAGCCCGGGATGCCGACGCCAACTTCCAAGAGGTTAAGCTGGCGTCGGAATTTTAATGCGATCACCGCTACTTAAGTCGCGATGTCGCATTAAAGGGCATGACGTACTATCCCGTCCATGGTCAGAATGGCATGGGTTTTATGGACGGGATAGTACGTCTAATGTCAGAGAGGGGTTAAATAACCACCGCCGATGAACGCCAAAGATGGGCTCCGCCCCTTGCAATCAAGGGCGGAACATAACCGGGTCATACGTCATGCTGCTATTAAAGATAATAAGTACCTCATTATGCACGCTGTAGATGACATGTTGCGCTTTGCCTTTCCCGCTCGGCCGGAAGTGTCCACAATGCCTTGCGAGATGACAACTTCCGCCGCTTCGTCCCGGAAAAAGCTGTGCGTTCCAGATCATGGAGCGCACAGTATTAAGAAAATGAACATCATGTCAATCATTATTTATATTTACAGCGTTTCAAAAAATTTAAGCGCATATGTCCGCAATATTTTTATTCTTATATATATGCTCGATCTCGGTACAATATCATTATTATTCCCTAAATAGCTCAAAATAAAACAGCATAACATAAATGAAAAATAAAAAAGATAGAAAACAAAAAAGTGTTTATTTCAAAATATACTGATAATAATGCCCAATAATAGGGTCATGCACCATAGACATATTAGGCTAAGTGCACACGATCAGGAATAATTGCGTTTTTTTCGCGGTTTTTCCGTGGTTTTCCGCGGTAAAAACGCGATAAAAACGCAAGCATTAAGCATCCTATACATGTTAATTGATTCCGCATGTTTTGGCCACATGTTGCGTTTTTTTCCGCGAAAAAAACGCTTCGCGGAAAAAATAGCAACATGTTCATTAATTTTGCGGAATGTAAGCGGTTCATGTGCGGTGGTACCCAGGGTCTGGAGGAGAGGAGACTCTCCTCCAGGCCCTGGGTACCATATCCCTGGTAAAACAATAATTAAAATAAAAAATAATGATATTCTCACCTTCCGGCGGCCCCCGCAGCCTTCCCGCCTTCAGCGACGCTCCCGGCAACTTCCGGTCCCAAGAGTCCTTTGCGAGAATCACCCAGATGGCATAGCGGTCTCGCGAGATTCTACGTCATCGGTGTGATTTGTCGCAAAGCACTCCTGGGACCGGAGTTGCCGGGAGCGTCGCTGAAGGCGGGAAGGCTGCGGGGGCCGCCGGAAGGTGAGAATATCATTATTTATTATTTTTTTTATTATTTTTACATTAGATCTTTTTACTATTGATGCGACATAGGCGGCATCAATAGTAAAAAGTTGGTCACACTTGTCAAACACTATGTTTGACTCGTGTGACCAACCTGTCAATCAGTTTTCCAAGCGATGCTACAGATCGCTAGGAAAACGCTAGCATTCTGCAAGCTAATTACGCTTGCAAAACGCTATTATTCTGGCGGGAATCAGCATACAAAAAACGTGCGTATTTCCTGCGGGAGAAGTGCGGGATTGCCGCGGAAATTTCCGCGGCAATTCCGCAACGTGTGAACTTAGCCTTATGGAATGACATCAAAAATCAACCAGAACCATAAATTTATTCGGGAAATAAGGACTTAACCAAGTTAGATCAAATAAATCAAATAAATGGAACATATGATAGGGCCTCATTCAAACCCCTCGGACTCAGGGATTGCAGTCTGAAAATCCATTCCGCCTCACGTTTGAGGATGAGTCTATCCAGATCACCCCCCCTAATTTTGGGCTTCACCAATTCAATCATTGTGAAGGTGATTTCTGCTATCCTACCTTCATGGATTTCATTCATATGACGAGCTACAGGAGTATCCCTTTTATTTTTAATATCATTCCGATGCTCACCAACTCTTACCCTTAGCTCTCTTTTGGTCTTTTCCAACATAATCCAACGAACAGGTGCATGTGGCCTTATACACCAACCCTGAGGATCTACAATTCCCAAAATCTCTTATAGAGTAAATCCTGCCATTAGCTGCACTAGAAAAAGTTTTTCCAGGAGTCATCATATTGCATCTAGAGCAGTTTCCGCATTTATAGAAACCCACCGGTCTTCTATCAAGCCAGGTTCCCACTCTGGCCGGCCTCTGATATAAGCTATGAACCAAACGGTCCCCAATGGACTGACCCCTCCTATAGGTTATACTGGGTTTTGATGGAATAAATTTTTTAACATCTGGATCTGCCAAAAGGATATCCCAATGTTTTTTTATAACCTCATAGACCCTCTCCGATTGTCCATCAAAAGTACCAATTAACCTGACAACATTAGACGAATCATCTCTTGTTATTGGATTCTTGGTCAACAAAGTCTCCCTAGTTAGGGAGCGAGCATAATTCATAGGACCATTGAGGACATTTTCTGGATATTCCCTTCTTCTAAACCTTGAATATAGATCTTTAGATTGTCTAATATATGTAGTCAAATCGGAGCAGTTTCTTCTTATGTGAAGGAACTGTCCCTTCGGTATCCCTCTCTTAAGGGGAGTTGGATGGTAGCTTGTCCATCTAAGGAGGCCGTTTGTTGCCGTGGGTTTTCTATATGTGCTAGTACAGATTTTACCGTCCTCCTCTTTTGATATTGTTAGATCCAAAAAATTGATACTCCGTGCATGGCACTCAGATGTAAACCTTAGACCAATTTTATTTATGTTGATATACTCCATGAAGCGGGTGAAATCCTCCTCTGGGCCAGACCAAATTACCAGAATATCATCTATATATCTGGCCCAGAGGGAGATATATTGACTCCACTATGCCTCCTCCTCCCCCAAAAAATAGGGGTCTCCCTCCCACCAGCCCAGGAAGACATTTGCATAAGTGGGAGCACATGGGCTCCCCATTGCTGTCCCCCTGAGCTGGTGGAAGTACTTACTATCAAAGAGGAAGTAATTGTGGGTAAGAGTAAATGAGAGGAGTTCCTCCACAAAGATATTATGCTCCCAGCAATTCACTGATCTTGTCCTCAGGAAATGAGCCACAGCCATGATGCCAAAACTATGAGGG
Source organism: Oophaga sylvatica (assembly GCA_033576555.1). Classification (NCBI taxonomy): domain Eukaryota; kingdom Metazoa; phylum Chordata; class Amphibia; order Anura; family Dendrobatidae; genus Oophaga; species Oophaga sylvatica. The sequence goes on along the minus strand of JARQOD010000002.1, from coordinate 187,389,738 downwards.
ATACTGCTATATAGGGCTTCAACATCTATTGAAGCCACCAATGTATTGGTCTCCACAGTTATCCCCTCCAAAATACCTAGATGAGAGGTATCCCGTACATATGAGGGTAAAGATATTACAAATGGTCTAAGGATTCGATCTAAATAAATCCCCGAATTTTGTGTTAACGAATCAATACCGGCCACAATAGGGCGGCCCCTCAAGGGGTCCAAGCCCTTATGCACCTTAGGAAGGGCATAAAATGTTGGTATGACCGGGTTATTCTGTACCATAAACTTTAATTCATTTTCTGATATTAGACCTTTCCCTCGCGCCTGGCTCAGAATCCCTAGTAGTTTCTCACTGTATACCTGGGTTGGGTCCCCCTGAAGGATCTCATAAGTATCAGAATCATATAGCAATTGATGACACATTTGCAGATATATGGGATGGTCCATAAGCACAAAGTTACCACCTTTATCAGATGCCTTGATAATTAGGTCCCTATTTTTTTCAATATGCAAATTGCCTCTTCAAACAAAGAGGACTTGTACTCTATAGCGCCACCTATTGGAAGTAGCGATCCTACAAGTCACAATCAACCCTTTAACGAGTCTTGTAATATGACTTAGGATAAAAGCCAAATCAGATTCTCCATTTGCAGACACGGTGTTTCGGACTGTTGGTCCTCGTCAGTGCAAAGTAGGAGAGATCTGATTTGGCTAGATGAGAGGCTCTGGACTGGGGTCTGGGGGTAAGGTTACTCCTTGTGGAGAGTGACATACCAGCTCTGGCGTGTCGAGGTAAGGAGGCTTATTCGCCGTGCAATGCTCCTCTGGGAAATTTTAATATGCAAATTGCCTCTTCAAACAAAGAGGACTTGTACTCTATAGTGCCCCTATTGGAAGTAGCGATCCTACAAGTCACAATCAACCCTTTAACGAGTCTTGTAATATGACTTAGGATAAAAGCCAAATCAGATTCTCCATTTGCAGACACGGTGTTTCGGACTGTTGGTCCTCGTCAGTGCAAAGTAGGAGAGATCTGATTTGGCTAGATGAGAGGCTCTGGACTGGGGTCTGGGGGGTAAGGTTACTCCTTGTGGAGAGTGACATACCAGCTCTGGCGTGTCGAGGTAAGGAGGCTTATTCGCCGTGCAATGCTCCTCTGGGAAATTTTAATATGCAAATTGCCTCTTCAAACAAAGAGGACTTGTACTCTATAGCGCCACCTATTGGAAGTAGCGATCCTACAAGTCACAATCAACCCTTTAACGAGTCTTGTAATATGACTTAGGATAAAAGCCAAATCAGATTCTCCATTTGCAGACACGGTGTTTCGGACTGTTGGTCCTCGTCAGTGCAAAGTAGGAGAGATCTGATTTGGCTAGATGAGAGGCTCTGGACTGGGGTCTGGGGGTAAGGTTACTCCTTGTGGAGAGTGACATACCAGCTCTGGCGTGTCGAGGTAAGGAGGCTTATTCGCCGTGCAGTGCTCCTCTGGGAAATTTTAATATGCAAATTGCCTCTTCAAACAAAGAGGCTTGTACTCTATAGCGCCACCTATTGGAAGTAGCGATCCTACAAGTCACAATCAACCCTTTAACGAGTCTTGTAATATGACTTAGGATAAAAGCCAAATCAGATTCTCCATTTGCAGACACGGTGTTTCGGACTGTTGGTCCTCGTCAGTGCAAAGTAGGAGAGATCTGATTTGGCTAGATGAGAGGCTCTGGACTGGGGTCTGGGGGTAAGGTTACTCCTTGTGGAGAGTGACATACCAGCTCTGGCGTGTCGAGGTAAGGAGGCTTATTCGCCGTGCAATGCTCCTCTGGGAAATTTTAATATGCAAATTGCCTCTTCAAACAAAGAGGACTTGTACTCTATAGCGCCACCTATTGGAAGTAGCGATCCTACAAGTCACAATCAACCCTTTAACGAGTCTTGTAATATGACTTAGGATAAAAGCCAAATCAGATTCTCCATTTGCAGACACGGTGTTTCGGACTGTTGGTCCTCGTCAGTGCAAAGTAGGAGAGATCTGATTTGGCTAGATGAGAGGCTCTGGACTGGGGTCTGGGGGTAAGGTTACTCCTTGTGGAGAGTGACATACCAGCTCTGGCGTGTCGAGGTAAGGAGGCTTATTCGCCGTGCAATGCTCCTCTGGGAAATTTTAATATGCAAATTGCCTCTTCAAACAAAGAGGACTTGTACTCTATAGCGCCACCTATTGGAAGTAGCGATCCTACAAGTCACAATCAACCCTTTAACGAGTCTTGTAATATGACTTAGGATAAAAGCCAAATCAGAATCTCCATTTGCAGACACGGTGTTTCGGACTGTTGGTCCTCGTCAGTGCAAAGTAGGAGAGATCTTATTTGGCTAGATGAGAGGCTATGGACTAGGGTCTAGGGGTAAGGTTTCTCCTTGTGGAGAGTGACATACCAGCTCTGGCATGTCGAGGTAAGGAGGCTTATTCGCCGTGCAATGCTCCTCTGGGAAATTTAATATGCAAATTGCCTCTTCAAACAAAGAGGACTTATACTCTATAGCGCCACCTATTGGAAGTAGCGATCCTACAAGTCACAATCAACCCTTTAACGAGTCTTGTAATATGACTTAGGATAAAAGCCAAATCAGATTCTCCATTTGCAGACACGGTGTTTCGGACTGTTGGTCCTCGTCAGTGCAAAGTAGGAGAGATCTGATTTGGCTAGATGAGAGGCTCTGGACTGGGGTCTGGGGGTAAGGTTACTCCTTGTGGAGAGTGACATACCAGCTCTGGCGTGTCGAGGTAAGGAGGCTTATTCGCCGTGCAATGCTCCTCTGGGAAATTTTAATATGCAAATTGCCTCTTCAAACAAAGAGGACTTGTACTCTATAGCGCCACCTATTGGAAGTAGCGATCCTACAAGTCACAATCAACCCTTTAACGAGTCTTGTAATATGACTTAGGATAAAAGCCAAATCAGATTCTCCATTTGCAGACACGGTGTTTCGGACTGTTGGTCCTCGTCAGTGCAAAGTAGGAGAGATCTGATTTGGCTAGATGAGAGGCTCTGGACTGGGGTCTGGGGGTAAGGTTACTCCTTGTGGAGAGTGACATACCAGCTCTGGCGTGTCGAGGTAAGGAGGCTTATTCGCCGTGCAATATTTTTTTCAAGTCGTTCTAGGGCCTGTTTTTCCCCAAGAGAGAGATTGGATTCACTCCACTGATTTATACGGGGGATTTTACACAAGTCCATCTCTACCAATTTCATAAAAATATCCACGTGTCAGGAGTCGAACCCAGTACCTCTTGTCCACTGGCCAGCAGCTCTACCATCTGAGCTATTCTGCTGGTTGCAAAGTTCCTTGCTGAACCCAGATACCATTGACTGTTCTTCCTGATTGGCAACACCTAGTGCTCTCTTGATTGGGCCTCTGATTGCCAATTACACACCCTATATAAACCTGGCCCTGTGGGTGTGTCATTGCGAGATTATTGAGCTCCAAGCCTTTAGTCAAGCGTTTCCTGCTGATCCATTGCTACAAACACTGCTCTCCTGTGAACCGACCTCGGCCTGCCTTCTGACTACGCTCTCCGCCTGATCCATTGCTACAAACACTGCTCTCCTGTGAACCGACCTCGGCCTGCCTTCTGACTACGCTCTCCGCCTGATCCATTGCTACAAACACTGCTCTCCTGTGAACCAACCTCGGCCTGCCTTCTGACTACGCTCTCCGCCTGATCCATTGCTACAAACACTGCTCTCCTGTGTACCGACCTCCGGCTGCCACCTGACTACGTTATCTGCCTGCTCCTCTGTTACCGAACTGCCTTTCCTGTGTACCGACCTCCGGCTGCCACCTGACTACGCTACCTGCCTCTGCTTCCCCTAGTGTTTGCAGTAACATCGGCTCCAACCCAGACGGGATCTTGACAGAATAATCTCGCGCCAAAATGGAGTCCGCTGTGAACACCCTGAGGCGGCAAGTTACGGAGCTTCAAAGTTTTTGTACTGACTCTCAAGGAAAATATGCCAAGTTACAAACTGATTTCACGGCGATACAACAGGAAGTAATTGAGCTACAAAAACAACTTCTGGACGTGCGCAGTTCAGGGTCCGAATCAAACGCGCGGCTGCTGCTGCCTGCAAAGTTCAGTGGGGATCGCAAGCAGTACCGAGGATTCCTCAATCAATGCCGCATATACTTCCAGATGCAACCTGCTCCCTTTACCAGTGAGAGGAAGAAAGTTTTTTTCATGATAAATCTCCTGACGGATGAAGCTCTTGCTTGGGCTTCACCTTATGTAGAAAAGGACTATGCCCTCCTTAATGACCTGGAAGCTTTCATCGCAGCTATGAATCAAGTTTTTGATGACCCAAACCGCTGTGCCACAGCAGAAACCAAATTACATAATTTGCGCCAAGGACGTCGCTCTGTTGCGGAATATACATCGGAGTTCCGTCGCTGGGTGGCCAACACCACCTGGAATCCAGCGGCCCAGAGAAGTCAATTTCGACAAGGGTTATCAGAACCAGTGAAAGACGAGCTTGCCAGGGTTGAGACCCCTGACCAGTTGGAGGACTTTATTCAACTATGTATCCGGATTGACCAGAGACTTACTGAAAGGAGAAAGGAGAGATTGCGAGCACTTGGGAATAGCCCTGGCTTCTCATTTTCAACATCGGACCACCAAGAAAAGACGCAAGGCGTGTCTGAACCGATGCAGATCGACGTCATCCGAAGACCACTCTCTGCACAGGAGGAGAGGCGACGTGCAGAACATCTCTGTCTCTATTGTTGGATCCCTGGACACTATGCCATCAACTGTCCTAACAAAAGGACTATAGCCTTTACCAACAACAGGTCTGCCAGCAATATGGACCTTTCTCAGCAGTCGGATTCCATCTTGCAGACTATCTCATCAGTAACGCCAGAAATAGACAAAATACATACTACATCATCTCATTTTGTAATCCCCATTCAGGTTGTAATGGGCACCCAAAAAATACAATGCTCTGCCCTGTTGGATTCGGGAGCAAGAGGAAATTTTATGGACTTAAAATTTACACGTGATAATAATATTTCCAGTAGGACCAAATCCACACCAATTGAAATGGAAACTGTGGATGGATCACCCTTGTCTTCTGGACCTGTCACGCATGAGACAATCGAACTGGAGATTTGTATCGAACCGGATCATCATGAAGCTGTCAGTTTCCACCTTATTTCATCTCCGAAATTTCCGGTTATTCTAGGGATCCCCTGGTTTTCAGTCCATAACCCTTCTATCAACTGGGCATCAAGGACCATCACCTTTCCATCTGACTACTGTAAGAATAATTGTCATAAGGAACCCCCTGTTCTCCAACAAGTCCAAATCTCTGAGATTTCGCATGAGAAGGAAGAGAAACTACCACCTCAATATCAGCAGTTCTCTGATGTCTGCAGTAAGAAGAAAGCAGATCAATTACCTCCTGTCACGCTGTCTAGCAGATGTATAAATATATAATGTCAGTAATCTATCAAGTGGGACAACATTCTATATAACATATAAATAGGTAACATTAACATGTATATATAGCATAGTATTACCTGACATAATATCCTGTGGGTCAATACTGAATCCTTTTCACGCTGTCTCTGGCTAGAGGTGGACCGGGGTCTATGCTGACCCTAAACTGGGGTCCTGACTAGTCCCTCTACCTGGAGGTACTGTTAATGGTACAGAGGTCCAGACCACCAGCGTAAACCCTGTCTCCTATAAATCCCTGACCACTGTAATCTAGTCCTTAGAAGGACCCTGATTACCACCATAGGGAATGGACAGGTAAAGGTTAACAAACAGTATAGACAAACGAGACAGACAGGGGATAAAGTAAATACTGTCTTGCATACAACATTAAAACACAGAGGGAACACCAAAGGTCTAGGAGATAAACTATAAGCAAGGTGAGGAGAAACAACAAAAGAGCTCTTAGCTTAAGTCTTCTCAGAACCGATCCTATCTGCAGTCTGTATGAATGCTTTCACCGGCATCTAACCAGCAGACTGGCAGCTATATAAAGGAAGCTAATTAGAACATAATCAAAAGCAGCCGGGCGAGGCTGGACCTAGTCTTAGCAAAGAGCTAGGTAAAATTAACTCCCTCATTACCAAACACAAAGAAACAGCAACTCAGCTGCGAGAAGTCAGAATGTGCAATCGCGACAATCTTCGTGGCGATGCACCCATGACAGTACCCCCCCTTCTACGAGGGGCCTCCGGACCCTCAGGGCCAGGTCTGTCCGGGTAAGTCGTGTGGAAGGTCCGAACCAATCGATCTGCGTTAATCTCAGACGCAGAGACCCACGTCCTCTCCTCAGGACCATATCCCTTCCAATGAACCAAATACTGAAGGGACCGGCGATTCAGACGTGAGTCAATGATCTTCAACACTTGAAATTCTAAGTTACCATTGACCACCACTGGAGGAGGAGGTAGAAGTGACGGTATAACTGGCGCCACGTACCTCTTAAGCAACGATTTGTGGAATACATTATGGATTTTAAACGTAGGAGGGAGGTCCAGACGAAATGCCACAGGATTAATTATAGAACCTGTATGGACCGATGAACCTGGGACCCAGTTTCCAGGAGGGAACTTTGCGTTTTATATTCTTGGTAGACAACCACACCAGATCGTGCACACCTAGGTCCGGACCAGACACTCTCCTCCTATCAGACCTCCGCTTGAAACAGTTCCCCATAGCACTCAGACCATTCAGCACTCCTCTCCAAACTGAAGCAAGTGACGACGAGAATCGTTCCTCCTCAGGAACCCCAGATGGACGGGTATGTGGGGTCTTAGAGCGAGCACAAACTCCACAGGACGCGACAAAAGTTATTACCTCTTTATTTAAGTTAGGCCACCAAAACCGGCGAGAAAGGAGATCCACAGTTGCTTTACTCCCTGGATGTCCTGCTAAAGCAGAACTATGATGTAAGGTTCTATGTATATATTCCTGAAACTCAGTTTGTTCGTCAGCCATTTTACTTTCTGTCTTGCTGCAGCTATCTTGCCCTCAGTCAAAATGGAGTTTCCAGCTTGCATGTTCCCGCCCTGATTCTCTCCTTTGCTTCTTAAGCAGCCACAGCTGAGCAATCAGTGCTTCAGAATCTAGCCTGCAGTGAACCTGTGACTTGACTCCTGTAAGCCTTGGACCTTGTACTCCAGCTATTCCTACTGAGGAACTCTGAAGCACTTGTGGACTCTGAACCCTGCTCTTTGAAAGACCCACGTTTGCATGGACTTACGGTAACAGAGAAGAAGATCCTGAATCTGTATTGGAGAGTGATTGCTGAGCTTGGATTACTCTGGCCTGCTGTGTCTCCTGTTTCTGTGTCTGCAAACTGTGTGACTACTTCTGCCAACTTGTATGAAGTAATACAGGACTTTTCTATATCAAACCTGTGACTCCTGTGTTTTCATCGCACCCAAGCACAAGACGCTATATGAACTGTACTACATACATTACAAGATTCTGAAGCCAAAACGTTAGTGTCTGCTGGGTCTGGAAGGCTGTGTCTGCTGTACTGTGGATATCAGACGTCCGGTTGTACTTTCTGTGATGACAGTGGTTGTGACTTCTCACAACCATTCCAGGTGAGCAATTCCCTTAAGTTTTTTCTTTTTACAGTGTTACCACAGGTAAACACTATTGTTTTTTTTTTTTTTTTTTCCTTTCTTTTCTCTTTTTTGTCTGCTGTAACTCTGGATATCAGATGTCTGGTTGAAACTTTCTGTGATGATAGTGGTTGTGACTTCTCACAACCATTCCAGGTGAGCAGTTCCCTTAATTTTTTTTTCTCTCTGCAGTGTTGCCACAGGTGAACACTATTGTTTTTTTTTTTCTTCTCTCCTCTTCTTCCAGTAATCCTGTCTTAAAAGATCTGGAAAATGGAGGCCCGCATAAAGGAACTTTGCGGAGTGACTGATAATATCCTTGCAGATTTGCAGAATATAAAGACCCGTTTTACAAATCTACAGGACCTCAATAATCACAATTTGCAAGTGGTTGGACAGACTACCCAGGATTTGCGAGCCAGGATTGAGGTTCTAGAGGGGCGAGTCCAGGCTCCTGCCGTAGCCCCGAGTGCTGGGATTCCCAAGTTGCCCCCTTTTCGTTTTGGCGGTGAACGTGAGAAATTCAGGGGATTTATTAATCAATGCAATCTTTTTTTTTCTGCACATGCTTCACAATTTCCCACTGAACGATCTAAGGTGCTTACTATAATTATGTTGCTTACCAACAAGGCTTTAATGTGGGCAAACCCTCTGATTGAGACTGAGGATGATTGTTTGAATCACCTTGATGATTTTATTTCAGCCATGGGGCAGGTGTTTGATGACCCCAATCGAGGTGCAACAGCTGAAGCAGCCATGTTAGCTTTGCGCCAAGGTAAGCACTCGGTAGCTGAATATGCCTTGGATTTCAGGAGATGGGCCCTTGATACCACCTGGGACAGTTCCGCCAAAAAATCTATTTTTCGAAAGGGGTTATCTCCACTGATTAAGGATGAACTTGCTCGTGCCGACCCTCCCACTGCGTTAGGTGACTTTATTAACTACTGCATCCGTATTGATACTCGTCTGACTGAACGCAGGCAAGAGAGATGGTTCGAAAGCAATCGTACTAACCTTTTCCTACCTTCCTCTCCAGCTAAGGAACCTTTGAGTAGGATTACACGGGAACCTGAACCTGAACCCATGCAGGTAGACTCTTTACAACGACGGGTTAGTGATGTACGCAAGGAACATCGTTTTAAGGAGAATCTATGTTTCTATTGTGGTAAGTCAGGGCACTTCATTATAAACTGCCCCAGCCGTTCTCGTAAGACTACTGCAGCACTCATTCATTGTGAGTGTTGCGAGAGGGGATCTGTCAGGTCCGAGCCTCAGGCTCCAGAGAGATCTGCAGCAACAGATCTTGATTTCTCGGACTTAAACTCCGTTACCTCTGAGGACGTTGACTGTGTAAACGCTGCCATTTTTCAAGTTTCCTCAGCGGTGTCCCAGCTGAGTTGTAAGAAAAACAATTCTCATTGCTTTCTTTCCATCAAACTCTGGGTTGACTCAGCTTGGGTGTCTAGCTCTGCTATGATCGACTCAGGGGCAAGTGGAAATTTTATGGATGTCTCCTTTGCTCTGAAACAGGGAATACGTTCAGTGAAGAAGGCTACTCCAGTACAGATGGAAACTGTGGATGGCTCCCTGCTGACCTCTGGACCAGTGGATCAGGAAACGAGCCTTTGAGGGTTCTTATGGGTAAAGATCATCAAGAGAAACTGTCCTTTATGCTTATCTCTTCTCCCCACTTTCCATTATTCTAGGGCTACCATGGCTGCAGGCTCAGAATCCTACCATTAACTGGGAGACCAAGGAATTACACTTTCCAGAGAAACAGATGAGTCCAAAAGTTTCAGCTTGCTCTGTTCCTAAAGGAATCATGTCAGTCCCTGAACTACCAGCTGTATACCAGGACTATGTGGATTTATGTGACAAGAAGAACGCTGACCAGCTTCCTCCTCACCGTCCATATGATTGTCCAATTGAATTATTGCCTGGAGCAGAGATACCTTTTGGTAAGATCTACCCCTGGCGGGGCCCGAGCTAAAGGCTTTAAAGGATTACATAGATGAAAATCTAGCCAAGGGCTTCATACGCCCCTCTTCATCTCCTGCAGGTGCACCCATCTTCTTTGTAAAGAAGAAAGATGGATCTCTGAGACCCATGCGTAGACTATAGGGAACTCAATAAGGTTACTATTAGAAACCGTTATCCATTGCCTTTAATCCCTGAGTTATTGGAGAGAGTGCGACATGCCAAAATTTTTTCTAAACTAGATCTTCGTGGGGCCTATAACTTAGTCCGTATTAGACCTGGGGATGAATGGAAGACTGCATTCAGGTCACGCTATGGACACTTTGAATATCTAGTTATGCCTTTTGGTCTGAGTACCGCCCCAGCCACTTTCCAACACTTGGTGAATGACATCTTCAGGGATCTCCTAGATACATTCGTGGTAATTTATTTGGATGATATTCTAATTTTTTCTAACTCCACAGAGGAACATCATGGACATGTGAGAATGGTCTTGGAACGTCTAAGACAAAATCATCTTTACATCAAACTTGAAAAGTGTGAATTCCATAGGACCGAAATTCAATTTCTGGGGTATGTACTGTCTACAGAAGGAATTAGTATGGATGGAAGCAAAACCCAAGCCATCAAGGATTGGCCAAGTCCTAGAAATGTGAAGGAGGTACAGCGCTTCATCGGGTTTGCCAACTTCTATAGACGTTTCATTAGAAATTTCTCTGAGGTAGTGTCACCTATCACTCAACTTACCCGGAAAGAGTCTAGGTTTTCCTGGACTCCCCAAGCCCAGAAGCATTTTCCCGTCTAAAAGATAAATTTACCACTGCACCTATCCTAGTACATCCCAACCCCGAGCTTGCCTTCATAATAGAGGTGGATGCTTCAGACTGTGCCGTTGGAGCTATACTCTCTCAGAGAACAGGTGAGAAGAATGTCTTGCATCCCTGTGCCTTCTTTTCCCAGCAGTTGTCTTCGGCTGAGAGGAACTACGATGTGGGCAATAGAGAGTTGTTGGCCATTATTGCCGCCTTCAAAGAATGGAGACACCTTCTTCAGGGAGCTGCACAGCAAATAGTCGTCCTGACAGACCATCGTAACCTTGAGTTTATCAGGTCGGCTAAGTGCCTGACTCCTCGCCGGCTCGCTGGAATCTTTTCTTAAACCAATTTAATTTTATCATCTCTTATAGACCAGGATCGCGCAATGGAAAGGCTGATGCACTCTCTAGGATTTACTCAGCAGAGACACGTCCAATTACTCCTCCTAAGACTATTCTTCCTGACTCTAGATTCCTAGGAGTAATTCATAATCAAGACCTACTTAAGGACATCAAGGAAGCATACCATGCGGATTCCTTTTTGGCACAACCCCCAAGGGACGTAAGTCTTGTCTTTAAGAATGGTGTGTGGATTCAGGGACAACGTCTGTATATTCCTGAAACAGTCAGATTAAGAGTATTGCAACTCATTCACGATTCCAAGATAGCTGGGCATAGAGGAATTCTAAAGACACAGGAATTTCTTTCTCGTTTCTTTTGGTGGCCCACTTGCAGGAAGGATGTTTTGAATTATGTCACTTCATGTGAGGTCTGTGCAAGATGCAAAACACCTCGCTCCTCACCAACTGGTCTGTTACAGCCTCTTCCCACCCCGTCCCGCCCGTGGGGATCCATTTCTATGGACTTCATTGTGGAGTTACCAACCTCTCAGGGGAAGAACACCATTCTAGTGGTGGTGGACCGTCTAACAAAGGCAGCTCATTTTATCCCTTGTGTCGGCTTACCCACTGCAAAACAGACATCAGATTTGATGATTAAAGATGTGTTTCGCTTACATGGAGTACCGGATGATGTTATTTCGGATTGAGGGGTGCAATTCACTTCTAGGTTTTGGCAAAATTTCTGTGCAGCATTGGACATTAAAGTAAACCTTTCTTCTGCTTTTCATCCCCAGACTAATGGACAGACCGAACGAACCAATCAAACCCTGGAGCAGTATCTCCGCTGCTTTATCTGCCACCTACAGGATGATTGGGTGGATCTACTTCCACTGGCTGAATTCTCTTATAACAACTCTCAGAGTGCCTCCACTAAACAGTCTCCTTTTTACTCTAATCTAGGTTATCATCCTAACATTCTACCACGATTTCCCATAGAAACGCCTTTACCAGCAGTGGCTGAAAGAATCACGTCTTTACAGAAGAATATGGATCTTCTAAAGGAAAATCTGGAATCGGCTCAAGAAATGTACAAGAAAGCAGCAGATAAATTTCGTAAACCTGCACCAGCTTTCAAGGTAGGAGACTTGGTCTGGCTGTCAACCAGAAATCTTAAGTTAAGGATTCCATCGTCTAAGTTGGGACATAAGTACATTGGACCCTATAAAATCAGTAAAATTATAAGTGCCGTTGCTTGTCGTCTTCAACTGCCCAGAACTATGAGAATCCACCCTGTCTTTCATGTATCCCTACTAAAGGCTGCGACACCCAATACGTTTCCTGGACGTTCCTCTCCTTGCCCTGACCCAGTGCTAGTCGATGGTCAGGAAGAATTTGTGGTGGAAAGGATTTTAGATTCCAGGTTGTATAGAAATCAGTTACAATATCTGATTAAATGGCAGGGCTACCCAGTGGAGGACAACTCATGGGAACCGGTCAATAACGTTAATGCTCCTCGCTTGCTCCGTCAGTTTCATCAGAGGTACCCACACAAGCCTGGTCTGAGGTCATCCGGAGGTTGTCCTTAAGGGGGGAGTAATGTAAGGTTCTATGTATATATTCCTGAAACTCAGTTTGTTCATCAGCCATTTTACTTTCTGTCTTGCTGCAGCTATCTTGCCCTCAGTCAAAATGGAGTTTCCAGCTTGCATGTTCCCGCCCTGATTCTCTCCTTTGCTTCTTAAGCAGCCACAGCTGAGCAATCAGTGCTTCAGAATCTAGCCTGCAGTGAACCTGTGACTTGACTCCTGTAAGCCTTGGACCTTGTACTCCAGCTATTCCTACTGAGGAACTCTGAAGCACTTGTGGACTCTGAACCCTGCTCTTTGAAAGACCCACGTTTGCATGGACTTACGGTAACAGAGAAGAAGATCCTGAATCTGTATTGGAGAGTGATTGCTGAGCTTGGATTACTCTGGCCTGCTGTGTCTCCTGTTTCTGTGTCTGCAAACTGTGTGACTATTTCTGCCAACTTGTATGAAGTAATACAGGACTTTTCTATATCAAACCTGTGACTCCTGTGTTTTCATCGCACCCAAGCACAAGACGCTATATGAACTGTACTACATACATTACATATGATGTGCCTCGATAACTTTTTGTCTTAACTGATTAGGAACAAACAGTTTCCCTGGAGGTCCTACAGGGGCGTCCCCCTGAGCCTCCAACACCTCCTCCTCAAGCTCAGAGCACACAGTCGACACCACCACTCCTTCCTGAAGGATAGGAACCGGGTCATCCGTCTTTCCGGCCCCTGGGAAACTACGAGATAAGGCATCAGGAAGCAATTTTATTGAGCAGTCATATGTGCGATGAGGAGGTAACTTTTGACACCCCTCCTCTGAGAACATCTCCCCAAAGTCCTCCAGAAAAGGAGGCAAAGTCCTAGGCACGACCGCACCGATGACCGTGTTCATGCAGTTATTCTTGCAAAATTCACCCCCCTGGCTTATCTTACTGGATTGCCAATCAATCACTGGGTTATGTTTAGCCAACCAGGGAAGTCCCAACACAATAGGAGTAGGAAGACCCTCCAACACATAACAAGACAACTATTCTTTATGTATTGCCCCTACTCGAAGGTCTATGTTATGAACAGCTTGTACAAAGCTACCTTGACCGAGAGGTCTGGCGTCAATAGAAAGTATAGGGATCGGTTTGGCCAATACACTCAGTTGCATACCTTGCACCTGGGCAAACCGAGCGTCCACCATATTAGCCCCAGACCCACTATCAAGAAGAACAGAAATCCTCTCAACTCTCGCACCAACCACCACCTCCGCAGGCACGAGAAATTGAGACGGACCTGGGGACAAAATACCTACTCCCAGGTTGTCGTCCACCACACAACCTGGGATTAACAGTTTTTCGGTGACTTTTTTGCTCAATGAGGCACGGGAGGGACACCCCCCAACAAAATGTCCCTCTCTCCCGCAGAATAAACACCTTCTTGTCTTGCGGCGCACCGCCGATTCCCTCCTACAAAATAATGTCCCACCCAACTGCATAGGTTCCTCAGAACAGACCAGGGGAACCTCCATATAAGGGACTTTAGTAGTGGGTGGAGTAATAACGGGGCGGAGTTACCTCGCACCTCCCCCGAAGCCGTCTATCAATACGAATAGCAAGGGCCATAGCAGCCTCCAGTGACGGAGGAGAATCATACTGAGCCAAAACATCTTTTAATTTGTCAGATAACCCTTGACAAAACTGGCTCCTAAGAGCTGGGTCATTCCACTGAGTATCTGTGGCCCATCTACGGAACTCAGAAGAAAATTCCTCCGCCGGACGATCTCCCTGCTGTATCCTACGTAACTTCGTTTCAGCAAGGGAGACCCGATCCGGGTCATCATACACCAGCCCCAGGGCAGCAAAAAATCGATCTACTGACTGGAGGGCCGGGGAGCCCGGAGAAAGAGAGAACGCCCAGGATTGAGGGTCCCCTTGTAAGAGCGAGATGACAATTCCCACCCTCTGCTCCTCACTCGTCGATGACCGAGGCCGTAGCCGAAAGTACAATTTACATGCCTCTCGGAAGGTAAAAAATTTGTCCCGCCCACCAGTGAACCTGTCCGGGAGAGCAACCTTAGGTTCAGATCTGGTTTGCTCCGGGGGGGACAAAACCTTGGACTTAATGTCCGTAAACTCCATGGACAATTTCTGCAACTGCAGGGCAAGCTGGGCTACTGGATCCATGGTAGCTGGGGAGAATCTATAGTTTGGCCGGTGAAAATGTCACGCTGTCTAGCAGATGTATAAATATATAATGTCAGTAATCTATCAAGTGGGACAACATTCTATATAACATATAAATAGGTAACATTAACATGTATATATAGCATAGTATTACCTGACATAATATCCTGTGGGTCAATACTGAATCCTTTTCACGCTGTCTCTGGCTAGAGGTGGACCGGGGTCTATGCTGACCCTAAACTGGGGTCCTGACTAGTCCCTCTACCTGGAGGTACTGTTAATGGTACAGAGGTCCAGGCCACCAGCGTAAACCCTGTCTCCTATAAATCCCTGACCACTGTAATCTAGTCCTTAGAAGGACCCTGATTACCACCATAGGGAATGGACAGGTAAAGGTTAACAAACAGTATAGACAAACGAGACAGACAGGGGATAAAGTAAAACTGTCTTGCATACAACATTAAAACAAGAGGGAACACCAAAGGTCTAGGAGATAAACTATAAGCAAGGTGAGGAGAAACAACAAAAGAGCTCTTAGCTTAAGTCTTCTCAGAACCGATCCTATTTGCAGTCTGTATGAATGCTTTCACCGCATCTAACCAGCAGACTGGCAGCTATATAAAGGAAGCTAATTAGAACATAATCAAAAGCAGCCGGGCGAGGCTGGACCTAGTCTTAGCAAAGAGCTAGGTAAAATTAACTCCCTCATTACCAAACACAAAGAAACAGCAACTCAGCTGCGAGAAGTCAGAATGTGCAATCGCGACAATCTTCGTGGCGATGCACCCATGACACCTCCTCACCGTCCTTACGACTGTCTCATTGAATTGCTGCCAGGAGCAACCATTCCATTTGGACGGAATTACAATCTTACCGAACCTGAATTGAAAGTATTAAGAAAGTTCCTGGATGAAAATTTAGAGAAAGGCTTTATTCGACCTTCCACATCTCCAGCTGGGGCACCCCTGTTCTTTGTTGAAAAGAAAGACTCCACTCTGCGGCCATGTATTGACTACAGAGAGATGAATAATATCACTGTCAAGAATCGCTACCGCTACCTTGATTCCTGAACTATTTGAGAGACTCCGTTCTGTGAAAATCTTTACGAAGCTGGATCTTACAGAGGCTTACAGCCTCATACGGATTCGCCCAGGAGATGAGTGGAAGACCGCCTTCAGAACGAGATATGGACATTTTGAATCTCTGGTTATGACCTTTGGTCTTAGCAATGCCCCAGCCACCTTTCAACATTTTATTAATGATGTATTTCGAGATTTCTTGGACCAATTCGTTGTGGCTTATCTCGATGACATTCTTATATTTTCAGACACCTTGGAAGAGCATCGCAGGCACGTCCAGTTAGTCTTGGAACGACTACAGGAGAACCATCTTTACATTAAACTTGAAAAATGTGAGTTTGAACAAACCAGTATCCAATTTCTGGGATATATCATCTCCCCAGAAGGTCTGAGCATGGATCCCGGCAAAATCAATGCTGTAGTGGACTGGCCTGTTCCAAGAAATTTAAAAGACGTCCAGCGTTTCATAGGATTTGCAAATTTTTACCGAAAATTTATAAAGAACTTTTCACGGATCATACTACCAATTACTACACTAACAAAAAAGACCAAAGCATTTTTCTGGTCTCCGGAGGCACAGGAGGCTTTTGACAAATTGAAAACTCTTTTTACGTCTGCTCCATTGTTAGTACACCCAAATCCTGAATTGCCATTTACTGTCGAAGTGGACGCCTCGGACTCTGCAGTGGGAGCCATTCTGTCTCAGCGAGTTGGGGACAAAATGCAACTTCACCCATGTGCGTTTCTTTCCCACACCATGTCATCTGCAGAAAAGAACTACGACATCAGTAATAAAGAACTGTTAGCCATTAAAGTTGCCTTCTCCGAATGGAGACATCTTTTGGAAGGTGCCAATCACCCTGTGACTGTCCTCACGGACCACAAGAATCTTGAATTCCTCCGTACAGCAAAAAGATTGTCTGCAAGACAAGCACGATGGGCCTTATTTTTCTCAAGATTCAATTTTATAATTTCTTACCGGCCTGGTTCAAGAAATGGCAAGGCTGACGCCCTGTCCAGGATGTGTTCGGAACCTCAGGAGAGGTCTAGTAATGACGATACAATTCTAGGCCCTAAAAAATTTTTGGGAATATTGCACTCTAGAGGACTATGTAATAGAATTAAAGATGGATATCAAGAGGACTCTTTCCTTAACCATCCTTCGGAAGACGTCGATCTTTCATTCAAAGAGGGGTTTTGGATGCAGAAACACAAAATATATGTACCTGAATCTTCTCGCCTTGAAGTCCTCAAAAGTGTCCATGATTCTAAACTGGCAGGACATCCTGGAGTTGTAAAAACACAAGACTTACTACTTTGTTTCTTTTGGTGGCCTAATTGTAGGAAGGACGTGAGGAAATATGTTTCAACCTGTTTAACATGCGCACGAAACAAGACCCCACGATCGTCTCCTCTAGGACTCTTGCAACCACTTCCAGTTCCATCCAGGCCTTGGGGATCTATTTCCATGGATTTTATTGTGGAACTACCCCCTTCCAAACAGATGACCGTCATCCTTGTCATAGTGGACCGACTCACAAAAATGGCCCACTTTATTCCAACTGAAGGAATTCCTACTGCTGAAAAAACTGCAGAACTGATAATAAAAGAGGTATTCAGGTTACATGGAATTCCTGACAGCGTGGTGTCTGACAGAGGCGTTCAGTTTACGTCAAAATTTTGGAAGAGTTTCTGTACAGCCTTGGGAGTCACGGTGAATCTTTCTACCGCTTTCCATCCTCAGTCCAATGGCCAGACGGAGAGAACGAACCAGACTTTGGAGCAATACCTCCGTTGCTTAATTTCCTATCTTCAGGATGACTGGGTGGACTATTTACCAACAGCAGAGTTTGCCTACAACAACTCCATACATAGCGCTACATCTCAAACCCCATTTTTTGCTAATTATGGAGTACATCCAGTATTTATCCCTAATCTGCCAGTGAACACTCCCATTCCTGCTGTAAATGACAGGCTTGCAAAATTACAGGAATCCCAGAAGGAATTATCAGAGATATTACTCAAGACCCAGGAAGTATATAAGGAAGCAGCAGATAAACATCGGAGAGTGCCCCCTGCTCTTCAGGTTGGAGACAAAGTTTGGCTGTTCACTAAAAACCTTAAGACACATGTGCCATCCTCCAAATTGGGTCACAAATTCATTTGACCTTTTCAAATTTCTGCAAAAATTAACCAGGTTGCTTTTCGTTTAAAACTTCCCAACAATCTAAAGATTCATCCAGTGTTTCACATATCCTTGCTCAAACCCTTCTGTGAAAACCCGTTTCCAGGAAGAATTCAGCCACCTCCTCCACCAGAAAGGATCCGTGGTGAAGAATACATTGTGGATAAGATTCTGGACTCCCGAAAATTCAGAGGTAAACTGCAGTATCTGGTGCAGTGGAAGGGTTACGGACCAGAGGAAAATTCATGGGAACCAAGGGACAACATCCATGCTCCTAGACTAACAAGAGCCTTTCATCAGAGGTACCCGGATAAGCCAGCTCCTGAGATGTCCAGAGGCCATCCTGGAAGGAGGGGAGTACTGTCAGGAGTCGAACCCAGTACCTCTTGTCCACTGGCCAGCAGCTCTATCATCTGAGCTATTCTGCTGGCTGCAAAGTTCCTTGCTGAACCCAGATACCATTGACTGTTCTTCCTGATTGGCTACACCTAGTGCTCTCTTGATTGGGCCTCTGATTGCCAATTACACACCCTATATAAACCTGGCCCTGTGGGTGTGTCATTGCGAGATTATTGAGCTCCAAGCCTTTAGTCAAGCGTTTCCTGCTGATCCATTGCTACAAACACTGCTCTCCTGTGAACCGACCTCGGCCTGCCTTCTGACTATGCTCTCCGCCTGATCCACTGCTACAAACACTGCTCTCCTGTGAACCGACCTCGGCCTGCCTTCTGACTACGCTCTCCGCCTGATCCATTGCTACAAACACTGCTCTCCTGTGAACCAACCTCGGCCTGTCTTCTGACTACGCTCTCCGCCTGATCCATTGCTACAAACACTGCTCTCCTGTGTACCGACCTCCGCTGCCACCTGACTACGTTATCTGCCTGCTCCTCTGTTACCGAACTGCCTTTCCTGTGTACCGACCTCCGGCTGCCACCTGACTACGTTATCCGCCTGATCCATTGCTACAAACACTGCTTTCCTGTGTACCGACCTCCGGCTGCCACCTGACTACGCTACTGCCTCTGCTTCCCCTAGTGTTTGCAGTAACATCGGCTCCAACCCAGACGGGATCTTGACACCACGCTTGTAATTTCAGCAATGGGTGGCATCCTAGTGCTTTTTCTTTTGAGATCCGTAAAGGGGCCCTTCCCTGCTTGTTGATTATCTTCAGCGAGAAGACTAGTTGATGCCTGGAAACCCTCTATGTCTTCCTCTGATAGACCAAATTTTTTACACTGTTCAACATCATGTTTATGAAAAAACAATTTCCATTTAAGGTTACGCCCAAATAGGTTCAGGTCCTTTACCCAGCCAAAACAATTAAAAGGATTTGTGGGTACAAAGTTCAGGCCTTTTCTTTACACTGAGAAATCATCTCCCGAGGGTATATATGAGGAAAGATTGATAATCTGACCCTGGTCTATTGAGGTCTCCTCCTCAGATCGTATCCCATCGGGGGACCTCTGTCCAAAAAAGATGGTTGTAGTGATCCAGAGGTAGAAGGACCAGTGTAAGTACCTGAATTCATTTGAGCACCCCTTCCTCCTCCCCTTTGTCTGTTGTGATGGCTTCTGGATGTCCGCCATCTACCTCGTGATTTACCCCTAGTCTGAAAGCTAGAGAAAACTTCTGTTCGTTCAGTGTCTGACGTATCTATGTCAGATGATGAGGCTTCTGTCAGTGTCCCACCCTGATATTCGTATGCCTTATTCTCTTTAAATTCACTCAGATCCCTCAAAAATTGGGAATGCTTACGTTCTTTTAGATTTGTTTGAAATTTTTCCACAGAAGTTTGCAAAATATTCTCACGCTTCACAAAGTCAGGGTCAGTCTTAAATTTTTGAATCCTTTCAATTAAGTTATTCAACTTTTTACTAGATTCTTGGAATAGTTTCTGTTCCTCATTCAACAGGAGTTGCATAAACCTCAAAGAGGATTCAATAGATTCCTTTGTCCACACAGTAAGGAGTTGTGGATTAGCCGTACGAAGTGAGGGACATATATTTATACGGAGACCTTTCGGTACAATCCTATTTTTTATATAATTTTCTAGGCCCTTCACCTCCCACCAGGATTTTATATTCTCCTTATAACAGAGATAAAGTTCTTTAAAAAGATTCTTAAGGGAGAATTTTCACTATTAATGGAAGAGGTTTGGCTAGTAGAAAAAACCTGGTTTGCGTCCTGTGTCCACAGATCAACATTTATGGGAGTTGACATAACCCTAACCCTAACCAGCCATACCACATCAGTAATCAATACTATTCAAAAACACAGATTCCTATAGGAAAAATCATAAGTATGTGTACATATATTCCCTTTAAAATTCAGATTTTTATTTATATTGTCATAAAAAACACCAACCCAGTGAATGGTATAAATATAGCTTTTATACCGATAAAAACTATACTGTCAGATACCCTACAATAGCCCTTATCTGTTTCCTACCTTACCGTGGAGGTTGGCACCCTAAAAGTACGATATGGCGCCCCCACTCAACGTAGGCTCTCCCTCACTACCCTATTATACCCTCCTATTAAGGTGGAAAACAATATATAATTAGTCAGAGATGAAGGGAGTCTTGGAACTAGAAAATAACTGGCAGTAGTATTAATAACACAATACCTAAATCATGCAATAATAAAGCCCAAATATATTATCATAAATGTACAGGAACAATATTGTCTGACGGTCGCTCAATCACACGATCACATAATATTTCACTGTGCAAAAAAGTGTTTTGTCAGACAATCGCCTAGATCTTGTCAGATAATCAGGAAACAGTCCAAGGTGTCTCTCTCTCTCTCTCCATCCGTCCTATCAGGCATAAGACGGATCATGCCTGATTCAAAAAGCCTGATGTGTGAAAGTAGCCTTAGCGTGATAAAAACATTCCTGACAATATGTTAACAATGAGTCTCTTACAACACTAGGAAAGTAGCTATGTTGTGAAAAACATCATCAACATATCGTTGACACACATACCGTAATCGTAGGATAAGCCGTTCCTCTGCAGAAATAGCTGGACGCCCCCTGGTGTCCTGAAATGTGATCCCAGGGTGCACAATCTCCAGCAACTTATCGAAGGTAGCAAGGGTCATACGACAATATTGAAAAAACTTGTCGGGATGGCTACGCAGCGACGAATATAGACGGTGGAAATGCCCTTTACTTATCCTTAGCCTCAAAAGTGGATGGACCCACATTCTTCTGCGGCTTCTGGGATCTGCAATCACAGGATATGGCTCCCCAAACCGTCTGGATAGAACCCAATTGAACAGCACACGCTCAGTGGTACTAAATATCAGTCTGTCGCTCATATTTGTGACAAAGCTGAAAGAAAGCAGTAAGCACAAATAACCAAATGACACCAGTGCAAAGGTGGGAGGGTCACACCTGTTGGAGACACCTTAAATATGGGTAGGCCTGATGATTTAAACTAGTTTCAGGCTCAAAACCGTTATTTGTCCATTTTGGTAAGCAGCCACAAAAAAAAAAAATCGCAAGTCGGATGTAAATCGGATGTTAAACGTACGCTCAGATGCGACTAAATCGCATCATTGCCGGAAAATTGGATCACACACGGATCAATGTTCAGGAAATTTTTGTGCGATAATCGACCGACTAAAACGGTCCGATTTTTTAGACGTTATGTGTGACCCTGGCCTTAGTTTTATAGTATGTAAATTATATTACAAATCACCCCACAAAAAACAGCATCCTGTACAGCTATGTCCAGTGGTGTAACTAGAGTCCGATTGGTCCCAATGCAAGATTTAGACTGGGACCATCCATCCTTGTATGTAATGAAATGTGTAGTACCAAGTCTTGGCCACTATCAGAAAACAGAACAGCTCTGTGAGAAATCCCAGCCACCACACCGAGAACAGCTGATCAGCTCGGGTCGCACCCCACCGAGCAGATATTAATGACCTTTTCTGATGATAGGTATTCAATCTATCAAGAAGTAGTGGATAACCTCTTTAATTAAAAAAAATAACATTTATGAAATCGTTGAGTCCATAAAAGCCTGATCAAAATATAAAATTAAAGGGAATTTCTCACCCCCTAGGATGTATAAAGCCTATACATATGGGCATACAGGTGATACACGTTACACTAGTCCTACCTGTCTGCCTCATATTAATGATCTGTGGATGAGATTTTATTTCTGTATGCTAATGACGTCTTCCAGGCTCCAGGGTGTGCGGTGCTGGAGAAATCCCTGCCCCCAGTCTTCATTACAATACTACCTCCCTCCTATGAGCTTCACAGTGTCGAGACGTGGGATAGTGCTGCTACAATCCTGCGCCCTGCACCTGCCTTCTATGGGCTCCTCTGCGCAGGCGCAAGCGACTTCCGGTCAAGTGACGCTAGGGTGCTCTCTCCCCACTTCCTTCCTGCAGTCATCGCTAGGAACCATATACACGGATACACAAGGTTCCTAGCGATGAATATGGGGAGAGCACCGGTTTATCTTTTGTGTGGTACCAATAAAGCAGTCAGCTCGCCACACAGAGCAGCCGCACAGCGCCATCTCCCGAAAAATGAAACGTTACGGCTCGAAAAACGGCGACAAAAGCAAAAGGTTTTGTCTGACTTTCTGAATTGTTTCGCCACTTAAGTCTGTGTGAGACTGACGGAAACTCCGACCGGAGCGGTGCTGCTCCGCCGGACACGTCTCCCCTATGCTGCGCGCCCGCCGGAGTGGAGGAGGACAGGCACTGAGGTAAACACCCCTCCGCCTCACAATGAAGCGCCGGTGCAACACGTACCAGGACTGCGCATGCGCACGTTGAGCCGTGATTGTTGCGTCATGACGTAGGGTTCTGGTGTCGCGATCTCTGGTGGCAGCCATCTTACAGTACGGGCTTGTGCACTGTGCTGGGGCTCTGCTCCTAATGGTAACGTTACCGCGGTAGGTGGTTGTGATCGGCTCCTGGGAACACTGCGGAGGAGACCGGGCTGTACGGACGCACCGAGCACTGCTGACTCCCGGACTGACCCTGTGCTGCCGCTGCACGAGAGGCCCGGACATGATAATAGAGGACTTCGACGCGTTAAAGCACTGGTTATCAAAGACCTTGGAGCCTATGTGAGTCCTGCATCTGTGGGGTGTCCGGGGTGGGGCTTCTGCGCATGTCTGCTCCACCGCACGGGCCTTTATTTACTGTATGTCTGGGGTTAATATCAGCCGTGCAGGTGTCAGACACTGCATAGCCTCCTGTACAGCTGCTGCTCTCTGGTATCTGCCGTGCAGGTGTCAGACACTGCATAGCCTCCTGTACAGCTGCTGCTCTCTGGTATCTGCCGTGCAGGTGTCAGACACTGCATAGCCTCCTGTACAGCTGCTGCTCTCTGGTATCTGCCATGCAGGTGTCAGACACTGCATAGTCTCCTGTACAGCTGCTGCTCTCTGGTATCAGCCGTGCAGGTGTCAGACACTGCACAGTCTCCTGCACAGCTGCTGCTCTCTGGTATCAGCCGTGCAGGTGTCAGACACTGCATAGCCTCCTGTACAGCTGCTGCTCTCTGGTATCTGCCGTGCAGGTGTCAGACACTGCATAGCCTCCTGTACAGCTGCTGCTCTCTGGTATCAGCCGTGCAGGTGTCAGACACTGCATAGCCTCCTGTACAGCTGCTGCTCTCTGGTATCAGCCGTGCAGGTGCCAGACACTGCATAGCCTCCTGTACAGCTGCTGCTCTCTGGTATCAGCCGTGCAGGTGTCAGACACTGCATAGCCTCCTGTACAGCTGCTGCTCTCTGGTATCTGCCGTGCAGGTGTCAGACACTGCATAGCCTCCTGTACAGCTGCTGCTCTCTGGTATCAGCCGTGCAGGTGTCAGACACTGCACAGTCCTCCTGTACAGCTGCTGCTCTCTGGTATCTGCCGTGCAGGTGCCAGACACTGCATAGTCTCCTGTACAGCTGCTGCTCTCTGGTATCAGCCGTGCAGGTGTCAGACACTGCATAGCCTCCTGTACAGCTGCTGCTCTCTGGTATCTAGCGTGCAGGTGTCAGACACTGCATAGCCTCCTGTACAGCTGCTGCTCTCTGGTATCAGCCGTGCAGGTGCCAGACACTGCATAGCTCCTGTACAGCTGCTGCTCTCTGGTATCTGCCATGCAGGTGTCAGACACTGCATAGCCTCCTGTACAGCTGCTGCTCTCTGGTATCAGCCGTGCAGGTGTCAGACACTGCATAGTCTCCTGTACAGCTGCTGCTCTCTGGTATCAGCCGTGCAGGTGTCAGACACTGCATAGCCTCCTGTACAGCTGCTGCTCTCTGGTATCAGCAGTGCAGGTGTCAGACACTGCACAGCTCCTGTACAGCTGCTGCTCTCTGGTATCAGCCGTGCAGGTGTCAGACACTGCATAGCCTCCTGTACAGCTGCTGCTCTCTGGTATCTGCCGTGCAGGTGTCAGACACTGCATAGTCTCCTGTACAGCTGCTGCTCTCTGGTATCAGCCGTGCAGGTGTCAGACACTGCATAGCCTCCTGTACAGCTGCTGCTCTCTGGTATCAGCAGTGCAGGTGTCAGACACTGCATAGCCTCCTGTACAGCTGCTGCTCTCTGGTATCGCCGTGCAGGTGTCAGACACTGCATAGCCTCCTGTACAGCTGCTGCTCACTGGTATCTGCCGTGCAGGTGTCAGACACTGCATAGCCTCCTGTACAGCTGCTGCTCTCTGGTATCTGCCGTGCAGGTGTCAGACACTGCATAGCCTCCTGTACAGCTGCTGCTCTCTGGTATCAGCCGTGCAGGTGTCAGACACTGCATAGTCTCCTGTACAGCTGCTGCTCTCTGGTATCTGCCGTGCAGGTGTCAGACACTGCATAGCCTCCTGTACAGCTGCTGCTCTCTGGTATCAGCCGTGCAGGTGCAGACACTGCATAGCCTCCTGTACAGCTGCTGCTCTCTGGTATCTGCCTGCAGGTGTCAGACACTGCATAGCCTCCTGTACAGCTGCTGCTCTCTGGTATCAGCCGTGCAGGTGCCAGACACTGCATAGCTCCTGTACAGCTGCTGCTCTCTGGTATCTGCCATGCAGGTGTCAGACACTGCATAGCCTCCTGTACAGCTGCTGCTCTCTGGTATCAGCCGTGCAGGTGTCAGACACTGCATAGCCTCCTGTACAGCTGCTGCTCTCTGGTATCTGCCATGCAGGTGTCAGACACTGCATAGCCTCCTGTACAGCTGCTGCTCTCTGGTATCAGCCGTGCAGGTGTCAGACACTGCATAGCCTCCTGTACAGCTGCTGCTCTCTGGTATCATGCCGTGCAGGTGTCAGACACTGCATAGCCTCCTGTACAGCTGCTGCTCTCTGGTATCAGCCGTGCAGGTGTCAGACACTGCATAGCCTCCTGTACAGCTGCTGCTCTCTGGTATCAGCCGTGCAGGTGCAGACACTGCATAGCCTCCTGTACAGCTGCTGCTCTCTGGTATCACCAGTGCAGGTGTCAGACACTGCAAGTCTCCTGTACAGCTGCTGCTCTCTGGTATCAGCCAGTGCAGGTGTCAGACACTGCATAGCTCCTGTACAGCTCGCTCTTGGTATCAGCCGTGCAGGTGTTCAGACACTGCATAGTCTCCTGTACAGCTGCTGCTCTCTGGTATCTGCCATGCAGGTGCCAGACACTGCATAGTCTCCTGTACAGCTGCTGCTTCTTGGTATCAGCCGTGCAGGTGTCAGACACTGCATAGCTCCTGTACAGCTGCTGCTCTCTGGTATCAGCCGTGCAGGTGTCAGACACTGCATAGCTCCTGTACAGCTGCTGCTCTCTGGTATCAGCCGTGCAGGTGTCAGACACTGCATAGCTCCTGTACAGCTGCTGCTCTCTGGTATCTGCCATGCAGGTGCAGACACTGCATAGTCTCCTGTACAGCTGCTGCTCTCTGGTATCAGCCGTGCAGGTGTCAGACACTGCATAGCCTCCTGTACAGCTGCTGCTCTCTGGTATCTGCCGTGCAGGTGTCAGACACTGCATAGCCCTCCTGTACAGCTGCTGCTCTCTGGTATCAGCCGTGCAGGTGTCGGGACACTGCATAGCCTCCTGTACAGCTGCTGCTCTCTGGTATCAGCCGTGCAGGTGTCAGACACTGCATAGCCTCCTGTACAGCTGCTGCTCTCTGGTATCTGCCGTGCAGGTGCCAGACACTGCATAGTCTCCTGTACAGCTGCTGCTCTCTGGTATCAGCCGTGCAGGTGTCAGACACTGCATAGCCTCCTGTACAGCTGCTGCTCTCTGGTATCTAGCCGTGCAGGTGTCAGACACTGCATAGCCTCCTGTACAGCTGCTGCTCTCTGGTATCTGCCGTGCAGGTGTCAGACACTGCATAGCTCCTGTACAGCTGCTGCTCTGGTATCTGCCATGCAGGTGTCAGACACTGCATAGCCTCCTGTACAGCTGCTGCTCTCTGGTATCAGCCATGCAGGTGTCAGACACTGCATAGTCTCCTGTACAGCTGCTGCTCTCTGGTATCAGCCGTGCAGGTGCCAGACACTGCATAGCCTCCTGTACAGCTGCTGCTCTCTGGTATCTGCCATGCAGGTGTCAGACACTGCATAGCCTCCTGTACAGCTGCTGCTCTCTGGTATCAGCCGTGCAGGTGTCAGACACTGCACAGTCTCCTGTACAGCTGCTGCTCTCTGGTATCTGCCATGCAGGTGTCAGACACTGCATAGCTCTCCTGTACAGCTGCTGCTCTCTGGTATCAGCCGTGCAGGTGTCCAGACACTGCATAGTCTCCTGTACAGCTGCTGCTCTCTGGTATCAGCCGTGCAGGTGTCCAGACACTGCATAGCCTCCTGTACAGCTGCTGCTCTCTGGTATCAGCCGTGCAGGTGTCAGACACTGCATAGTCTCCTGTACAGCTGCTGCTCTCTGGTATCAGCCGTGCAGGTGTCAGACACTGCATAGCCTCCTGTACAGCTGCTGCTCTCTGGTATCAGCCGTGCAGGTGTCAGACACTGCATAGTCTCCTGTACAGCTGCTGCTCTCTGGTATCTGCCAGCAGGTGTCAGACACTGCATAGCCTCCGTACAGCTGCTGCTCTCTGGTATCAGCCGTGCAGGTGTCAGACACTGCATAGCCTCCTGTACAGCTGCTGCTCTCTGGTATCTGCCAGTGCAGGTGTCAGACACTGCATAGCTCCTGTACAGCTGCTGCTCTCTGGTATCAGCCGTGCAGGTGCCAGACACTGCATAGTCTCCTGTACAGCTGCTGCTCTCTGGTATCGCGTGCAGGTGTCAGACACTGCGCCTCTGGATACCTGCAGGTCCCATGACAGCTGCCTCTGGTATCCCTGCAGGTGTCAGAACGCAAGTCCCTGTACACTGCTCTCTGTATCGCTGCAGCAGACACTGCAACTCCTGACAGCTGCTGTCTCTGTATCACCTGCAGTTCAGACACTGCATACTCCTGTACAGCTGCTGCTCTCTGTATCGCCTGCAGGTGCAGACACTGCATACTCCTGTACAGCTGCTGCTCTCTGGTATCAGCCGTGCAGGTCAGACACTGCATAGCCTCCTGTACAGCGCTGCTCTCTGGTATCTGCCTGCAGTTCAGACACTGCATAGCTCCTGT
Source organism: Oophaga sylvatica (assembly GCA_033576555.1). Classification (NCBI taxonomy): domain Eukaryota; kingdom Metazoa; phylum Chordata; class Amphibia; order Anura; family Dendrobatidae; genus Oophaga; species Oophaga sylvatica. The sequence continues at coordinate 187,362,366 of JARQOD010000002.1, read as the reverse complement.
ACACTGCTGCTCTCTGGTATCTCCGTGCAGGTGCAGACACTGCAAGCCCTGTACAGCTGCTGCTCTCTGGTATCGCCTGCAGGTGTCAGACACTGCATAGCCCCGTACAGCTGCTGCTCTCTGATCTCCGGCAGGTGTCAGACACTGCATACCTCCTGACCTGCTTCTCTGTATCCGTGCAGTGTCAGACATGCATAGCCTCCTGTACGCTGCTCTCTCTGTATCGCCATGCAGTGCAACACTGCTACCTGTACAGCTGCTGCCTCTGGTATCGCCTGCAGGTGCAGACACTGCAAGCTCCTGTACAGCTGCTGCTCTCTGGTATCAGCCTGCAGTGTCAGACACTGCAGCCTCCTGTACAGCTGCTGCTCTCTGGTATCAGCCGTGCAGGTGTCAGACACTGCATAGCCTCCTTACAGCTGCTGCTCTCTGGTATCGCCGTGCAGGTGTCAGACACTGCATAGCCTCCTGTACAGCTGCTGCTCTCTGTATGCAGCAGGTGTCAGACACTGCATAGCCCTGTACAGCTGCTGCTCTCTGGTATCGCCTGCAGGTGTCAGACACTGCAAGCTCCGTACAGCTGCTGCTCTCTGGTATCAGCGGTTCAGCACTGCAAGCCTGTACACTGCGCTCCTGTATCTGCCTGCAGGTGTCAGACACTGCATAGCCTCCTGTACAGCTGCTGCTCTCTGGTATCAGCCGTGCAGGTGTCAGACACTGCATAGCCTCCTGTACAGCTGCTGCCTCTGGTATCAGCCGTGCAGGTGTCAGACACTGCATACTCCGTACAGCTGCTGCTCTCTGGTATCGCCGTGCAGGGTCAGACACGCACATCTCCTGTACAGCTGCTGCTCTCTGGTATCGCCTGCAGGTGCAGACACTGCATACCTCCTGTACAGCTGCTGCTCTCTGGTATCAGCCGTGCAGGTGTCAGACACTGCATAGCTCCTGTACAGTGCTGCTCTCTGGTATCAGCCTGCAGGTGTCAGACACTGCATAGCCTCCGTACAGCTGCTGCTCTCTGGTATCAGCCGTGCAGGTGTCAGACACTGCACAGTCTCCTGTACAGCTGCTGCTCTCTGGTATCAGCCATGCAGTGTCAGACACTGCATAGCTCCTGTACAGCTGCTGCTCTCTGGTATCGCCGTGCAGGTGTCAGACACTGCATAGCTCCTGTACAGCTGCTGCTCTCTGGTATCAGCCGTGCAGGTGTCAGACACTGCACATCTCTGTACAGTGCTGCTTCTGTATCAGCCATGCAGGTTCAGACACTGCATAGCTCTTACAGCATGCTCTCTGGTATCCCGTGCAGGTGTCAACACTGCATAGCTCCGTAAGCGCTGCTCCTGTATCAGCCTGCAGGTGCAGACACTGCATAGCCTCCTGTACAGTGCTGCTCTCGGTATCAGCCGTGCAGGTGCAGACACTGCATAGCTCCTACAGCTGCTGCTCTCTGTACAGCCATGCAGGTGTAGACACTGCATAGCCCCTGTACAGCTTGCTCTCTGGTATCACCGTGCAGGTGTCAGACACTGCATAGCCCTGTACAGCTGCTGCTCTCTGGTATCGCCATGCAGGTGCCAGACACTGCATAGCTCGTACAGCTGCTGCTCTCTGTATCAGCCGTGCAGGTGTCAGACACTGCATAGCCTGTACAGCTGCTGTCTCTGGTATCAGCGTGCAGGTGCCAGACACTGCATAGCTCCTGTACAGCTGCTGCTCTCTGGTATCGCCGTGCAGGTGTCAGACACTGCTAGCCTCCTGTACAGCTGCTGCCTCTGTATCAGCATGCAGGTTCAACACGCAGTCTCCTGTACAGCTGCTGCTCTCTGTATCGCCGTGCAGGTGTCAGACACTGCAAGCCTCCTTACAGCTGCTGCTCTCTGGTATCGCATGCAGTGTCAACACTGCATAGCCCCTGTACACTGCTGCTCTCTGGTATCTGCCGTGCAGGGCAGACACTGCATAGCCTCCGTACACGCTCTCTCTGGTATCAGCATCAGGTGCAGACTGCAAGTCCGACAGCTGCTTCTCTCTGTATCGCCATGCAGGTGCCAGACACGCATGCTCCTGACAGCTGCTCCCTGTATCACCGGAGGTTCAGAACTGCACAGTTCCTGTACAGCTGCTGCTCTCTGATCAGCCTGCAGGTGTCAGACACTGCATAGCTCCTGTACAGCTGCGTCTCTGGTATCAGCCGTGCAAGGTGTCAGACACTGCATAGCCTCCAGTACAGCTGCTGCTCTCTGTATCTGCCGTGCAGGTGTCAGACACTGCACAGTCTCCTGTACAGCTGCTGCTCTCTGTATCAGCCGTGCAGGTGCCAGACACTGCATAGCCTCCTGTACAGCTGCTGCTCTCTGGTATCTGCCATGCAGGTGTCCAGACACTGCATAGCCTCCGTACAGCTGCTGCTCTCTGGTATCAGCCGTGCAGGTGTCAGACACTGCACAGTCTCCTGTACAGCTGCTGCTCTCTGGTATCTGCCATGCAGGTGTCAGACACTGCATAGCTCCTGTACAGCTGCTGCTCTCTGGTATCAGCCGTGCAGGTGTCCAGAACTGCATAGTCTCCTGTACAGCTGCGCTCTCTGGTATCGCCGTGCAGGTGTCCAGACACTGCATAGCCTCCAGTACAGCTGCTGCTCTCTGGTATCAGCCGTGCAGGTGTCAGACACTGCATAGCCTCCTGTACAGCTGCTGCTCTCTGGTATCAGCCGTGCAGGTGTCAGACACTGCATAGCCTCCTGTACAGCTGCTGCTCTCTGGTATCTGCCGTGCAGGTGCCAGACACTGCATAGCTCCTGTACAGCTGCTGCTCTCTGGTATCGCCGTGCAGGTGTCAGACACTGCATAGCCTCCTGTACAGCTGCTGCTCTCTGGTATCTGCCAGTGCAGGTGTCAGACACTGCATAGCCTCCTGTACAGCTGCTGCTCTCTGGTATCTGCCTGCAGGTGTCAGACACTGCATAGCCTCCTGTACAGCTGCTGCTCTCTGGTATCAGCCGTGCAGGTGTCAGACACTGCATAGCCTCCTGTACAGCTGCTGCTCTCTGGTATCTGCCGTGCAGGTGCCAGACACTGCATAGTCTCCTGTACAGCTGCTGCTCTCTGGTATCAGCCGTGCAGGTGTCAGACACTGCATAGTCTCCTGTACAGCTGCTGCTCTCTGGTATCTGCCATGCAGGTGTCAGACACTGCATAGCCTCCTGTACAGCTGCTGCTCTCTGGTATCTGCCGTGCAGGTGCAGACACTGCATAGCCCTCCTGTACAGCTGCTGCTCTCTGGTATCAGCCGTGCAGGTGTCAGACACTGCATAGCCTCCTGTACAGCTGCTGCTCTCTGGTATCTGCCGTGCAGGTGTCAGACACTGCATAGCTCCTGTACAGCTGCTGCTCTCTGGTATCGCCGTGCAGGTGTCAGACACTGCATAGCCTCCTGTACAGCTGCTGCTCTCTGGTATCTGCCATGCAGGTGTCAGACACTGCATAGCCTCCTGTACAGCTGCTGCTCTCTGGTATCTGCCTGCAGGTGTCAGACACTGCATAGCTCCTGGTGCGCAGGTGCGAGCAGCTCTGTCAGCTGTGCTCTCTGGTATCTGAGTGCAGACCTGCGCCTGTAGTGTGTCTGTATCGCCTAGGGTCAGACTGCAAGTCCGCGTGTGCTCTCTGTATCTGCTGCAGCTACCTTGTGCCCTTATGTCGGCAATGATGCTCTGTATCTCTGTGCAGCAGCAATTACAGCTGCTGCTCTCTGTATCAGCCTGCAGGTGTCTGACACTGCAGTCCTCTGTACAGCTGCTGCTCCTTGGATCTGCCTGCGGTGTCAGACACTGCATAGCTCCTGTACACTGCTGCTCTTGGTATCAGCCGTTGCAGGTGCAGACACTGCATAGCTCCTGTACACTGCTGCTCTCTGGTATCGCCGTGCAGGTGTCAGACACTGCATAGCCTCCTGTACAGCTGCTGCCTCTGGTATCAGCCGTGCAGGTGTCAGACACTGCATAGCTCCTGTACAGCTGCTGCTCTCTGGTATCTGCCTGCAGGTGTCACGACCTGCCAGCTCCTGTACAGCTGCTGCTCTCGGGTACAGCCGTGCAGGTGTCAGACACTGCTAGCCTCCTGTACAGCTGCGCTTCTGGTATCGCCTGCAGGTGTCGACACTGCATAGCCTCCTGTACATGCTGCTCTTGGTTCAGCCGTGCAGTTGTCAGACACTGCATAGCCTCTGTACAGCTGCTGCTCTGGTATCAGCCTGCAGTGTCAGACACTGCAGTCTCTGTACAGCTGCTGCTCTCTGGTATCGCCTGCAGGTGTCAGACACTGCATAGTCTCCTGTACAGCTGCGCTCTCTGGTATCGCCGTGCAGGTGTCAGACACTGCTAGCCTCCTGTACAGCTGCTGCTCTCTGGTATCAGCCTGCAGGTGCCAGAACTGCATAGTCTCCTGTACAGCTCGCTCTTGGTATCAGCCGTGCAGGTGTCAGACACTGCATGCTCCTGTACAGCTGCTGCTCTCTGGTATCAGCCGTGCAGGTGTCAGCACTGCACATCTCCTGTCAGCTGCTGCTCTCTGGTATCAGCTGCAGGGTCGACACTGCATAGCCTCCTGTACACTGCTGCTCTCTGTATCAGCGTGCAGGTGTCAGACACTGCATAGCCTCCTGTACAGCTGCTGCTCTCTGGTATCTGCGTGCAGTGTCAGACACTGCATAGCCCTTCCTGTACAGCTGCTGCTCTCTGGTATCAGCCGTGCAGGTGTCAGACACTGCATAGCCTCCTGTACAGCTGCTGCTCTCTGGTATCTGCCATGCAGGTGTCGACACTGCTAGCCTCCTGTACAGCTGCTGCTCTCTGGTATCTGCCGTGCAGTGCCAGACACTGCATAGTCTCCTGTACAGCTGCTGCGTCTGGTATCATGCCGTGAAGTGGTCAGACACTGCATAGCCCCTGGTACACTGCTGCTCTCTGGTATCTGCCGTGCAGTGTCAGGACACTGCATAGCCTCCTGTACAGCTGCTGCTCTCTGGTATCAGCCGTGCAGGTGTCAGACACTGCATAGTCTCCTGTACAGCTGCTGCTCTCTGGTATCGCCGTGCAGGTGTCAGACACTGCATAGTCTCCTGTACAGCTGCTGCTCTCTGGTATCTGCCGTGCAGGTGTCAGACACTGCATAGCCTCCTGTACAGCTGCTGCTCTCTGGTATCAGCCGTGCAGGTGTCAGACACTGCATAGCTCCTGTACAGCTGCTGCTCTCTGGTATCAGCCGTGCAGGTGTCAGACACTGCATAGCCTCCTGTACAGCTGCTGCTCTCTGGTATCTGCCGTGCAGGTGTCAGACACTGCATAGTCTCCTGTACAGCTGCTGCTCTCTGGTATCTGCCGTGCAGGTCAGACACTGCATGCTCTCTGTACAGCTGTGCTCTCTGTATCAGCCGTGCAGGTGTCAGACACTGCATAGCCTCCTGTACAGCTGCTCCTCTGGTATCAGCCGTGCAGGTGCCAGACACTGCATAGCTCCCTGTACAGTGCTGCTCCTGGATCAGCCGTGCAGGTGTCAGACACTGCATAGCCTCCTGTACAGCTGCTGCTCTCTGTATCTCGTGCAGGTGTCAGACACTGCACGTCCTGTACAGCTGCTGCTCTCTGTCAGCGCTGCCAGGTCCAGACACTGCATAGTCTCCTGTACATAGCTGCGCTCTCTGTATCGCCGTGCAGGTGTCAGCACTGCATAGCCTCCTGTACATGCTGCCTCTCTGGTATGCCTGCAGGTGCAGACACTGCATAGCTCCTGTACAGCTGCTGCTCTCTGGTATCAGCCGTGCAGTGGTCATCGACACTGCAAGCCTCCTGTACACGCTGCTCTCTGGTATCGCCTGCAGGTGCAGACACTGCATAGCTCCTGTACAGCTGCTGCTCTCTGGTATCGCATGCAGTGTGCTCTTGTCACTTGCAAGCCTCTGTACAGCTGCTGCTCTCAGCTGGTATGCTCTCGGTTGCATGAGGTGTCAGACATGCATAGCCTCCTGTACAGCTGCTGCTCTCTGGTATCTGCCGTGCAGTGTCAGACACTGCATAGCCTCCTGTACAGCTGCTGCCTCTGGTATCAGCCGTGCAGGTGTCAGACACTGCATAGCCTCCTGTACACTGCTGCTCTCTGGTATCTGCCATGCAGGTGTCAGACACTGCTGCCTCTGTTCATGCTGCTGCCTCTGGTATCAGCCGTGCAGTGCAGACACTGCTAGCTCCTGTACAGCTGTGCCTCTGGTATCTGCCCAGTGCAGGTGTCAGACACTGCATAGCCTGTGATACAAGCTGCTGCTCTCTGGTATCTGCCGTGCAGGTGTGACACTCATAGCCTCCTGTACAGCTGCTGCTCTCTGGTATCAGCCGTGCAGGTGTCAGACACTGCATAGCCTCCTGTACAGCTGTGCTCTGGTATCTGCCATGCAGGTGTCAGGCACGCATGAGCCTCCTGTACAGTGCTGCTCTCTGGTATCTGCCATGCAGGTGTCAGACCGCACAGTCTCCTGTACAGCTGCTGCTCTCTGGTATCTGCCATGCAGGTGTCAGACACTGCATAGCCTCCTGTACAGCTGCTGCTCTCTGGTATCAGCCGTGCAGGTGTCAGACACTGCATAGCCTCCTGTACAGCTGCTGCTCTCTGGTATCTGCCGTGCAGGTGCAGACACTGCATAGTCTCCTGTACAGCTGCTGCTCTCTGGTATCAGCCGTGCAGGTGTCAGACACTGCATAGCTCCTGTACAGCTGCTGCTCTCTGGTATCGCCTGCAGGTGTCAGACACTGCATAGCCTCCTGTACAGCTGCTGCTCTCTGGTATCAGCCGTGCAGGTGTCAGACACTGCATAGCCTCCTGTACAGCTGCTGCTCTCTGGTATCTGCCTGCAGGTGTCAGACACTGCATAGCCTCCTGTACAGCTGCTGCTCTCTGGTATCAGCCGTGCAGGTGTCAGACACTGCATAGTCTCCTGTACAGCTGCTGCTCTCTGGTATCTGCCGTGCAGGTGTCAGACACTGCATAGCCTCCTGTACAGCTGCTGCTCTCTGGTATCGCCTGCAGGTGTCAGACACTGCATAGTCTCCTGTACAGCTGCTGCTCTCTGGTATCTGCCATGCAGGTGTCAGACACTGCATAGCCTCCTGTACAGCTGCTGCTCTCTGGTATCAGCCGTGCAGGTGTCCAGACACTGCATAGTCTCCTGTACAGCTGCTGCTCTCTCTGGTGTCAGGCCGTGCAGGTGTCAGACACTGCATAGCCTCCGTACAGCTGCTGCTCTCTGGTATCAGCCGTGCAGGTGTCAGACACTGCACAGTCTCCTGTACAGCTGCTGCTCTCTGGTATCTGCCTGCAGGTGTCAGACACTGCATAGCCTCCTGTACAGCTGCTGCTCTCTGGTATCAGCCGTGCAGGTGTCAGACACTGCATAGCTCCTGTACAGCTGCTGCTCTCTGGTATCTGCCATGCAGGTGTCCAGACACTGCATAGCCTCCTGTACAGCTGCTGCTCTCTGGTATCAGCCGTGCAGGTGTCAGACACTGCATAGTCTCCTGTACAGCTGCTGCTCTCTGTATCTGCCGTGCAGGTGTCAGACACTGCATAGCCTCCTGTACAGCTGCTGCTCTCTGGTATCAGCCGTGCAGGTGTCAGACACTGCATAGCCTCCTGTACAGCTGCTGCTCTCTGGTATCTGCCGTGCAGGTGTCAGACACTGCAAGTCCTGTACAGCTGCTGCTCTCTGGTATCAGCCGTGCAGGTGCAGACACTGCATAGCCTCCTGTACAGCTGCTGCTCTCTGGTATCGCCGTGCAGGTGTCAGACACTGCATAGCCTCCTGTACAGTTGCTGCTCTCTGGTATCGCCGTGCAGGTGTCAGACACTGCACAGTCTCCTGTACAGCTGCTGCTCTCTGGTATCAGCCGTGCAGGTGTCAGACACTGCATAGTTCCTGTACAGCTGCTGCTCTCTGGTATCTGCCGTGCAGGTGTCAGACACTGCATAGCCTCCTGTACAGCTGCTGCTCTCTGGTATCAGCCGTGCAGGTGCAGACACTGCATAGTCTCCTGTACAGCTGCTGCTCTCTGGTATCAGCTGTGCAGGTGTCAGACACTGCATAGTCTCCTGTACAGCTGCTGCTCTCTGGTATCAGCCGTGCAGGTGTCAGACACTGCATAGTCTCGTACAGTGCTGCTATGCAGCTCTAACTGCTCTCTGATCCTGCAGGTGCAGACACTGCTGTCTACAGCGCTTTGTATCAGCAGGCAACTGCATAGCTCCGAAGCGCTGCTCGGTATCCCGTGCAGGCAGACACCTAGCCTCCTAGTGCTGCTCTCTGGAGCGTCAGTTCACACGCATACTCTGACATCGCCTGTTCGCCTGAGTGTCAGACACTGAAGCTCCTGACGCTGCTGTCTTGGTCGCCCAGGCACACTGCAACCGTCATGCTCCTGTATCTGCTGCACGCACTCAAGCGAGCATACTGCAACCTTACAGTGCGCTCTCTGTATCCTGCAGTCACCGCACTCCGTACACTCTCCTCGTATGGGCAGTGCAACACTGCAACTCCTGTACAGCTGCTGCCTCTGTATCAGCCGTGAGTGCACATGTACCCCTGTACACTGCGCTGCTGCAGGTCACTGCTCTCTCTCTTGTATCCGGCAGGGCGACACTGCAATGCGTCCGGACCTGCAGCAGGCCCTGCTGCTTCTGGTATCAGCCGCAGGTCAGACACTGCTAGCTCTGTACAGTCTCTGTTCGCTCCGCTCTCTCTGTTACGCGGCAGGTCACACTGCAAGCTCCTGTACAGCTGTCTCTGGACACCGTGAGTAGACACTGCAAGCCCTTACAGCTGCTCTTGTATCACTCAGTGCGACACGCATGCCTACAGCTGTGCTCTGTCCGCAGTGTCAACACTGCAACCTACCTCTGCTCTCTGTATCAGCGGCAGGTCAGACACTGCAATCTCTGTAACTGCGCTCCGGTATCCGTGCAGTGTCAGACACTGCAAGCTCCTGTACAGCTGCGCTCTCTGGTACACGTGCAGTGCAGACACTGCATAGCTCCTGTACAGCTTGCTTCTGGTACGCCGTGCGGTGTCAGACACTGCATAGCTCTGTACAGCTGCGCTCTCTGGTATCGCCGTGCAGTGTCAGACACTGCAGCCTCCGTCACTGCTGCCTCTGTATCAGCGTGAGGTGTCAACACTGCAATCTCCTTACAGCTGCGCCTCTGTATCAGCGTGCAGGTGTCAGACACTGCATAGCCTCCTTACACTGCTGCTCTCTGGTACGCGGCAGTGTCAGACACGCAAGCTCCTGTACAGTTCGCTCTCTGTATCACCGTGCAGGTGTCAGACACTGCATCTCTGACAGCTGCTGCTCTCTGTATCAGCCGTGCAGGTTCAGACACTGCTCCTTACAGTGCTGCTCTCTGTATCCGTGCAGGTGTCAGACACTGCAAGCTCCTGTACAGCTGCGCTCTGGTATCGCCTGCAGGTGTCGACTGCATAGCTCCTGTACAGCGCTGCTCTCTGGTATCAGCCGTGCAGGTTCAGACACGCTAGCCCTGACGCTGCTGCTCTGTATCGCCGTGCAGGTTCAACACTGCATACCTCCGTACAGCTGCTGCTCTTGTATCAGCGTGAGGTGCAGACACTGCATACTCCTGACACTGCTCTCCGGTATCGCGCAGTGTCAGACACTGCATACCTCCTGACAGCTGCTGCTCTCTGTATCAGCCGTGCAGTGCAGACACTGCATACCCTGTACAGCTGCTGCCTCTGGTATCAGCCGTGCAGTGTCAGACACTGCATAGCTCCGTACAGCTGTCTCTTGATCGCCTGCAGGGTCAGACACTGCATAGCCTCCGTCAGCTGCTGCCTCTGTATCAGCCTGCAGGTGTCAGACACTGCACAGCTCCGTACAGCTGCGCCTCGTATCAGCGTGCAGTGTCAGACACGCATTCTCCTGTACAGCTGCTGCCTCGGAATCAGCCTGTCAGTCGCCTGCTATGCCTCTGTGACACCTGCTGTATCAGCCTGCAGTGTCAGCTCTGCTGCCTCTGTACAGCTGCTGCTCCTGGTATCAGCCGTGCGTTCGACACTGCATGCCTCTGTACACTGCTGCTCCTGTACCCGCCTGCAGGCCGACACTGCATAGTCTCCTGTCAGCTGCTCTCTCGGTACCGCAGGTGTCAACACTGCATAAGCCTCCTGTACAGCTGCTGCTCTCTGGTATCTGCCATCAGGTCAGACACTGCATAGCCTCCTGTACAGCTGCGCTCTGTATCAGCTGCAGTGCAGACACTGCTAGCTCCTGTACAGCTGCTGCTCCGTACAGCGATGCAGGTCCAGACACGTCAAGTCCTCCTGGTTCAGCTGTCATGGTTCAGACCTGCAGTGTCCTACACCTGCATGCTCGGTATCAGCGTGCAGTACACCTGCAGGCTCTGACACTCGCTTCTGTATCAGCTGCTTCTGAACAGCAGCTCAGACACTGCTACTCCTGTACAGCTGCTCTCTGGTTCAGCTGCAGGTGCAGACCTGCATAGCCTCCTGTACAGCCTGCTCTCTGGTATCAGCGTGCGGTGTCAGACACTGCATAGACGCCTCCTGTACAGCCTGCTCTCTGGTATCGCCGTGCAGGTGCAGACACTGCAATCCGTACGCACTGCTCTTGTATCGCCGTGCAGGTGTCGACACTGCATAGCCTCCTGTACAGCTGCTGCTCTCTGGTATCACCGTGCAGGTGCAGACACTGCATAGCCCGTACAGCTGCTGCTCTCTGGTATCACCGTGAGGTGTCAGACACTGCATAGCCTCCTGTACAGCTGCTGCTCTCTGGTATCTGCCGTGCAGGTGTCAGACACTGCATCTCCTGTACAGCTGCTCTCTCTGGTATCGCCGTGCAGGTGTCAGACATGCATAGTCCCTGCACAGCTGCTGCTCTCTGGTATCAGCCGTGCAGTTGTCAGACACTGCATAGTCTCCTGTACAGCTGCTGCTCTCTGGTATCAGCGTGCAGGTGTCAGACACTGCATAGTCTCCTGTACAGCTGCTGCTCTCTGGTATCAGCCGTGCAGGTGTCAGACACTGCATAGTCTCCTGTACAGCTGCTGCTCTCTGGTATCAGCCGTGCAGGTGTCAGACACTGCATAGTCTCCTGTACAGTCATGGCCAAAAGTTTTGAGAATGACACAAATATTAATTTTTACAAAGTCTACTGCTTCACTTTTTCTAATGGCAATTTGCATATACTCCAGAAGGTTATAAAGAGTGATCAGCTTAACAGCAATTACTTGCAAAGTCAATATTTGGCTAGAAAATGAACTTTATCCTCCAAAACACATTTCAACATCATTGCAGCCCTGCCTTAAAGGGACCAGCTAACCCTTTTCAGTGATTGCTCCATTAACACAGGTGTGGGTGTTGATGAGGACATGGCTGGAGATCAATCTGTCATGATTAAGTAAGAATGACACCACTGGACACTTTAAAAGGAGGCTGGTGCTTGGCATCATTGTTTCTCTTCTGTTAACCATGGTTATCTCTAAAGAAACACGTGCAGTCATCATTGCAATGCACAAAAATGGCCTAACAGGGAAGAGTATTGCAGCTAGAAAGATTGCACCTCAGTCAACAATCTATCGCATCATCAAGAACTTCAAGGAGAGAGGTTCCATTGTTGCCAAAAAGGCATCAGGGCACCCAAGAAAGACCAGCAAGCGCCAGGAACCGTCTCTTAAAAGTGTTTCAGCTGCGGGATCGGGCTACCAGCAGTGCAGAGCTTGCTCAGGAATGGCAGCAGGCAGGTGTGAGTGCATCTGCACGCACTGTGAGGCGGAGACTCTTGGAGCAAGGCCTGGTCTCAAGGAGGGCAGCAAAGAAGCCACTTCTCTCCAGAAAAAACATCATGGACAGACTGATATTCTGCAAAAGGTACAGGCAGTGGACTGCTGAGGACTGGGGTAAAGTTATTTTCTCTGATGAATCCCCTTTTCGATTGTTTGGGACATCAGGAAACGCCTCATTCGGAGAAGACAAGGTGAGCGCTACCACCAGTCTTGTCTCATGCCAACTGTTAAGCATCCTGAAAACCATTCATGTGTGGGGTTGCTTCTCAGCCAAGAGAATCGGCTCTCTCACAGTCTTGCCTAAAAACACAGCCATGAATAAAGAATGGTACCAGAATGTCCTCCAAGAGCAACTTCTCCCAACCCTCCAAGAGCAGTTTGGCGATCAACAATGCCTTTTCCAGCATGATGGAGCACCTTGCCATAAAGCAAAGGTGATAACTAAATGGCTCAGGGAACAAAACATAGAGATTTTGGGTCCATGGTCTGGAAACTCCCCAGATCTTAATCCCATTGAGAACTTGTGGTCAATCATCAAGAGACGAGTGGACAAACAAAAACCTAAAAATTCTGACCAAAATGAAAGCATTGATTGTGCAAGAATGGACTGCTATCAGTCAGGATTTGGTCCAGAAGTTGATTGAGAGCATGCCAGGGAGAATTGCAGAGGTCCTGAAGAAGAAGGGTCAACACTGCAAATATTGACTTGCTGCATTAACTCATTCTAACTGTCAATATAAGCTTTTGTTACTCATATGTTTGCAATTATTATATTTCTGTCTGTGATAAAAACATCTTTTCAAACACACATAAAAACCAGAGGGCAGCAGATCATGTGAAAATATAATATTTGTGTCATTCTCAAAACTTTTTGTGCCATGACACTGCTACAGCTGCTGCTTCTCTGGTATATCAGCCGTCTTTCAGCTGTCAGACACTGCACAGTCTCGTGCACAGCTGCTGCTCTCTGGTATCAGCCGTGCAGGTGTCCAGACACTGCATAGTCTCCTGTACAGCTGCTGTTCTCTGGTATCAGCCGTGCAGGTGTTAGACACTGCATAGTCTCCTGTACAGCTGCTGCTCTCTGGTATCAGCCGTGCAGGTGTCTAGGACACTGCATGTTCTCATGTACAGCTGCTGCGCTCTGTGGATATCAGCCGTGCAGGTGTCAGACACTGCATAGTCTCCTGTACAGCTGCTGCTCTCTGATATCAGCCGTGCAGGTGTTAGACACTGCACAGTCTCCTGCACAGCTGCTGCTCTCTGGTATCAGCTGTGCAGGTGTCCATACACTGCACAGCTGCTGCTCTCTGTTATCAGCCGTGCAGGTATCCAAACACTGCATAGCCTCCTGCACAGCTGCAGCTCTCTGTTATCAGCCGTGCAGGTGTCCAGACACTGCAGTCTCCTGTACAGCTGCTGCTCTCTGGTGTCAGCCGTGCAGGTGTCCAGACACTGCACAGTCTCCTGTACAGCTGTTGCTCTCTGTTATCAGCTGTGCAGTTGTCCAGACACTGCTGTTTCTCCTGTTACAGCTGACTGCTCTCTGTTAGCTGTGCAGCCCTGAAGCTGAGTTCTGGTCATTGACTACAGTCTCCTTTCCAGTACAGCTGCTGTTCTCTGTTTGTCAACCATGACATAATTATGATGGATGACAACCAGCTGATGAGCCCCAGCAGGCCCTACCCCTACATAGCACAGTGCTATGACATAATGGCCAAAGATGTATATTACTGTCTAAGGGTTGTCTAGCATGACCCCTCCATAGTCTGTAATCGGATCCCCATTTCACTCTGCAGCTCTCCTCTCCCGCCACTGTCACATCATTACAAGATGATTGTCATGAGTCGGAGTAGGAGAGCTGCAGAGGAGCAGTGGTGAGGATGATCATGCAAGCAGTGATTGTCACACACACAACACTCCGGATCTATTCCTGGTATCAGATCACTATTCCCCAACACCTGGGATAAATCCATAGTGCTGTATGTAATGACATTATTTCGCAGATCTCCTCCTGGTGTAATAACAGTGAGCACTGGGAGTGAGGACATCTGTGTGATAAGGTTAGACACATCTGTCTCCAGATCACAGTGAAGAAGCCCGTTTTCTGCCTTCTCTGGGGAAGTTTTCTTCTTTTCTCCATTGCCTCATTGGGGGACACAAGACCATGGGTGTTATGCTGCTGCCACTAGGAAGACACTAAGCAATACATAAGCAAATAAGATTAACTCCTCCTCCTGCAGTATACACCCTCTGTTGGCTCAATCCTGAACCAGTTCTTGCTAAGTGTCTGTAGGAGGCACTAGGGTCTGCTCTCAGACCCACTTTTTTCATTTTTTACCTTTTTACTATTTTTCTCTCTTCACGCACGGAAGGGCGACGGGGCTTAATGAAAAGTCCCGATCTCCCAAAAACCATCAACAGGCGGCATCGTGGAGTGTCGCCTCCACGTACCCCTCCTGCTACGCTACCATGTGGCGACAGATCCCTTAAATGGGCCCTCTCTCCCCATGAGATACCCTCGATGTGGGTGATATGGCGTGGAACAACGGATCACCACCTCTACTGAAAGTGGTGGCGGTATGGAGGCAGATTAAGATCCCTCTCCACCCCCCTATCAAAGGGGACGGTGGATTGAGGAAGTACGGCCACATCTGCCGTAGTCCCTGCGGAGGCCCCCCTTCTTCATCTTCGGGGGTTTTTCTTCCCTCCCCGCAGTGAGTACAAGCACCTGGGGTATGCAGTATCTGGGCCCACCGCGACTGCTTCTCTGTGCAGCGGCCGCCTGTCACCGCGGCCGCCACTGTGTTGCGCCGCGGCCGCTTCTGCGTCGCACCGCGGCCGCAGCCATAAATTTAGTCCCCGGCTTCGGCCCGGGATAGGCCGCAACCATAAATTTAGTCCCCGGCTTCGGCCCGGGATAGGCCTCAATGGGGGAGGGCTGGCCACGTGACTCCGCCCACATCACACAGCTATTGGCCGGATTCGGATAGCAAGGGATCCCTCCTGGTCCCTCCCCCTCTCCTCCCACTGCTTCTGGCGCTTCTCGTGTCATACGAGAAGCGCTATTTTAATCTCGGGCGCCATCTTCCAGTGGGACAGCGCTGCAGACGCCATTCTCCCTTTTACCTGGCTCAGACATAGGACCTGGGTGAGTGCACGCTGCGACTAGGTCTACACAGCGCTTGAACCTTCTCCTGCAGCAGGCTCGGAGGGCAGAAATATGTCGCAATCAAAGGGCGCTAAAAAGGCTGACAAAAACTACACTGTAGTATATGCCGCCTGTGTTTCATGTAACGCTTCCCTGCCGTTCAAGCATAGTTCCCAATTCTGTGCATCATGTGCCCAAGAGCCCACTGCCTCTACCGCTCAGGAGCCCCCTACTACCGTTCAGGAGCCCCTACCTATTCCTGATCCCAATGAGCCGGGTCCTTCAGGGTGGCCTGCGTTTCTGGCGCAGTTCATGGATTCTCTGACTAGGGCCTTGGATACCTTCGTGGCTCCTCTTCTAGCCAGGGTGTCCCTTTTCCAGAAAGGGGCCCGTTAGCCTTCAGAGAGACCTCATCAGACAGGGGCCGACCCACGGCGTCAGCAAAGCAGTCGTCTAGAAAATGCCGCCATAATGCATCTCCCAATCCATCTAGTGGTTTGGCATCGGCGAGCTCAGGCTCTCGCTCCCCTCTCCCAGAGATCTTAGTGATCACGATTCTGAGTACGAGTCGGATACTGGTGATGACCCCAACTCGCCAGAGTTTCAAGAGTCTCTAGATTCTCTCATTGAGGCGATTAATAAAATCCTCAAGCTAGATGAAGAACCGGGTCTCAACCGAATCATCCTATCTCTTTCAAAGGAGCCAAACGTCCTCACAAGGTGTTTGGTAACCACCCGGAGTTTACGGACATTGTTTAGGGACATAGAGATCGTCCAGACAGACCTTTTTCAGGACTGAAGTCTCTAAAAGCACGATACCCTTTTTCAGCAACTGTAGAAATAGAGTGGACTAAATCTCCAGTGGTAGATCCACCCGTATCTTGCTTAGCTTCAAAAACCCTGCTCTCCGTTTCAGATGGTTCATCCATTAAGAACCCCTCAGATAAACAGATCGACAGCCTCGCCAAATCGATTTTTGAGGCTGCTGGAGCATTTCTCTCTCCTTCCTTTGCGGCCACCTGGGTGGCAAGGGCCATGGTAGCCTGGGCTGAGAATCTAGTTAAAATTACTAGTGATATCCCTCTTCCCCCCGAGGCACGTAATCTGGCCTATCAGATTACTCGGGCAGGCGACTACATGGTCCATGCGTCCCTAGATGCAGCTAATTGTGCTGCACTCACAGCCGCCAATGCTATCGCCATTCGGAGGTCCCTTTGGCTCCGAGAGTGGCGTGCAGACTCTGCTTCAAAGAGGACTTTGACTTCGCTGCCTTATCTTTCAGGACGTCTTTTTGGAGATCGCCTTGATCAGATTATTTCTGACGCTACAGGTGGCAAAAGTAAATTTCTTCCGCAGCGCAGAATCAATCTGCCTTTTCGGCCTCAATACCAAAGTCGTTCCCCGCCATTTCGTAGCTCCTTTAATTGGTCCTCTGCCTCGTCCCGAGCACCCCGTTCTTCTCGCAGAAACAGGGGCTCACAACCATCATTCAGGTCCTCTCAGCCCTGGAGAAACAGATTCTCTCAGGCGGGAAATAAGAGCTCCTCCTCTCGCAAATTATCTTCCCAATGACTCCTTGCTGGGGACGGGGGACCCAAACAAGGTAGGCGGCCGCCTACTCTTGTTTCGCGAGGTCTGGGGGTCTGTAGTTAAAGACCGGTGGGTCCGAGATCTTGTAAACTCCGGCTACAAGATCGAATTCTTGTCTCTCCCCCCAAGGCGTTTCTTCCAGTTTCGCCCCCCAAAGCCCAAGGATCTCGCAATTCCTTTTCTTCAGGCCTTGAACATTCTTCGCACCAGCGGGTCATCGTCCCAGTTCCTCACAAGGAAAGATTCAAAGGGTTTTACTCAAACCTCTTTGTGGTTCCCAAGAAGGACGGCTCCTTGCGTCCTATTCTGGACCTAAAATTGCTGAACAAATTCATCAGAGTCCGCCATTTCAGAATGGAATCCCTCCGTTCTGTTGTTGCATCTCTAGAAAGAAAAGAATTCTTGGCGTCTATCGACATCAAGGATGCGTATCTACACATTCCGATTTTCAGAGGCCATCAAAGGTTTCTGTGTTTTGCAGTCGGAGAGGATCATTTTCAATTTGCCGCCCTGCCCTTCGGACTCGCAACCGCCCCCAGAGTGTTCACAAAAGTCATGCGGCCGCCATGTCAATTTTACACTCTCGGGGTGTGGTGGTCCTCCCGTACCTGTACGACTGCTCATCAAAGGACCGACTTTTCGGGCCTGCGCAGAGAATGTCGAGATCACTATCGACACCCTCTCCCGCCTGGGTTGGCTAGTCAATCTGGACAAGTCTTCTCCCATTCCCTCTCAGAAGATTCCTTTTCTGGGAATGATTCTGGACACCTCCCAAGGGTTGGTATCTTTCCCTCCAGAGAAGATTGCTTCTCTGAGGCGGGAAGTGCTCTTGTTGTCTCTAGGCCGCTCCCACTCTCTGCGGGGCGCCATGCAGGTCCTTGGGAAAATGGTAGCCTCCATCGAGGCAGTACCGTTCGCCCAGTTCCATCTTCGACCTCTTCAACAGGAGCTAATATCAGTCTGGGACAGGAATCCAGCATCCCTATGTCGCCGCTTTCGTCTTTCTCCCAGAGTCAAAAGCTCCCTGAAATGGTGGACAAATGCTTCATCGCTGAATCAAGGGAAATCTTTTCTGCCTGTCCATTGGCTGGTGGTGACCACCGATGCCAGTCTCCTCGGATGGGGAGCGGTGTTCCTTCACCACACGGCTCAAGGCCGCTGGTCTCTCCCGGAGACCCGTCTCCCGATCAACATCCTGGAGATCAGAGCTATCAAACTAGCTCTCTTGCAGTTCCATCATCTTCTGGCCGGTCGTCCCATCCGGATCCAGTCAGACAACGCCACGGCTGTGGCGTACATCAACCGTCACGGAGGCACTCGGAGCAGATCAGCGTTGTCCATCGCCGGGAGAATCTCCAGCGGTTCACATCCCAAGAGTGGACAATTGGGAGGCCGACTTCCTCAGTCGCCAAGGCTTAGACTCAGGGGAATGGTCCCTGCACCCGGAAATGTTTCAACTCATTTGCCATGTTGGGGCATGCCGGATGTGGATCTCATGGCATCCAGGCTGAATGCCAAAGTTCAGACTTTCATAAGTCGATCTCGCGATCCACTAGCCATCGGCTCGGATGCGCTAGTCCTTCCTTGGAGTCAATTTCGCCTTCCTTACATCTTTCCACCTCTTCCGTTAATCCCCAGGGTGATTCGGAAGATCAAGGCGGAAGGCGTTCCTCTCATTCTGGTCGCTCCGGACTGGTATCGCCGTCCGTGGAATGCGGAACTAGTGCGTCTGGTCGCAGACATCCCTTGGAAATTACCAGACCGTCCGGACCTTCTTTCACAGGGTCCGATTTACCATCACAATTCGAAAGCGCTGAATTTGACGGTATGGCCATTGAAGCCTGGATCTTAGGTCAGGCTGTTTTTTCTCACAAAGTTGTGTCCACAATGGTCAATGCCAGGAAGCCGGCTTCCGCCCGCATTTATCATCGTGTCTGGAAAACATTCTTTTCCTGGTGTAAGGACTAAGGTCGTTCCCCTTTGGTTTTTTCTATCCCTTCCATTCTGGATTTTCTCCAAGCAGGAATGGACTCGGGGTTAGCACTCTCCTCCTTCAAGGGACAGATTTCCGCTTTATCCGCCTTTTTCCAACGACTGATCGCATCTAAAGGTACTGCCACACTTAGCGATCTCGTTAGCGATCACGATAACGACGCAAGCTAACGAGATCGTTGGTGTGATCGCTTTTAGGTCGCTAGTAGCTGCCAAACAGGAGATCTCATAAACGACACATCAGCGGTCAGCGATCTCTTTAATGACTTTGGCGGTCGTTAGGATGTCATTAGCATGTACTGAGCGCTTCTGATTCATAGGAATTTCCAGCATCACTCCTGCTCTCTGCGTCCTGCTAGCCTACTTTGCAACTTCTGCGATCCTCTCTGTGACGCAAAAGAGAACCTACAGATATTGTGATCCACTCCGTGACGCTAAAAACCCTAGTCCCGCCTGCGCCGCTGTCATATGCGTCACAAACAAGGTCGCTCGTCGTTCGCAAAAGGTGCCAAACACAGCGATATAGGCTCACCAGCGGGACGCCAACGATCAAAAAACGGTCCAGAACGCTAGTGAACGATCAGCGACATCACAGCAGGGGCCACATCGTTGCTACATGCCACACACAACGAGGTCGCTAACGAGATCGCTAAATAGTGACATTTTAGCGATCTCGTTAGCGATCTCGTTTAGTGTGCATACCCTTAAGTCTCAGGTCAGGACTTTTATCCAAGGTGTGTCACATCTTGCTCCGCCCTCAAGAGGCCTTTGGAGCCTTGGGATCTTAATCTGGTCCTCAGTGCCTTACAGGAATCTCCCCTCGAGCCTTTGCCGGAAGTGCCTTTATCTCTTCTTTCCTGGAAGGTTGTCTTCCTAGTGGCAATTACCTCTATCAGACGAGTATCGGAGTTGGCAGCTTTGTCTTGTAAACCTCCTTTTCTCATTTTTCACCAGGACAAGGTAGTCCTTAGGACTTCTCCTTCTTTCATACCAAAAGTCGTTTCGGCTTTTCATATCAATGAAGAGATAGTCTTGCCCTCGTTTTGTCCGGCGCCGATTCACCGTACTGAAAAAGCCCTCCACACCTTGGATTTGGTGAGGGCTCTCCGAAGGTACATTTCGAGAACTGCATCTTTCCGTAAATCGGACGCCCTGTTTGTGCTTCCGGAAGGACGCAGACGGTCTTCCTGCTTTCAAGGCCACGTTAGCCAGATGGATCCGTTCGGCGATCCAAGAGGCGTATCGTGTAAAAGGTCAGCCTATCCCGGCTGGGATTAAGGCACACTCCACTCGGTCTGTGGGGGCCTCCTGGGCCATTCGGCACCAGGCTTCGGCACAGCAAGTGTGCAAGGCTGCGACTTGGTCCAGTCTTCATACTTTCGTCAAGCATTACCAAATCCATGCTCAAGTTTCTTCAGATGCGGCACTTGGCAGACAAATTCTGCAATCAGCTGTTGCGCATCTGTAAGTTGTCTGTTGACTGTTTAAGCGTTTTATGCATGTGGTTCATGAGGCTTCATATACTGTTTTGGCTTCCCACCCAGGGACTGCTTTGGGATGTCCCATGGTCTTGTGTCCCCCAATGAGGCGATGGAGAAAAGGAGATTTTTGTGTACTCACCGTAAAATCCTTTTCTCCGAGACGCTCATTGGGGGACACGGCTCCCACCCTTGTTTAGCCTGTAGCCTCGTTTTCTTTGAATTGTTGACATATTGCACTCTGTTATGAGCTCCTACTGCTTTGGCACCGAACTGGTTCAGGATTGAGCCAACAGAGGGTGTATACTGCAGGAGGAGTTAATCTTATTTGCTTATGTATTGCTTAGTGTCCTCATAGTGGCAGCAGCATAACACCCATGGTCTTGTGTCCCCCAATGAGCGTCTTGGAGAAAAGGATTTTACGGCGAGTACACAAAAATCTCCTTTTTTCTTGTGTTGCTACCATTTTTTTAATTGGGCATCGTACAAGGGAAAAAGTAATCTTGCCCTTGGTTGAAGGAGAAATTAGCATTAAGTGCCCTAAACTTTGGCGTAAACATCTTAATAAGTCGCAGTATTATTGCACAACTCTGTAATTGTGCAAAAATATTGTGACTTTTTCGTTTATATGCCAGTCCTGGCCAGTTACACCAATGTGGACGGGGCGTGGGCATGCCCGCTCGTAAAGTTAATGATAAGGCTGTTGCCAGTCTGAAGAGAAGCAGCCATACTCGTAATACCATGCATGACAGGGCGCAGCAGATCCCCATGATTAAGGCGGGGGGTGCAAAATACTAATGAAGCAACCACATACTAACCTACTATTACATCAGGTGGGCTGCCAATACCATATGTGCACCCACATTACCGAGCCACCACTGAGGGGCCCGGCCTGTACCCTGCAAAAAATGTGCATAATGCATGAGGTGTCGGTCGATTTTTTTTGGCAAAATACACAAACTCAGAGCACACGTCAAGGGTCCTCATCCCTATTCTAAATTAAAAAAACAATTCACATTTTTAAAGGAGCAATAGAACAAAAATAGGACTTAAAAATCCTCCAAAAATTAAAAAAATACAACAAAAAGGCAGAGATGCTCACCTGCCCAGGCCGATGAGACAACCGCTCACAACCTGCCAATCCATGGAGGGGGCGGCTGCTTGGTATATTGATGCACAATGAAGACTTGTATGCAGCGCTGTTCACACTATGGCAATGCGGTTGTCTCATCGGTATTCTTGCACCTGTTTTGCTGTCATCTTAAAGACGTGGGTCCACTGCATCCTGAGTGCATTTGTTTGAAGACCTGGGCAGGTGAGCGTCTCTGCCTTTTTGTTGTACATTTTTAAAGGACAAAACCCTCTGCTGCCCCCCATTTTATCGCAGCGACCTGCTGCGTCCTGTTGTGCATGTGTGTCTGGACATGGTATTACAAGTATGGCTGATTTCTTTTTTTTCTGTGATGTCTTTTATTGATTGTTCTTTTTTCAGTGAATTGTCACCAGGCTGGCATACATTACTTGTGATGGCACATGCCCCGTAATGAATCGGGTCGGTGTGCGCTTCATTAGGACTGTCATGCACTATTCCCAGTATTAATGAATCACACACAATATCTGCACCATGGTGGAGAAAAATAAAAGGATAATGACATTTTGTTCAGCTCCTTTATCATGAGGGGGCCAATTTAACATGTAGAAAGTGGTGGAAGGTCCTCCTTAAAGGAAACCTGTCCCCCCCACATTACTGGTGGCTGATGTGTGCAGCTGCATTTAGTCTGTTTATGGAGGCAGTATTCAGCTTGCAATGCAGAGCGCTGTATATGAGGTGGGAGTTCTGTGCAGACTGCTGAGCTATTAATTATGTCAATTCCAAGGCTTCTTTCAGCTTTACTCCTTTCCTTACAGCTGTGATGCTGACCCATCAGCCCTTGCGAAATACGTTGTTGCCTTAGTAAAGAAGGATAAAAATGACGGAGAGCTGAAGGCCCTGTGCATAGATCAGCTGGATGTGTTTCTTCAGAGAGGTAAATCCACGCAACATGCATGTTTTCCTTGATAAGGGTGCTTCACACATCCAAGTGAAATGTCCGAATGCTGTCTGTTTTTTTTTTTTTAATTGACTTAAATAGTCCTCTTAGGAAATATGAAGCTGTGATCATCCAATCGCCTGTGCTATATATAGCAGGGCTTCAGTCCTGCTATGTATAGCAAAAATCACGATCATCTATGAATGCCGGCCATGAGTCAGCATTCATAGGAGATTTACAATGACAGATATGGGGTCTTCTGCAGACCCTCGGCTGTCATGGCAAACAAAGAGCACCCTGCGATCACTTGACAGGGATGCTGATTGGTAGGACTTGATGCACTTCCGTCTAGCGAATGTTAAATGCTTCTGTTAGTGATTGACAGCAGCATTTAACTGGTTACAGCCGCGCGTGGATCTCGGATGCACTCGCAGCTGTTAGAGGTACACAACAGCTGATCAATTTATATGTCATGTGCAGAGAAAGATGCGGGCTCAGCGCCGGAGCCCGCATCATAGAATGGTAGAGTTGGAAGGGACCTCCTTGGTCATCTGGTCCAACCCCTGCTCAAAGCAGGATTCACTAAATCATCCCAGACAGATGTCTGTCCAGCCAATGTGTGAAGACTTCCATTGAAGGAGAACTCACCACCTCTTGTTGCAGCCTGATCCACTCATTGATCACCCTCACTGTCAAATTTTTTTTTTCTAATATCTAATGTGTCTCTAATGTTTACTCATGTTCAGTCTGTGATCTATTAGTATACCCAAGTCATTTTCACATGTGCTGTTGCTTAGCCCTATTCCTCCCATTCTGTATATGCTTTTTTCATTTTTATTGCCCAGATGTAGTACTTTGCATTTTTCCCTGTTAAAAACCATTCTCTTAGTTGCTGCCCACTGCTCCAGTTTATTTATATCTTTTTGAATCCTCTCTCTCTTCTCTAGTATTAGCTATCCCTCCTAGCATTTTGTGTCATCAGCAAATTTAATCAGTTTACACTCAATTCCTTCATCTAAATCATTGATAAAGATGTTGAACAATACAGGGCCCATGACAGCCTTGTGGTACCCCACTTGAGACATACTTCCAACTGGATGTGCAGCCATTTACGACCACTCTTTAGGTCCGATCACTTAAGCCAGTTATGAATCCACCTAACAGTCGCCTTGTCCATTCCATACTTAGTCATTTTTTCAATAAGGATTGTGTGAGATACTTTGTCAAATGCTTTGCTGTAGTCAAGATATACTATTTCTACAGCATTTCCCTTATTCACCCAGTCAGTGATTCTGTCATAGAAGGAAATTAAGTTAGTCTGACACTACTTATTAGTTAGAAACCCATGCTGACTTTGTTTAATCACTTCATTCTTATCCAGGTACTTACCTACATGTTGTTTAATAATTTGTTCAAAGATCTTTCCTGGTATAGAAGTCAGACTCACCGGCCTATAGTTCCCTTGGGTCCACTTTCTTCCCCTTTTTGAAGATCGGAACAACATTTGCTCTTCTCCAGTTTTCTGGGACTTCTATTCTCCAAGAATTTTCAAAGATTATGGAGAGTGGTTCAAAAATTTCTTCTGCTATCTCCTTCAGTACTCTGGGGTGTAATTCATCTGGACCTGGAGACTTGAATTCATTTATGTTAGCTAGGTGTTCCTTCACTAACTTTCTGTTTATAGATATCCTGGATTCTTCTAGTCCCTTAACAGGACAGTGAAGATCAGTTGATGTTACATTTCCTTTCTGAGAGAAAACAGATGCAAAATAGGAATTTAAAAGTTCGACCTTCATCAAATGCAGGGAAACGACTGATGATGTACCTAAATGTCCAGGTCTTGAAGGGGTTAAACCAGATAGGTATCACACAACATGGTTAATAAATAACCATTGCAACATGTCTACTTTACATCTGTATCATTTTTTTGTCAGGAAGTTAAAAGGCTTAAGTTGATCAGCTATTTCTCAATTTTGCTACAAAATTTGCAAAGCCAATTTTTTTTAGGGACCACATAACATTTGAAATTTCAGTGGCCTATGTGACAGAAAATACTCAAAAGTGACAATGTTTTATAACGTGCACCCCTCAAAGGGCTCAGAAGCACACTCAAGAAGTTTATTAACCCTTCAGGTGCTTCACAGGAGGTAACATGACACCCTATTTTGAAAACTACACCCCTCAAGGAACTTAGCTAGAGGCGTGTTGAGCACTTTGAACCCACAAGTGCTTCACAGAATTTTATAACGTTGAGCTTTGAAAATGAAGAAGTACTTTTTTCCTGTACAAATGTTGGTTTTGCCTCAAATTTTTCATTTTCACAATGGTAACAGTAGAAAGGGAAGTGGTGCGAACTCCATCCTGGAGCGCAATTCTGGCTGGAATAGATTGCGGACACCGTGTCACATTTGAAGAGCCCCCAAGATGCCAAAACAGCACAAGCCCCTCAAGTGACCCCATTTTGGAAACTATACCTCTTGCTGAATTCCGCTAGGTGTGTAGTTAGCATTTACTTTCAGGCGTTTCACAGAGTTGTATAACATTAGGCTGAGTAAATGGAAAACAGCCTTTTTTTCCAATAAAATGTTGATTTATCCGTAGTTTTTAATTTTTGTAAGGGCTAACAGGAAAAAATGGACAGTATACCAGTAATATGTTGTGCAATTTCTCTTGAATGCACCAATAACCTACATGTAATTGGCAAATAATTTTCACAGTGGAGAGTTCAGAAGGGAAGAAGTGCCATATTATCGTGCAGATGTTATGGTTTGTGGATGCCATGACCACTGGAAGAGCCCTTGAGAGGTTCCAGAACAGCAGAACCCCTCTCCTCCCATAAGTTACCCCTTTTTGCAAACAACGCCTCACAATGAAGTCATCTAAGAAATGACTAATTACATTGGTACCACAAAAATTGTTTTAACCCCATATTTTACATTTTCATGTGAGCAATTGGGTAAAAATGGCATGAAAATGTCTCACAATTTCTGATGAATGTGGAAATGCACCATATGTGGCTGTACAGTACTGCTTAGCCACATCCAAGACTCGGGAGGGACGGAACACTATTTGATTCTTGTAGAACAAATAACCGTAGAATAGTATGCAGACACCATATACATTGCCCCTTAGTGACAAAAGAGCAGAATTCCCCCTGAAGTGACCCCATTTTGGAAATTATCCCCTATGGCAATTTGTCGACAGGTGTAGTGACAATTTGGACTCCATGGGTGCTTTCCAAAAACAAGCAGCAGTGAATGTTGCTGAGTGAAAATTGCAAATCTGTCATTGTAGTGCCCTGAACGTTGTAGTGCCCATACATTGTGCCCAGCCCATGCTTCCGGAGATATGGACCCCGTAAATTAAGCATGCTCTTATAGCTACAAAAATGCTAAACATGGACGCTAAATGTGGTTTCGGCACATAGAGGTGCTCAGAAGGGAGGGGGCATTAGGATTTGAGAGTGCAGAATTCCCTGGATATCTTTTGAAGGGCAAGGAGCAGTGGCGCTTCTCCAGAGCCTTTGTACTACCAGTAACGTGGAAGCCCCCTATATTTCCATTGACAGATAATGGGCCTGAGTGGGGACTTACTTTGAGTTGGAGCTTTTTTTGTGAACACTTTACATAACATTTTGGATCACGTTTATCCTGCACTCTACGCTGAGCATGTACATTGGGGTTTCCATCTAAATTGCCTAGTGACATGATTTAGATGAAACCCCGACTGATCCATTTACTATAATGAGGCAGCAGAGTTACTCTGGACTCCGTCTGGCCTCTGTTCAGCAATGTCTTTCTTTTCAGAGGTGCACAAGACGGTGGTGGACTTCCCTTTTATGCATGTCTAAAAAGACGTACACAGCCGGATCATAGGCTAGACCAGGGTTCCCCAACTCCAGTCCTCAAGGCCCACCAACAGGTAATGTTTTCAGGATTTCCTTTGTATTGTACAGGTGATGCAATTATCACCTGTGCAATACTAAAGAAATCCTGAAAACATGACCTGTTGGTGGGCCTTGAGTACTGGAGTTGGGGAACCCTGGGCTAGACGGCGTCCACAGTGCCTCCATCTGCCTTATTATAAGGAATCTTCAACTGGCTATAACTTACCCCGAGCTCCCAGCGGCAATCATGCAGGCTCAGCTCATGTGCCTGCCTGATCGCCATGACACAAATTTACGTCATTTTGTGGGAAAACCTTCCCAACCAATGTCGTGAAGGGGCTAGTTGCTGCGAGTTTCTCAGTTTCGCTCCACACGAGTATTTCTGCACAGGGTTTGGACCCCCCACTCATCATGAATTGATAGCATATACTGATGAGAATACCCTTTAATGTAAAAATAACTTATTACTATTTATTTTTTTGCTGAACCATTTCTTTGTTTTTCTTCCCAAGCTGAACGTTTCAGTTGTCTGATCGCAGTTGGGCTTTATGTGTTGGCTCATGTCTTGGTTTCAATGATATTTTGTGTTCATTGTGTGAACTGTAACTTTTAACTTTCTTTCAGAAACACAAAGCTTTGTAGACAAATTATTTGATGCGGTGAGCACAAAGAGCTATCTTCCACCTCCTGAACCTACGTCAACGGTAATCGTAAAGGAAGACCCACTAGAGAATGAAGAAAAAGAAGCTAAGAAAGAAGAGGTATATATAAACAATATTCCAGGTGGACCCAAGTGCACAAATGTGTAGGAGAGAGATATTGTGCCACATAACTTAGTTTTTCAGCATAGTCACATTAGTGACAAAATAGACTTAATTGTGAAGTCAAGTATCACTATCAGAACTTGTAGACTGGTTTCACATGTTGAACCCTTTAATTCTCCAGCACTGTAATGTGCACACGTTGCAGATTGGTCTGCAGAATTTTCTGCACAGAATCTGCATCTCTTGGCAGAAACTGCAGGTCAAAATCTGCGCAGTTATCCTTTTTTTGTCCTTTTTATCTGCAGATTTACTGCAGTTTTTGTGCAGATTTCGCCTGCCTTTTGAGACCTGCAGATTCCTATAATGGAGCAAGTCTCAAAACGCTGCAGTTCTGCACAAAAGAAGTGACATGCTGCAGTTTTAAATCCGCACCAAATCTGCGCGGAAAAATCTGCAGCATGTGCACTGCGTTTTTTGATTTCCATTGACTAGAATGGTACTGTACATCACTTGCAGTTCTGCTGCAGATCTGCAAGGCAAAATCTGCTGCAGAACTGCAACAGAATCTGCAACGTGTGCACATACCCTAAATGTATGACAGTGATGATGCAGGCAGAAGGGTTGTGATCCGTCATGACTCACAGGACGATCGCTATGATGAATAGTCTCTTGCATCAGAAACAGATCTCCAATCCCAACCATTTAAACTAGGCACTGTCCAATCAAAAGAATGATTCAGGAAAAAAAATCCTTTTCAAAACAGCTTTAAGAAACATATCGTAAAATTCCTTCAAAAAAAGGTTAACCTGAAGAGGTTTTTCCTTGAAAAAGCTTTTTGATTTTGAACCCCCCCAAAAAAACTTCCAGTGTGAACGTAGCCTTAATTTGCGTGTGCATCTTGGTTATAGCAGCAAACTGAATTTGTTCTGTGGCGGCTGCTTATTTGTGCTGGCCAAAGCTGTTGTGTAGCTGTCCACTAGGCTGTGCCTTGGGCTTAAGGGGAATGTGTCATCCCCAAAAAATCATTTCAGCAATTGAAGAAATATAAAGTATTATCGTTTTAATAACAACAAAAAAAAAAAGTCAGTGTTCATAGCACAGCAGCGCGATGATTACAGTGGTGAGCTTTGATCACTACAACATTACTAATAGCAGCGGTGAGTGCAGGTCGGCAGCCTTGTATTTTACTGCTAATACCAGGCTACAGAGCTGCTCTCAATGCTGGAAAAAGTCTCTGCTGTATGCAGTGTTCTCACTGTTCAGAGCAGGGCTGTGGCGGAGTCTCCTTCCAGCAGAGAAAACTGGGTATCCTACAATAGTGCAATATCAGGCTGCCGTTCTCCGCTCACTTGCCGCATCCTGGACCTTCTGTCACCAGTTGCTGCAGAACACTGTGAGCTACAACAAGGGGAAATTGTAGATCACAGTGCAGCTGTAGACCACAACAAAATTGTGCCTATGGCCCTGTGAAGGATGACACCAGAGAGATCACACAGAATTCCCACCCCTTCTACCACATGTGAAAGATCCGCACCCCGCCTGACATCAATATTACTTCGGCGTCATCACGTGGTGAGGTTTCCCCACTTGAACCAATGTGACGTACCGCACCCCTTGGGGACATGCAAGGTCAGATTGTTACAGGTTTACACATACACCCCACTGTCCACACGAGCCAAGAGAGGCACGGGGAGTGAGAGGATGTGGCCCATACAGACACTGACATGGCACCACACTCGCCCACAGCCCTGAAAGACTGAAAGGCCCCTTTCATTAGCACCAGTGAAACAGCGCCTGTTCAGTCCGGGAGAACTGCCACCAGTTCCTCTTTCGATATACGCCTGGTCCGTCAACAGGGTTGACGCCACTTCCCTTCCGAGCCCTGCCGTGCGCACAAACAGTAGTTTTCTACCACATATGGGGTATCGGTGTACTCAGCAGAGATTGCACAACAAAATGTTCTGTCTATTTTCAACTGTTACAATTGTGAAAATGAAAAATTTGAGTCAAAACCAACATTTTTGGAGGAAAAATTTACTTTTTCATTTTCAAAGCTCAACATTATAAAATTCTGTGAAGCACCTGAGGGTTCAAGGTGCTCGACACGCCTCTAGCTAAGTTCCTTGAGGGGTGTAGTTTTCAAAATAGGGTCTCATGTTACCCTTGGGAAAATGCTTTGGGGCCAAATCAACATTTTTGTGGGAAAAAGTACAAATT
Source organism: Oophaga sylvatica (assembly GCA_033576555.1). Lineage (NCBI taxonomy): Eukaryota > Metazoa > Chordata > Amphibia > Anura > Dendrobatidae > Oophaga > Oophaga sylvatica. The sequence continues at coordinate 187,333,391 of JARQOD010000002.1, read as the reverse complement.
TCATTTTTTTTCTTATACATTACTTTAACTCCTGTGAGCACCTGAAGGGTTAATAAACTTCTTGAATGTGCTTCTGAGCCCTTTGAGGGATGCACGTTTTAAAACATTGTCACTTTTGAGTATTTTCTGTCACATAGGCCACTGAAATTTCAAATGTTATATGGTCCCTAAAAAAAATTGGTTTTGCAAATTTTGTAGTAAACTTGAGAAATTGGTGATCTGAGTTTTCCGAGCATGTTTGGGTGTTCTCCGATTATCTTGGGCGTGCTCGTAAATTATGTCTGAGTCGCCGTAGCTGCATGATTTGTGGCTACTAGATAGCCTAAATACATGTGGGGATTGCCTGTTTGTTAGGGAATCCCCACATGTATTCAGGCTGTCTAGCAGCCGCAAATCATGCAGCTACGCGGACTCAGACATAATTTACGAGCACGCCCAAGATACTCGGAGAACACCCGAGCATGCTCGGAAAACTCGAGTAACAAGCACACTCGCTCATCACTACTGATCAACTGTTAACCCTTTTAACTTCCTGACAAAAAAAAAGTTTAGAAAATGATACAGATGTAAAGTAGACATATGGCAATGGTTATTTATTAACCATGTTGTGTGATAACTATCTGGTTTAACCCCTTCAAGACCTGGACATTTAGGTACATCATCAGTGGTGTCCCTGCCTTTGATACGGGCTCCGGCGCTGAGCCCGCATCTTTCTCTTCACATGACATCTAAATTGATCAGCTGTCATGTACCTCTAACTGCTGTGGGTGCATCCAAGATCCACCCGCGGCTGTAACTAGTTAAATGCTGCTGTCAATCACGAACAGCAGCATTTAACACACGCCAGACAGAAAGCGCATCAAGTCCCACTCATTGGCGTCCCTGTCACATGATTGTGGGGTTAACAGGGTTGTCTCTGGCCAGAAACCAACCCCCCCGTTGGCATGGAAAATTAAACTGAGAAACAGACGTGTAGATTCATTGATCAAGGTAAGAGCATCCCAAGGGAAATTATATATTTAATCGCCTTAGAGGCACACTAGACATTACATTATATATATATAATGGTCAGATATACAAATACAATAGTGGTCAGACAAAAGATGTACGCAAATGGATCATGTCAATTACTGGGTAATGTTCGATCATGTGTGTGCTGGGCCTCGAGTATTGGGTCCTAGGTCCTTCCTAGCATGTTACTTGAAGTCACCCCACCACCCACCCCCCCAGTTCAAAGTGGACCGCATGCATCAGAGAGAGCAAGAGGGACAGACCACATGGCCTAAAACTAGCTTTCAGCTGCAGATGGAAGGAAGAGAGCCACAGTATTCATTACTGATGGGTAGGCGGAGCCCCAGATCAGGATGTTACCTCAGATCAAAAGAGTGATGACTGGCTGGCCCCTCCAGCTCGGGCTCCTCCTACTCAGCTCCAGTCTAAGATTTGAGGTCCAGAGGATGGTCGCTGCTAATGCAGCTCCTCAGAAGATTTTATTATTTTACATTCGGACAGGAGACTTGGATCACTAGTTGGTCTAGAGGTCTCAGGGGTACCAGCGCTGCTGTACCCCAACCTCTCCCTTGGCGGATCTGTATTTACTCAAAGTCCCTGCAGAATCCTTGCCGGCCCTGGGGATGAGGAGAGCTTCCCTGGCGGGACGCAGACCACACGTGCGGTCACTGCGTTCTTCGCCCTGGGGGGAAGCATGGGCACAGCGCCAGAAACCCCTGAGGGTCCCTGTGGCGCCTTGGCTGGTGAGTACTCCACACAAATTTTTGATATAATTATGTGTGAGTGCTTTAGCGCCTGAATGAGCAGCGCTATTACTTGTGTCAGTATGCTTCAGCGCTGCTGTGACAGCGCTACTACATGTATGTCAGTATGCTTCAGCGCTGCTGTGACAGCGCTGTTACAAGTGGATGTGGTGATTTTTTGTCCGCAGGCAGATACCTACAGGACAGAGAGGGAGCAGGAGCGGGGGAGTTCGCGCTCATTATTCGAGCTGGCGGGGGGCGTGGCCTAACTATTCCCGGTCTTCTGAGCAGGAAGACGCGCGCTCTGGCGTTTCTCCTGCGACCCCCTCACTGTGGCGGCCATTACTCAGGCTCCTGGGCTCCTCAGACCGCTCCTCTCCTCATAAGACACCACGGCCAGCTGGGTGAGTGCTGATTCCTCACCCCGCAGCGCAGCGATCGCTATCCTGCAGCTGCAGTCTCATCAGAGACATAAAAATTGGCTGGGGCTCACAAATATATATATTGTGGTGAGTTTGCAATATTAACCCCTCTGAGGGTTATTTCTACCAGCTAAATTTGCTGACTGAATACCGCTGGGGTAACCCTGCTTGGTGGAGCGTTAACCCTTCAGCGTTTGAAAAAAAAAACAAAAAAAAAACCCGCATAGTTTTTTGCTGGTATTACCGCTTTGACCTGCTCATACAGGTGAGACATGTCTGAACAGGGTTCAGATGCGCGGACCACGTCCCAGTGCCATTACGGCAATCAGATACGCAGACCTCCACAGCGTCTAGCGCTGCGGTCGACAGCGGTGGAAAATTGGACGATATCGCTCGATCGATCAGCAACTTGACTGACCTTTTAGGTCAATATGTGTCTGCTAATTCCTCTCAGAGGAAGCGACGCAGGCCGTTACCGGCCTCTACACGGAGCGAGTCAGACGTATCTGATATTGGGCAGAGTTCCCCTTTAAATTCGGATGGAGAAATATCCGATTCAGATGCGGACGAGCCGCAGGGGCGTTCCTCTATGGCGAAGCGTACGGAGGCATTAATTGAAGCCATGAGAGATATATTACAGTTACCGGAGGAGGTAACTAGTCGTCCTGGTAAATCAGCACGCATGTTTCAGGAGTCCCGTGCTTCGCGTACAACATTGCCAGCTCTGGATGAGCTTAATAGTGTAATAGAGGAGGAACGTCTATGTCCAGATAAGCGTTTTCATGGAACGCATTTCTTTGATACACTTTATCCTTGCTCTGCGGAGTTAAAGGCTAATTGGACTTCTGCTCCTGAAGTGGATGTGTCTTTATCGCAGCTTAGTAAATCCTCACTACTCCCTATTAAGGGAAAAGCGAGCTTACAGGAGCCTTTGGATAGAAAGGCAGAAGTGGCGGCAAAAGCAAGCTATGAGGCTGCGGGTCATGGATTTCGAGCAGTGCTAGGATCCATGTGTGCTGCTAGAGCTTCTCTAAGCTGGTTGGCACGTCTAAAGACGGAGTTGCAAAATGAATCTCCGTTATCTGAGATACGGGAAACTTGTGAATGGTTAGAAACGGCAGCCTGTTATATCTTTGATGCCGGTCTGGATTCGGCATCTCTGCTGGCCAAAGCGCAAGCTTCAGCGGTCACAGTCAGAAGAGCTTTATGGCTCAGACAGTGGGCCGGGGACGCAGTTTCCAAACAAGGGTTGTTGGCCTTACCTTACAAGGGTGGCCATCTTTTTGGATCCGACCTCACAGAGCTGATTTCCAAGGCTAAGGCGAAGGAATCAGCATTACCACAGCGTAGGGCCATGGCCTCTGTGTCCAGTAAGCCTGGTGTCTATAGTGGTCGGCGGTCCTTTCGGGGCCGAGGACGATCTAGTCACTCCTCGTGGGGATCGGGTCGTCCTTCCTTCTCAGGAAAGAAATCCTCTCAGAAAACTCGTACTCCCTGGAAGCAGAGTTTCCGCCAGGACAAGCGGGAACTTGACAAGAAGCCCGCAAAGTCAGATTGACGCCAGGGGTCCACTCGAGGATTCTCGAGTGGGGGGTCGCCTGCTTCTTTTCAAGGAGACTTGGATGGCTCGCGTTCCAGATTCCTGGGTAACGCGGATAGTGTCGGCAGGCTATTTCATAGAGTTTGCTTCTCGACCCCCAAATGTTTTTTGTCAGTCTCGCGTTCCGTCGGAACCCGAGCTTGTTGTCGCTCTACAGCGAGAGGTCGAATCTCTGCTACAAAAGGGTGTAGTGATACCGGTTCCGTCAGAGGACCGAGGGAAAGGTTTTTATTCCAACCTTTTTATAGTTCCCAAAAAGGAGAACAAATTTCGCCCGATTCTGGATCTCAAGCGATTAAACCGGCATGTCCATGCCCGGAAATTTCGCATGGAGTCGCTTCGTTCCGTTGTGGCAGCTCTGTCACAGAACGATTTTCTGGTGTCAATCGACATTCGCGACGCCTATTTGCATATTCCCATCGGAAAGGCTCATCAGCGCTTTCTTCGATTTGCCATAGGTCAGAATCATTACCAGTTCGTGGCTCTGCCGTTCGGCTTAGCCTCAGCGCCAAGGGTCTTTACAAAAATTCTGGCGCCCCTCATGGCAATCCTTCGAAGACAGGGGATTACGATTCTCCCTTATCTGGACGATCTTTTGATCGTGGCTTCCTCGGAGGAGGAGGCGTTGACGGCTCGGGATTTGTCTCTTCAGTTTCTGAAGGACTTCGGTTGGCTGGTCAATTGGGAGAAGTCGTCCCTGGAACCATCGAGGACAATTCTCTTTTTGGGAATGCATCTCGACACGTTTCGGTCGGTAATTTTCCTACCTCCAGACAAACAGTCATGTCTTCTCCGACATGTACAGTCTATGAAATCCTCAACGGCAATGTCCCTACGGAAGTGTATGGCGTCTTCTGGGACTGATGGTGGCGTCCATGGAAGCAATTCCCTTTGCCCAGTTCCATTCCAGGACTCTCCAAAGGTTCATCTTGAGTCGATGGAACCAGTCGCAATCGCTGGATTGCAGTGTCACCATTCCTCGCGCGGTGCGGGATTCTCTAGAATGGTGGTTACGTCCAGGGGCATTCTCCCTGGGGAAGTCTTTCCTCCCTCCGAAGTGGTCAGTTATAACCACCGATGCCAGCCTGACGGGCTGGGGGGGTGTTTGGAACAATCTCTGGATTCAGGGGGTATGGTCATCGGAAGAGTCTCTTCTTCCGATCAACATCCTGGAATTGAGGGCGATTTTCCTTTGCCTCCAACATTGGACGGTCCCTTTGAGCGGTCTGCCAGTCCGAGTGCAGACAGACAATGCGACGGCTGTCGCGTATATCAATCACCAAGGTGGGACAAAGAGTTCCAGACTCATGGTAGAGGTGTCCCGAATTCTGATTTGGGCAGAGGCCAGTGTTCCAGCCATTTCGGCAATTCACATTCCAGGGGTTCAGAATATTACAGCGACTTTCTCAGTCGCAGAAGGATGGATCCCGGGGAATGGAGCCTCCACCCGGAAGTTTTTGCACTACTGTGCTCTCGCTGGGGAACCCCCCAAGTGGATTTGATGGCATCCAGGTCCAATGCCAAGTTACCGACATTCATGTCCAGGTACAAGGACCCGAAGGCGGTGGCGGTGGATGCTCTAGTGGCTCAGTGGGATCAGTTCGAGCTGATCTATGTATTCCCGCCGATATCCTTACTTCCTCTAGTACTGCGTCGGATCAGACTAGAGAGAATTCCAGCTATTCTGATAGCTCCAGACTGGCCAAGAAGGGTGTGGTTCTCGACAATAATGTCGCTGTTGGCGGCACCTCCTTTTCCACTCC
>JARQOD010000002.1:187225283-187327752 GCA_033576555.1 Oophaga sylvatica | reverse complement strand
CCCTCGCTTCAGTTGGGTTTCCTGTCCTGACAGGGTCCTTGTCCTGAACACGGCGGTCACCTACCCACTCCTGTGCCGGCGTGGAAGAACGGGCAGAGCCTGGGTGCTGAACTTCAAGGGATGGAAGCGCCGTCCGCGAGTCCCCGGGTGCTCAGTGTCCGAGCGGGCGTTGGTGCAGCATGTTAGGGGTCCAGGGGCTTCTCCATGTCTGCCACGCCGCCATTCCCCTCTGTTCGGGGAGGGCGGCCGCTTCCCGGTCACGTGCGTCGGACGTCACACGCAAGGCACGCTGGGAATGGACGTGCCTGCGTGATGTCGGAGGGCGGCGCCGGATCCAAGATGGCGGCACCCATGGAAAAAACGCCGGCCGGCAGATATCCCGGCGGTGTGACGGGGGAGGGGTCATTGATGGGCACCGGAGGAGGCGGAGAGTGCAGTGGATCCCTCATAAAAGAGGGATAACCACAGAAGACGCACTCGTGTCCAAAACTTCACAATGGAAGTGGGGCAGGAAGAGCCACAGCAGCAAACAGCAAGCATATTTGCAGGAGCTCTCATCAGATGCCTTGCCGAGCCGCCAGCATACCAGGAGCTACTCCAGTGGTAAGGGCGGTAGTCGTTCTGACTGGCAAGACCCTTCGACGTCCTGGAGGGACGCCACACGTGCATCTGATCAGCCTCCAAAACCGGTACCTGTGATTGACAGCAGTGGTGAGTGATCTACGTGAATGTCGCCCTTATGGTAACTGTCTATATTTCTTCTTGATCACTAGGGGAAGAAGTCTAGCGGCAAAACAAGGAACAGAGAATGTGCACTATGCAAAAACCCGCTGGCAGTTCAGTGGAAGAATAATCTCTGTGCTGACTGTATCACTAAGACCATATGGGATGAGACCCGAGACTTAGTCACTAGCCTTGGAGCTATAATATAGGAGGAAGTAAAAGGCGCCTTAAAGGCAACTCTTAAACACGGAGAAAAGAAGCCACTAAAATGGATTCTGATTCAGAAACCTCTCTAGGGCAGAATAATCGGGAAAGATCCCTGTCTTCCTCCGCCGCCTCTTCTTTTCCTCAGTCCTCAGAATTTTCCTCAGCGATATAGGGGGCCGACCATGCTTTCCAACTGAAGATGTAGAGAGACTGGTAAAAGCAATCAGGTCTACAATGGGCCTTGGGGAGGAAAAAACACGCACTTTCCCTGTCAATGACAAGATAAAGGCTTTAATTGACAAGGAGTGGAAAAAGCCAGAGAGGTCGGCTACCTTACCTTCTGCATCAAAAAGGCGGTACCCATTTTAGGTGAAAGACTCTGAAAATTGGGAAAAAATCCCATAAATTGATGTTGCCGTGGCTAAGTCGTCAAAAAAATTATCCCTACCATTAGAGGACTCGGGAGTGCTAAATACCCGCTCTACAAAAAAGCAGACGGCTTTTTGAAACACATCTGGGAAGTATCGGCAGGGGGGTTAAAGCCAGCAATAGCTGGCACTTGTGCTGCCCGTGCCCTCATGGTCTGGCTATAGCAGATAGAAGATCAGATAAGGGATAAAGTTCCAAGGGACAACATACTAAGAAATATGACACTAGTGCATGGAGCAGCAGCCTTTTTAGCAGACGCCTCAGCGGATTCTGCAAGATTAACTGCCAGAGCGGCAGGCTTGTCCAATGCGGCAAGACTGTCCTTGTGGCTTAAAGGGTGTCTGGGGGATTTGCCATCTAAACATAGAATGTGTTCCATTCCATGTGATGGTCAATTCCTTTTTGGCAAAAGATTGGAGGAAATTTTGGAGTATGCAGGAGATAAAAAGAGTAGATTTCCTGGAGAGTCCAGGAAACCGCCCTTTCGGAGGAGAAGGTTTAACCAAGGTCGTCCCCCGAGGGACAGGAAAAATTGGGACTTTAAGGAAAAGAGAGGATCGGGCTACATGTTCAAAAAGCCCTCTACGGCCTCCAAAAAATCTCTCCAATGACATCGGGTCAGAGGTAGGGTGAAGGCTTTCTCTCTTCCGCTCTGCCTGGGCAAACATCTCCCCCAGTACAGTCATTCCCAAAAGTTTTGAGAATGACACAAATATTAATTTTTACAAAGTCTACTGCTTCACTTTTTCTAATGGCAATTTGCATATACTCCAGAATGTTATAAAGAGTGATCAGCTTAACAGCAATTACTTGCAAAGTCAATATTTGGCTAGAAAATGAACTTTATCCCCCAAAACACATTTCAACATCATTGCAGCCCTGCCTTAAAAGGACCAGCTAACCTCTTTTCAGTGTTTGCTCCATTAACACAGGTGTGGGTGTTGATGAGGACATGGCTGGAGATCAATCTGTCATGATTAACCCCTTCATGAACCAGCCTATTTTGACCTAAATGACCTGGCCATTTTTTGCAATTCTGACCAGTGTCCCTCTATGAGGTAATAACTCAGGAACGCTTCAACGGATCATAGCGATTCTGAGATTGTTTTTTCGTGACATATTGGGCTTCATGTTAGTGGTAAATTTAGGTAGATAATTTTTGCGTTTATTTGTGAACTTTGGCCAAAATTTTGAAAATTTCGCAATTTTCAAATTTTGAATTTTTATTCTGTTAAACCAGAGAGTTATGTGACACAAAATAGTTAATAAATAACATTTCCCACATGTCTACTTTACATCAGCACAATTTTGGGAACAACATTTTTTTGTTAGGAAGTTATAAGGGTTAAAAGTTGACCAGCGATTTCTCATTTTTACATCAAAATTTACAAAACCATTTTTTTTTTAGGGACCACCTCACATTTGAAGTCACTTTGAGGGGTCTATATGGCAGAAAATACCCAAAAGTGACACCATTATAAAAACTGCACCCCTCAAGCTACTTAAAACTGCATTCAAGAAGATTATTAACCCTTCAGGTGCTTCACAGGAACTAAAGCAACGTGGAAGAAAAAAATGGACATTTTAATTTTTCCAACAAAATTTTTCTTTTAGCATCAATTTTTTCATTTTTGCATGGGAAACAGGATAAAATGGACCCTAAAATTTGTTGGACAATTTCTCCTGAGTACACAGATACCTCATATGTGGTCATAAACCACTGTTTGGGCGCACGGCAGGGCTCAGAAGGGAAGGAGCGCCATTTGACTTTTTGAATGGAAAATATGCTGGAATATTTAGCGGTTGCCATGTCGCATTTGGAGAGTCCCTGTGTGCCTAAACATTGGAGCTCCCCCACAAGTGACCCCATTTTGGAAACTAGACCCCCAAGGAACTTATCTAGATGCAGAGTGAGCACTTTGAAACCCCAGGTGCTTCACAAATTGATCCGTAAAAAAAAGAAAGTACTTTTTTTTCACAAAAATTTTCTTTTAGCCTCAGTTTTTTTCATTTTCACATGGGCAACAGTATAAATTGGATCCTAAAATTTGTTGGGCAATTTCTCCTGAGTACACCGATACCTCAACCACTGTTTGGGCGCACGGCAGGGCTCAGAAGGGAAGGAGCGCCATTTGACTTTTTGAATGAAAAATTAGCTCCAATCGTTAGCGGACACCATGTCATATTTGGAGAGCCCCTGTATGCCTAAACTTTGGAGCTCCCCCACAAATGACCCCATTTTGGAAACTAGACCCCCTAAGGAACTTAATGTAGATGCACAGTGAGCACTTTGAACCCCCAGGTGCTTCACAAAAGTTTATAACGCAGAGCCGTGAAAATAAAAAATCATTTTTTTTTCCCAAAAAATGATTATGTAGCCCACTATTTTTTATTTTCACAATGGTTACAGGAGAAATTGGACCTCAAAAGTTGTTGTCTAATTTGTCCTAAGTACGCTAGTACCTCACATGTGGGGGGGAACCACTGTTTGGGCACACGTCAGGGCTCGGAAGGGATGTAGTGACGCTTTGAAATGCCGACTTGATGGAATGGTCTGCGGGCGGGCAGAGCCCCTGATGTGCCTAAACAGTAGAAACCCCCACAAGAGAACACATTTTGTAAACTAGACCCCTCAAGAAACTTATCTAGATGTGTGGTGAGCTCCTTGAACCCCCACGTGCTTCACAGAAGTTTGTAATGCAGAGCCGTGAAAATAAAAAATAATTTTTATCCTCAAAAACTGATTTTTTTAACCCGCAATTTTTTATTTTCACAAGGGTAACAGGAGAAATTGGACCACAAAGTTGTTGTACAGTTTGTCCTGAGTACACTGGTACCCCTTATGTGGGGGGGAACCACTGTTTTGGCGCATTGGGAAGAGCCCAGAAGGGAAGGAGCGCCATTTTGGAATGCAGACTTGATGGAATGTTCTGTGGGCGTCATGTTGCGTTTGCAGAGCCCCTGATGTGCCTAAACAGTAGAAACCCCCCCACAAGTGACCCTATTTTGGAAACTAGACCCCCCAAGGAGCTTATCTAGATGTGTAGTGAGCACTTTGAACCCCCAAGGGCTACACAGAAGTTTATAACGCCGGGGCATGAAAATAAAAAAGTCATATTTTTTCCACAAACATGATCTTTTAGTCCCCAATTTTTTTTATTTTCCCAAGGGTAACAGGAGAAATTAGACCTCAAAAGTTGTTGTCCAATTTGTCCTGAGTACGCTGATATCCCATATGTGGGAGAAAACTACTGTATGGGCACACTTCGGGGCTCGGAAGGGAAGTAGTGACGTTTTGAAATGCCGACTTGATGGAATGGTCTGCGGGCGTCATGTTACGTTTGCAGAGTCCCTGATGTGCCTAAACAGTAGAAACTCCCCACAAGTGACCCCATTTTGGAAACTAGACCCCGCAAGGAACTTATCTAGATGTGTGGTGAGCACTTTGAACCCCCAAGGGCTACACAGAAGTTTATAACGCCGGGGCATGGAAATAAAAAAATCATATTTGTTCCACAAATATGATCTTTTAGTCCACAATTTTATTTTCTCAAGGGTAACAGGAGAAATTAGACCCCAAAAGTTGTTGTCCAATTTGTCCTGAGTACGCTGATATCCCATATGTGGGAGAAAACTACTGTATGGGCACACGTCGAGGCTCGGAAGGGAAGTAGTGACGTTTTGAAATGCTGACTTGATGGAATGGTCTGCGGGTGTCATGTTACGTTTGCAGAGCCCATGATGTGCCTAAACAGTAGAAACCCCCCCCAAGTGACCCCATTTTGGAAACTAGATCCCCAAGGAACTCCTCTAGATGTGTGGTAAGCACTTTGAATCTCCAAGTTTTTCACAGAAGTTTATAACGCAGAGCCGTGAAAATAAAAAATCATTTTTTTTCCACAAAAATAACTTTTTTAGTCCCCATTTTTTTTTTCCCAACAGTTACAGGAGAAATTAGACCCCCAAAGTTGTTGTGCAATTTTTCCCGAGTACGCTGATACCCCATATGTGGGGGTAAACCACTGTTTGGGCACACGTCGGGGCTTGGAATAAAGGGAGCACTGTTTGACTTTTTGAACGCAAAATTTGCAGGACTCAATGGTGGCGCCATGTCGCGTATGGAGACCCCCTGATGTGCGTAAATAGTGGAAACCCCTCAATTCTATCTCCAACCCTAACCCCTACACACCCCTAACCTTAATACAAACCCTAACCATAACCCTAACCCCAACACACCCCTAACCCTAATCCCAACTCTAACCATAAACCTAACCACAAGCCTAACCCTAACCCCAAAACACCCCTAACGCTTATCCTAACTCTAACCCTAACCACAAACCTAACCCTAATCCCAACCCTAACCCTAATTCCAACCTTAACCCTAATTCCAACCTTAACCCTAATTCCAACCCTAACCCTAATTCCAACCCTAACCCTAATTCCAACCCTTACCCTAGTTCTAACCCTAACCCTAGTTCTAACCCTAAGGCTGGGTTCATATTGCGTTTTTCCAGCCCGATCGCGTTATGCTATACCCGCTAGTGCAGAGGAATCAGCGATGATTCATCTGTGCTAGCGGTGATGGAGCCCAGACGCTGCAGCCTGCGTCCAAGGCTCCGTCACTGAATGACGACACGTCGCGAACGCATGCTGCTTCACGGCATGCGTTGCGATGCGCACACAAATGGGGTGAATGGCAGCGTTAACGGACTGCGTTACACTGCATTATACCGCGGTGAAACGCAGTCCATCTAACGGACTGCCATAATGCAATATGAACCCAGCCTAACCCTGAGACCCCGTGCACACGTTGCAGATTCACTTGCGGATTTTTCTAAAATCCGCAGGTAAAATGACCTGCCTTTTACCTGCGTATTTAGCGCGGATTTGCTGCGGTTTTTCTCTGCGGTTTTACGCCTATAATGGAATAGGTGTAAAATCGCTGCGGAATCCGCACAAAGAATTGACATGCTGCGGATTTAAAACCGCAGCAAATCCGCGCTGAAAAATCTGCAGAATGTGCACAGCGGTTTTTTTTACCATTTATTTGCATTGTACTGTACATGGTTTCTGGATCTGCTGTGGATCCGCAGCGCGAAATCCGCTGCGGATCCGCAGCAAAATCCGCTGCGGATCCACAACGCAAAATCCGCTGCTGATCCGCGGCAAAATCCGCTGCTGATCCGCGGCAAAATCCGCTGCTGATCCGCGCAAATCCCTGCGGATCCGCAGCAAAATCCGCAACGTGTGCACAGGGCCTAATAGGAAAAAAAAAATTCTTTATTATTTGTCCCTACCTATGACAGGGGGGGGGTTCACTTACTTTTTTTTATTTTGATCACTGTGACAGTTTATCACAGTGATCAAAATAAATTTCTTGAAATTTCTTTTCCAATATGGCGGCGCCCATGAAGAATCCCGGGCAGCCGCCGGGAAGGATCCAGGGACATCGGTGGACTGGGAGAGGTGAGTATGGGGGTCGGAAGTGAGAGGGGGGGGATCGGAAGGTGGGGGCAGCGGAGGCCAGGACGAGGGGAGCTGTTAGTGACGGCGGTGACCGATCGCTGCCATCTTTTGGTGGCGGCGGCCGATCGCCGCCGTGACTCGATGTGGGGGGGGGTCAGATCGCTGTCTCCAGCCATGGCAGATGCTATTGCAGCATCGGCCATGGCTGGATTGTAATATTTCACCGATTTCATTGGTGAAATATTACAGATTGCTCTGATTGGCTGTTTCACTTTTAACAGCCAATCAGAGCGATCGTGGCCACGGGGGGTTAAGCCAACCCCCCTGTGGTGAAGCACAAAGGGTCTTGTGCCTGCGGGTCTGGTGACCTTTCAGTGACCCCGGTCACCCGGCCCGCAGGAACGCGATCCTTTCATGACGCCACATAGGCTTCACAGGTCGGATTGGCACTGACTTTCATGACGCCTACGTGGCGTCACAGGTCGGGAAGGGGTTAAGTAAGAATGACACCACTGGACACTTTAAAAGGAGGCTGGTGCTTGGCATCATTGTTTCTCTTCTGTTACCCATGGTTATCTCTAAAGAAACACGTGCAGTCATCATTGCAATGCACAAAAATGGCCTAACAGGGAAGAGTATCGCAGCTAGAAAGATTGCACCTCAGTCAACAATCTATCGCATCATCAAGAACTTCAAGGAGAGAGGTTTCATTGTTGCCAAAAAGGCTCAGATCAGACGCTAACATTACACAGCCCTTCCGTTCGGCCTGTCTACAGCTCCCAGAGTCTTCACCAAAGTGATAGGCGAGGTAATGTCATATCTTCGTTCCAGGGACATAATGATCGTCCCATACCTGGACGACCTTCTTGTGGTAGGGAGGTCGGAGGACCACTGCACTCAGCAAGTAGAAAAAGTGACATCAACTCTAATAGAATTGGGATGAATAGTAAACATTCCCAAGTCGAGATTAACACCAGTGAAAGTGCAATCCTTCCTAGGGTTAATGCTAGACTCCGAGCGACAGCTCTGCGCTCTGCCTCCTGCCGGAGAACAAAGTGACCAAGTTAAGCACAGCACTGCATATAAGGGGTGTCGAAAACATACGAGTGGACTTCCTGAGTCGGAGACACCTGAGACAGGGGGAATGGTCCCTAAGCCCCCAGTTTTTACAACAAATAGTTTAGGCCTGGGGCAAACCAGAAATAGACTTGTTCGCCACCTCAAGCAACAGAAAGGTCCGGAAGTTCTGCTCACTGATTCCAAAAGAACATCCGGTTGCTGTAGATGCCTTACAAATACCCTGGAAATTCACCCTGGCCCACGCGTTCCCCCCCCCCCGATGACAATGATTCCGATAGTAGCCCGGAAAATCAGGGAAGGTCAAGCGAGAGTAATTCTCATAGCTCCGTTTTGGCCGAGGAGGCCTTGGTTCTCCCTTCTAAGTCATATGTCACTTACAGATCCATGGATTTTACCAGAGATTCCAGACCTGCTCACCCAGGGACCAGTGATCCACTCTCAAGTGAAGGGCTTCTATCCGACAGCCTGGAATTTGAGAGGCGTTACTGAGTCGCCTGTTGAAGAGTAGGAAACCTGTCACATCCAGAATTTACGGTAGAACATGGAAAAAGTTCCTAGACTTCCTGGTGGAGCCTTTGGGAGATGTAGCTCCGGTGGGGCCTATCCTAGAATTCTTACAGGCAGGACTGCAACTTGGTTAGCAACTAGCACCCTCAAAGTCCAGGTTTCAGCTCTAGGGGCCCTATATAACTGCAATCTAGCATCTAATAGGTGGGTGTCCCTGTTCATAAAGTCTTATGGTAGGTCTAGGCTGGTTATTATCCCTAAGATACCACCCTGGGACCTGAATCTAGTCTTGGAGGCTTTAACCAGAGACCCCTTTGAGCCATTGCAGGAATTGTCACCAAAATTTTTCACGCTTAAAACAGTATTATTGGTAGCCTGAACATCGGCCTGTAGAGTAAGCGACCTACAGGCTCTGTCTGTATCCTCCCCATATACCCAAATTTTTGATGACAGAGTGGTCCTAAGACCAGATCCAGCCTATCTCCCCAAGGTGGTCCTCAAGTTCCATAGGACTCAGGAGATCACCTTGCCATCATTCTGCATTAATCCTAAGAATCTTGGGGAGCAAAAGTTCCATACGTTAGATGTAAGAAGAGCCATACTACAATACTGTACATGTCAGTAACTAGTCAGTGGAGGAAAGATCAGGCCCTATTTGTAGCCTTTCAGGGTAGTAGAAAAGGGTATGGGGTAGCCAAAAGTACCATTGCCAGATGGATCAGGGAGGCCATTATGTTATCCTACTCTACGAGTGGCGCTCTGGTTCCTGAAAGCATCAAGACTCACTCCACCAGAGCTGTGGCTACCTCCTGAGCAGAGAAGGCTGAGGTGTCGATCGAGCAAAATTGTAAAGCCGCTACGTGGTCCTCACCTTCTACCTTTTTCAAGCACTACCGGCTGGATTTTTCTTCCTCTACTGACCTAACCTTAGGTAGAAGGGTGCTACAAGCGGTGGTCCCTCCCTAAGCTGTTTCACTCTACAAAAGTCTCTCGTGTGCCGTCATGGGAGATTGGAAAACACCAAGGTTACTTACCGGTAGTCGGTTTATCCGGAGCCCATGACGGCACCTGTATTCCCCCCCCCCCCTTATCACTCCTTTGGTGTGCACTATAGTTTTGGTGTCTTTTTAGTTAATAAAATGTGGTGATAGTTTTACCATGTGTACTAACCAGGGGGGCCTCTCATGCTCTGTAAACCAACTGTAGCGAGGGAGAGGTACCGCCCTTTTATTTCAGTAGGGTTCCTGTCCTGACTGGGCGGATCCCCTCATGTGTGCCGTCATGGGCTCCGGTAAAACCGGCTACTGGTAAGTAACCTTGGTGTTTTTGCCGCAGCTTCTTTCCTGCCAAGAAATCAGGTTTTGCTGCAGAAAAAATGCCCAATGTGAATTTGCCCGTAAGGCTAAATTTGCTACAATCCTAAAATGGTTTTCTTGGCTAATAAAAAAAAGCCTGTTAACTTACATTTAAAATTGTTCATAAATACTCATACCTTTTCAGAATAAAATCATTAAAATTACGTCACTGTTGCTATTGGCATATCAGTGGTGCAACCTTTGTCCACATCATGAGGCTGTAGTTGTCCCATTACTTCCATCTTGTTTTTAAAGTTAAATTTCCCAGCTTACATTGCTCTGTGGCACTATTTGTGTGCACCATTCACATTAGACTAAAGTTGGCTGAACCAAGCGTCAGTCAATGTGTACGTCTGTGGGTAGATAAGGATTTGGCCTTTTGGATTTCCAATAGTTGACCTTTCTGCTATCGGGAGATGAGCTGCAGCCAGAGAATCCTGACTGGGTGGATTGGAGAGCAGAGGATCCTTGGGGGGGATGGAAGGGGTGGAGAGCAGAGCAGAATATCCTGGGGGGATGGAAAGCAGAGGATCCTGGGGTAGAGAGCAGAGCAGAGGAGGCTGGGGGGTGGAGAGCAGAGTAGAGGAGCGCGGGGGGGGGGGTGGAGAGCAAAGTAGAGGAGCGGGGGGGTGAGCAGAGCAGAGGAGCCTGGGGGTGGAGAACAAAGGAGCCTGGGGGGGTAGAGAGCAAAGCAGAGGAGGAGGAGGGAGAGCTGAGGTGTGGGGGAGGGGTGGAGAGCAGCGAAGCCGGGGTAGGGAGTGTAGCAGAGTCGGGGGAGGGGGTGGAGAGCAGAGGAGCCTGTGAGGAGGAGGGGTGGTGGAGAGCGGAGCCAAAGATTCTGGGGGAAGAGGGAGGTGGAAAAGCAGGGGATCCCGGAAGGGAGCAGAGCAGTGGAGCCTGGGGGTTAGAGAGCAGAGGAGCCTATGGGGGGGGGGTGGAGAGAGCAGAGGAGTCTTGGGAGGGGGCACAGAAGTTTGGGGGGTGGAGAGAGCCGAAGATCCTGGGAGAGATGGGGGAGAGAGCAGACGAGCCATGGGGGGCCATGGGTGAGAGCAGAGGAGCCTGGTGGAGGACCTCATAATGAACACAGGAGTGCTTGGTCGAGCTGAGTGTTCCTATAAATGGGATAGATGAGGGAAGCTGCTGATCAGCCTTTGGGCGACATCTATCTAATGTGTATGGTGGAGCTTAAAGTTTTCACTGCTTGTTTAAAAATTTATCTTTTATCTCAGGTACCCAATGATGATGAAAAAGAAAAAAAACCTTTAAGAAGAGTAAATCATAGCCCACAGCCATCAACTACACGACACAGAGAAAATAAGTAATTGCACTTTTTTTCCCCTTCACAACCTGGAAAGTTTTGTAATAAAAAGACCAGATTTGTTTTATGTAATTACGGTATATATGGTTATATAACTTATTGTGGATTTGTGTACTTTGCAACAAATTGGAGGTAGAGTCCAAATATATAGAATGCAGCCATAAAAGCATACTTAGGAGTCTTGTCAGCACCAGAAAGCTCCTGCTGTGTGGTGCCTGCATCCTGTAGCAAATTCTGCTCCTAAAACTATGGACTGATAAATCTGTCTCATCAAAAATTATTGAGCTGCTGTTTGGTTTTGCTTTTTTTTTCCTTTCTGAGCTTTTCATACTTACTTTTTGTAATGTCACTAAACAGGGAAAATAACAGAAAGCGGAGTAACTCTGACAGGGAGAGCACGTCTGTTACATCTTTTAGATCAGGAGGCCAGGAACAGAGACCAGATGTCGATACTACATCAGGCCGTCTGAGTGGAAGCAAAGTGCAGAGTACAAAGAGTGCACGGTAAGTAGACTTCTGTTTAAGAGCTAAATTTAAGTGTCTATTACCCGAATTTTACCAATGGGCATTATGATGACACTTAGGCTACACTCACACTCTGTTCAGTATTTTACAAAACCAGGAGTGGGACAGTCAGAGGAAAAGTATAATAGAAACTTGTCACAACTTCTGTGTTTTTGACCCAATCCTGGTTTTGGCTTACAAATACTGAGGTAAAATACTGACCAAACACTGATAGTGTGAACGTAACCTTATAGCAATGCTCTTCAGCTTTTACGTTTGAAAAGTGTTGTCTAGGCATTTCACGTTTCTGATTTGGTTGTAGGATACAACATCAACATCAGATTGGTGGGGATATAGCACCCGCCACCTCCAATGATCAGCTGGTCTTACTTCTGGCTGCTAGTTGTGAACATTGAAGCGACCTGAACAGCATAGCTCCATTTACTGTGAAGTGCCAATGCTGATCAGATTCTATTTAAAGGGAATCTGTCACCCCATTTTTTTTTATATAAGCTGCAGCCACCGCCATCAGGGGCTTATCTACAGCATTCCGGTCCGATGGGCGGCGCAGGTCCGGGGCCGGCGCCTCCCATCTTCTAGCGATGATGTTCTCCTTCTGTCGCGCTCCTGCGCAGGCGTACTTTATCTGCCCTGGTGAGGGCAGAGCAGAGTAGTGCAGTGCGCAGGCGTTGGAAAAGGTCAGAGAGGCTCAGCGCCTGCGTACTGCAGTACTCTACTCTGCCCTCACCAGGGCAGATAAAGTACAGCTGCGCAACAGAAGCAAGAAGGACGACGTCATCGCTAGAAGATTCGAGGCGCCGGCTCCGGACCTGTGACGCCCAATGGACCGGATCGCCCCCCCGGGTGAGTATAATGTAACTCGTTTTTCTTATCTTTCAGGTTACATCGGGGGCTTATCTACAGCTTTACAGAATGCTGTAGATAAGCCCCAGATGGCGGTGGCCGCCGCTTATATACGAAAAATAGGGTGACAGAGTCCCTTTAAAGGTAGTCTGTCTGACCAGAATGACTGTTCAAACCAAGTACAGTCATGGCCAAAAGTTTTGAGAATGACACAAATATTAATTTTTACAAAGTCTACTGCTTCACTTTTTCTAATGGCAATTTGCACATACTCCAGAATGTTATAAAGAGTGATCAGCTTAACAGCAATTACTTGCAAAGTCAATATTTGGCTAGAAAATGAACTTTATCCCCCAAAACACATTTCAACATCATTGCAGCCCTGCCTTAAAAGGACCAGCTAACCTCTTTTCAGTGAGTGCTCCATTAACACAGGTGTGGGTGTTGATGAGGACATGGCTGGAGATCAATCTGTCATGATTAAGTAAGAATGAGACCACCGGACACTTTATAAGGAGGCTGGTGCTTGGCATCATTGTTTCTCTTCTGTTAACCATGGTTATCTCTAAAGAAACACGAAAAATATTTAGACTTGAGAGTCCTCAGTGGTTGATACCTTTTAATGGCTAACTGAAAAGATGGTAACAAATTGCAAGCTTTCGAGACTACTCAGGTCTCTTCATCAGGCATAGACTAATACAACATCTGAAGAATCACATATTTATACACAAAATAGCACAGAAAAAATGCAATAGGTAGGACAAGTGACATGAAGCAGAACTGTCATTATGGCAGAGGGATTAACATAAATAGACTAGTTCATAGATAAGGAGTGAAGGTTTTATTACCCTCTGATTGGGGTCTGGTATTGTGTTGTGATGACCCTAAAAGGTCAGGGAGGCAGATTCCTTAATTGTTGTAGAACGACATAAAACTCTGGGATATATTCATCCCAGCACTAAGAGTGTCAAAGGTCATCATAAGTTTATATTCCCAGACTTTTCTATCCTTCTCAGATTTGAAGTTAGATTTTAATACAAGTAATTCCATATCTGTCATGCTATGACCGGGCATACAAAAGTGTTTGGCCACAGGTAAATCCATTCTTTTTTCTCTTATCGTGTGGCGATGAGAATTCATCCTTGTTCTCAGTTTTTGCCCAGGTCTTGACCTGTACATCTATAATGACCACGGACAGGATAAAGATCCCCAACTCCCATCAGGACTACAAGATACCAGGTACTTTCAGCTGCATCACATCTAATGTGGTGTACCTAATTATATGTACTAAATGTCCAACTGGGGGTCTGTATGTGGGGGAGACCGGGCAAAAACTGAGAACAAGGATGAATTCTCATCGCCACACGATAAGAGAAAAAAGAATGGATTTACCTGTGGCCAAACACTTTTGTATGCCCGGTCATAGCATGACAGATATGGAATTACTTGTATTAAAATCTAACTTCAAATCTGAGATGGATAGAAAAGTCTGGGAATATAAACTTATGATGACCTTTGACACTCTTAGTGCTGGGATGAATATATCCCAGAGTTTTATGTCGTTCTACAACAATTAAGGAATCTGCCTCCCTGACCTTTTAGGGTCATCACAACACAATACCAGACCCCAATCAGAGGGTAATAAAACCTTCACTCCTTATCTATGAACTAGTCATATTTATGTTAATCCCTCTGCCATAATGACAGTTCTGCTTCATGTCACTTGTCCTACCTATTGCATTTTTTCTGTGCTATTTTGTGTATAAATATGTGATTCTTCAGATGTTGTATTAGTCTATGCCTGATGAAGAGACCTGAGTAGTCTCGAAAGCTTGCAATTTGTTACCATCTTTCAGTTAGCCATTAAAAGGTATCAACCACTGAGGACTCTCAATCTAAATATTTTCTTAATGATATAGAAGACATAATCCATGTGACACTGTTTCAGTTAGCCATGAAAAGGTATCAACCACTGAGGACTCTCAAGTCTAAATATTTTTCTATCTACTGGCTAACACGGTACGAAGATACACATCTTTCCTATATAAAGAAACACGTGCAGTCATCATTGCAATGCACAAAAATGGCCTAACAGGGAAGAGTATCGCAGCTAGAAAGATTGCACCTCAGTCAACAATCTATCGCATCATCAAGAACTTCAAGGAGAGAGGTTCCATTGTTGCCAAAAAGGCTCCAGGGCGCCCAAGAAAGACCAGCAAGCGCCAGGACCGTCTCTTAAAAGTGTTTCAACTGCGGGATTGGGCTACCAGCAGTGCAGAGCTTGCTCAGGAATGGCAGCAGGCAGGTGTGAGTGCATCTGCACGCACTGTGAGGCGGAGACTCTTGGAGCAAGGCCTGGTCTCAAGGAGGGCAGCAAAAAAGCCACTTCTCTCCAGAAAAAACATCATGGACAGACTGATATTCTGCAAAAGGTACAGGCAGTGGACTGCTGAGGACTGGGGTAAAGTTATTTTCTCTGATGAATCCCCTTTTCGATTGTTTGGGACATCAGGAAAACGCCTCATTCGGAGAAGACAAGGTGAGCGCTACCACCAGTCTTGTCTCATGCCAACTGTTAAGCATCCTGAAACCATTCATGTGTGGGGTTGCTTCTCAGCCAAGGGACTCGGCTCTCCCACAGTCTTGCCTAAAAACACAGCCATGAATAAAGAATGGTACCAGAATGTCCTCCAAGAACAACTTCTCCCAACCCTCCAAGAGCAGTTTGGCTATCAACAATGCCTTTTCCAGCATGATGGAGCACCTTGCCATAAAGCAAAGGTGATAACTAAATGGCTCAGGGAACAAAACATAGAGATTTTGGGTCCATGGCCTGGAAACTCCCCAGATCTTAATCCCATTGAGAACTTGTGGTCAATCATCAAGAGACGGGTGGACAAACAAAAACCTAAAAATTCTGACAAAATGAAAGCATTGATTGTGCAAGAATGGACTGCTATCAGTCAGGATTTGGTCCAGAAGTTGATTGAGAGCATGCCAGGGAGAATTGCAGAGGTCCTGAAGAAGAAGGGTCTCAACAATGCAAATATTGACTTGCTGCATTAACTCATTCTAACTGTCAATATAAGCTTTTGTTACTCATATGTTTGCAATTATTATATTTCTGTCTGTGATAAAAACATCTGTCAAACACACATAAAAACCAGAGAGCAGCAGATCATGTGAAAATATAATATTTGTGTCATTCTCAAAACGTTTGGCCATGACTGTACAGACTGTAGGTGAAGCACTGGTGTGGGCAAATATTTAAGTGCACGTTCCTATGTACTTGCTTTCTCTCTATCCACAACCTTCTTTTTGCTCTACAGCTGTGACTTTATAGAGGCAGAGATAGATGGAAAACAAGTAGGTAGGAAGGTGTAGTGAATTGTGTGGCCACATCAAGGCTGCACCGAGTGCTTCTACTTCGTTTGAACAATCATTCTGATCTGATAGACTCCCTTTGAGTGGTCGGCTGAGGTGTGGATGCCATGTATAGCCCCCCTACCACTCTGGTCTGACATTAAGTATAGATTGTTGATATTTCCCAAGACAACCCCTTTGCAAACTTCTACACATGTTTTGACTTAGTCCTGTAGGTACTGTCAAGTTTAAAGACAGTGAATTTCAGTGTGGCAAAATATAATCTTCATGTATTTACATTTCATTGTGTCATGTGTGTTTCACTGATCCTTACCTTAGGAGTAGAGATGACCGAAAGAAAGATGACCGCTCGCGCAAAAGGGAGCATGATCGGCCCCTGCCCCGGCGAGACTCCTACAGGGATAGATACAACAGACGGAGAGGGAGAAGTCGCAGTTACAGCAGGAGTCGTAGTCGCAGTTGGAGTAAAGAAAGGCAACGTGATCGAGACCGGGATAGAAGCCGGAGCAGGTCAAGAAGTAGGAGCAGAGGTGCGTGAAGGGTACAAGTACAAAGAGCATACATTTTGTGTTTGCATAGTAACTGGACAATTCTCTATGAAACCCAAGCTTTTAACAAGGATTTTACTAAGCAAGTTTCTATTACATGAACATCAGTAATTCTTGTATACCTGCATCTGATCATGTGATGCCCAGTAATTGTCAGCTCCAGGTACAATATCTGCTAATAGCCCTAGGGATAAGGAGAGCACTGCTGACACCTGAGGCCAGAGGTCAGAGCATCATGTCATAAGACCTGCATTTTTGATACGTTCACGAAGTAGAGTTGTGTAAAAGTCATGCTTAGTTTCACATTAAGGGGTTGCTTGTTCTGTGGGGCTGCAGGCTCGGTCTGTGGGGCTGCAGGCTCGTTCTGTGGGGCTGCAGGCTCGTTCTGTGGGGCTGCAGGCTCGTTCTGTGGGGCTGCAGGCTCGTTCTGTGGGGCTGCAGGCTCGTTCTGTGGGGCTGCAGGCTCGTTCTGTGGGGCTGCAGGCTCGTTCTGTGGGGCTGCAGGCTCGTTCTGTGGGCTGCAGGCTCGTTCTGTTGGGCTGCAGGCTCGGTCTGTTGGGCTGCAGGCTCGTTCTGTTGGGCTGCAGGCTCGGTCTGTTGGGCTGCAGGCTCGGTCTGTTGGGCTGCAGGCTCGGTCTGTTGGGCTGCAGGCTCGGTCTGTTGGGCTGCAGGCTCGGTCTGTTGGGCTGCAGGCTCGGTCTGTGGGGCAGCAGGCTCGTTCTGTGGGGCAGCAGGCTCGTTCTGTGGGGCTGCAGGCTCGTTCTGTGGGGCTGCAGGCTCGTTCTGTGGGGCTGCAGGCTCGTTCTGTGGGGCTGCAGGCTCGTTCTGTGGGGCTGCAGGCTCGTTCTGTGGGGCTGCAGGCTCGTTCTGTGGGGCTGCAGGCTCGTTCTGTTGGGCTGCAGGCTCGGTCTGTTGGGCTGCAGGCTCGTTCTGTGGGGCAGCAGGCTCGTTCTGTGGGGCTGCAGGCTCGTTCTGTGGGGCTGCAGGCTCGTTCTGTGGGGCTGCAGGCTCGTTCTGTGGGGCTGCAGGCTCGTTCTGTGGGGCTGCAGGCTCGTTCTGTGGGGCTGCAGGCTCGTTCTGTGGGGCTGCAGGCTCGTTCTGTGGGGCTGCAGGCTCGTTCTGTGGGGCTGCAGGCTCGTCTGTGGGCTGCAGGCTCGGTCTGTTGGGCTGCAGGCTCGGTCTGTTGGGCTGCAGGCTCGGTCTGTTGGGCTGCAGGCTCGGTCTGTTGGGCTGCAGGCTCGGTCTGTTGGGCTGCAGGCTCGGTCTGTTGGGCTGCAGGCTCGGTCTGTTGGGCTGCAGGCTCGGTCTGTTGGGCTGCAGGCTCGGTCTGTTGGGCTGCAGGCTCGGTCTGTTGGGCTGCAGGCTCGGTCTGTTGGGCTGCAGGCTCGGTCTGTTGGGCTGCAGGCTCGGTCTGTTGGGCTGCAGGCTCGGTCTGTTGGGCTGCAGGCTCGGTCTGTTGGGCTGCAGGCTCGGTCTGTTGGGCTGCAGGCTCGGTCTGTTGGGCTGCAGGCTCGGTCTGTTGGGCTGCAGGCTCGGTCTGTGGGGCTGCAGGCTCGGTCTGTGGGGCAGCAGGCTCGTTCTGTGGGGCAGCAGGCTCGTTCTGTGGGGCAGCAGGCTCGTTCTGTGGGGCAGCAGGCTCGTTCTGTGGGGCTGCAGGCTCGTTCTGTGGGGCTGCAGGCTCGTTCTGTGGGGCTGCAGGCTCGTTCTGTGGGGCTGCAGGCTCATGAGTCTTCATATCCCATGCTGTGAAGGTTCTCCAGTGCCAGTAGCGGGTGCAAAACCACAAATAGGCGATTTGCATATCACATGTCTACTAGACTATATCTGGCCTTGCTTAAAGGGATATTCCCATCTCCAAGATCCTATCTCAATATGCAATAAGCATAATTATAATAGCAAATACCTCCAATTACAAATGTAATATAGTTCTCCAGTTTCTTACCTCATGTAGGCCATTGCAGTAACTTGGGTATCCATGGTTCTGACCGATCATATAGTGACATCTGTTAGTGTGGTCGTAGTTAAGCCCACCTCCATGCATTTCCCCAGAAGATTCTGCATAACCTATAGAAAATGGGCCCACAGTTTATATATGACCACAGGGTGCTCCATCATGGATCAATAGCTAAGTAACAACACAGAAAATGAAAAAAAAAAAAAATATTATTTGTTTCAGGTATTTGTACTTACATTTTATAGGTTTTATGAATTGTACATAAATAATAAAAATTGTCAGATTTTAAGTGTGCGCATCAATATTTTATTTATTTTTCCTTTCTGTGTTCCACATAAAATTCATCAGGAGGCCCTGATATATTATGATAGCAGGAATACCAGATTTGATGTTCCACATTTTTAATGCATATTGAATATATGTTTTTATGGGTTTTTTTTCTGTTAGACTGCAATTAGTTGACCTCTGAATTAATCACATTTATTTTGACACTCTCAGTGATGTATTAATTTATCACATTTTAATTTTACTTTTAACTTTTATTTAAGATAAGGACTTGGGAAAACCTAAATACAATCTCGAGCGGTCGGAGCCCTCTGATTATCAGACCAGTTCCTCAGTTTCCTCAGTGCCTCACATCGGATCCCCACATTATCCTGTCCCAACACTAAGTAGCACCATCACAGTAATCACCCCTTCGCATCATGGCAATAATTCCTCTGAAAATTGGCCAGAATTCCATGAAGACCAAGTGGACCACAGCACTTTTGGAAGACCACCCATGCCCAAGAAGCGCTGTAGAGACTACGATGGTATAGTGTTTTGCTTATGAAGTGGTATCGCAAACTATACAATGCGAAATGCCTACATATTAATGGCTTCCTCCCAAGTTTGATGTTATTTCTCATGAGCTGATGACTAGTTTGGTATGTGACTATGTCCTCACATATAACACATTATTAGGGAAATGTATTTTGACCTCGATGCCAAACACTACTACATTTGTCATGTTATGGTCCATGGGGCTTTGTGTCCAGTCCCTCCAAGAATGACCATGAACCATATTTGCCAACATTGGCCGTTCCTTTCACTCACTGTATTAACAATACACACACTGTCTAGTCCAAGTAAGTTGGCCCTAATGAGTAGGTGATTAGTTTTCGATATAGCAGAAAGTTAGCATTTTGTAATATTTCCTGTTTAAAACCTGTAGCATATTTTGTGCATTAATTTTCTAATTTCTTTTTTTGTCTGGTGTCCAGAGAAAGGATTTTGTATGCGAGGTGATCTGTGTCCATTTGATCACGGCAGCGATCCCGTAGTTGTTGAAGATGTGAACCTACCTGGAATACTTCCTTTCCCAACACAGCCACCTGTTGTAGATGGACCACCTCCTCCAGTACTTCCCCCACCTCCGCCACTGTTAACGCCACCTCCTCCTGTTAATTTACGGCCACCAGTTCCTCCACCGGGTGCTCTTCCACCCAGCCTTCCACCTGTTACAGGTACTCAAATATATACACAGCCTGTATATAGATTCAAAGGGATTCTTCATTTTTTGGATACCATTTTTTTTTTCATAAAGACATATTTAGAGCTAAAACTATTTTTGCATTTGTGTTTCATTAACCCCTCACTGACATGACGTGCATGTACATCTTGTCCTGGTTCCCAGATTTTGGTGGCTCACAAGCGAGCTCTGCCCATGACTTTCAACCTGTTAATTGCCGCTGTCAATCTGGGACAGCAACTTTTAAGGCATTTTGGTGGGGGCTCATTGGCACATGCATAGAATGACGTGATCGTGAGCCATTGATGGTTTGCCATGACAGCTGGAGGTCCAACTGTGGATGAAACTGGTCATTTTTCACACACTTGTCTGTCCAAGGTCTTAAAGAGAATTTGTAACCAGGTTTTTGCTACCTCATCTGAGAGAAAAAGAGAAAATTTAAAGAGACCCTGAATCCAATGATGTGTCACTTAGTTTATTGGGTGCAGCAGTTGTGACAGATTTTAGATTTTTTTTTTTTTTAGATTTTAGCAGAGCTCAGAATGCTGACCCTACCCACCGCTAACCCCGCCCACACCAGGCTTTCTATGTATAGTGTTTGTGGACAGAAAGCTGCTTATCAGAGGGGGGTGTGTGGTCGGAGCTCACGCAGCTGTAGTCCAGGCATGTACTGGTGATAAAAAATTCATTGTATTGAAACCACAGCACCCAGTCTAATAGGTTACACGTCCCAGCAATCTGTTTCTCCGCCCCTACAAAACTTGCAGACAGATTCCCTTTAACTACAGCAGCTGTCCATCAAATCTCTTGTGTCCCATTGGGCAATATTGTGTGTGTCGGTTAGTGGCCCCGCCTATTGTGTTACAACCCTAGCAACAAGCAACTGTCACTCCCTCTGTCATTACACCCTGGTGCAGCCCCCAGTCCGGACTGTTACAGCACAGCGGTAGGTGCCAGTCCTCACGTTACCCACTCTCCCAGGGCACTAGTAAGGAATGTCTCGCTTTCATTCCTTGTCTGTTATTGGTAACAAGTCCACTTGGCTTTGCTGAGACTTATAGTGAAATACTGTAACCATCCCCCTATCTCTCATACAAGTCCTGCTGAACTGTTCATTCCCCAGCAACATAGAGCAAAAAAAGTTAAAAGCTGCTACTGACCTTATGCAGGGGCATTTCCTCCACTCCAGAAACCTCTTAAATTACACTTGTCCCATCAGGCCCTCTGCATTTTACTAGTTGCAGCGATTTACCTTATTTAAAAAATAGCAGTCACCAGTTAAATGTTTTGTACTAAGTTTATATGTCATCCCTTATCTGATTGCTTGGGGTCCAATCCAGAGACCGTGGCTCTGCAGAGCACTGTGCTGGGCTCTATCTCCAGCAGCCCCATAGAGACTGGTGCAATCTGCGCATGCTCAACCCCTCTCCACTCAGATTGTCAGGGCCGCAGTAGTCTGTGAGTTATTCCCTATACTTCAGATAAGTGGTTACTTATAAACTTGGTACAAACAATTTAATATATATTAATATAGGCATCCTACTTTTAATAACAACGTGACAGTCCAGCTTCAAGTCCACAGCTGGCTATGCTCATGTATTAGTCCTGAACCTGGAAGAAACTGCCCAAAGGCCACAATGTGTGGGATGTGACGCAGTGGGCCTTATACTGCGTGCCCATGTCCCACCTGTATTCCTAACTAATCCATGTTTGTCTCCGCCAGTAGTGCCCATAGGTGCATACAATCTAATCTGCTCCCTAAAATAGACGCTGCTAAGTAGACGGGCGTCATTTTATACCTAACCTGAGAGATTGCCCAAGTTTTCAGTCTGCATCAACAGGGCATGCTGAAACCTTTCTATAATGATGCCTGCTCACCGCTTTATAGTATAGGACTACCTGTACATAATGAAACGAAGAAAAGATGTTCTTTTGCGATCTTAAATGGCAATTATGTCCGTCACCAAGGTTCCCTTATGCTGACTACCAGACTGGTCTATATAAAGCCCCTGATGGCTGTCCTGCATTGTTCCCAGGTGACAAATAAGTATAGTGACTATTAACATGCCAGCTTTTCCATTTTTTCCTTCTTTTCTTTCAAGAGTCAAAATTTTTATTTTGCCATCCACACAGACATGAGGGCTTGTTTTTTGCAGGACAAGTTATAGTTTTGAGTGACACCATTCACTTTTCAATTCAGTGTACTTGAAAACGAGACTAGAATTTCAAGTGCAGGGAAATTGTCCAAAAAAGCAACTCCACAATTGTTCTTTTGGTTTTTGTTGTTATGCTGTTCGTTGTGCGGTAAAAATAACCTGTCAATATCTATTTTTTGCTGTATCTTTGTCAGGCCCTCCACCACCTCTTCCACCTTTACAGCCTGCTGGAATGGACGCCCCTCCAAATTCTGCCACAAGCTCTGTCCCTACTGTAGTAACTTCCGTCATTCACCATCCTCCTCCGCCTGTTGCTCCACCATCACTCTTCTCAGGTATATGATCATGTACAATTACAGTTCTTCTACTTTGACCCTAAAGGGGTGCGTAAACTTTCCTTTTAGCATTATATATGGAAACAACATTTGTTTAGATGGTAGGTTGTGTGTGCATGTATAGATCAATTTCAACATTACTGTAGCGGAAAAGGTGTGTATTTGCCAATTGCAAAACGCCTCTGAAAAATAAGCGATGAAATAATTTGGTTGTGAGGCTCCACACCAGGTGAAAAAAGTGTTGGCTCTGCCTGGTTATACTTTTTTACACTAGTCAGCTCAATTTTAGTCTAGTGTCTGTAGGAGGCATTCTTTCAAGCTATGCGGTACATTCCTGCTATTGTGAAAGGCCACTGAAAAGGTGGAAACGTAGCCCTTCACCCGCTCCCTAGTCTGTTATTTCCTCTGCCTCTCGCCTCATCAACTCAATGGATGTACTGCTAGCTTGGAGGCCTCACTACTAGAGGCCAATTCTTCACTGGAAGCTTAGCCGCAACCTTCTTCCTGTCCTCTTGCTGGTCTGGTCGCTTTCTCATCCTCTGTGCTTGCTCAGGGGGTAGGAGATCGGGATCTTTCCTGTCAATTAACAGTTTTGGAATTTTTTTTACTGTCAGAGGGTCCCTTTTTTTAAAGGGGGTGCCCTCCTTGCGAAGCCTGGCCTAGCATCTGAGCACATTTCTTCATTCCGACGGATTAGCTCTTTCTATTGTTCAATATACATTTTCTCTTTTACAGACATCTGCATTATTCTGCTGAAGGTCATGTCTGATCGAAACGTTAATAAAACTGATTGATTGCTTTAGATCACTTGCAACGATTCAGTTCATTGTTTTCAAATGTAGTAGCATGATTCTGTAGTTTGTATTTGTGGAATGATCTCATATCCGTGGACCCTTTTATTGCTAATAGAGTAATGTGTTGCTATAACTTCTTTTGGGGACTACTTTGCTGTCATTCCATATTCCTGGTGGTCCAGCACCTCAGAAACCTCCTATCTGCAGCTCCAGCCATGTTTCTACCATCACCAGCATTTGGGACACGTACCCATGGTTTTATGGCTCCTGCTCCTTTCTGCGTGCCCTACCAATATGCGCCCTTTTAAGCAGGATTCCAAGCTGTCTTTGGCCATGCAGGACATTATTTGAGCAGTGTGGGACACCCATCAAAGTTACGGACCAGTCTGTCGCTGCTTCCCAGAAAGCGGTTTTCTTCTGTCGGCATTTCAGACAGTTGGTCACCTTTTTCAACCATGACGTTTTTGATAAGCTTCTGCTTAAAGAATAGAAATACCCTTAGAGGCATATGCCTTCACCAGTGAGACTTAACACCCTCCTCATCTTGTGGAGTTTGTTCCAAAGTGGTCCACATTTCTTTCTGTGAACGCTTAGGTAGCTCACCTTTCCAAGGTCCAAGCATTGGTTCTTTCTGACGTGGCGTCCCACAATGACCCTGTGGATAAGATTGATTCCCCTCAAGCGCATCTTTTTCTAACTTTTTTTTGCCGCTTTTTGGGTCAGCAAGGCATGCACAGTCTGGTATAAACCGCATCATCAGGGTTTATCTTTCGGGCGCCTTGGACGGCCCTTCTCGATGTCTCCTCTCTATTAACCCCTTCCCGACCCATGACGCCACGTAGGCGTCATGAAAACCTGTGCCATTCCGACCCATGACGCCTATGTGGCGTCATGAAAGGATCTCGTTCCTGCGGGCCGGGAGACCGGGTCACTCAAAGGTCACCCGACCCGCAGTTACAGGACCCTTTGTGCTTCACCACAGGGGGTTGGCTTAACCCCCCCGTGGCCACGATCGCTCTGATTGGCTGTTAAAAGTGAAACAGCCAATCAGAGCAATGTGTAATATTTCACCAATTTAATTGGTGAAATATTACAATCCAGCCATGGCCGATGCTGCAATAGCATCTGCCACGGCTGGAGACCGAGCCCTGACCCCCCCCACACCGAGTCACGGCGGTGATCGGCCGCCGCCACCGAAAGATGGCAGCGATCGGTCACCGCCGTCACTTACAGCTCCCCTCCTCTTTTGGTCCACTGGCCCCACTTCCTATCCCCCCCCCAGCCTTCCGACCCCCCTACTCACCTCTCCCGATCCACCGATGTCCCACGATCGGGCCCGGCGTCCGCCCGGGCCTCTTCATGGGCGCCGCCATATTGGAAAATGGCGGGCGCATGCGCAGTGCGCCCGCCGGCCGGCGCATGCGCAGTGCGCCCCCCAGTGTTCAAAAATTTATTTTGATCACTGTGATAAACTGTCACAGTGATCAAAATAAAAAAAAGTAAATGAACCCCCCCCTTTATCATAGGTAGGGACAAATAAAAAAAATAAAGAATTTTTTTTTTTTTTCCTAGCGGATTTTGCTGCTGATCCGCAGCTGATTTTGCTGCGGATCCGCGGCGGATATCGCTGCTGATCCGCGGCGGATTTCGCTGCTGATCCGCGGCGGATTTCGCTGCTGATCCGCGGCGGATTTCGCTGCTGATCCGCGGCGGATTTCGCTGCTGATCCGCTTCGGACATCGCTGCTGATCCGCTTCGGACATCGCTGCTGATCGGCGGCGGATTTCGCTGCTGATCGGCGGCGGATTTCCCTGCTGATCCGCGGCGGATTTCGCTGCTGATCCGCGGCGGACTTCGCTGCTGATCCGCGGCGGACTTCGCTGCTGATCCGCGGCGGACATCGCTGCTGATCGGCGGCGGATTTCGCTGCTGATCGGCGGCGGATTTCCCTGCTGATCCGCGGCGGATTTCCTGCTGATCGCGGCGGATTTCGCTGCTGATCCGCGGCGGATTTCGCTGCTGATCGCGGCGGATTTCGCTGCTGATCGGCGGCGGATTTCGCTGCTGATCGGCGGCGGATTTCGCTGCTGATCCGGCGGCGGATTTCGCTGCTGATCGCGGCGGATTTCGCTGCTGATCCGCGGCGGATTTCGCTGCTGATCCGCGGCGGATTTCGCTGCTGATCCGCGGCGGATTTCGCTGCTGATCCGCGGCGGATTTCGCTGCTGATCCGCGGCGGATTTCGCTGCTGATCCGCGGCGGATTTCGCTGCTGATCCGCGGCGGATTTCGCTGCTGATCGGCGGCGGATTTCGCTGCTGATCGGCGGCGGATTTCGCTGCTGATCGGCGGCGGATTTCGCTGCTGATCCGCGGCGGATTTCGCTGCTGATCCGCGGCGGATTTCGCTGCTGATCCGCGGCGGAGTTCGCTGCTGATCCGCGGCGGACATCGCTGCTGATCCGCGGCGGACTTCGCTGCTGATCCGCGGCGGATTTCGCTGCTGATCGCGGCGGATTTCGCTGCTGATCCGCGGCGGATTTCGCTGCTGATCCGCGGCGGATTTCGCTGCTGATCCGCGGCGGATTTTGCTGCTGATCCGCGACTGATTTTGCTGCTGATCCGCGGCTGATTATCTGCTGATTCATCTGCGCTAGCGGGTATAGCATAACGCGATCGCGTTATGCTATACCGTTACCAGCCGGTCAACGCTACGTGTTGAACGGGCTGGTAAAACGCAATATGAACCCAGCCTTAGGGTTAGAACTAGGGTTAGGGTTAGCATTAGGGCTAAGGTTAGAATTACGGTTAGGGTTGGAATTTGGGTTAGGGTTGGAATTAGGGTTAGGCTTGTAGTTAGGTTTATGGTTAGAGTTGGGATTAGGGGTGTGTTGGGGTTAGGGTTATGATTAGGGTTTGTATTAGGGTTAGGTGTGTGTAGGCGTTAGGGGTGTGTTGGGGTTAGGGTTGGAGTTAGAATTGAGGGGTTTCCACTATTTAGGCACATCAGGGGGTCTCCATACGCGACATGGCGCCACCATTGATTCCTGCAAATTTTGCGTTCAAAAAGTCAAACAGTGCTCCCTTTATTCCAAGCCCCGACGTATGCCCAAACAGTGGTTTATCCCCACATATGAGGTATCAGCGTACTCGGGAAAAATTGCACAACAACTTTGGGGGTTCTAATTTCTCCTGTTAACATTGGGAAAAAAAATTGGGGACTAAAAATTATTTTTGTGGAAAAAAAATGATTTTATATTTTCACGGCTCTGCGTTATAAACTTCTGTGAAGGACTTGGAGATTCAAAGTGCTCACCACACATCTAGAGGAGTTCCTTGGGGGATCTAGTTTCCAAAATGGGGTCACTTGTGGGGAGTTTCTACTGTTTAGGCACATCAGTGACTCTGCAAACGTAACATGACGCCCGAAGACCATTCCATCAAGTGGGCATTTCAAAAGGTCACTACTTCCCATCCGAGCCCCGACGTGTGCCCATACAGTAGTTTTCTCCCACATATGGGATATCAGCTACTCAGGACAAATTGGACAACAACTTTTGGGGTCTAATTTCTCATGTTACCCTTGCGAAAATAAAAAAATTGGGGACTAAAAGATCCTGATTGTGGAAAAAATATGATTTTTTTATTTTCATGCCCGGGCGTTATAAACTTCTGTGTAGCCCTTGGGGGTTCAAAGTGCTCACCACACATCTAGATAAGTTCTTTGCGGTGTCTAGTTTCCAAAATGGGGTCACTTGTGGGGAGTTTCTACTGTTTAGGCGCATCAGGGGCTCTGCAAACGTAACAAGATGCCCGCAGACCATTCCATCAAGTGGCATTTCAAAGCGTCACTACATCCCTTCCGAGCCCTGACGTGTGCCCAAACAGTGGTTCCCCCCCACATATGGGGTACTAGCGTACTCAGGACAAACTGGACAACAACTTTCGGGGTCCAATTTCTCCTGTAACCATTGTGAAAATAAAAAATAGTGGGCTAAAAAATCATTTTTTGAGAAAAAAAAATGATATTTTATTTTCACGGCTCTGCGTTATAAACTTCTGTAAAGCACCTGGGGGTTCAAAGTGCTCACTATGCATCTAGATAAGTTCCTTAGGGCGTCTAGTTTCCAAAATGGGGGCACTTGTGGGGGAGCTCCAATGTTTAGGCACACAGGAACTCTCCAAATGCGACATGGCAACCGCTAAATATTCCAGCATATTTTCTATTCAAAAAGTCAAATGGCGCTCCTTCCCTTCTGAGCCCTGCCGTGCGCCCAAACAGTGGTTTATGATCACAAATGAGGTATCTGTGTACTCAGGAGAAATTGCCCAACAAATTTTAGAATCCAATTTATACTGTTGCCCATGTGAAAATGAAAAAAACTGAGGCTAAAAGAAAATTTTTGTGAAAAAAAAGTACTTTCTTTTTTTACGGATCAATTTGTGAAGCACCTGGGGGTTCAAAGTGCTCACTATGCATCTAGATAAGTTCCTTAGGGGGTCTAGTTTCCAAAATGGGGTCACTTGTGGGGGAGCTCCAATGTTTAGGCACACAGGGACTCTCCAAATGCGACATGGCAACCGCTAAATATTCCAGCATATTTTCCATTCAAAAAGTCAAATGGCGCTCCTTCCCTTCTGAGCCCTGCCGTGCGCCCAAACAGTGGTTTATGACCACATATGAGGTATCTGTGTACTCAGGAGAAATTGCCCAACAAATTTTAGGATCCAATTTATACTGTTGCCCATGTGAAAATGAAAAAAACTGAGGCTAAAAGAAAATTTTTGTGAAAAAAAAGTACTTTCTTTTTTTTACGGATCAATTTGTGAAGCACCTGGGGGTTCAAAGTGCTCACTATGCATCTAGATAAGTTCCTTAGGGGTCTAGTTTCCAAAATGGGGTCACTTGTGGGGGAGCTCCAATGTTTAGGCACACAGGGACTCTCCAAATGCGACATGGCAACCGCTAAATATTCCAGCATATTTTCCATTCAAAAAGTCAAATGGCGCTGCTTCCCTTCTGAGCCCTGCCATGCGCCCAAACAGTGGTTTATGACCACATATGAGGTATCTGTGTACTCAGGAGAAATTGCCCAACAAATTTTAGGATCCAATTTATACTGTTGCCCATGTGAAAATGAAAAAACTGAGGCTAAAAGAAAATTTTTGTGAAAAAAAAGTACTTTCTTTTTTTTACAGATCAATTTGTGAAGCACCTGGGGGTTCAAAATGATCACTATGCATCTAGATAAGTTCCTTAGGGGGTCTAGTTTCCAAAATGGGGTCACTTGTGGGGGAGCTCCAATGTTTAGGCACACAGGGACTCTCCAAATGCGACATGGCAACCGCTAAATATTCCAGCATATTTTCCATTCAAAAAGTCAAATGGCGCTGCTTCCCTTCTGAGCCCTGCCATGCGCCCAAACAGTGGTTTATGACCACATATGAGGTATCTGTGTACTCAGGAGAAATTGCCCAACAAATTTTAGGATCCATTTTATCCTGATGCCCATGTAAAAATGAAAAAATTGATGCTAAAAGAAAATTTTTGTTGGAAAAATTAAAATGTCCATTTTTTCCTTACACGTTGCTTTAGTTCCTGTGAAGCACCTGAAGGGTTAATAATCTTCTTGAATGTAGTTTTGAGTAGCTTGAGGGGTGCAGTTTTTATAAAGGTGTCACTTTTGGGTATTTTCTGCCATATAGACCCCTCAAAGTGACTTCAAATGTGAGGTGGTCCCTAAAAAAAATGGTTTTGTAAATTTTGCTGTAAAAATGAGAAATCGCTGGTCAACTTTTAACCCTTATAACTTCCTAACAAAAAAAAATGTTGTTCCCAAAATTGTGCTGATGTAAAGTAGACATGTGGGAAATGTTATTTATTAACTATTTTGTGTCACATAACTCTCTAGTTTAACAGAATAAAAATGAAAAATTTGAAAATTACAAAATTTTCAAAATTTTCGCCAAATTTCCATTTTTTTCACAAATAAACGCAAAAATTATCGACCTAAATTTACCACTAACATGAAGCCCAATATGTCACGAAAAAACAGTCTCAGAATCGCTAGGATCCGTTGAAGCGTTCCTGAGTTATTACCTCATAAAGGGACACTGGTCAGAATTGCAAAAAATGGCAAGGTCTTTAAGGTCAAAATAGGCTGGGTCTTGAAGGGGTTAATACATGCCTCAAAATTCCCTAGCAATGTTTCCCTTACCTCAGCATAATTGGGACCCTGCGCCAGAGCCGACTCTCTAGCAGTTTGGCATTTTATTTGGTTCAGATCCTGATCTGCTGACCCAGGATCCAAAATAGTCTTTACAAGGTTCTGCTTCTCTGGAAACATTCTCTCTGGGCTACAGTACTTGGCTTCCCCAAAATTGTAGACGCTCAAAGTTTTCTAGACACTCCCTGAGGTTTTGCTGTTTTCAGCTGCAGATGGAAGCAAGGGGGACACTTCATTACTTCTGGGTAGGGCGGAGCCAGATAGTAGGACTAACCTCAGGTTCTAAAAATGGGTGTTGTCCGGCCCCTCCGGCTCTGGCTCCTCCTGCCGTACACTCCAGTTTCGACTTGAGGTCCAAGTAGGAAGGACGGCTGCTAATGCAGCTCCTCAGAAGAGTTTATTATTTTACTCGGACAGGGTCCTGGACTTTTTGTCTAGAGGATCAGGGGTACCGGCGCTGCTGGACCCCACCCTCTCCCTCGGCAATATGTATTCCCTAAATGGTGGTCATTACATTTTCTTGCCGGCCCGGGGGAAGAGGTAGCTATCCCTGACAGGACGCATACCACGTTCTGGGTCACTGCGTTCCTTGTCCTCATGGGGAAGCAATGGGCACAGCGTCACATATCCGTGGAGGGTCCCTGTGGCGTTTTTGGCTGGTGAGTACTCTGCATTATATTTTGATATATGCGAGTGATTACAGCGTCTGCGGTGACAGCGCTGACTGTTATTGGTGTTTCCCACTATTTTCTCATGATTGGGCATTTTTTAAAAAAAAAAGAGGAGAGCGATTTTTTATTTAATATGTGCTGTGTGTTTTCGGCGCTGCAGCGCCGTTACAGTGTACAGGGAGAGGAGTGCAAAAGATTTCCCGCACTTTTTTTGACTGAGCAGAGAGGGGGCGTGGCTTCGGGCTTTCCCGGTTTTCTGATTGCAGGAAGTGACTGGCTCCTTCTCTACCCGCTCTCTGCGGCAGCCATTACAGCTCTCCTGGTCTCCTCTCCTCCGTTTCTGTACACAGGCATTTGAGACAACACCAAACCAGCCGGGTGAGTCGCTGCTATCGCTTAGGTAGCAGCTTAACCCTTTAGCCTCCCGCAGCATTTTTTTGCTGTTTGCGCTCTCTAGCGCAGCGCTGCAGTTTTCTGATCATTGGGACATTGTATCCCTCAGTAACGGTCTGTGAGCTGTCTGCAGCGGGGGGGGGGGGTGCCGTTTTTCACTGCTGGGGTATTCTTTTGCTTTTAAAAGAAGTTAACCCTTCAGCGTTTTGCTACTGTGTGAGGCCACACTGCACTGGTTATTCTCATCACTATACCATCTCAATAACCGGCATGTCAGATTTGAGTCAGGAGGCTGATCGTCTTCCTCGTCCTCTCCAGGACCAGCCCCGCGTTTCTGACACGATGGAATCCTCTGCACCTTCTAGCGCTGCTATTGGAGGTCGCTATGATGCCAAGTTTGATATGCTCGCTACTGCTATTAGTGGGCTTTCTGACCTTTTGGGTCAGTGGGTATCCTCTAGACCTTCTCATAGCAAAAAGCGTCCCAGGATTGCTATGCCCTCCCCACTAAGCGACTCAGATTTGTCTGCGAGGGAGGGTTCTCCTTCAGTTTCTGAGGGAGAATGTTCTGATTCGGGCAGAGAGGATTTTCAGGAGCACTCTGCTTCCTTGTCGGGCCGTGTAGATGCTTTTGTCAGGGCCATACGAGAGGTACTGCAAGTACCTGAGGAGATGAATGATGATGAAGGTATACCCAGATGGTACCATGGGTCGCAAAGATCACGTTTAGCGATGCCAGCTATGAGTGAGTTTTCTAAGAAAGTAGAAAAGGAACGCGTTTGTCCAGATAAGCGTTTTCAGGGGACAAGGTTGTTTGAAACCTTGTATCCTTGTCCAGCAGACCTATTTGCTAGCTGGATTCCGTCCCCTGAGGTGGATATTTCTTTATCTAAGCTTAACAAAGCTACTATGCTTCCCGTCAAAGGGAAAGCTACTTTGCAGGATGCGCTGGACAAAAAGTCAGAGATGGCGGCCAAGGCCGGCTATGAAGCTGCTGGTCAGGCCTTTAGAGTGGCTTTATCTTCCTATTGTGCTTCTAGAGCTTCCATGGGTTGGACAGCTCGCCTGCGGATATCCCTGCAAGATGGGTCGTCTTTACAGGCAATAGATGAGATCATTAAGTTAATAGAAGAATCAGACCAATATGTCTGTGACGCTCTTTTGGATAGGGCTTCCCTAATATCCAGAGCTCAGGCTTCTACAATCACTGTTAGAAGAGCGTTGTGGCTTAAACAGTGGACTGGAGATGCGGTCTCCAAGCAAGGTTTGCTTTCTTTGCCTTACAAAGGTGGTCAGCTTTTCGGCTCTGACCTCACGGAATTGATTGCTAAGGCTAAGGAGTCAGCGTTGCCTCAGCGTAGGGCAGCTACGGCTGCTTTTGGCAGGACCGGTTCCTACGGTAACCGGCGGTTTTTTCGTGGCAGGGGGCGAGCCGGTCACTCCTCTTGGGGATCGGGTCGTCCCACCTTTTCAGGGAAAAAGTCTTCCCAAAAGTCTAACGCTTCTTGGAAACAATACCCGCGCAATGACAAGCGGGAATCTGACAAAAAGCCCGCCAAAACGGACTGACGCCAGAAGTTCACTCGAGGATTCTCGAGTGGGGGGGCGCCTGCTCCTGTTTCAAGCGGTTTGGGTCTCCCGCGTCTCAGACTCCTGGGTGACACGAATAATGTCGGCAGGCTATTTCATAGAGTTTCTCTCTCGCCCTCCAGAAAGATTCTGTCAGTCTCGCGTTCCGTCAGATCCCGACTTATTGACCGCTCTGCGGCAGGAAGTCGATTCCTTACTACAGAAGGGTGTAGTAGTGTCAGTTCCTCCGGAAGACCGGGGAAGGGGTTTTTATTCCAATCTCTTTGTGGTCCCCAAAAAGGAGGGAAAGTTTCGTCCCATTCTGGATCTCAAGAGGTTAAATCGGCATGTTTACACCCAAAAGTTCCGCATGGAGTCGCTTCGCTCAGTGGTGACTGCCCTGTCACAGAACGATTTTCTGGTGTCCATAGATATTCGCGACGCCTATTTACACGTTCCCATCGGAAGATCTCATCAGCGCTTTCTGCGCTTTGCCATAGGTCAGGACCATTACCAGTTTGTGGCCCTCCCTTTCGGGTTGGCTTCGGCACCCCGAGTTTTTACAAAGGTGCTGGCACCTCTTATGGCAATGCTTCGGAGACAAGGGATCATGATACTTCCTTATCTGGACGATCTTCTGATTGTGGCATCCTCAAAGGAGGAGGCACTGACG
Organism: Oophaga sylvatica; assembly: GCA_033576555.1. NCBI lineage: Eukaryota > Metazoa > Chordata > Amphibia > Anura > Dendrobatidae > Oophaga > Oophaga sylvatica. The sequence goes on along the minus strand of JARQOD010000002.1, from coordinate 187,295,084 downwards.
GCTCGCGATTTATCCCTTCAGCTCCTGGAGGATTTCGGGTGGCTGATCAACTGGGAAAAGTCATCCCTGGAGCCTTCTCAGTCAATCCTGTTTTTGGGCATGATTTTCAACACAGCGAAAGTGGTAGTTTTTCTGCCAAAGGACAAGCAAGCCAATATCCATTGTCTGGCACAGACTGTGCAGTCCTCAACGACAGTATCCCTTCGAAGCTGTATGCGCCTTCTGGGGTTAATGGTCGCTTCGATGGAAGCTCTTCCGTTTGCTCAGTTCCATTGCAGAACGTTTCAAAGCTTCATTTTGAAGAGATGGAATCGTGCACAGGAAACACTGGATTGCAGGGTTTTAATCTCCCACAAAGTGCGAGAGTCTCTGGACTGGTGGTTACGTCCGGAACGGTTTTTCCTGGGAAAATCTTTTCTTCCCCTGTCATGGTCGGTCTTGACCACCGATGCCAGCCTGACGGGCTGGGGGGTAGTTTGGAACAATCTTTGGATTCAGGGAGTTTGGTCACCGGAAGAATCGGTGTTACCGATCAACATCCTGGAATTGAGGGCAATTTTTCTTTGCCTCCAATATTGGACGGTCCCTTTGAGCGGGCTACCTGTTCGTGTCCAGACGGACAACGCGACGGCGGTTGCGTATATCAACCATCAAGGCGGGACGAGGAGCTCCAGACTCATGTCGGAGGTATCTCGGATTCTGATATGGGCCGAGGCTCATGTGCCGGCCATTTCTGCGATTCACATACCAGGAGTTCAGAATATCCAGGCAGACTTTCTCAGCCGAGAGAGGATGGATTCAGGAGAATGGAGTCTTCATCCGGAAATCTTTGCACTTCTGTGCTCCCGATGGGGGACTCCTCAAGTAGACTTGATGGCCTCCAGGATCAATGCCAAGTTACCAACTTTCATGTCCAGATACAGGGATCCGACCGCGGTGGAAGTGGATGCGCTGGTGGTTCCGTGGAGCCAATACCAGCTGGTTTATGTGTTCCCACCGATATCCTTTGTGCCGCTTGTGTTACGTCGGGTCAGGCTGGAGAGGGTTCCGGCTATTCTGATAGCCCCAGATTGGCCGAGAAGGACGTGGTTTTCCACGCTGATGTCGCTTCTGGCGGCGCCTCCTTTTCCTCTGCCTCTTCGACCGGACTTGCTCACTCAGGGTCCCGTGTGTCATCCGGGCCTGAGGTCTCTGCGTTTGACGGCTTGGCTCTTGAGACCGAGATTTTAACCCGTCAAGAGTTTTCGGAAAAGGTCATTGCCACTATGAGAGCGTCAAGAAGTCCGGCTACGACTAGGATTTACTACAGGATTTGGGAATCCTTCTTTTCATGGTGTTTGGGTTCTTCCAGGAATCCAAAGAAATTTTCATTACCCAACTTGTTGGCTTTTTTGCAGCACGGGCTGGATAAGGGTTTGGCAATCAGTACCCTGAAGGGTCAGGTGTCTGCCCTGTCGGTGCTTTTTCGTCAAGCTATTGCCTCACGTAGGGACGTAGGTGCCTTTTTTCGCGGAGCAGCCCGTCAGTTTCCTCCAAGGAAAACTCCTGTGTCGCCTTGGCGGCTTAATCTGGTTTTGAAAGCTCTTCAAAGTGCTCCTTTCGAGCCTATGGATACTATTAATCTTTCTTGGCTTTCTTGGAAGGTTGCCTTCCTAGTGGCGGTCACTTCCTTGAGACGGGTTTCCGAGTTGGCTGCTCTTTCATGTTCGCCACCTTTCTTGGAATTTTTCCCGGATCGCGTTGTTCTTCGCACGCGACATGATTTTCTCCCTAAAGTGGTATCTCAATTCCATGTCAATCAAGATATTGTGTTGCCTTCGCTTTGTTCAGAACCAAAGAATGCGAAGGAGCGGGCCTTGCACTCATTGGATTTAGTGCGGGCATTGAAGTTCTACTTGTCAGTTACGCAGAGTTTCCGGAAGTCGGATTCTCTTTTTGTGATTCCAGCAGGTCGTCGTCGTGGTCAACGGGCTTCTAAAGATACTATAGCTCGTTGGATCCGGTCAGCTATTTTGGAAGCTTACCGTGTTATGGACGAACTTTGCCCGATTAATATTCGGGCTCATTCCACGAGAGCTGTGGGCTCTTCGTGGGCCCTTCATCAAGGGGCTTCGGCAGCCCAGCTCTGTCGAGCAGCGACTTGGCGTTCTGTTCACACCTTTACAAAGTTTTATAAGGTGGACGTCAGTGCCTCCGCTGATGCGGCCTTAGGACGCAGAGTCCTTCAGGCGGCTGTATTTTGAAAACTTCTAGTTAAGTTTATGTTGCGCCTGTTGCGCATGTATCAAGGTGTTGGCTTCTGCCTGTTTAAGGTTTTTTCCCACCCTTGTTTTTTGTACTGCTTTGGGACATCCCAGAAGTAATGAAGTGTCCCCCTTGCTTCCATCTGCAGCTGAAATACGAATTTTGGTAAGAACTTACCTGTAAAATTCTTTTCAGCAAAGGAAGCAAGGGGGACACTTCTCCCTCCCATAAGGCAGAAGGTGTTGTTTCAGATGCAGCGCGGCTCTCTCTGATAAGCGAGTTTCTGAGCTGAGGTCAGCGCTCTACGGCTCTTTCCGGCATCGCCAGCTCATCGCAGTGGTCAGGTTTTGTGAGTGGTACCTGAGCTGTGTGGTATTCATGTTATGTGCATAACCTTGTTCTTTTGAATCCTTTCAGTTTGGTTATGGCGCTCCGCTGGTGATTTCTTTCTCCTTAGCTTGTGTACAAAACTGGAGTGTACGGCAGGAGGAGCCAGAGCCGGAGGGGCCGGACAACACCCATTTTTAGAACCTGAGGTTAGTCCTACTATCTGGCTCCGCCCTACCCAGAAGTAATGAAGTGTCCCCCTTGCTTCCTTTGCTGAAAAGAATTTTACAGGTAAGTTCTTACCAAAATTCGTATTTTTCCATTGGTGTAATAGGAAGACTCTTATCCTTCAGCCCCAGGCAGCACTAATTCAAACCTAAACCTTCCTGCCATGTCCATCCCAAGACTGCGATACCCTCAGCTTCCAGGTCTTTTGCTGCATAAAGGTCTTTTCCCACTTAACTCCCTTTCTTGGGTGGTGGGATACCTGCTGTTACAGAGATCAGGATGGCTCATGTGGGTGACTCTTGAATCTGAGAGGTAGTTTTCTTTACAAGACCAAATTGACCTCTGTTAGCATGAAAGTTTGTTCTTTCATCCATCCCAAAGACTCAATCTCGTCCATCTGCATTCTCCATCTTCAGCTGCAAGGAGCCATTATTCCACTTTCAGACATGTAACAGTTCCAGGAGAAGTACTCCATCCTGGTCACAGGACACACACAGAGTGGTGTGGTCAAACTAATCCTAGATCTGAAGAGAGTCATCGGATTTATGCAGGTCTGAACATTTTACATAGATTCCTCTTGGTCTGTAGTTACGTCACTGAAATTAGAATTTCCTTGTTCAGTAGACATTTGCGACGCTTATCTTCATATCGCTTCCCATGAGCATTTTATTTGCTTTACTGGCAGTTCTCTTCATTTCCAGTTTGTTGCTCTCCCCCTTGGACTAGAGACAGCTTGAAGAGTCTTCAGCAAGGTGCTCAACCCCCCAAAACCACTCTTTCGGGCAAGAGGAGGAGTGGCAGTCATACTTTAGTTCAACTATCTCTTAGTGAAAATGAGTTCTGCCTCCAGATCACTTTGGATTCCTTGTAGCGTTCTAATGGGATCATCATCACTCAGACGTCTTGTCCGGCAGGTCCTTCCTTCCTTTTTAATGGCAGGTGTGGCTGACCGATGCCAGTTTCTGAGGCTGGGAAGCAGTGTTTAACCGTCCCTTCAGTCAGGGTTTATGGAGGAATCCTGCCAGAACCTGCTAGGACTGAGTACAGTGTTTCTATCACTCTCCCATTGCTTCAACCTTCTCAGGGACTTCGAGTTCACACAGACAATTCAACCTCTGTGAAATGCCTGATGGGAACCAGGAGTTCCCTCAGTCGGAAAGTTGCCAGAATTTTTCAGTACATGGAGCAGCATGTTCGTTGCTGTCCATATTCTCGTTCTGGAAAATTGGACTGCCGACTATCTCAGCCAAGAAACTCCGGCATATTGTGCTTTCCTACCAAACATCTTCATGCAGCTTTTCCTTTGTTGAGGCACGCTTGATATGGACCTCTTTAATTCCTGTCTCACAAGATCAAAGTATGAGGGTGTTCTGGTTATCCTCATAACTGCAAACTGGCCTCACCAGTCATGGTGCACCAACCTTCTTCAGGTGGTCACAGATGTCGTGACATTCTTTCACAAAAGTCCCTATTCCACTCCATTTTACCTCAGCTGTGTTTAATGGCATGACTGTTGAAACCGTGGTTCTGAGGTGGTAAGGGTTTGTCTTGATTGTTCAGACCATGCTGAAGTCTCACATGCCACAAACTGCCAATGATTGCTAATGTGAACAGAGGGATGACTTCTATCCTTTCTTCAGTCTGGAAGTAGGCCTAGGCCACGCCGTCTTGAAGGAGGCAGGTTTCTACTCTTCCCTTATTCTTTCAGCACATGCTCTCCTTTCTCAAGCTGGTTAAGACCTTCCTCTACCTAGTGGCTCATTGTGCCAATCCTTATGGACACACAATGAAACCTTGAGACCTCAGTCTTGTTCTGTCTGCGCTCCTTAATCTCCTGTTCAACCTCTTTACAGCAACTCCTCAAGGTTCCACTTCAGGATGATAATTGCGAGACCGCGCCCACCACAAATTTTTTTTTGTGGAGTGCTCCTATTTTGTCTTCCAGTTTTGATGAAGATGGCATTATGATGACCATAGCTTTCATTCTCGGGTTGTGTGAGTTTGCTCCCCTTTCTCACAGGGTTCAGTTCTTTGTTCATCAGGACAAGTTGGTCCTATGCCCCATGCCATCTTTTCGTCTGAAGGTTGTCACGGCCTCTCAAAATTAAGGCATTGTCCTCCCTTCAGTTGCCCATCTCCTGTTCATCACTTTGAGTGTTCTCTCCATCACCTGGTTATGGCCCTGTTTTGATTAGAGAAACCTTTCATTGTTGCAGTTTTCTTTTGTGAGCCCTGATAGTCCACACAAGTGAATGTTCGCTTCCAAAATAACCATTGCTAAATGGATCAGAAAGCATGCAAGACACCTTGAAAATTTCCGTCTTTTAGGGTCAATAATAATTCCACAAGGATGATCAGGCATCAGAAGTTTGCTGCACAAGTATGCAAGGCTGCACCCTGCACCTCCATCCACTCCTTTGTCAGTTTCTACAAAAACTCTGACCAATCTGCCGAGTCCAGTTCAGGGTGTAATGTACCTCAGGCCGTATCTACTAAACGAGCCCATGGTCTCTTTTCCCACCTACTGGGACTGCTTTAGGGGTGTACCAAGGTCCTATGTCACATTAACAATAAAGAAAAAATCAGTTTGCTCATGGAACAAGGATCCCTAATGCATAGATAAAGCCTTGTAGTATGACAAGAGTTCAATGGAGGAAACTGGAGAAATCCAGCAAAGGGGTCCTTAAAATAACATCTTTATTAAAGAGCTGTAAAAAAGCCAATGTAGAATGACATACACGTTTCTGACAGTGTCCTTAATCATTGCATACTCATGTCAGAAACGTGTATGCTATTCCACTTTGGCTTTTTAATGCTTCCTCACAAAGATGTTATTTTAAGGACCCCTTTGCTTGATTTTGTGAATTCTTTTTATCTATTATGTTGCATTATTTTACAACTGAAGTCCCTAAAGCCTGATAACTATGGTAGAGTGGTTATTACTAGTCCCCTGTCCAGACTGCTGATTATGTGCATATTGGCTTTGCTAACGTCTTAATTGTTACAATATTTCTGGCACAACCAGAATTTTTCTTTTCCTATAAATCACTCCAATAACTTAATCCGAATAATGTCCTATGCTTAAAAAGATTTGTGTGAAGTAATCCGTCCTCTTTATTTTAGTATAAGCCTGGAGTTTACGGCATACGCTTGGGTGATGAACATTTTTGTATTCCTGTTTTAATATTGTTTTACCTTTCTCCCTTTTTTGTTCCAATGCTGCAGGGCCAATTCCTTTATTCCCAGAATCATATGATGCAGATGGTTACAATCCAGAAGCCCCAAGCTTGACAAGCACATCAAGGCCTTTGTACAGACATCGCGTACATGCTCAAAGATCGAATTTGATAGGCCTTACTTCTGGAGATATGGATTTACCACCAAGAGGTACTACAAGAACTATTTCTTTACGGACTGTAGACTGTCCTCTTTTGCACTGGGTACTTAGGATACGAGATAACTTTCAGCAGCAGATGGAAGGAAGAGAGACACACTAGTCATTACTAGTGGGTAGGCAGAGCCCAGATGAGATAGACACCTCAGATTAAAAAGAGTGTTGACCGGCCCCTCCAGCTCGGGCTCCTCCTACTCAGCTCTCCAGTTTAAAATTTGAGGTCTCAGAGGATAGTCGCTGCTGGAAGCAGCTCCTCAGAAGAATTTATTATTTTTTATCGGACAGAGACTTGGATCACCAGAAGTGGTCTAGAGGTCTCAGGGGTCTCAGCGCTGCTGGACCCCCACCTCTCCCTTGGCGGATCTGTATTACCCTATATGGTGGTCCCTGCAGAACCCTGCCGGCCCGGGGGGATGAGGATGGCTTCCCTGGCGGGGACGCAAACCGCGCTGCAGGGGTCACTGCGTTCTCCGCCCTGGGGGGAAGCAATGGGCATAGCGCCACAAATCCCTGGGGGTCCCTGTGGCGCTCAGCTGGGTGAGTACTCCACATGTTCATATGTGTTTTGAGTGCATCAGCGACTGCTGCGGCAGCCGCTGTTACATGTATACATGTCGGTGACTGGTGTTTTTTGTCCGCAGGTAGATGCCTGCAGGACATAGGAGCGGGGGAGAGAGGAGTTGCGCGCCTTTTTATTTGAATTTTCGCGCCGCTCTGAGCGCGCGCTTTACTGCTGTCTCGTTTTCTGGCTTCTCTCATGGAGCACATCGGAGGCACAGCGCGGCGGCCATTACTGAAGCAGGCTGAAAGCTTCCTCGGGCCTTTCACTCCTCCCCTCCCGGCAAGACGCTACACCGTGACCAGCTGGGTGAGTCGCTTCTACCCGTCTGGGCAGAAGCTTAACCCCCTCACCCCCACAGCGCGGGCGCCTTTCTGAGGCACAAATGAGTGGCAGATAGCGCTGTCCTGCAGCTGTTATTCCATAAGAGGGCTCGCACACTCTTTTCATTAAAGAGGTTGTGGGGAGTCTGCGACATTAATGCCACTATACGTTCCCGCTAACGATCCCGATAACGACGCATACTAATGCGATCGTTTGTGTGATCGTTTTAATGTCGCTAGTAGCTGCCAATCTGGACGACGCATAAGCGGATAGCGATCTCCTTTACGAATTTGGCGGTCATTGCGATGTACAAAACAGCGCAATTTTTTTTTAGCGATCTCGTTGAACGTTCTTGTTTAGTGTGGCATAGCTGCCCTGCAGCTGCTGCCTTATAAAGGCACTTGGGGCTCGCACACCCTTTTCATTATCAAGGTTGTGGGGAGTCTGCTATTTTAACCCCTTCTTAGGCGGTTAACTCTTAATGGGGGACAGCTGAAGTAGCTCTCTCTTTAAGAGCTTTAACCCTTCAGCGTTCGTTTTTTCTTTAAGAAACACACTTTTCTAGTTACTGACAGGTTTATCCTGCCATATACTGTGCAAGGACATGTCAGATGCGGACCGTCTCTCAGATCCGCTACAGGATCAGTCTCGCGTATCTGACACGCAGACCTCGACGGCGTCATGCGCAGCGGTCGGAGGTTCCAGTGGTGTCAAAATGGAGGCCCTCGCTAGTTTCTATTGATGGCCGGTCTGACCTTCTAGGTTTTTGGGTATCGGCTAGATCCTCTCAAGGAAGCGACACAAGCCGGTGCCTTCCTTCCCGCGTAACGAAGATGTCCGATTCGGACAAGGAGGATCGGCAGGGACACTCTGTCTCTCTTTTGGGCCGTACGGAGGCTTTTATTGAAGCCATGAGGGCGTTACAGTTACCGGTGGAGGTAACTAGACGTCCTGGTAAGTCGGACCGGATTTTTCAGGAGTCGCATAGGTCGCGATCAGCTTTACAACGTTTTCAGACACTGTATCCGTGTTCTACGGAGTTGATTGATAATTGGATCCCTTCTCCTGAAGGGAATGTCCCTTTATCCCAGCTTAGCAAATCTTCCTTTTAAAGGGAAGGAGAGTCTGCAGGACCCGCTGGACAGAAAAACGGAGATGGCAGCAAGATCCATCTGCGAGGCTGCGGGTCATGGATTCAGTACTAAGGATCCATGTGTGCTTGTAAAGCTTCCCTGAGCCGGTTGGACCGTCTACGGACGGCGTGGTAAGATGGATCTCCTCTATCGAGGTAGATGGGCTTTTCAAGTTGTTGGAGGATACTGCGTCACTGCTATCCAGGGCGCAATCCTCGGCAGTCACAGTCAGAGAGCACTGTGGCTTAGACAGTGGACTGGGGACGCGGTTTCCAAGCAGGGTATGCTATCTTTAGCTTACAAGATGGTCAGCCTTTCGATCTGACCTCACGGAGCTGATTGCCAAGGCAAAAGAAACGGCTTTACTGCAGCGAAGAGCTGTGACTTCTGCGTCTGGCAGGACTAGTGCCGGTAGTAGTCGGCGGTCCTTTTGGTCCAGGGGACGGTTTGGTCAGCCCTCTTGGGGATCGGGTCGTCCCTCTTTTTCAGGAAAAGAGACCTCTCAGAAATCCCGCACTCCCTGGAAACAAAGTTTCCGTCAAGAAAAGCGAGAAGCTGACAAAAAGCCCGCTAAGGCGGACTGACGCCAGAGTCTCACTCGAGGGCTCTCGAGTGGGGGGTCGCCTGCTCCAATTCAAATTGACTTGGGTTTCCCGCATCCCCGACGCCTGGATGACGCGGGTTGTATCGGCAGGCTACTTTCTAGAGTTTTCTTCTCGACCCCCAGACAGTTTTTTTGCCAATCTCGCATTCTGTCAGAGCCCGAGCTATTTGCCGCTCTACTGCGAGAGGTCGATTCCCTTCTGCAGAAGGGTATGGTGGTACCGGTTCCGCAGGAGGACCGGGGAAGAGGGTTTTATTCCAACCTCTTTGTGGTTCCCAAAAAGGAGAACAAATTTCGCCCCATTCTGGATCTCAAAAGATCGAATCGGCATGTCCACACCCGGAAATTCCGCATGGAGTCGCTTCGCTCCGTTGTGGCAGACTTGTCGCAGAACGACTTTTTGGTGTCAATCGACATTCGCGACGCTTATTTGCATGTTAGTCAGAAGGGCTCACCAACGCTTCATTCGTTTTGCCATAGGTCAGGACCATTACCAGTTTGTGGCTCTGCCATTCGGGTTGGCCTCAGTTGCCAAGAGTTTTTACAAAAATTCTGGCGCCTCTCATGGCAATTCTTCAAAGACAGGGGGTTTCGATTCTCCCTACCTGGACGACCTTTTGATGGTGGCGTCCCCAAAGGAGGAGGCGGTGACTGCTCGCAATCTATCCCTTCAGCTCCTGGAGGACTTCGGGTGGCTGGTCAATTGGGAAAAGTCGTCTCTGGAACCGTCGCAGTCAATCCTGTTTTTGGGAATGCATTTCGACGAGCAGTGGTGTCTCTGCCTCCAGACAAGCAAGCATGTCTCCTTCGACATGTACAGGTTATGAATTCTTCGACTGCAATGTCCCTTCGAGGGTGTATGCGCCTTCTGGGTTTTATGGCGTCCATGGGGGCACTTCTGTTTGCCCAGTTTCATTCCAGGGCCCTCCAAAGGCTCATTCTGAGCCATTGGCGATCGCAGGCTTCGCTGGTTTGCAGTGTCATCATCTCCCACAGGGTGCGAGAGTCTCTAGGATGGTGGTTACGTCCGGAAGCGTTATCCCTGGGGAAGTCCTTCCTCTCTCCGAGGTGGTCGGTCATATCCACCGATGCCAGCCTGACGGACTGGGGAGGTGTCTGGAATAGTGTTGAGCGATACTGCTCGATATCTAAAAATATCGGATCGGAATGGTATCGCCGATATCACTAAATATCGTCGATATCCGATTCCGATACCGGAAGTCCCATGTAAGTCTATGGGAATAAAATATCGCAACTAAAAAAAACCTTTATTTCCTTGTAAACACTAAATATACACACACATTGTGACATATATATATACATATATGTATAGTTTATACACTTCTACATAGTAAAATATCCTCTGATTCAATTGCCGGGTAAAGCCGGCTTCTGTGAAAAGACAGAAGCACCCGACATGAAATGACACTTGGTGTACATAGGGTTAACCATGTCTTTTCATGTCCTTTGCTATCTGATTTGCACAAACAATTACATCAGTCTATGTGTGCAAAATTTGACACCTGTAGGGGTTAATTAAAGGTGTAAATTCGTTGTAAAAAACCTGACTTTTTTGCTATGAATTTACACCTTTAATTAACCCCTACAGGTGTGAAATTTTGCACACATAGACTGATGTAATTGTTTGTGCAAATCAGATAGCAAAGGACATGAAAAGACATGGTTAACCCTATGTACACCAAGTGTCATTTCATGTCGGGTTCTGCATTTTCACAAAAGCCTGCAATTGAATTAGCGGCTATTATACTATGTAGAAGTGTATGAACTATAAATATAAATATATATATATATAGTGTCACAAATTCAATGACATGTGTGTATAATATATATATATATTATATATATATATATATATATATATATATATATATATATATTATATATATATATATATATATATGAGGTGTAAAATTGTTTAAAAAAAATGCGTGGGCTCCTGCCCTATTTTCGCAACCAGACAGACAAAGCCAGCGAATGGGGGCAGATAATAATAGCCCAGAGAGGGACCATTATTTTTGGCCCCCCCTGGCTACTAACATCTGCCCCAGACACCCCAGAAAAGACAAATCTATAATTAGATTCGCCCTTTCTGGCACTTTGCCCGTCTATTCCCATTGCCCTGTAGCGATGGCGAATGGGTTAATAAGGGGTTAAAATGACCTTGCAATTGAAAGGTCACTTTAAGCCAGGTTAATAATTGAGAGCTGTCAATTAGACAACTATCAATTATTAATCCTATTGTATGAAAGAAAAATCAAACACACACACTTTAATAAAAAAGAAGTTTAATGAAATAATCACACAGTTTTTGACCATATTTTATTTACCTGCTAAAACCATTTCCTGTAATAAAAATAAAATAATAAAGCAAAATTATTCTTACCTATCCCATGCACAGTCAGGTCCCACGGTGTAATCCTTCAGAAAGAGTTAATGTTTACTGCAGGGACCGCAGCTAATGCTGCAGCCTCACAGTAAACCCCCAAATGAATGAGCTCCTCTCCTGGCTGACAGGAGAGGAAGTGGAAAGCTTAATTGATTGCTTTCCACTTTCACTTCAGGTCAGCCAGGGACACCATCAGTGACGTCAGAGGGAACTGATTAACAAAAATAGGGGTTCCCTTCGAAAAAAAAATGGCGTGGGGTCCCCCCTATTTTTGTTAACCAGCCAGATAAAGCAGACCGCTGAGGCCTGGATTTTCAGGCTGTTAAGGAGCCAAGATCCATGGACCTTGCCAGCCTGATAATACCAGGCCACAGCAGTCTGCATATCTTGGCTGATTAACAAAAATAGGGGATCCCCTCGAAAAAAATTGGCGCGGGGTCCCCCCTATTTTTGTTAACCAGCCAGATGAAGCAGACCGCTGAGGCCTGGTTTTTCAGGCTGGTAAGGATCCAATATCCATGGACCTTGCAAGCCTGATAATACCAGGCCACAGCAGTCTGCTTAGCTTGGCTGGTTAACAAAAATAGGGGATCCCCTCGAAAAAAAAACGGCGTGGGGATCCCCCTATTTTTGTTAACCAGCCAAGTAAAATGCAGACTGCTGCGGCCTGGTATTAAAAGACTGTCAAGGCCCATGGATTTTGGCCCTCAACAGCCTGATAATACCAGGCTACAGCAGCCCCACATTTGGCGCATCAAAAGATGTGCCAATTGTGGCACTTTACCCGGCTCTTCCCACTTGCCCTGTAGCGGTGGCAAGCGGGGTAATAAGGGGTTAATGTCACCGTTGATTGCACGGTGACAATAAGCCCGGTTAATAATGGAGAGGCGTCAATAAGACACCGATCGATTATTAATCCCAAAGTTATTAAATGCATAAAAAAAAGACAAAGCAAGAAAAAAGTATTTTAATGAAATAAGAGACAACACAGTTTTCATTTCTTTTATTGTACTCTCATTCCTGCGACGCCATCGATCTCCTGTAAAAAAAGAAAAAAAACAAACCAACAGTATACCACCTGTCCGACGCAGTCCATAGTAACGACAGTCCCACGACGATCCAGCTCTGCTACATCGCAATGACAGGCAGAGCCTGTCATCGCGACGCAGCACAGCTGATTACCTGCTTCCCCGGCGGTGACGTCATCGGACTGACTGCTTTACGGCCGGGATTACCCAGCAGTCACTGCAGTTATCGCGAGAAACTGCATGTGACCGCCGGGGAAAGATGATGGCGGCCATGAAGCAGTCCAGGCCGTGACCGCCGGAGATCTTCTGCCAGGTAAGTGCCGCTGACTCCTGACAGACCCGACCGACGGACACTGACAGTGACAGACCCGACCGACGGACACAGACAGTGACAGTGACAATCCCGATTCCGGTATCCGATATGACGAAAATATCGGTACTCGGAATCGAAAGCCCGATACAGCTAATATCGGCCGATACCCGATATTTGCAGTATCGTATCGCTCAACACTAGTCTGGAACGATCTCTGGATTCAGGGAGTATTGTCGTCGGCTGTCCTGCCGATCAACATCCTGGAATTAAGGGCAATTTTCCCTTGCCTCCAACACTGGACGGTCCTTTTAAGCGGTCTGCCAGTCCGAGTGCAGACAGCCAATGCGATGGCGGTCGCGTATATCGAACATCTAGGCGGGACAAGGAGTTCCAGGCTCATGGTGGAGGTATCTCGGATCCTGGTATGGGCCGAGACCAGAGTGCCAGCCATCTCTGCGATCCACATTCCAGGAATTCAGAATATCACGGCAGACTTTCTCAGTCGCGAGAAGATGGATCCCGGAGTAAGAAGTCTTCATCCGGAGATTTTTGCACTGCTGTGCCCCGTTGGGGAACTCCCCAAGTGGATTTGATGGCATCCAGGTTCAATGCCAAGTTACCGACTTTCATGTCCAGGTACAAGGACCCGGTACAAGGACCCGAAGGCTGTGACGGTGGATGCTCTGGTGGCTCCGTTGGACCAATTCGAGCTAATCTATGTGTTTCCGCCGATACCCTTACTTCCTCTGGGGTTGCGTCGGATCAGACTGGAGAGAATCCCGACTTTGTTGATAGCCCCAGATTGGCCAAGGAGGACGTGGTTCTCGACACTGGTGTCGCTTCTGGCAGCGCCTCCTTTTCCACTTTCTCTTCGCCCGGACCTGTTAACCTTAGGGCCCGTTCGTCATCCGGACCTGAAGTCTCTGCGTTTGACGGCGTGGCTCTTGAGACCGAAATATTGACCGCCAAGGTTTTTCAGCCAAAGTCATTGCCACTTTGCGGGCTGCCAGAGGTCCGGCTAATACTAGGATTTATCACAAGTCTTGGGAAGCCTTCTTTTTGTGGTGTTCGGTTTCTTCAAGGAACCCGAGGATTCTTTCCATTCCCAATTTGTTGGCCTTTTGCAACGGGCTGGACAAGGGTTTGGCAGTTAGCACTCTGAAGGGTCGGGTTTCTGCCCTGTCTTTGCCTTTCGAAAGACTATCGCTTCGCGTAGGGATGTACGTTCCTTTTTTCGCGGAGTAACCCGTCAGTTTCCGCCGCGGAAGGCGCCTGTGTCTCCTTGACGGCTCAACCTTGTCTTGGAGGCTCTTCAGCATGGGCCTTTTGAGCCATATGAACTCTGCTAACCTTTCTTTACTTTCTTGGAAGGTTGCCTTCCTAGTGGCGGTCACCCCTTTGAGAAGGGTTTCTGAGTTGGCGGCTCTTTCCTGCTCGCCTCCCTTCCTGGAGTTTTACCCGGATCGAGTAGTGCTTCGCACACGGGGCGACTTTCTACCTAAGGTGGTGTCGCAATTTCATGTTAACCAGGATTTTGTGTTGCTTTCGCTTTGCCCGGGCCCGAGGAATGCAAAGGAACGGGCCTTGCACACATTGGATTTAGTGCGGACCTTGAAGTTCTATTTGTCTGTTACTCAAGGTTTTCGGAAGTCAGACTCTCTGTTTGTGATTCCAGCAGGTCGTCGGCGTGGTCAACGAGCTTCCAAGGACTCTATAGCTCGTTGGATTCGGTCGGCCGTTTTTGGAGGCTTACCGACTTAAAGGCGAACCTTGCCCGATTAGGATTCGGGCTCACTCCACGAGGGCTGTGGCTTCATCTTGGGTCTTTCATCAAGGGGCCTCGGCAGCTCAGCTCTGCCGAGCGGCGACCTGGCGTTCCGTCCACACGTTTACAAAGTTTTATAAGGTGGACGTCAGTGCTTCCACTAATGCGGCCTTAGGACGTAGGGTCCTGCAGGCGGCCGTAGTTTAAAGTTCTAGTTAACTTGTATTTGGCGCCGTTTGCGCATTTATCTAGGTTGTTGGGATTCTGCCTCTTTTGTTTTTTTTCCCATCCTTAGTTTTTGGACTGCTTTGGGACGTCCCACTAGTAATGACTAGTGTGTCTCTCTTCCTTCCATCTGCTGCTGAAAGACGGATTTTGGTAAGAACTTACCTGTAAAATCCTTTTCAGCGAAGGAAGGAAGAGAGACACAGCTCCCTCCCATGGCAGAAGTGTGTTGTTGTTTTCAGATGCGGCGTGACCCTTCTCTGATAGCGATTATCTGGGCTGAGGTCGGCGCGCTAAGGCTCTGTTCCAGCATCGCCAGCTCATCGCAGTGGTCAGGTCCAGTGAGTAGTACCTGGAACTGTGTGGTTTCTTCCTGTTGCATGCATAACCTGTATTCTTGTCTTTTCTCTGAAGTCCTTCAGAAGGGGTTATGTTGCTCCGCTGGTGATATTGGCTCTTCCTTAAGCTTGTGTACAACTGGAGAGCTGAGTAGGAGGAGCCCGAGCTGGAGGGGCCGGTCAACACTCTTTTTAATCTGAGGTGTCTATCTCATCTGGGCTCCGCCTACCCACTAGTAATGACTAGTGTGTCTCTCTTCCTTCCTTCGCTGAAAAGGATTTTACAGGTAAGTTCTTACCAAAATCCATCTTTCAAACTTAACACTCCTTTGAATAAAAAAAGGGCAGCCTCAAATCGCTGATGGGTGTTTTTTGAAATACCGAATTTTTCATACTATAGACACACCTTACCATAAGACGCACCCCTAGTTTATACAGCCGAAAATAGGGAAAACATTTTTCCTAATAATTAAAACTTCCCTGACAGTATAAAGTTATCGCTAATTTTAATGTACTAGGGTAGAACAGGGAGGTAATAAATCTATTGTTATCTGTACTATACAATGAGCTGGCTACAGTGTATGATTGTGATATACAGCACTGTCTACTAATGAGGTTCACTGCAGCAACTACTGCCTCCTTTTATTATAACTTACAGTCAATAAGATCCCCTACCTCTGGCCTATTATATGACATAAGAGACCTTGGCTAGAATTTACTGAAGCTATATAATACTCTGTTACCGGCATACTGGGATTTTAGTGGCTCACAGTTGCAAAGCAAATGGTAAAATTGATCAACATGTAACAGGGATCCAGTATACCATAGTACTGAGTTCCTTAATATTAATTTTAAGTACAAAAAACTTTTAAAAAGGTGTTCATTTTATATATAGTAAAGCTATATTTTAATTGCATACCTATTCCCTCTTTCCTTTATATACGCGCACTGTCACGCTCTCTCGCTCTTTCACTCTCTCACTCACACTCACTCACGCTCTCACTTGCGCTGTCTCTCTCGCGCGCTCTCACTCACATCCTCAGGCCGGGATTACACATGCGAGAAACACGGCTGAGTCTCGCATGTGAAATCCCAGCTCTGGCGCCGGCACTCAGGAGTGGAGCAAGCGGCTGCATATAACTACATGCAGCCGCACACTCCACTCCCGAGTGCCGGCGCCAGAGCTGGGATTTCACATGCGAGACTCAGCCGTGTTTCTCGCATGTGTGATCCCGGCCTCACTCACATCCTCACACAGCCGCCCTCTCACTCACAGCCTCACTCTCACTCACAGCCTCACTCTCACTCACAGCCTCACTCTCACTCACAGCCTCACTCTCACTCCACAGCCTCACTCTCTCTCACAGCCTCACTCTCTCACAGCCTCACTCTCACAGCCTCACTCACAGCCTCACTCTCACTCACAGCCTCACTCTCACTCACAGCCTCACTCTCATTCACAGCCTCACTCTCACTTACAGCCTCACTCACTCACAGCCTCACTCGCTCTCTCTCTCGCTCTCTCTCTTGCTCTCTCCCCTTTGCTCTCGCTTGCTCTCTCGCTCGCTCCTCTCGCTCGCTCTCTTGTCTCGCTCTCTTTGCTCTCTCTCTTGCTCTCTCGCTCCTCTAGCTCTTTCACTCACAGGCTCACTATCTCAGGCTCTCTCTCACAGGCTCACTCTCAGGCTCTCTCACTCTCACGTTCACTCTCTGACTCTCAGGCTCACTCTCTGACTCTCAGGTTCACTCTCACTCTCAGGCTCACTCTCTCAGGCTCACTCTCTCAGGCTCACTCTCTCAGGCTCTCTCACTCTCAGGCTCACTCTCTCACTCGCAGGCTCTCAGGCTCACTCCACTCGCACACTCTCACTCTCAGGCTCACTCTCTCACTCTCAGGCTCACTCTCAGGCTCACTCTCTCACTCTCAGGCTCACTCTCTCACTCTCAGGCTCACTCTCACTCACTCTCAGGCTCACTATCTCACTCTCAGGCTCACTATCTCACTCTCAGGCTCACTATCTCACTCTCAGGCTCACTATCTCACTCTCAGGCTCACTCTCTCACTCTCAGGCTTACTCTCTCACTCTCAGGCCACTCTCACTCGCAGGCTCTCTCACTCGCAGGCTCTGCAGCTCTCACTCGCAGGCTCACTCCAGCTCACTCACTCGCAGGCTCACTCACTCGCAGTGCTCACTCACTCCAGGCTCACTCACTGCCCACTCCACTCCAGGCTCACTCCATCGCAGCCTCATCAGGCTCCTACTCCAGGCTCACTCCTCCAGCTACTCTCAGGCTCACTCACTCTCTCAGGCTCACTCCTCAGGCTCACTCTCTCATCAGGCTCACTCTCCAGGCTACTCTCATCACTCGCAGGCTCTCTCTACTCACTCTCAGGCTCACTCACTCTCTCAGGCTCTCTCGCAGGCTCTCTCACTCGCAGGCTCCTACTCGCAGGCTCTCTCACTCGCAGGCTCTCTACTCGCAGGCTCATCTCATCACTCGCAGGCTCACTCCTCGCAGGTCTCACTCTCTCACTCGCAGGCTCTCTCAGGCTCTCACTCTCAGGCTCACTCACTCTCACTCCAGGCTCTCACTCCAGGCTCACTCCTCACTCTCAGGCTCACTCTCCGGGCTCCTCACTCTCTCACTCTCAGGCTCACTCCTCAGGCTCACTCTCTCACTCTCAGGCTCACTCTCAGGCTCACTCTCTCACTCTCAGGCTCACTCTCACCTCACTCTCTCACTCTCAGGCCTCACTCTCCTCACTCTCAGCCTCACTCTCTCACTCTCAGCCTCACTCTCTCCTCTCAGCCTCACTCTCTCGCTCTCAGCCTCACTCTCTCGCTCTCCAGCCTCACTCTCTCGCTCTCAGCCTCACTCTCTCGCTCTCAGCCTCACTCTCTCGCTCTCAGCCTCACTCTCTCGCTCTCAGCCTCACTCTCTCGCTCTCAGCCTCACTCTCTCGCTCTCAGCCTCACTCTCTCGCTCTCAGCAGCCTCACTTCTCTCGCTCTCAGCCTCACTCTCTCGCTCTCAGCCTCACTCTCTCGCTCTCAGCCTCACTCTCTCGCTCTCAGCCTCACTCTCTCGCTCTCAGCCTCACTCTCTCGCTCTCAGCCTCACTCTCTCGCTCTCAGCTCACTCGCTCACTCTCAGCCTCACTCTCTCGCTCTCAGCCTCACTCTCTCGCTCTCAGCCTCACTCTCTCGCTCACAGCTCACTCTCTCGCTCACAGCTCACTCTCATCGCTCAGGCTCACCTCCTCAGCTCACTCTCCCAGCTCACTTCTCGCTCCAGCTCACTCTCTCGCTCACAGGCTCACTGCTCTCGCTCACAGGCTCACGCTCCCAGGCTCACTCTCCCAGGCTCACGCTCCCAGGCTCACGCTCCCAGGCTCACGCTCCCAGGCTCCCTCTCCCAGGCTCACTCTCCCAGGCTCCCTCCCAGGCTCCCTCCCAGGCTCCCTCCCAGGCTCCGCTCTCCCAGGCTCCCTCTCCCAGGCTCACTCTCCCAGGCTCACTCTCCCAGGCTCACTCTCCCAGGCTCACTCTCCCAGGCTCACTCTCCCAGGCTCACCTCTCTCCAGGCTCACCTCTCCCAGGCTCACTCTCCAGGCTCACTCTCCCAGGCTCACTCTCCCAGGCTCACTCTCCCAGGCTCACTCTCCCAGGCTCACTCTCCAGGCTCACTCTCCCAGGCTCACTCTCCAGGCTCACTCTCCCAGGCTCACTCTCCCAGGCTCACTCTCCCAGGCTCACTCTCCCAGGCTCACTCTCCCAGGCTCACTCTCCCAGGCTCACTCTCCCAGGCTCACTCTCCCAGGCTCACTCTCCCAGGCTCACTCTCTCAGGCTCACTCTCTCAGGCTCACTCTCTCACTCTCAGGCTCACTCTCTCACTCTCAGGCTCACCTCTCACGTTCAGGCTCACTCTCTCACTTTCAGGCTCACTCTCACTTTCAGGCTCACTCGCTCACTCTCAGGTTCACTCTCTCACTCTCAGGTTCACTCTCTCACTCTCAGGCTCACTCTCTCACTCTCTTAGGCTCACTCTCTCAGACCACTCTCAGACTCACTCTCTCAGACTCACTCTCTCAGACTCACTCTCTCAGACTCACTCACTCAGTCACCTCAGGCTCACTCTCAGGCTCACTCTCTCAGGCTCACTCTCTCAGGCTCACTCCTCAGCTCATTCAGGCTCACTCTCCAGGCTCACTCTCCCAGGCTCACTCTCCCAGGCTCACTCTCCCAGGCTCACTCTCCCAGGCTCACCTCCCAGCTCACTCTCCAGGCTCACTCTCCCAGGCTCACTCTCCCAGGCTCACTCTCCCAGGCTCACTCTCCCAGGCTCACTCTCCCAGGCTCACTCTCCCAGGCTCACTCTCCCAGGCTCACTCTCCCAGGTCTCCCAGCTCACTCTCCAGGCTCACTCTCCCAGGCTCACTCTCCCAGGCTCACTCTCTCAGGCTCACTCTCTCAGGCTCACTCTCTCAGGCTCACTCTCTCAGGCTCACTCCTCAGGCTCACTCTCTCAGGCTCACTCTCTCACTCTCAGGCTCTCTCACTCTCAGGCTCTCTCACTCTCTCACTCTCAGGCTCACTCTCTCAGGCTCAGGCTCGCTCGAAGTCGCGCTCGCTTTCAGTCGCGCTCGCTTTCAGTCGCGCTCGCTTTCAGTCGCGCTCGCTTTCAGTCGCGCTCGCTTTCAGTCGCGCTCGCTTTCAGTCGCGCTCGCTTTCAGTCGCCTCGCTTTCAGTCGCGCTCGCTTTCAGTCGCGCTCGCTTTCAGTCGCGCTCGCTCTCTCACTCGCAGACTCACTCTGCAGATTATAAGATGCATACACTTACCATCAGTTTTTCTTGTTTGACCAGTGTATTATAGTCTGAAAGATACGGTAGTTTATTTTATACTTTGGGGGTGTCAGACTTCCTTTTAAGTCTTCTTTTTTCACTTTTCTATTGTCTGCCAAAGTAATTTTTTGTTGCAATAAATATTATTTCTTTAGAGAAACCAGTCAATAATAGTATGAGAATCGTTGTGGATTCTGATTCTCGGAAAAGAAATCTTACTCCAGCCGACTCTGGAATACCTCCAAAAAAACCCTGGTTTGACAAGTAAGTCGATTGAATATTCTGGTTAAATTGCTATGATAATACAGAAATAGTGCAAAGGAGATGTAGCTCAGCCATTCCTGGGTCTTGTGGGTCTACATATGGCGGTAGTAGTGCAAAGCTGTGATAGGATTAACGCTTTGGTTCAGATTATTCTTGGGCACATCCTATACACCATAATACTATCTGTGTTTTTTTTTTTTTTTTTTTTCTTTTTGAGGGTTTTCAGTGTGAGTGAATTGAAGGGGTTGTCTTGGCCTTATAGTGTGATGACCCATTACTATTTACATGATTGGGAGCCACCATTAAGTACGCTGCCTAAGTGCTGCAGCTAATATTGTACAGAAGCTCTAATAAGGAATTTAGGTCCATGAGCAGAAAGTGCACATGAATTGCTGTGTGACCAAACATACATAACCAATTTTAGCAGTTTACAGCAACCATTTATTTTAATGCATGCACTCTGCTGCCGTCAAGTATATATGATGTTTCATGATGTCGCCCTACATGCACTATAAAACTATTGGGTAGCAATTGTTTGATTGCAGGCAGCTCTACTAACTAGAGTCTGTGTGACAATCCAGACATGTCTTCTGAAGCGTAGGTGCATGGCTGTCCTTGTAATTCCTGGAAGAAGTCCCTCTGACAGTTGATCTCCAACCTTTTTTGTTCCTGGAGAGCCAAATTCAGCTCTGAGTGGTCCCTGTTAGTCACATTCCATTGTAGAAGTTATGTTGTGATCAGCGATGGATAACTGGT
This sequence comes from Oophaga sylvatica, assembly GCA_033576555.1. Classification (NCBI taxonomy): domain Eukaryota; kingdom Metazoa; phylum Chordata; class Amphibia; order Anura; family Dendrobatidae; genus Oophaga; species Oophaga sylvatica. The sequence continues at coordinate 187,274,330 of JARQOD010000002.1, read as the reverse complement.
CATTAAAAGGCTTTTTTGGCTCAGCTCACTATGTATTAGGAAGGGGCAAGCAGTACCGGTGACGTAATGTCACGTCTACAGATACCTGCCGGTGTCCCACACATCCAAGCACATATTGTGACGTCACCAGTATCGCTCACATCCCACTAACCTCATGGCTGTTTAAATGGAACAGACATTACAACTTACAAACTCAGATTAATTATTAAAAGGATTATTCGGGTTTTGCTCACTTCTGTATTGGCTGATGTCCTGTTTACAGATGCCTGTTGGGACAAATGTGTAATCAGCAGGTGTTGTACATTTGTCCTGATAGTACAGAAGAAGACTACCTAGTGATCACAGACACATCCCTGTAAACGTGATGCACCACTCACCTCCCAACATGGAGCCGGAATAGTGATTTACCAATTAGCGATAATTATGGGAAGTCGCCAATCTTATGACCTCCCTTCCTCTCGACAAATAACTGTTGCTGGAATGTGGAAGAGGGTAGGTTTGGGGAGCCACGTGTGTGCTTTGTGCGTACTGATATCTAGTAGTAGAGAAGTTGGGAGCAGGCAGCCGGGGAATGGTCAAGGGACCTGCAGTTCTGTTGAAGACTGTACAGAACAATGTAGGAGGAGGTAGATGCTGAGCGGGACGGCATTGTCAACAAGGACTGCAGCGCTGCTACTCTACAATCTTTACATGGCTTGTCCTCCATTTCCACTTCTATCACGTGCGTCTGTCTGGTATACCCAGCAATAGGAGCATTACTAGGGATCCTGAAACAACTTTTGATACCACTAACCCCAAGAATATTCAACACTACAGATAACAATAGATTCACCACTTAATAAAATAGATGTTCACTGCAGTCCTATGTAGAAGCACAAACAGATATAATATCGTGAGGGACACTCCAAGTACAAAGATAATATTAACTGATGGGAAATAGCAGAAGGAGGCATACTGCAAGAAGTGGGAGCTGGCGTGGAAGTCTGGCAGAACGAGGAGCGGTCCCTGGATGAAGCCCGGGAGAAGGAGCTAGGCATTGCAGGAACTAACCTGGCACAGACTGGAAGTCTTCTTGGCTTAATAGGTGTTCCTGGGAAGAGGAGCAGGAATGCCTGCGACCGCAACAATCTATATCAATGTGTGCATGCACAGACAGAGAGGAACGTAAACTTAAAGGGATTCTGTCAGCACAGGATGACTGTTGAAATGAAGTCCTCTGCTCAGTCCTTCGTGGCGGAGCCAATCATTTAACTACACCTTCCCATCTGATTGTTTCCCCTCTATCTCCACTACTCCCTTATTTGATTGATAGCTCTGACTTCACAGAGCAAGAGAAAGGCGAATGTAGAGGGAAAACAAGTAGGTGGGAAGGTGTGTATAAATGATTGGCCTCGCCATGAAGCACCGAATGCCTGTACATGGTTTGAACAGTCGTTCTGTGCTGATCGTCCCTTTATGATCGTGGCTACAGGTCACGCTGCCAATACAGGTGACTGGTAACACTTTGTGAACCCCTAGAGCACTGCTACTGCTACAATCAACATTTTTGTGCTGTAATTGTTGGGGGTCTCAGTGCAACTGCATTCACTTATATTGCGCTGCAATGTCTTGAGTGATGCCTAGGCTGGGGCATATATGGCAACATGTGTCACAGTTTAAGCTGTTTTAACACCTAGTTTTCAAAAAAGTTCAACTTAAAGCTATTACGGGTATTGAATTTACAGTAAATTTGGGTATTGCGCTCCTGATTAGAAGTACCAAGTGATGCATATTAGATCTTTATTTATTATATATGGACCTTTATTGTGTGTACTTATACATAGGAACAGTATATATTAATATTCATGCTCCATTAGTGGGGTGATGGGGGGCAGGGGTTCAGGGCTAGTGCCAGCCTGGATTAATCAGAGCAACAGTGACAGGAGGCAGCCAGGGATTACAAGCAGTGATTTCTAGACTGTGACCCTGGAGCTCCATACTCGCTCACTGGTCGGTGCTTTGTGTGGATGAGATCCTTATCCTGCACCAACCAGTGTAACCTCAATGCGCTGCCTCCTGTCAATAATGCTCTGATTACACTGACAAGCAGCCGAATTGTGGGGCAGTTCCTCACCTCCTGCTCTGGGAGAAGTCATTGGCCACGTTCACTCGTTGAGAGTTTGAGTTTTTTTACGTCAGTATATGTAAGCCAAAGCCAAGAGTGGGTGATAAATACACAAGTGGTGACGAGTTTCTATTCTGCTTTTTCTGAGCCTGTTCCACTCCTGGTTTTGGATTACAAATACTGAGGTAAAAAACTGTCAAATAGCAAACATAACCTAAAATTCCCCAGCACAATTTTAACTAAGGGTGGCCTCTGTGCCTCTTCCTTTGGTTGAGCCCTTGTATGCAGACGCCGTTCTGCACACGCTGGAAGTAGAAGCAATTAACAGGAGAAGACTATACAGTACAGGAGCAGGCGCTATGTAGGCTATAGATGAGCCTCCCCAAAAGCAGCCTGTGTGCCTGGACTGAGCATTTGTAAAATAAATGTATTGCCAAAAGCACAGCCCTAGAGCTTAGGGGCAAATCAAAGTGCCTAGCGACACCCCTGCTCAGCAGGTCACCACAAGCCACAGATTGGGAACCCTTGCTTTATGACAATCATTTGCCTAATGTGGCATTTGGGCATGGATTGTCCTGATGCCTAAACTCCTTTATCCCCAGGTTTTATAAATTCTCGTATTTCAGCTGCAGATGGAAGGAAGAGAGCCACAGTAATTCATTACTGATGGGTAGGCAGAGCCCCAGATCAGGATGTCACCTCAGATCAAAAGCGTGTTGACTGGCTGGCCCCTCCAGCTCGGGCTCCTCCTACTCAGCTCCTTCAGTCTAAGATTTGAGGTCTCAGAGGATAGTCGCTTCTAATGCAGCTCCTCAGAAGATTTTATTATTTTATTTCGGACAAGAGACTTGGATCACCAGTTGGTCTAGAGGTCTCAGGGGTACCAGCGCTGCTGTGCCCCAACCTCTCCCTTGGCGGATCTGTATTTACATTATGGTCCCTGCAGAATCTTGCCGGCCCTGGGGGATGAGGAGAGCTTCCCTGGCGGGGACGCAAACCACACGTGCGGTCACTGCGTTCCTCGCCCTGGGGGGAAGCATGGGCACAAGCGCCACAAATCCTGAGGGGTCCCTGTAGCGCTAAGCTGGTGAGTACTCCACACAATTTTTATTATAATAATGTGTGAGTGCTTTAGCGTCTGCGGTGGCAGCGCTATTACATGTTTATCAGTGTATTTCAAGCTACAACTTCTCCCTTGGGCGGATCTGTAACTACATAATGGTCCCTGCAGCATCTTGCCGGCCCAGGGGGATGAGGAGAGCTTCCCTGGCGGGGCGCAAACCGCACACTGGGGTCACTGCGCTTCCCGCCCTGGGGGGAAGCATGGGCATAGCGCCAGAAACCCCTGGGGGTCCCTGTGGCGCTCGGCTGGTGAGTACTCACATTTTTAGTAAAGTGTGTGTGAGTGATATAGCGACTGCTGCGGCAGCCGCTGTACATATACATGCCGGTGACTAGTTTTTCTATGTCCGCAGGATGATGCCTGCAGGACGGGGGGAAAGGAGGGGAGTACGCGCTCTTTTTATTTTTGAATTTCGCGCGCTCTGAGCGCGCGCTTTACTGCAGCCTCCATTTCCGGCTCCTCTACATGGAGCACATGGAGGCAGAGCGCGGCGGCCATTGCTGATAAAGCGCTGCAGGCTTAAAGCTCCCCGGATCGTTCTCCTCCCCTCCCGGCAAGAATACGTGACCAGCTGGGTGAGTCGCTTCTAGCCCGCGGACAGAAGCTTAACCCCTTCACCTCCACAGCGCGGGCGCCGTCTGGGGCACTACTGAGTGACAGATTGAGCTGTCCTGCGGCTGTTCTCGCATAAGGGCTCGCACCTCTTTTAATATTAATAAAGAGGCTGTGGGGAGTCTGCGACATTAATGCTGCCACTATACGTTTCCGCTGACGATCCTGATGGCGACGCATAATATTGCGATCGTTTGTGTGTTCATTTTTAGTGTCGCTGGTGGCTGCCAATCTGGACGATCTCATTGGCATCGCATAGGCGATTAGCGATCTCCTTGACAACTTTGGCGGTAATTGCGTTATACAAAACAGCGCAATTTTTTAGCGATCTTGTGGAACGTTTTTTCTGTTTAGTGTGGCATAGCTGTCCTACAGCTGCGACCTTATAAGAGGCGCCTGAGATTCGCACACCCTTTTCATTATCAAGGTTGTGGGGAGTCTGCTACTTTAACCCCTTCTTAGGCGGTTAACTCTTAATGGGAGACAGCTGGGGTAGCTCTCTCTTTAGAGCTTTAACCCTTCAGCGTTTGTTTTTTATTTAAGAACTGCTCTGGTTACTGACAGGTTTATCCTGCCATATACTATGCAAGGGCATGTCAGAGACCCTCTCACAGATCCGCTACGGATCAGCCTCGCGTATCTGACACGCAGACCTCGACTCATGCACGGTCGGAGGTTCCAGTGGTGTCAAAATGGAGGCCTTCACTGGTTTCTATTGATGGCCTGTCTGACCTTTTAGGTTATGGAGTGTCAGCTAGATCCTCTCAAGGAAGCGACACAAAATCGGTGCCTTCCTTCTCGCTTAGCGAAGAAGTCCGATTCGGACAAGGAGGATCGGCAGGGACACCCTGCCTCTCTCATGGGCCGTACTAAAATTTCTGTGGAAGCCATGTGGACGTTACAGTTACCGGAGGAGGTAACTAGTCGTCCTGGTAAGTCGGCCCGGATGTTGCAAGGGTCGCATGGGTCGCGACGACCTTACAAACTGTATCCGTTTTTCTACGGAGTTGTTTGTTAATTGGACCCCTTCTCCTGAAGTGAATGTCCTTTTATTCCAGCTTAGCAAATCTTCCTGGTAAAAGGGAAGGCGAGTCTGCAGGACACGCTGGACAGAAAAACGGAGATGGCAACAATTTCCATCTGCGAGGCCGTGGATCATAGATTCGGTATTAAGGATCTAGGTGTACTTGTTAAGTTCCCTGAGCCGGTTGGACCGTCTAAGGACGGCGTGGTAAGATGGATCCCCTCTATCGAGGTAGATGGGCTTTTCTAGTTGAAGGATAATGCGTCACTACTATCCAGGGCGCAATCCTCGGCAGTTAGTCAGAAGAGCACTGTGACTTGGATGGAACGCGGTTTTCCAACAGGGTTTGCTATCTTTAGCTTAGAAAGTGGTCAGCTATTTGACTGACCTCACGGAGCTGATTGCCAAGGCAAAGGCAAAAGAAACAGCTTTACCGCAACGCAGAGCTGTGACTTCTGCGTCTGGCAGGACTAGTGCCGATAGTTATCGGCAGTCCTTTTCGGTTCAAGGGATGATCTGGCCAACCCTCTGGGGTTTGTGTCGTCTCTTTTTTTTTTTTTAAAAAAAAAAAAGGGAATTCTCAGAAATTCCGCATACCCTGGAAACAGAACTTCTGTTAACCCCTTCCCGACCTGTGACGCCACGTAGGCGTCATGAAAGTCAGTGCCAATCCGACCCATGACGCCTATGTGGCGTCATGAAAGGATCGCGTCCCTGCGGGTCGGGTGACCGGGGTCACTGAAAGGTCACCCGACCCGCCGGCACAGGACCCTTTGTGCTTCACCACAGGGGGGTTGGCTTAACCCCCCCGTGGCCACGATCACTCTGATTGGCTGTTAAAAGTGAAACAGCCAATCAGAGCAATCTGTAATATTTCACCAATATAATTGGTGAAATATTACAATCCAGCCATGGCCGATGCTGCAATAGCATCTGCCATGGCTGGACACCGAGCCCTGACCCCCCCACACGGATTCACGGCGGCGATCGGCCGCCGCCACCGAAAGATGGCTAAAAGCTCCCCTCGTCCTGGCCTCCGCTGCCCCCACCTTCCGATCCCCCCCCCCCCCCTCACTTCCGACCCCCATACTCACCTCTCCTGGTCCACCGATGTCCCTGGATCCTTCCCGGCGGCTGCCCGGGATTCTTCATGGGCGCCGCCATCTTGGAAAATTGCGGGCGCATGCGCAGTGCGCCCGCCGGCCGGTGCATGCGCAGTGCGCCCTGCCTAGTCAAAAAATGTATTTTGATCACTGTGATAAACTGTCACAGTGATCAAAATAAAAAAAAGTAAGTGAACCCCCCCCTGTCATAGGTAGGGAAAAATAATAAAGAATTTTTTTTTTTTCCTATTAGGCCCTGTGCACACGTTGCGGATTTTGCTGCTGATCCGCAGCTGATTTCTCTGCTGATCCGCAGCTGATTTCTCTGCTGATCCGCAGCGGATTTCGCTGCTGATCCGCAGCGGATTTCGCTGCTGATCCGCAGCGGATTTCGCTGCTGATCCGCAGCGGATTTCGCTGCTGATCCGCAGCTGATTTCGCTGCTGATCCTCAGCTGATTTCGCTGCTGATCCGCTGCTGATTTCGCTGCGGAACAGCAGCGAAATCAGCAGCGAAATCAGCTGCGGATCAGCAGCGAAATCAGCTGCGGATCAGCAGCGGATTTCGCTGCTGATCCGCAGCTGATTAAGCTGCTGATCCGCAGCTGATTTCGCTGCTGATCCGCAGCGGATTTCGCTGCTGATCCGCAGCGGATTTCGCTGCTGATCCGCAGCGGATTTCGCTGCTGATCCGCAGCGGATTTTGCTGCGGATTTCGCTGCTGATCCGCAGCGGATTTTGCTGCGGATCAGCAGCGGATTTTGCTGCGTATCCGCAGCGGATTTGGCGCTGCGGATCCACAGCAGATCCAGAAACCATGTACAGTACAATGCAAATAAATGGTAAAAAAAAAAACGCTGTGCACATGCTGCAGATTTTTCAGCGCGGATTTGCTGCGGTTTTAAATCCGCAGCATGTCAATTCTTTGTGCGGATTCCGCAGCGATTTTACACCTATTCCATTATAGGCGTAAAACCGCAGAGAAAAACCGCAGCAAATCCGCGCTAAATACGCAGGTAAAAGGCAGGTCGTTTTACCTGCGGATTTTAGAAAAATCCGCAAGTGAATCCGCAACGTGTGCACGGGGCCTTAGGGTCAGGCTGGGTTCATATTGCATTATGGCAGTCCGTTAGATGGACTGCGTTTCACCGCGGTATAACGCGGTGTAACGCAGTCCGTTAACGCTGCCATTCACCCCATTTGTGTGCGCATCGCAACGCATGCCATGAAGCGGCATGCGTTCGCGACGTGTCGTCATTCAGTGACGGAGCCTTGGACGCAGGCTGCAGCGTCTGGGCTCCATCACCGCTAGCACAGATGAATCATCGCTGATTCCTCTGCACTAGCGGGTATAGCATAACGCGATCGCGTTATGCTATACCGTTACCAGCCCGTCAACGCTACGTGTTGAACGGGCTGGTAAAACGCAATATGAACCCAGCCTTAGGGTTAGAACTAGGGTTAGGGTTAGAACTAGGGTAAGGGTTAGAACTAGGGTAAGGGTTAGAACTAGGGTTAGGGTTGGAATTAGGGTTAGGGTTGGAATTAGGGTTAAGGTTGGGATTAGGGTTAGGGTTGGGATAAGCGTTAGGGGTGTTTTGGGGTTAGGGTTGGGATTAGGGTTAGGCTTGTGGTTAGGTTTATGGTTAGAGTTGGGATTAGGGTTAGGGGTGTGTTGGGGTTAGGGTTATGGTTAGGGTTTGTATTAGGGTTAGGGGTGTGTAGGGGTTAGGGTTGGGGTTAGGGGTGTGTTGGGGTTAGGGTTGGAGTTAGAATTGAGGGGTTTCCACTATTTAGGTACATCAGGGGATCTCCATACGCGACATGGCGCCACCATTGATTCCTGCAAATTTTGCGTTCAAAAAGTCAAACAGTGCTCCTTTATTCCAAGCCCCGACATGTGCCCAAACAGTGGTTTACCCCCACATATGGGGTATCGGCGTACTCGGGAAAAATTGCACAACAACTTTGGGGGTCTAATTTCTCCTGTTACTGTTGGGAAAAAAAATTGGGGACTAAAAGTTATTTTTGTGGAAAAAAAAATTATTTTTTATTTTCACGGCTCTGCGTTATAAACGTCTGTGAAGAACTTGGGGGTTCAAGGTGCTCACCACACATCTAGATAAGTTCATTGCGGGGTCTAGTTTCCAAAATGGGGTCACTTGTGGGGAGTTTATACTGTTTAGGCACATCAGGGACTCTGCAAACGTAACATGACGCCCGCAGACCATTCCATCAAGTCGGCAATTCAAAACGTCACTACTTCCCTTCCGAGCCCCGAAGTGTGCCCATACAGTGTTTTCTCCCACATATGGGATATCAGCGTACTCAGGACAAATTGGACAACAACTTTTGAGGTCTAATTTCTCCTGTTACCCTTGGGAAAATAAAAAAATTGGGGACTAAAAGATCATGTTTGTGGAAAAAATATGATTTTTTTATTTTCATGGCCCGGCGTTATAAACTTCTGTGTAGCCCTTGGGGGTTCAAAGTGCTCACTACACATCTAGATAAGCTCCTTGGGGGGTCTAGTTTCCAAAATGGGGTCACTTGTGGGGGGTTTCTACTGTTTAGGCACATCAGGGGCTCTGCAAAGGCAACATGACGCCCACAGAACATTCCATCAAGTCTGCATTCCAAAATGGCGCTCCTTCCCTTCTGTGCTCTCCCATGCGCCAAAACAGTGGTTCCCCCCACATATGGGGTACCAGTGTACTCAGGACAAACTGTACAACAACTTTTGTGGTCCAATTTCTCCTGTTACCCTTGTGAAAATAAAAAATTGCGGGTTAAAAAAATCAGTTTTTGAGGAAAAAAATGATTTTTTATTTTCACGGCTCTGCATTGCAAACTTCTGTGAAGCACGTGGGGGTTCAAGGTGCTCACCACACATCTAGTTAAGTTCCTTGAGGGGTCTAGTTTACAAAATGTGGTCACTTGTGGGGGGTTTCTACTGTTTAGGCACATCAGGGGCTCTGCCCGCCCGCAGACCATTCCATCAAGTCGGCATTTCAAAGCGTCACTACATCCCTTCCAAGCCCTGACGTGTGCCCAAACAGTGGTTCTCCCCACATGTGAGGTACTAGCGTACTTAGGACAAATTAGACAACAACTTTTGAGGTCCAATTTCTCCTGTAACCATTGTGAAAATAAAAATATGGGGCTAAATAATAATTTTTTGAGAAAAAAAAATGATTTTTTATTTTCACGGCTCTGCGTTATAAAGTTTTGTGAAGCACCTGGGGGTTCAAAGTGCTCACTGTGCATCTGCATAAGTTTCTTAGGGGGTCTAGTTTCCAAAATGGGTTCATTTGTGGGGGAGCTCCAAAGTTTAGGCATACAGGGGCTCTCCAAACATGACATGGTGTCCGCTAACGACTGGAGCTAATTTTCCATTCAAAAAGTCAAATGGCGCTCCTTCCCTTCTGAGCCCTGCCGTGCGCCCAAACAGTGGTTTATGACCACATATGAGGTATCTGTGTACTCAGGAGAAATTGCCCAACAAATTTTAGGATCCAATTTATACTGTTGCCCATGTGAAAATGAAAAAACTGAGGCTAAAAGAAAATTTTTGTGAAAAAAAAGTACTTTCTTTTTTTTACGGATCAATTTGTGAAGCACTTGGGGGTTCAAAGTGCTCACTCTGCATCTAGATAAGTTCCTTGGGGGGTCTAGTTTCCAAAATGGGGTCACTTGTGGGGGAGCTCCAATGTTTAGGCACACAGGGACTCTCCAAATGCGACATGGCATCCGCTAAATATTCCAGCATATTTTCCATTCAAAAAGTCAAATGGCGCTCCTTCCCTTCTGAGCCCTGCCGTGCGCCTAAACAGTGGTTTATGACCACATATGAGGTATCGGTGTACTCAGGAGAAATTGCCCAACAAATTTTAGGATCCAATTTATACTGTTGCCCATGTGAAAATGAAAAGACTGAGGGTAAAAGAAAATTTTTGTGAAAAAAAAAAAAGTACTTTCTTTTTTTTACGGATCAATTTGTGAAGCACCTGGGGGTTCAAAGTGCTCACTCTGCATCTAGATAAGTTCCTTGGGGGGTCTAGTTTCCAAAATGGGGTCACTTGTGGGGGAGCTCCAATGTTTAGGCACACAGGGACTCTCCAAATGCGACATGGCATCCGCTAAATATTCCAGCATATTTTCCATTCAAAAAGTCAAATGGCGCTCCTTCCCTTCTGAGCCCTGCCGTGCGCCCAAACAGTGGTTTATGACCACATATGAGGTATCGGTGTACTCAGGAGAAATTGCCCAACAAATTTTAGGATCCAATTTATACTGTTGCCCATGTGAAAATGAAAAAACTGAGGCTAAAAGAAAATTTTTGTGAAAAAAAAAGTACTTTCTTTTTTTTACGGATCAATTTGTGAAGCACCTGGGGGTTCAAAGTGCTCACTCTGCATCTAGATAAGTTCCTTAGGGCGTCTAGTTTCCAAAATGGGGTCACTTGTGGGGGAGCTCCAATGTTTAGCACACAGGGACTCTCCAAATGCGACATGGCAACCGCTAAATATTCCAGCATATTTTCCATTCAAAAAGTCAAATGGCGCTCCTTCCCTTCTGAGCCCTGCCGTGCGCCCAAACAGTGGTTTATGACCACATATGAGGTATCTGTATACTCTGGAGAAATTGCCCAACAAATTTTAGGGTCCATTTTATCCTGATGCCCATGCAAAAATGAAAAAATTGATGCTAAAAGAAAAATTTTGTTGGAAAAATTAAAATGTCCATTTTTTCCTTCCACGTTGCTTTAGTTCCTGTGAAGCACCTGAAGGGTTAATAATCTTCTTGAATGTAGTTTTGAGTAGCTTGAGGGGTGCAGTTTTTATAATGGTGTCACTTTTGGGTATTTTCTGCCATATAGACCCCTCAAAGTGACTTCAAATGTGAGGTGGTCCCTAAAAAAAATGGTTTTGTAAATTTTGCTGTAAAAATGAGAAATAGCTGGTCAACTTTTAACCCTTATAACTTCCTAACAAAAAAAAATCTTGTTCCCAAAATTGTGCTGATGTAAAGTAGACATGTGGGAAATGTTATTTATTAACTATTTTGTGTCACATAACTCTCTGGTTTAACAGAATAAAAATTCAAAATTTGAAAATTGCGAAATTTTCAAAATTTTGGCCAAAGTTCCATTTTTTTCACAAATAAACGCAAAAATTATCGACCTAAATTTACCACTAACATGAAGCCCAATATGTCACGAAAAAACAATCTCAGAATCGCTAGGATCCGTTGAAGCGTTCCTGAGTTATTACCTCATAAAGGGACACTGGTCAGAATTGCAAAAAATGGCAAGGTCTTTAAGGTCAAAATAGGCTGGGTCATGAAGGGGTTAAGGCAGAAGCTGGCAAAAAAAAAAAAAAAATCCGCTAAGGCGGACTGACATCTGACATTCCGTCAGAGCCGAGCATGAAGTCGCTTCGCTCTGTTATGGCAGCCCTGTCGCAGAACGACTTTTTGGTCAATCGACATTCGCGACGCTTATTGGCATGTTCCCGTCGGAAGAGCTCACCAGCGCTTCCTTCGTTTTTTGCCATAGAATCAACCATTACCAGGTTGTGACTCGGCCATTCGGCTTGGCCTTAACGCCCAGAATTTTTACAACGATTCTGGCACCTAAATCTCATGGCAATTCTTCGAAGACGGGGACTTACGATTCGTCCCTATTTGGACGACCTTTCGATTGTGGCCTCAAAGGAGAAGTCGTCTCTGGAATCGTCGCATGCATTCCTGTTTTTGAGGATGCATTTCGACACGGTACGGGCGGTGTTGTCCCTACCTCCAGACAAGCAGGCATGTCTGCTCCAACATGTACAGATTATGAAGTCTGCAACAGCAATGTCCCTTCGGAAGGTATGCGCCTTCTGGGTTTGATGGTGGCGTCCATGGAGCACTTCCGTTTGCCCAATTTCATTCCAGAGCTCTCCATAGGCTCATTCTGAGTCGTTGGGATCAATCGCAAGGTTCACTGGATTGCAGTGTCACCATCTTTCACAGGGTGCGAGAATCCCTAGGATGGTGGTTACGTCCAGGAGCGTTATCCCTGGGAAAGTCTTTCCTCCCTCCGAAGTGGTCGGTCTTAACCACCAATGCCAGCCTGACGGGCTGGGGAGGGTGTCTGGAACGATCTTCGGATCCAGGGAGTATGGTCATCGGAAGAGTCGGTTCTACCGATCAACATCCTGGAATTGAGGGCAAAATTTTTTCTTTGCCTCCAACCTCTGGGGGTCTCCTTGGGGGGTTGCCGTCCGGGGCGGACAGAAAAAGCGCCGGCGGTCGGCGTAATCAACACCAAGGGGGGGACGAGGGTTTCCCATGCTGGAGGGGTCTCGGTTTACTGATTTGGGCCGAGGACCGGGTTCCAGCCTTCTTCTGAATTCCATTCGGATTCCAGAATCCCACGGCGGGACTTTTCAGTCCGAGAAGTTGGGATCCCGGAGAATGAGGTTTTCATCCGAAAATTTTTTGCATGCTGTGGCCTTGTGGGAACTCACCAAGTGGACTTGATGGGGTCCGGGTTTTCCAATACCAAACTACCGACCTTCAGGTCCAGGTACAAGGCACGAAGGCTGTGGCGGTAGCGTTTCTGGTGGATCCGTGGGCCCAAATTTCGGGTTAATTTTATGTGTAGCGCCGGGTCCTCGGGGCCAGGGGGGGAAACGTGTTCCCTGCGCCGCGTCCTCTGCCAGGCGGGAGGGCGCTCCCCTTCCCTAAACCAGCGTCCTCCTTCCCGCCCTGCTGGGGCTGGCGCTCCTTCCCTGAAAGGGTTTGGGGGGCGCGCGCGTGCCGCCCCCCCCTTTTTAAAAAGGGGCCGCGCGCATCTTTCAAAAAGGTCCCCGGCAAGGGCCGGTGGACCCCACCTTATATAAACCCACCTTCCTCCTTAATGGAGGCGCCCCGGAAGCAATGTTGTTTTGGAATTTTTAAAACTTTTCTTCACCCCAGGGTCCGTTCCCAGTTCCTCCCTGTTTCCTGCCAGTTTCCTGTCTGTTACTGCCCGCAAGCCTGCCGGAGGTTCGGCCGGTCACATGCGGTGACCACGGCAATTCCAGAGCCTCGCCTGTCCTTGGGGGCGCTCTTCAGCCATCGGGCCTGCAAGCCTACCTGGAGGTTCGGCCATACCTGGGGGTGTCCTCGGCTTTCCAGGGACTCTCGCCTGCTCACTTGGGGGGTCATCTGCCATCGGCCTGCAAGCCTCCGGGGAGGTTGGCCATCACCTGCGGTGTCCATCGGCTATTCAGAGACTTCGCCTGCTCACTTGGGGGCGCTCATCGGTCATCTGCCTTTTTAGTTTTCGGGAGGCTCCCCCATTTAGGTCGAAAAATACCTGTCCATTCAGAGACTCCCCCGGCCCCTTGCCTGCCGGGTTTATCCAGAGACGGGCCCCGGTCATTGCCGGAATACCTGCTGTCTACCCAGAGACTGCCCGGTCACTTGCCGTGATACCCGCCTGTTTGTCCAGGGGATGCCCCGGTCACTTGCCGGGACTACCTGCCTGTCCTCCAGAGGACTTGCCCCGGTCACTTGCCGTGACTCCCCTGCCGTCCCTCCAGGGGGACTGCCCCGGTCACTTGCCTTTGAATACCTGCCCGTCTACCCAGAGACTGTCCCTGTCCTTCCCCGTGCTACCTGCCTGTCCCCTCCAGGGACTGCCCGGTCATTTGCCGGGGACTATCCCTTTCTACCCAGGATGTCCCTGTCACTTGCCTTTGCTTCCGTCCGTCTCCCCGGGGGCCACCCGCTCCTTTACAAGGAAAAGCCTCCTTGTTAATAAGCTCAGGGGGTTCCCCCTTCCCAAGACCCGTTACCTATGTGTTTTCGCCGATATCCTTACTTCCTCTGGTGCTGCGTCGGATCAGACTGGAGAGAATTCCGGCTATTTTGATAGCCCTAGATTGGCCAAGGAGGACGGGGGTTCTCGAAAACTAGTGTGTTTTGGCGGCGCCCCCTTTCCACTTCCTCTTCGCCCGGACCTTTTACCCAGGACTCGCTCGTTTATCGGGGCTTGAAGTCTCTGCGTTTGACGGAGTGGCTCTTGAAACCGAAATGTTAACCGTGAGTTTTTCAGCCCAAGGTCATTGCTACTCTTCGAGCTGCCAGAAGTCCGGGGTATGCTAGGTTTTACCACAAAACCCTTGGGAACCTTTTTTCGTGGTGTTCGGGGATTTCACGGACCCGAGAAAGTTTCCATTCCCAATTGTTGGTTTTCTGCAGCAGGGTTTAGACAAGGGTTTGGCAGTTACACCCTGAAAGGTCAGGTTTCTGCTCTTTTCTTAGTATTCCAGAGAGCTATTGCCTCGCGTGGGACGTGATTTCCTTTTTCCGCGGTTTAGCCGTTAAATTTCCGCCGCGGAAAAGGACCCGGGGTCTCCTTGGCGGCTCAACCTTGTTTTGGAGGCCTTCAGCATAAACCTTTTGAGCCTTGGATTTGCTAGCCTTTTCTTTACTTTTTGGAAGGGCCTTCCTTTGTGCGGTACCTTTGGGAGGGGTTTGAGTTGGCAGCTCTTTCTTGCTCGCCCCCCTCCTTTTTGGAGTTTTTTCCGGATTGTGTAGTGCTTCGCCACGGGGGATTTTTCAACTAAAGTAGTGTCACAATTTAAATTTAACCAGGATATTGTGTTGCCTTCACTCTGTCCGGTCCGAAGAATGCGAAAGAGCGAGCTTTACCACCATTGGGTTTTTGTGGGGCCTTGAAGTTTTATCTATCTATTACTCAAGGTTTTGTAAGACGACTCCCTGTTTGTGGTTCCAGCGGTCGTCGGCGTGGTCAACGAGCCTCCAAGGATTCCCATAGCTGTTGGATCCGGGGCAGCTTTTCTGGAAGCTTACCGTATTGGGGTTGGGAATCTTGCCCGTTTAAGATTCGAGCCCATTCCACGAGAGCTGTGGCTTCATCGTGGGCCTTTCATCAGGTGCTCGGCAGTGCAGCTCTGCCGGGCGGCAATTGGCGCTCGTCCACCGTTTACAAAGTTTTATAAAGTGGAGTCAGTGTTGTTTGCAGCCCTGGAGTTTTGGGTCCTGCGGCGCTGTAGTTTAAAGTTTAGTGAACTTGTGTTTAGGTGGTTGCGTTTTTTTGTTAAGGTTTTTGGGTTTTTTCCTTTTTGGGGTTTTTCCCCCCTTTTTTTTTTCCCCTTCAATTTTTTTCCCTTTCCTTCCATTTCACAAAAAACCCCACATTTTATTAAAAATTACCTTTAAAAACCTTTTTCCAAAAATTTTAAACATACACCCCCAAAATTTAATTTTGTTTTTCCCCTAATCACCTCCAAACTTTCATAATTTATTTACCCAATTTTCTGTTCACCCACGCCCCTCACTTTTTATCATTTCCCCGGGATTAGTCCCGGGGAACTCGGTTTTTTTTTGGGTTTTTTTTGCTTGATAACCTTTATTCGGGTTTTACTTTGAAGTTCCTTCAGAAGGGGTTATGTTCCCCCCTTGGAAAATCTTTTTTTTCCCCCAAAACCCCTTTGGGTTTTACGATTAAGGGGAACCAAAATAGGGGGGCCCCCCGAGCTGGAGGAGCCGCCAGAAAACCGGGGCTTTTGATCGGGGGGTGTTTCCCCGCCCCTGGGGCCCCCTCCCCTTTTCCCCCAAAATCGGAAAAAAAATTTTCTGTTTCTCTCTTCCTTCCCCCTTCGCAAAAAAAAGGATTTTACGGGAAAAGTTTTCCCCAAAACCCTTTTTGTTTTACTGCTTCCGGGGCCCTCTTCTTTTTTTCATTTCTAAGGCTTTGTGCACACAGTTTTCTATATGCGAGTTTTTGGAGCAAAAAACTGATCAAAATTTTCCAAGGTTTTGGGAGGATTTAAAACATAGTCCCCTATTTTTTAAGGGGTTAAAAGGAAAGGGGTTTTTTAAGTCCATCTTTTTCCAACCCATCCCCTTCCAACCCCTTCCCCAAACATGTTGTCCGGGGGGAACCCCAAAAAAAACCCAAGTGGCAAAACAGTATTTTTCCAGGGGGGGGGAAAAAATTTCCCCTTTCCCGACTCCAAATCCGGAATTTTCAGTTTTGCCCCCGGGGATCAACGCAGTATTTAGGAAACTAGCGAATTAACCTGTAATATTATACTTTTCAAGAAGGGTTTGCGGGCCCCCTTTTAAATTTTAGTAGGGAATCCCCCCTTTTCAACATTAGAGGGCAGGGGAGTTCCATAGTTAAAGCTCTTACAGAAAAAATCTGGTCTTTGTTTGCCTTAAACCTTCTTTCCCCCCGCTTAGGGGATGCCCCCTTGTCCCCGTACAGGTTTTTAAGAGTAAAAGATCATTAGAAAGGTCTTTTTTACTGTCCCCTCATATATTTATACATTGTAATAGATCACCCTTAACCTTCGTTTTTCCAAACTAAAATAACCCAAGTGTAATAACCTGTCCTGGTATTGCAGACCCCCAAGTTCTCTAAAACCTTGGTTGCTCTTCTCTGCCACCCGCTCCAGTTCAGCTTGTCCTTTTTATACACCGGGACCTGAATGGACCAGTTTTCAATGTGGCGCACCCCGTGACTTGTATAGAGGTAAAATTATGTTCTCCTCATGAGCATCATGCCTCTTTTAATGCATCCCTTATTTCAGCGCAGGTGGGAAGGAAAGGAGACACATAGTTAAAACTAGGGTGGCGGGGGGAGCCCAGATAGGTTGGAACCTCGATTTTTAAAAAGGGGGTTTTTACCGGCCCCTCCGCACGGGCTCCTCCTATTCCAGCTTTATTCGAACGTCCATGACAGCACTACAGAGGGGAGAGGGATCCGCCCCTTAGGAACCAGGAAACCCCCCCCCCCCCCCGATAAAAAGGGCGGCACCTCTCCCACCTCATTGGTTTCCTGTTCCAAAGGAGGGTTTCCACAGATGAAAAGATTCGGGGACCCCCGGCCCCGGTCGCCAGGTTCGGGGGGGGATCTCTCCTCGGCCGGTGCGGAAGCCCTGGGGAGCGCCACGGGGGGTCCGGGTGGTTTCCCCGGGATGTGCGGAGCAGGTGGAAAGCGTATTCCAGGGATCTCTGTTCCCAGCCAGCGCCGGTAGGTAAGTTTTCCCCCCCTCCCTGGTCCGTGCCTTCTCCCTGTCCTCTCCGGGGGTCCTGCATGGTGGGGGCCTTTTGAGGGTGCAGCCGTGATTTTTTAAAAAAAAAAAAAAAATTTTTTTTAAATTTGAATTTCCCGCCGCGTCACTGTGTGAGCAGCGGGGGGGGGGTTTTTTGAATTTCCCGCCGCGCGTCACTGTTATGGTTTTGCGCGGGGGGGTTTTTGAATTTCCCGCCGCGCCCTCGCGGTATGGACGGCGCGGTGGGGCGGGGTTTTGAATTTCCCGCCGCGCGCCCCGGTATGGAGGCGCGGGGGGGGTTTTTGAAAATTCAGTCGTGCGCCGCTGTTGCAGCAGCGTGGTGGGGTCGGGAGAGAATCTCCGCTCGGAGGGGCGAGCAGCGGGGGGGATTTCTTCCTCCATCGGTGATGGTGGGGTCCGTGCGCGCGGGGGGAAAAAAAGGGGGGGAGGGCTCCACCACCGGAAAAACCCCGGAAGGAGACGCCGGCCGGCGTTTTTGAAAAATTTTGGCGGCTGATCATCGGCGGCGCTTGCTGTGGGGACGGCGGGGGGTGCGGGGGGGGGGGCCGTGGGGGGGGTGGAGGGGTGGACCCCTGGCCAGACCTGCTGTCCGGGGTATCCGGGGGAGGATATAAGGAGCTAAAAGGAAAGAGGTAAAGCGCTTCTGCCCTTTTTTACGAGGGCAATGCAGAGGGGTCCCTCGGTGCAACAGGAGAGCCAAACAGCCCGCCCGACAGAGCGCTCCTCTTCAATGGCCAGGGGGCACCAGCCGAAAAAGTTCCGCAGCTGGGAAAAAGCCCCCTCCCCCGGGAATCCGGGTACCTTTTGCTGTCAATCTGGGTAAGGATCGTAGATTTAGAATAACCCGTAAAAACAGTTTTTTCCCCATTTTGTGTTTCTAGGGGAAGAAGTGTTCGGTGAAAAGCAAGCACAGGGAATGTGCCTTTTGCGCTTGCCCTCTGCCTGACGCTTGCCCTAAGAGGTTGTGCCAGCCGTGCATGCAACAGACGGTAGGGCTTTTTTTAAGGGGAAGGGCAGGGGCATGGGATGACATAGTAAAACCCCCCCTATGCCCCTTCCCTTTTTAGATAGCGGAGGAGACTCCAGATTTCACCGAAAGCCTGAAGGAGATAATAAGAGCAGAGTTGAAAGCGTCCTCAAGACACGGAGAATTTTCCAGGCGTAGAAAATGTACCAGTTTTATCTGATTCAGAGTCACCTGCCGCCCATGATAGGGGTGAAGTTGTGTCAGGACCCTCCTCGCCTTCCTCTTCGGCTTCCTCCTCGTCTTCTACGGAAGAACGCTACCCGTTTTTGTTTTCCCTTGGACCAGATGGGACAAATTTGTCAAATCAGTTAGGTCCACCATGGGGGTAGAAGAGGCGAAACCAGAGCCCTCAGTACAGGATCTGATGTTTGGTGGTCTAGATCCAAAAAAACGGAGATCCTTTCCACTAAACAGTAGCATCCAAGGCCTTATAGACAGAGAGTGGAAGAAGCCTGAAAAAAGAGGCTCCTTACCCCAAGCGTTTTTAAACGGAGATATCCCTTTGAAGATCCCCTGACGGGTAAATGGGATAAGGCCCCGAAGCTGGATGCAGCAGTGGCAAAGGCTTCTAAAAAATCCTCCATTCCCATTTGATGATATGGGGTCTTTGAAAGATCCACTAGACAGGAAGGCAGACTCCTTCTTGAAAGGTACATGGGAGATGTCGGCAGGTGCCCTGAGGCGGCAGTTGCAGCCACTTGCGCAGCCAGGTCATTGATGGTCTGGCTAGACCAGTTAGCTTCCCAGTTAATAGATGGAACCTCCAGGGGGACAATTCGGGAAGACCTTGCCAATAATTCAGAACGCAGCGGCTTTCCTGGCTGATTCCTCAGCGGACTCAGTAAGAATGGCTGCCAGAGCGGCAGGGCTGTTAATGCAGCACGAAGGGCATTATGGTTGAAATGTTGGCCGGGCGATATTCAAGCCAGATCTCGCCTCTGCTCCATTCCGTGTGACGGCGAATATCTTTTTGGCCCGGTCCTGGACGAACTTTTAGAAAAGGCAGGGGACGACAAGAAAAAGTTTCCCAGTCTATCAACCCCTTCCTATAAAAGACCTTTCAGCAGAAGGAGGTTCAGCTACCGAAGGTCGTCCAGGGAACGAGCCAAATGGGGATGAAAAGAGGCGAAGAGGTACAGGGTTTATGTTTAGAGGTCCACCTAGGGAAACAAAAAAACCCTCGCAATGACTTAGCAATGCCGGTAGGAGGCAGATTGAAGGCCTTCTACCCGGCCTGGTCGGAAATCTCAAACAGTAGCTGGATCCTTAACATCATAGCTACAGGGCTGCGGTTAGAATTCTCCTCGGTACCTTGGGATAACTTTAAAGTTACCCCACTCAGGTCATCGCCATCGGAGCAGGCCGCTCTAGAGTTGGAGGTTCAGGAGCTTTGCGCTAAGAATGTCTTAGTGGAGGTGCCAGAAGCAGAGCGGGGGTAAGGGGTTTTACTCCCCTCTGTTTTTGATCCGTAAAACTGGATGGGTCTTTTAGAACAATTATTAATTTGAAAGCCCTCAATAAAATTCCTGATTATTCACCCATTTAAAATGGAAACGGTCAACTCAGCAATAAAGCTTCTGTTTGAAAATTGCTTTATGGTGGTGTTAGATCTGAAAGACGCTTATTACCACATACCGATCCATATGGAGCATCAGCGTTTCCTCAGAGAGTAGCAATCCAGATGGGGGAATCACTGCGACATTTCAATTTAGCGCCCTTCCCTTTGGCTTGGCGGTTGCCCCACGAGTATTCACTAAGGTTATGTCGGAGGTCATGGCCCACTTACGTGAATCAAATATGCTCATAGTCCCCTACCTTGACGACTTTCTTATCATAGGAAAGACGGCAGAGCATTGCCTAGAGCAACTGAAAAGAGCGATTTCTACCTTAGAGCGGCTGGGATGGCTAATAAATACCAAAAAGTCTCGTTTGAATCGATGAGGGTTCAGCAATTTCTAGGGCTAATTCTGGATTCACAAAATCAGAACTGTAGGTTTACCGTCAGACAAGTTAATTCGCTTACGGTACCAGGTCCTAAACGCTTCCAGTAACCCCTCCATGTCGCTTAGGAAGGCCATGTCTCTTTTGGGCTCCCTCTCGTCCTGCATTCCCGCGGTTCGGTGGGCCCAATTTCACACAAGGGCACTGCAAGCTGAGGTCTTGCTGTATCAAAATTTGCTAGGTGGTTACCTGGAAGGCCAGCTATCCTTGTCCCAGGCTACTATAAGATCCCTGGATTGGTGGAAAATGAGACAAACCTGTCTAAGGGGGTTCCCTGGGAATATGACATATCCCGAATAGTCACAACAGATGCTAGCCCCTCTGGGTGGGGGGCTCATATGGGGGACGTTATGGTTCAGGGCTCATGGGAGCAGGATCAAATTCAAATGTCTTCTAATATGAAGGAATTAGCAGCGGCAGAGCTAGCGATTAAAAAACTCCTTGTCTATCTACAGGGTCCCACGTTCGAGTGCTCTCCGACAATCGGGTCACAGTCGCATACATCAACCACCAGGGTGGTACTCGTTCCGGTCCTCTCATGGAAGTGGCAAGGCGCCTACTTCAGATAGCAGAACGACACTTTCTTTCTCTAACGGCTCTACATATAAGGGGAGAAGAAAATACCAAGGCGGACTTCTTAAGCCGCAATCTCCTGAGCCAAGGAGAGTGGTCATTAAAGACTTCCATCTTCGACCTGATTGTGCGGAAATGGGGTCTACCGGAAGTAGATCTCTTTGCTACCAAAAGCAACAGGAAAGTGAGACAGTTCTGCTCTCTGAATCCCAAAGAACGCCCTCTGGCAGTGGACGCTCTTCTATTACAGTGGGATTTCAATCTAGCCTACGCCTTCCCTCCCCTGTCCTTACTCCCCCTAGTATTGAGGAAGGTCAGGAAGGACGGGGCAAGGATAATATTAATCGCTCCTTTTTGGCCCAGGAGGGCATGGTTTTCATGTCTCAGAAACATGTCGATAGCCGACCGTGGGTCCTGCCGGACATTCCCGATCTGCTCTCCCAGGGTCCAGTCTACCATCCTCGAGTAGCGGGCCTCCACCTGACGGCGTGGATTTTGAACGGTCGCTGCTGACAGATAAGGGGTTTTCTGCTAATGTAATTAATACTCTCCTTAAAAGCAGAAAAGAGGTTACAACTAGGATCTACGCTAGGATTTGGAAGAAATTTCTTCAGAGCTCGGCGGTTGTAGCAGGGGACACAACACCGATTACCCAGATTCTAGAATTCCTACAAAAGGGTCTGGACTTAGGTCTCTCCACAATCACCCTTAAGGTGCAAGTTTCAGCTTTGGGGGCACTCTTTAGTTGCAACATCGCAAATAATTACTGGGTCAGTAGATTCATTAAAGCTGCGGGTAGGTCGAGACCCATAGTGAAGGTGAGAATCATGCCATGGGACTTAAATCTTGTTCTCACTGCTTTAACAGAGCCCCCTTTTGAACCTATATCAGCAGCATCAATAAAAACGCTTTCCCTTAAGACCGCTTTCCTGGTAGCATTAACCTCGGCTAGGAGGGTAAGTGACATCCAGGCACTATCTAGACTATCTCCTTACACTCAGGTCCTGAATGACAGGATAATACTTAGGCCGGATCCGGCATACCTACCTAAGGTGTCTTCCGCTTTCCACAGAACACAGGAAATTATTCTCCCTTCGTTCATCCCTAATCCATCTAATCAAAAAGAGATGAAACTTCATACTTTAGATGTTAGAAGATGTCTGCTGCAATATTTGGCAGTCACTGATCCCTGGAAAGGGGACAATGCATTGTTTGTCTCTTTTCAAGGAATTAACAAAGGCCGTAGATTAACAAAGAGCTCGTTGGCCAGATGGATTAGGGAAGCAATTTCTCTGGCATACACCTCGAGGGGCAAGCAGCCACCTGAGAGGCTAAGGGCGCATTCCACTCGAGCTGTGGCGACTTCATGGGCAGAAAGGGCAGAAGTCTCGATTGACCAGATATGTAAGGCAGCTACGTGGTCTTCTCCACACACGTTTTACACTCATTATAGATTAGATTTGGGTGCTTCCTCAGACCTTTCTTTCGGACTAAGGGTGCTGCAGGCAGTAGTCCCTCCCTAAATAGTTATTACTCTCTGTAATTCTCTCTGTAGTGCTGTCATGGACGTTCGAATAAAGTCTAAGTTACTTACCGTTAACGGTATTTTTCGAAGTCCATGACAGCACCCTTACATTCCCACCCAGGTTCTATGTGCACTTCTTCCGCTTATGTAGTCCACATGTAATAAACAATTGATTAATGTTACTGTGTGATGCATAAATTTTTTTTTTGCTGTATACCATTTAACCTTGATGTCCTCTTATGCTCTGTAATCCAACTGATGTTGGGAGAGGTGCCGCCCTTTTATATCTGTAGGTTTCCTGTTCCTAAGGGGCGGATCCCCTCTCTCTCTGTAGTGCTGTCATGGACTTCGAAAAATACCGTTAACGGTAAGTAACTTAGACTTTCTCCAGTCTAAAATTTGAGGTCCCAGAGGATGGTCGCTGCTGGAAGCAGCTCCTCAGAAGATTTTATTATTTTAATCGGACAAGAGACTTGGATCACCAGAAGTGGTCTAGAGGTCTCAGGGGTCTCAGCGCTGCTGGACCCCAACCTCTCCCTTGGCGGATCGGATCTGTAATTACCCTGATGGTGGTCCCTGCAGAACCCTGCCGGCCCTGGGGGATGAGGATGGCTTCCCTGGCGGGGACGCAAACCGCTCACAGGGGTCACTGCGTTCCCCGCCCTGGGGGGAAGCATGGGCATAGCGCCAGAAACCCCTGGGGGTCCCTGTGGCGCTCGGCTGGTGAGTACTCCACATTTTTATTAAAGTGTGTGTGAGTGAGTTAGCGACTGCTGCGGCAGCCGCTGTACAGTTTACATGCCGGTGACTAGTTTTTTTTTTTTTTTTTATGTCCGCAGGATGATGCCTGCAGGACAGGGGAAGGAGAGGAGTGTGTGCTTTTTTTATTTGAATTTCGCGCCGCTCTGAGCGCGTGCTTTACTGCAGTCTCCTTTTCCGGCTCCTCTACATGGAGCACATCGGAGACAGAGCGCGGCGGCCATTGCTGACAGACTGAAAGCTCCCCGGACATCGCTCCCCTCCCCTCCCGGCAAGAACCGTGACCAGCTGGGTGAGTCGCTTCTACCCGCCGGGCAGAAGCTTAACCCCTTCAACCCCACAGCGCGGGCGCCGTCTGGGGCACTAATGAGTGACAGATTGCGCTGTCCTGCAGCTGTTATCGCATAAGGGGCTCGCACACTCTTTCAATATTAATAAAGAGGTTGTGGGGAGTCTGCGACATTAATACTGCCACTATACGTTCACGCTAACGATCCCGATAACGACGCATACTATGCGATCGTTTGTGTGATCGTTTTTAATGTCGCTAGTAGCTGCCAATCTGGGCGATCTCATTAACATCGCATAAGCGGTTAGCGATCTCCTTAACAACTTTGGCGGTCATTGCGACATACAAAACAGCGCAATTTTTTAGCGATCTTGTGGAACGTTTTTTCTATAAGTGTGCCATAGCTGTCCTGCAGCTGCGGCCTTATAAGAGGCGCTTGGGGCTCGCACACCCTTTTCATTATCAAGGTTGTGGGGAGTCTGCTACTTTAACCCCTTCTTAGGCGGTTAGCTCTTAATGGGAGACAGCTGGGGTAGCTCTCTCTTTAAGAGCTTTAACCCTTCAGCATTTGTTTTTTCTTTAAGAAACACACTGTTCTAGTTACTGACAGGTTTAACCTGCCATATACTAGGCAATGTCAGAGTCCATCTCCCAGATCCGCTACAGGATCAGTCTCGCGTATCTGACACGCAGACCTCGACGGACGTCATGCGCAGCGGTCGGAGCTTCCAGTGGTGTCAAAATGGAGGCCCTCGCTAGTTTCTATTGATGGCCTGTCTGACCTTCTAGGTTACTGGGTGTCAGCTAGATCCTCTCAAGGAAGCGACACAAATCGGTGCCTTCCTTCTCGCGTAGCGAAGATGTCCGATTCGGACAAGGAGGATCGGCAGGGACACTCTGCCTCTCTCATGGACCGTACTATTGGAGCCATGAGGGCGTTACAGTTACCAGAGAGAGGTAACTAGACGTCCTGCTAAGTCGGCCCGGATGTTTCAGGAGTCGCATAGGTCGCGACGGCTTTACAAACTGTATCCGTTTTCTACGGAGTTGTTTGTTAATTGGACCCCTTCTCCTGAAGTGAATGTTCCTTTATCCCAGCTTAGCAAATCTTCCTGGTAAAGGGAAGGCGAGTCTGCAGGACCCGCTGGACAGAAAAACGGAGATGGCAACAATATCCATCTGCGAAGCCTACGGTTAATGGATTCAGTATTAAGGATCTATGTGTACTTGTAAAGTTTCCCTGAGCCGGTTGGACCGTCTAAAGACGGCGTGGCAAGATGGATCCCCTCTATCGAGGTAGATGGGCTTTTCAAGTTGAAGGATACTGCGTCACAGCTATCCAGGGCGTAATCCTCGGCAGTCACAGTCAGAAGAGCACGGTGGCTTAGACAGTGGAACGCGGTTTCCAAGCAGGGTTTGCTATTTTTTAGCTTAGAAAGTGGTCAGCTATTTGAATCTGACCTCACGGAGCTGATTGCCAAGGCAAAGGCAAAGAAACAGCTTTACCGCAGAGCTGTGACTTCTGCGTCTGGCAGGACTAGTGCCGGTAGTTGTCGGCGGTCCTTTCGGTTCAGGGGATGATCCGGCCAACCCTCTGGGGGTTTGGGTCGTCCCTCTCTTTTTAAAAAAAAAAAGGGAATTCTCAGAAATTCCGCATACCCTGGAAACAGAACTTCTGTTAAGACAGAAGCTGGCAAAAAACCCGCTAAGGCAGACTGAAGTCTGGGTCTCACTCGAGCGGTCTCGAGAGGGGGGTCGTTTACTCCAATTTAAACCAACTTGGGTTTCCCGTGTGTCGGATGCCTGGGTGACACAGGTTGTGTTGGCAGGCTACTTCATAGAGTTTCTTTCTCGACCCCCGGACAGTTTTTTTGCCATTTTCGCAATCCGTCAGAGCCAAACTATTTGCCGCTCTACTGCGAGTGGTCGATTCCCTTCTGCAGAAGGGTGTGGTGATACCGGTTCCGCAGAGGACCGGGGAAGAGGATTTTTATTCCAACCTCTTTGTGGTCCCCAAAAAGGAGGACAAATTTCGCCCTATTCTGGAAGATTGAATCGGCTTGTCCACACCCGAACATTCTGCATGGAGTCGCTTCGCTCCGTTGTGGCAGCCCTGTCGCAGAACGTCTTTTTGGTCAATCGACATTCGCGACGCTTATTTGCATGTTCCCGTCGGAAGAGCTCACCAGCGCTTCCTTCGTTTTGCCATAGGTCACGGCCATTCGGCTTGGCCTTAACGCCCAGAGTTTTTACAACGATTCTGGCGCCTCTCATGGCAATTCTTCGAAGCCAGGGACTTACGATTCTTCCCTACCTGGACGACCTTTCGATTGTGGTGTCCTCAAAGGAGGAGGCAGTTGCAATCTATTCCTTCAGCTCCTGGAGGACTTCGGGTGACTGGTCAATTGGGAGAAGTCGTCTCTGGAACCGTCGCAGTCTATCCTATTTTTAGGAATGCATTTCGACACGGTACGGGCAGTGGTGTCTCTTCCTCCAGACGAGCGGGCATGTCTCCCTCGACATGTACAGATTATGAAGTCTTCGACAGTAATGTCTCTTCGGAAGTGTATACGCCTTCTGGGTTTAATGGTGGCATTCATGGAGGCACTTCCGTTTGCCCAGTTTCATTCCAAAGGCTCATTTTGAGTCATTGGGATCGATCGCAGGCTTCGCTGGATTGCAGTGTCATCATCTCTCGCAGGGTGCGAGAATCTCTGGGATGGTGGTTACGTCCAGTAGCGTTATCCCTAGGGAAGTCATTCCTTCCTCGGAGGTGGTCGGTCATATCCACCGATGCCAGCCTGAGGGGCTGGGGAGGTGTCTGGAACGATCTCTGGATTCAGGGAGTATGGTCATCGGAAGAGTCTGTTCTACCGATCAACATCCTGGAATTGAGGGCAATTTTCCTTTGCCTCTAACACTGGACGGTCCCTTTGAGCGGTCTACCAGTCCGAATGCAGACAGACAACGCGACGGCGGTCGCATATATCAACCACCAAGGTGGGACAAGGAGTTCCAGGCTCATGGTGGAGGTGTCTCGGATCCTGATTGGGCCGAGACCAGAGTGCCAGTCATCTCTGCGGTCCACATTCCAGGGGTTCAGAATATCACGGCGAGCTCCCGTTGGGGAACTTCTCAAGTGGATTTGATGGCATCCAGGTGCAATGCCAAGTTATCGACCTTCATGTCCAGGTACAAGGACCCGAAGGCTGTGGCGGTGGATGCTCTAGTGGCTCCGTGGGACCAAATTCGAGCTAATCTATGTTTCCGCCAATATCTTTGCTTCCTCTGGTGCTGCGTCGGATCAGACTGGAGAGAATCCCGGCTATGTTGATAGCCCCGGATTGGCCAAGGAAGACGTGGTTCTCGACACTGGTGTCGCTTTTGGCGGCACCTCCATTCCCACTTCCTCTTCGCTCGGACCTGTTAACTCAGGGGCCCGTTCGTCATCCGGACTTGAAGTCTCTGCGTTTGACGACGTGGCTCTTGAGACCGAAATATTGACCTGTAGAGGTTTTTTCAGCCGCAGTCGTTGCCACTCTGCGAGCTGCCAGAGGTTCGGCTACTACTAAGATTTACCACAAGACTTGGGAAGCCTTCTTCTCGTGGTGTTCGGGTTTTTCAAGGAACCCGAGGATTTTTTCCATTCCCAATTTGTTGGCTTTTCTACAGGACAAGGGTTTAGCAGTTAGCACTCTGAGGGGTCAGGTTTCTGCTCTATCCTTGCTGTTTCGGAAGGATATCGCTCGCGTAGGGACGTGCGTTCCTTTTTTCGCGGAGTAACCCGTCAGTTTCCGCCGCGGAAGACGTCTGTGTCACCTTGGCGGCTTAACCTTGTCTTGGAAGCTCTTCAGTATGTGCCTTTTGAGCCTATGGCTCTGCTAGTCTTTTCCTTACTTTCTTGAAAGGTTGCCTTCCTAGTGGCGGTCACCTCTTTGAGAAGGGTTTCCGAGTTGGCGGCTCTTTTCTGCTCGCCTCCCTTCCTGGATTTTTACTCAGATCGAGTAGTGCTTCGCACACGGGGCGACTTTCTACCTAAGGTGGTGTCGCAATTTCATGTTAACCAGGATATTGTGTTGCCCTCGCTTTGCCCGGGCCCACAGAATGCAAAGGGACGGGCCTTGCACACATTGGATTTAGTGCGGGCCTTGAAGTTCTATTTGTCTGTTACTCAAAGTTTTCGGTAGTCAGACTCTCTGTTTGTGATTCCAGCAGGTCGTCAGCGTGGTCAACGAGCTTCCAAGGACTCTATAGCTCGTTGGATTCGGTCGGCCATTTTGGAGGCTTACCGACTTAAAAGCGAACCTTGCCCAATTAAGATTCGAGCTCTCTCCACGAGGGCAGAGACTTCCTCGTGGGCCTTTTATCAAGGGGCCTCGGCAGCTCAGCTCTGCCGAGCGGCGACCTGGCGTTTTCGTCCACACGTTTATAAAGTTTTTATAAGGTGGACGTCAGTGATTTCACTGATGCGGCCTTAGGACGTAGGGTCCTACAGGCGGCTGTAGTTTCAAGTTCTAGTTAACTTGTATTTGGCGCCTATTGCGCATTTATCAAGGTTGTTGGGATTCTGCCTCGTTTTGTTTTTTTCCACCCTTAATTTTGGACTGCTTTGGGACGTCCCACTAGTTATGAACTAGTGTGTCTCCTTTCCTTCCACCTGCTGCTGAAAGACGGATTTTGGTAAGAACTTACCTGTAAAATCCTTTTCAGCGAAGGAAGGAAAGGAGACACAGCTCCCTCCCATGGCAGAAGTGTGTTGTTGTATTTGCAGATGCGGCGTGACCCTTCTCTGATAGCGATTATCTGGGCTGAGGTCGACGCGCTACGGCTCTGTTCCAGCATTGCCAGCTCATCGCAGTGGTCAGGTCCAGTGAGTAGTACCTGGAACTGTGTGGTTTTTTACCAAATGCATGCATAACCTGTACTCTTATGTTTTTTCTCTGAAGTCCTTCAGAAGGGGTTATGTTGCTCCGCTGGTGATATTGCTCTTCCGTAAGCTTGGGTACGACGGGAGAAAGCTGGAGTAGGAGGAGCCTGTGCTGGAGGGGCCGGTCAACACCCTTTTTAATCTGAGGTGTCAATCCTATCTGGGCTCCGCCTACCCACTAGTTATGAACTAGTGTGTCTCCTTTCCTTCCTTCGCTGAAAAGGATTTTACAGGTAAGTTCTTACCAAAATCCGTCTTTTATTTGCCTTGGCAGCAGCTGCCTGACATTGGCCACTAAATGTGGAGTGTTTTAGACTCAGTTTCTGCTGTAAAACCTCCTAAAAATTTGTGTGCACAGACCCCTATGTATTTTTTTTTCTGATTTAATAAAAAAATAGGTAGAAAGAAAGATCATAATTGTACTTGTTGGGGTTTTTAACCTCCGAGAGTGGTAATAAAATTTGGCTAGCAATAACTTCCGCAGGGCTTAGAATTTTTTTTTTTATTATTATTAAAGTGTTTCTAAAGATATTATTGTGTATTTGGCGCAATTCGCTGTTTTTATCTTCTAACATGATCTACATTTTCTCACTCATGTTAACTGTTTGTTGCATTTCTGTTTTGTTACAAAAGCTGACGCATATCCTAGTACCAGCAAAGTGAATAAGATTGCTAAAGTCCCATGCTTCTGTACTTCATTTTTCCTCGCACATTTGAAGCTGTTTTAGATCTCGAGTGTGTCAATTATTTGAACATTTATTTTTTTTCAACTTTTTTCACCCTTTCTAATAAATGGGGGAAAAAATGCATCAAAAATGCATGCACAAAATACGGCAAAAAGCGTGTATTTTGTGCTATCTTTTTCCTGCCAACAATTCAGTAGTTGCAGCAGAAATGTCTGCAGCAAATTCTTAATGTGTGCACATACCCTAAATCGCTTTATAGTGTCATCTAATTAGGATTCGGACCTCTCTGGATTGTGAGGCGTGTTTGGGTGCAGGGAGACTCCTGGCATGTTTTTCAACTCTACCCCTTTCAATTTACGGGTCTTGACTGGCTCTTCGGTCCTTTGAATGTACAAAATGTTTTGGGAGGGTACTGGAAGCAAAAGTTCTCATTTGCCCCAAAATAGCCTTCCGTGTTCTCGTCATCCAAGAAAATCTATACCAAATTATACGTTTTTCAGCATGTACATTCTGCTGTGAAAGCAAACTAGACAGGATTTGAAGAGTAAGCCAGTCACACACCCGAACTGCTTCATCTGTCTTAACCTGGAACTGAAAAGTGCTTACTACAATTTTCTTTGGCTCTTAAACTTGCCCTGGCGACGGGTCCTAGTTTCTCAAAGTTTTCCTATATCTCTGAAGAACAACCTCCAAACCCTGGAGACCCAGCCAGTCTTTGGTTTGGTGATAAATCACCAGAAGTGCTGTTGCTCTAAATCAAGGCAGAGCATCTTCTTGGATATGTTGTTCAACACTCTTCTACATGGCCAACTTTATAGTTAATAAAAATGTCTACAATTGAGAATTTTTTCTGCTCCAGTCTCTTTGTTGTTTTCAGATCCTCAGCACAACTCGGTACAGCGGGCGCGTTGTAAGAACGTCATCGCGTCCGCTGTACTGAGACGTCAGACACAGAGGGAATGATTGGAGAGGGAGCGTCAGCTGATGCTCCCTTCTCCATCATTGCTTTCATTGCAGGCCTACTCTGCGGGCCAAAGTTTAAGATATGTGGTCTAGAGGAACATCCAGGAACCAATTTTCCTCAACTTCTGCATCCAGTCATGTCAATACAGACCATCTAATTTGCACAGTTTCCCACCTGCCACCTATATCTGGTAATTCTGGGCTGCTGGAATGGATTTTCCTGTTTTTTCAAAGCTGTACTTCCTACCCTTAGTATGTGGCTTTCTACCCATTCCTTTAAGATGATTCTTTGGATGCTCATAGAATTCAATACCAGCATTCTAAACTATGGGTGACAGTGCAAGACACTGCATAATCAGGAAAAATCATTCTCAGAATCCACATTCTCATTCTTCCTGTGATTTTGCTCTCTTTCTTCCATTACATATCACTCATAGAGTGGCATTCAATCTGAAAGTGCTACAGTAATCATCTACCTGAACAATCAAAGCTGCACTATAACCTCAGTTTTCTCTCACCTTCTAGCAGCATTTATATTGTCTATATAATAGCCTGGTACAATCCTGGGTTCTTGAGGTCTCTGAAAGGCTTGTCATCAGAACATTGCCAAAAGCCAGAAAACCTTCCTTCATTTTCTGTTCATGTAAAGAAAGAGACACCTTTCCTTACTTCCATTAACAGGCAAGTCTTATGTCTCCATACTTTTTTTTTGCATTTTTCCGTCCACTATCTAGTTTGTTCAAGGTACTCCCCATATGGCTCCATATCTTCCTGTGGGTCCCCAATCTGGTTCTGTCAACCATGCTGTTGGCTCTCTGTTTTGAACCTCGTGGTAAGGTTTCTCCCTGGCTCCTTGCTTGGAAGGTATGATTTTTTTGAAACTGCAGACTCCATTAAATTGGGTCTCGAAGTTCTCAAATCTTTTGCTAATCTCCCTTTCTGGTGTTTATCTGTTTCATTTTTTTTTTCGTTTTGTCTAATGTAGACATTGGACTCCCTTCATTCCTTGCCTTTCCTTTCTAGGGAACACTCCCTGCATTATCTGCATGGAGTTTGAGCTCTTCAGATTTCCCTGTCTCGAGTTCTCGTTTTCCCTGGTCTAATTTTCTTCTAATCATCCCAGATGGTCCTCGCAAGGGAGCATCCAAGGCTAAAATTACTTTAGATTGGGAAGATCATTGAGACAGCATATCATGCAAACGGCAAATTTCTAACATTGAGAGTCATGGCACCACGCCACCATACCTATGGAAGATTCAGGGAGCCTTCAGGCTTCTGCTATCAAGGAGTCTACATATGCTTCATTGTCTCAACTAAATACCTTTACAAAATTTTGCAGCGTGCATATGTGCATCACTAGATGAATCTCTCAGTCCCAGAATCCTGCAGGACCTGGCTCCCACCCAGTTATTTTTATTTTTCGGAACTCTAGGTATTTTAGGTTGGGTTCATGTTTTGTGGGTCACAAAACAAAATGGGTTTTCTCTATCTACTCTAGGTTACTGCGTACCTGTTGGCTTCTTCGTCTGCCTGTGTACAGTCTGATTTGCTTGGTACATGGGTAGTGCAGGAGGAGATAACCTGTTTTGACCTAGTGTTTGTTTCCTTGTAACTGCAGCACATACGAAGGGTCTTCTGTGTCCTCTAATGTTCTCTGCAAAAGATTAACAGTCTTATACTTTCACAGGCCCAATTACAACAGGATGAACTTACCTGGCTTTCAGAAAGTTGTCTTTGGAAATGAAAATGCCAAGCTTGAGCTAAGGAGGATTCCTCCAGAGCTGAATAACATCAGTAAGCTAAATGAGCATTTCAGTAAATTTGGGACACTGGTGAATCTGCAGGTATGTTTTTTGGTTCAGTATGCTGGAGTTTCGCTTTACACTTTATTTTTATTACATTGATCCTTATTGAGGCAATGAAGATATTTTTTCAAAGGAATCTTATCAGTAGGATCAACCCTCTTAAGCAGCCTATATGGGCCTATAAATCATAGGGAGCTGAATAAAATGATGTCTGCAATGCAGTCTTTTATTCCAGAGAAATCCATGATTTTTTTTATATGTAAATGAGCTGTTCCAGGCTATGGGCTGGATACTGCTCTACATGAGAATCTGCCTCCAGAGCTTATGGTGTATGTGTAATGGTGGGCTCTTTGCTCACTTGCTGACGCACAGTTAGGCAGTGAGATCAGAACTAAACATTACAGCAGAGCTAAAGGTACTGCCACACTAAGCTATCCCGCTAGCGATCTCGTTAGCGTTGCATACTAATGAGATCGCTAGCGGGATTGTTTCTATATCGCTAAATGCGGCCACATTTAGCGATATAGTTAACGACGCTATCGCCGTTAGCGATCTTCTTAACGACTTTAGCGGTACAAAAGTACCGCTAAATCGCTAAGAAAAGGTGCCACACAGCGATAAGATACTTACCCAGCGGGAGCGCCAGCGATGAAATAGGGTCCGGAGCGATTCCAGCGACGAGCGAGATCACAGCAGGAAGCTCGTCGCTGGAAGCTGCCGCACTGAACAATATCGCTAACGGGATCGCTAAATAGTGACGTTTTTTAGCGATCCCGTTAGCGATATTGTTTAGTGTGGCATACCCTTAACACTGTAACTGGACAAAGTTCACTTCTGTTGTACTAACACATTTGAACTAAATGTAGATTACAAGCTGTCAAAATGCAGAACCTCAAATCGGATCACTGTTAATGTAGATATTATCATTTCTTCCTACCTTGCAGGTTGCTTATGAAGGAGATCCTGAGGGTGCTTTAATTCAGTTTGCAACACATGCAGAAGCAAAGAAAGCCATCTCGAGCACAGAAGCCGTTCTGAATAACCGGTTTATTAAGATGTATTGGCACAGAGTAGGCGCTGCTCCACAAACACAAGCTCCAAATGCTCAGAAGGTAAAAAAAAACTATTCACTGTTGTGGTGTTAAGTTTGTGGGAATTTAATTGCACATCCCGTTTCTTCAGGTACGACCAACGTTGGTGGCTGCTGCATTGGGATCAGGAGTACCGCCTCTCACCTGACGGCATCTGCTGCTTTTCTTTTGATTAGTTAGCCTGGCACGGAGTCATTGTTGTGATATGATGCCCATGCGATGTCGTGACAGCTAGCCAAACGAGCTGTGGATGCCGTTCGGAAAGAAGTCAGAACTCCTGATCCACTGAACATTATAATATACAGAACATAGACAAATAACATAGTATTGTATTTGTGTAACTTTAATAACCCTTCCCGCTCCCCAATGCAGACCACAATGAGCAAATCTGTCTATCTCTAAAGATGTTTGAGCCAAAAAGTAAAAAGATATCTGACAGAAAAACAATTGATGGCAAATCGGGAGTATTCAGCCAAGTGCCCCTGATGGAGTCAAATTTCCTCAATACATTTATTTTCTAGGCTTTTCTCAAGATGGAGAGACCTATTAATCTCGTTTTATAAAGGCAATATATGGGGAGCAGATTGTATCCAGTGTGAAACTTCCTAGCAATGTATAATAGCCTTACGAGACCAATTTTTAAAGGATCCTCTGCTGCTTTTATAAATTCTAGATAACAAATATTTAGTTGATTAAATCGTTTTTTTTTTTTTTTTCATAGTTTCTTTAGGAGACTTGAACATGTGAACTTTTGATAGTATATAGTATAATACCCAAGTATTGCAGTATATAGTTGTATTGCAGACCAACATAGCAGTCATAGGGGACTTCAGCAGGCCCCTTGCTGCAATGCTAACCCATCGACACCACACGGTTGCAGGAAAGGCTAGCAGGGTGGCGATGTGTTTCGGTACACTCACTCTCAACTTAGCCATTGAAATGTCTCCTTATAAAGGGCTTTTCCCCACCAACAAAGTTAATTTTAATCCATAGATCTTGGAATAGTAAGTTCCACAATTGGATGTGTTTTTTTAAAAAAAAAAAGTTCCTGTGCTGAGATAATCTTATACATGCACCCCTTCTGTGTACGGTGTAATGGCTTTGTCTGACATCTCCTGGCCAGGGCAGAGTGCAAGAGAGTATACAGACATTATAGCAGGGGATCACAGCTGATTCTTTGAGGTAAAACATTGATTAAAAACAGACAATGAAAAGTATTACCTCAAATAAAGACTAATTTGTGATCCCATGCTGTAATGTCTATATACTCTTTTGCTTCCTCCCCTGCCCAGGATATACACTCCCTGACAGAAGTTATGTCGCTTATCCATGTTATGTAAATAAAAGCTTATGACATTAATTTCATCCATTGGTTGTATAAATTATTCTTTTGAAAGCTGAAACCCTCCGAAATGTGGTTTAGGTTAAGAAAATAAATTGGCATTAATTCAGAAATATTGATTATTTAATGGACACAGAATGGTCAGATTTTGGCACGACAAAAGTTTTGTCGCCTGGTCATATAATGCACCCAATCTTAGTTTACATCCTCACCTGTGCTCAGTAAATGATTGGTTAATTAGTGGGCGTGTATAAAAAGAAACCCAGCACCCCAGACCTTCACTTGAACTGCAACTTGAGCTCTGTCTACATGCCAAAAATCCACCCTGCGACCAAAGCCTAGATTATCAAGAGGCTGAAGACCATATCCACTGCAGAGGTGGCTGGCACCTTTAATGTGTCTCAGCGTCAAGTACAAAGAATTAAAAAAAGATTTGAAGAGACTGGAGATGTGTTTGACAAGCCCCGGTCCGGCAGACCCCGCAAGACAAGTGATCAGGAGGACCTTTTGTTGGTTAGAAAATCCAAAGCAAGCCCCTCTTCCACTGCAGCAGAGCTCCAACAGGCCTGGTAACCTCAAGTCCCTGTGTCAACTAGAACAGTTTGTAGGATTCTGTCTCGAAATGGCCTCCATGGTCGAATCAGTGCCCAGAAGCCAGCACTAAATAAAAGACAAATAAAAAACCATGTGGCATTTTCAAAGTCCCACAGCCTGCTAAACAGATGGACGCTGGAAAAGTGGCAGAAGGTGGATTTCTTTGATGAATCTTCAGTAGAATTACACCACAGCCGCCACAAATACTGCAGGAGATCTACTGGAGCCCGTATGGATCCAAAATACACACAGAAAACAGTTACATTTGGTGGTGGAAAGGTCATGGTCTGGGGTTACATTCAGTATGGGGGTGTGGGAAACATTTGCAAGGTGGAAGGCAATATCAATAGACTAAAATATCAAGAAGTATTAGCTACCTCTTATATTCCAAATCATAAAAGGGGTCAAATTCTGCAGCAGGATGGTGCTCCATCTCATACATCCATCTCTACAACAAAGTTCCTCCAGACAAAAAAGATCAAGGTGCTCAAGGACTGGCCAGCCCAGTCACAAGACATAAACATCATTGAGCATGTTTGGGGTAGGATGAAAGAGGAAGCTTGGAAGACAATACCAAAGAATCTAGATGAACTCTGGGGGGCATGTAAGACTGCATTCTTTGCTATTCCTGATGACTTCATTAATAAATTGTATGAATCATTGTTGAACCGCATGGATGCAGTCCTTCAAGCTCATGGAAGTCACACAAAATATTAAATATGACTCCAATAGCACCACAACTTCATTCACCAATGTTATGCAACATATATTTGTATTTTAAGATAATTATTTGTTTGAATATCACATTACGTCCTGTGGACGACAAAACTTTTGTCTTGCCAAAATCTGACCATTCTGTGTCCATTAAATGATCAATATTTCTGCTTTGATGCCAATTTATTTTCTTCACTTAAAACCACATTTCGGAGGGTTTCAGCTTTCAAAAGAATAATTTATACAACCAATGGATGAATTTAACGTCAGGTTATAAGCTTTTATTTACATAACATGGATAAGCGACATAACTTCTGTCAGGGAGTTTATGGTATGATCAGACCACGTCCCTGTACGGTCAGACACAGCCATTACACAGTACACAGCAGGAGCACATTTATAAGATTATCTCAGCATAGGGACAATTTTTTAACACATCAAATTGTGGAAGTTATTATTATTCCAAGATCTGATAATTAATAAGTACTTTGTTCATGGGACAACCTCTTTAAGTGTCTCTGTCTGTGATTGACACTAGCATTTTAAATGGGTAAACTGCAGTGATCGGATTAAGCTTTTGGCCGTTGCTGTTAGACAGATGCAGAGCCCACTTCATAAACCCAACTTGACCATATATTCCATGATGAGGTCATGAATGGGTTAAGAATTGAAAAATCTTTGCTAGTTAACCTCTGCAGTGACAGCGACTGTATCAACCGTTCAGAGATCTGGGACCAGAGTTCTGGAGAGAAGTGCAGGTCCCAGAGGTTAGACCGCAGCAATTAAGAGATTTATGGCATTTTATCAGATTATGCCATAAGCGAGGACATTCCATGAATGACTGTTAGGGGATCACCTTTTAAAGCTTGTTGTAATCTGAGCTAATCCTCTGGATTAAGATTTGTGTGCATGTGTGCAAGTTGATTAGCTGTCAGTAGCCCGTGGCTTAAGGTACTGCCACACTTAGTGATCTCGTTAGCGATCTCAATAACGACGCAAGCTAATGAGATCGTTTGTGAGATCTTTTTTAGGTCGCTAGTAGCTGCCAAACAGGAGATCTCATAAACGACTCATCAGCGGTCAGCGATCTCTTTAACGACTTTGGCGGTCGTTAGGATCTGTCATTAGCATGTACTGAGCGCTTCTGATTCATAGGAATTTCCAGCATCACTCCTGCTCTCTGCGTCCTGCTAGCCTGCTTTGCAACTGCTGCGATCCTCTCTGTGACGCAAAAGAGAACTTACAGATATTGCGATCCAATCCGTGACGCTAAACCCATATGCGTCACAAACGAGGTCGTTCTCAAAAGGTGCCAAACACAGCGATATAGGCTCACCAGCGGGACGCCAACGATCAAAAAACGGTCCAGAACTCTAGTGAACGATCAACGAGATCACAGCAGGGGCCACATAGTTGCTACATGCCACACACAGCTAAGTCGCTAACGAGATCCCAAAATAGTGACGTTTTAATGATCTCGTTTGCGATCTCGTTTAGTGTGGCATACCCTTTAGAATTGGCTCTGTGGCTCCACCAGTGGGAAACATAAGCTATATATTGCTCTATTTCCAGTCGATTGCTTCTATCTTTTTTTTTTTTTTTTTTTTTTCTGTTTTGTGTTTTTTTGTGTTTAAACAATGGCAAGCCAATATACATTTGAAGTAATATTTGTGCCTCCAATCTTTTCAGGCTGGTGAACTTAATGTTCAGACTCAGAATTCACCTGTTATCAAACAGTCCGTAAAAGAACGGCTTGGACCTGTTCCTTCCAGTAACATGGAGCCAGCCGAGGCACAAAGTGCTAATACAGAAATATTACAGGTATTTTGTACTTATAGGCATATTGCATTTCTCTGTGTCTTCTACAGTGATAACGTATTTGACCTGATTGCAGACCCCTCAAAAATTAATGTACCTTCTAATTTGTAAACATTGTGTACATATGTAGTAGAATTAAAGAGAATCTGTTAGCAGGTTTTTGCGATTTATCTGAGAGCAGCATGATGTATAGATTGAGACATTGAATCCAATGATGTATCACTTAGTTTACTGGATCGGTTCTGACACAATCAACTTTTTTATATTTAGCAAAGCTGAGAAAGCTGCCCCGGGGCTCCCACCAGACTCTCTATGTACATAGTCTATAGACAGTGAGCTGTTTATTGGAGGGGGGAGTCAGACTAGCATGCATTGCTGCTGTAGTCCAATTATCACCAGGTGATAAATCCTTCATTGTAAGTAAACACACAGCCTGACATGTGACACATCATTGAAGTCTGTATTTTAACCCCTACCTCATGCTGTCCTCAGATTGCATAGCTAAAACCTGACATTTCCTTTGTGTTACTCTTTTTTAGCACTTATGTTTAATACCTTTACTTTGTTTCCTACAGGCAGTAACAAAAGTGTCAATAAAAGAGAGATTGGGTTACATTACAAAACACACTCATCCCACCACTGAAAAGGTGAGTAGCGTACCTGCTTATCTATGAGTCAATGCAATGATTAGCCACTGTCCTCTAAAACCCCCTTGACGCCCACTGCCTGTGTCATGTGTGCAGAGTCTCCATTGTGTTTCTATGAGATGCAGCCTCACACTGCTCTCCTCTGCCTCCTGCTTGTTGTAGCTGACAGGTAGATGCCTATCTCAAGGAGATGGTTTACTGGCTGAAGGTGCATCAAGGAGAATAGACAAGAGATAAAGCAATTTTAGGAGATTTAACATTACTGAAGGGAGATGCATCATTGACTGTTGATAGACCTGATCCAGAGCAAGTGCGATGTGATGATACTTCATCCCCTTGAAAATGCAAGTGGGATTATCTGAGATCTAGGCCCCAAATCATTAGGACTGGAGTTTCGTACACTAGTATTAATGAGGGGCTGTTCAGGAATTCAGTAAGAGGCGCACACCACTTAATTCGGCAATCAGATCAGTGGCGTGCGCCTTGCTACAAATGTTTCTTCAGTTCAGGACTGGAATGGCATTTCTGGTATAAGAATCTGCGAATTTGACGGGCAAGTGTAGCTCTAGCAATTTTGGCAGAGCAGCTTGAAACTTTGTGTTTTGCAAAAAAATGTTGCTACTATTCTAAGTGTTTTACATCAGTTAAGCAAGTTGAAGATGAAATGATCTCTAAAAGGCCTAAAGTGAAAGGGATGCCCAAACTTTGACATGCCAATGTAGCATATTAACTAAAACAAGTTTACTCAGGAGCCTTTACGTTGCTCTTTAAAAGGAATCAACAAGTTTTTCTTACGTAATCTGACATCACCATGAGGTAGGGGCTGAAACCCTGATTCCAACATTGTGTCACTTAATTTACTGGGTGCAGCAGTCGCGACAGATTCAGTTTTTTCTGCTGCAGATTTGGCAGAGTTTAGAATGTTGACCGGTGTATAACCTCGGACGCACAACAGTGCTGCCTTTCTGTGGACATTGTATGTTGACAGAGCTGCTAATCACTGCTAGATGCATGGTTGGACACTTGGCTCATGACAGCTAGTTAGATAATTCCTGCTGATTAAACACTGAATTTGTTGAAGCAGAAACCAAGCTTAGTAAGTGTAGGAATCAGTGTCTCTGCTCCTACACCATGCTGCTCTCAAAACATATGAAGGGAATCTGTCACCAGGTTTTTGCCACCTAATCTAAAGGTACTGCCACACTAAACTATCCCGCTAGTGATCACGATAACGACGCATACTAATGCGATCGCTAGCGGGATAGTTTCAATATCGCTAGTAGCGGCTTAATTTAGCGATGTCTTTAAGGACGCTATCGCGGTTAGCGATCTCCTTAACGACTTTAGCGGTACAAAAATACTGCTAAATCGCTAAAAAAAGGTGCCACACTCAGCGATATATACTTACCAGCGGGACGCCGACGATAAAAATAGGGTCCAGACCGATGTCAGCGACGAACGAGATCACAGCAGGATCTCAGCAGGGCCACGTCGTTGCTACATGCCACACTGAACAACGTCACTAACGAGATCGCTAAATAGTGACGTTTTTTAGCGATCTCGTTAGCGACGCTGTTTAGTGTGGCATACCCTTAAGAGCAGCATAAGTTAATGTGCAAGCGACATTTTGTTTACTGGACTGTTAGCTGTAGTTTTGTTTTACTGATCCCAACATTCAGAGAACTGGTAGATCAGACAAAATTACAGCCAGCAGGCCAGTAGGTGATATATCCCTGAAATCGGGGTCTCTGCCCCAACAATGAATTACACTCGGATTGTATACCAAAAGCTGCTGACAGACTCCCTTTAGTAGCTTATGTTGTGCGACACATGTACAAAAATTGTTGTGCTGCTTTAAATGAAAGATATGGAGTATTTCATGTTTTCTTCTTAATTGTAGGTATTGTC
Source organism: Oophaga sylvatica (assembly GCA_033576555.1). Classification (NCBI taxonomy): domain Eukaryota; kingdom Metazoa; phylum Chordata; class Amphibia; order Anura; family Dendrobatidae; genus Oophaga; species Oophaga sylvatica. The sequence goes on along the minus strand of JARQOD010000002.1, from coordinate 187,234,618 downwards.
CACCTCTACAGGACTCACGAAAACTGTTTACAACCCAGAAGCTTTAAAAGCCATCCAAAAATCTGTAACTTACTCTACTGCAGTGAACAACACTGATGCACAGAGAAAGAAACAGGTAATCGTTAGATTTGAATTCTCCGTATATTAAACTTGGTGCTGCAAAACAGTAAGTACATGATGTTCTTTGTGCCGTTTGTTCTGTTGCGTGAGAATGCTCTGTTGATGGCATAGTAATAAAGTGGTTTCAGTCGTCCTGGCACGGGTTCAATCATGTCTCCCAGGAGCTGTTTTATCTTGCATATCTCTGCATTGTGTGTTGGTATCTGCCAATCTCAACCCCACGTATTGTACAGAGTCCTTGTATTGTACTTGGTGAAGAAGTGATTGTACTCTAAGCATGTGCAGCTAAAAACTCTGAAGGCAGCAGTTAGCAAGAGGAGTGGAAATAAATGCACAAGATGGCACGATATTTAGTTTCACTGCTTCCTACTAATGCTGCATTCTTGCCAGCAAATTTACATGCAGGCCATGTGCATAAAATGGCCTAACCGCACCACCTTAGTGCCATAATAATGATACAGCCCCCCCCCCCCCGAGGAAGCCCATCACGCAAAACGTGCATCGGGGCCGTGGTAACAACGCCTATCATCCCACATGGATAAGCACCTTATGATAGCACGCTCTATGGCACTTTATGTATAGCAACCGTCCTGTTCTGTAACTCAGGCATAGTATTGTTATGAAGACTATAGTCTGATGGACTCTTCCCCTATATTCTGTAGGGGGACATCATACCATGACCTACTGATACATCACATATATTTCCTCATAACCCTGACCAGGTTCAATATTTGATATTAGCTATCTATGATGTAGTGCTTGGTTATCTTCACCATGTCATCCCATCTTTTTATCACATTTGTACTTGTCTTTGCTATATGAGTGAGAGCTTAATAAACTTTTGAGATTGTTAAACACATGTAGTGTCTCATCTCAGCATTTATGTGGATGTTTTGAGGCACATTAGTTCCAATATCGTTGTAGGATTCTATAAAAATAACTTTGGTTATGTTCACACGTTGCGTTTTTGCTGCGTTTTTTTTTTCTACAGGCACAACCTGCTCTCTTAGTAGTGAGGAAGCTAACAAACAGCAGGTTTTACTGAGTTTTTGCTGTGTATTTGAGTGTTAATAGTGGCCCCCCAAAAAGCATGATTAACTTACTTAGGTTTTTGCAGCAAAAACTGCCACCTGCGTTTTTACACTTAGCCATTGTTTTTATGGGTGAAAAAACGCTGCAAGTACGCTGAAAGACGTGACATGCTGCAGTTTGCAAAAACGCAGCAGTTTTCCAAATCTTTCAGGCAAAAAAAAACTATATGCATGAGATTCCTGAGATATCTTGGAGTTTGATGGCACTGTAAAGCGTAGCTTAAAATTTGCATAAAAAACGCTGCAGAAACGTAACGTGTGAACATTGCTCTTATGAATACACTGCTGTTGCATCTCTGGACACCCATTTAGGCCGTCACCATCTGCTTATTGTGTTTTAATCTGCTCTGAGCCCCTATGAAGTACATGGTTTATACTCTTTAATGTTTCATGCCAGCATTTAATAGCTATTTCAGCAGCAGGTGGAAGGAAAGGAGACACACTAGTTCATAACTAGTGGGTAGGCGGAGCCCCAGATAGGATTGACACCTCAGATTAAAAAGGGTGTTGACCGGCCCCTCCAGCTCGGGCTCCTCCTACTCCAGCTTTCTTCAGTCTTAAATTTGAGGTCCCAGAGGATGGTCGCTGCTGGAAGCAGCTCCTCAGAAGATTTTATTATTTTAATCGGACAAGAGACTTGGATCACCAGAAGTGGTCTAGAGGTCTCAGGGGTCTCAGCGCTGCTGGACCCCCACCTCTCCCTTGGCGGATCTGTATTACCCTGATGGTGGTCCCTGCAGAACCCTGCCGGCCCTGGGGGATGAGGATGGCTTCCCTGGCGGGGACGCAAACCGCGCACAGGGGTCACTGCGTTCCCCGCCCTGGGGGGAAGCATGGGCATAGCGCCAGAAACCCCTGGGGGTCCCTGTGGCGCTTCGGCTGGTGAGTACCACGCATTTTTATTAATGTGTGTGTGAGTGCTTAAGCGACTGCTGCGGCAGCCGCTGTACAATACATGTCGGTGACTGGTGTTTTTTGACCGCAGGTGGATGCCTGCAGGACATAGGAGAGAGGAGTGCGCACCTTTTTATTTGAATTTTCGCGCCGCTCTGAGCGCGCGCTTTACTGCAGTCTACATTTCTGGCTTCTCTCATGGAGCACACGGAGGCACAGCGCGGCGGCCATTAAAGAAGCAGGCTGAAAGCTTCTTCTGGCTCTTCTCCCTCCTCCCCTCCCGGCAAGATGTTACACTGTTACCAGCTGGGTGAGTCGCTTCTAGCTCACGGGCAGAAGCTTAACCCCTTCACCCCCACAGCGCGGGCGCCTTCTGGGGCACTAATGAGTGACAGACTGCGCTGTCCTGCGGCTGTTATCGCATAAGGGGCTCGCACACTCTTTTCAATAATAATAAAGAGGTTGTGGGGAGTCTGCGATTTTAATACTGCCACTATATGTTCCCACTAACGATCCTGATAACGACGCATACTAATGCAATCGTTTTTATGATCATTTTTTAATGTCACTAGTAGCTGGCGCTGCCAATCTGGGCGATCTCATTAACATCGCATAAGCGGTTAGCGATCTCCTTAACAACTTTGGAGGTCATTGCGATATGCAAAACAGCGCAATTTTTTAGCGATCTTGTGGAACGTTTTTTTCTGTTAGTGTGGCATAGCTGTCCTGCAGCTGCTGCCTTATAAGAGGCACTTGGGGCTCGCACAACTTTTTCATTATCAAGGTTGTGGGGAGTCTGCTACTTTAACCTCTTCTTAGGCGGTTAACTCTTAATGCTGGGGTAGCTCTCTCTTTAAGAGCTTTAACCCTTCAGCGATTGTTTTTCTTTAAGAAACACACTGTTCTAGTTACTGACAGGTTTAACCTGCCTTATACTGTGCAAGGACATGTCAGAATCTGACACGCAGACCCCGACGGCGTCATGCGCAGCGGTCGGAGGTTCCAGTGGTGTCAAAATGGAGGCCCTCGCTAGTTTCTATTGATGGCCTGTCTGACCTTCTAGGTTATGGAGTGTCAGCTAGATCCTCTCAAGGAAGCGACACAAATCGGTGCCTTCCTTCTCGCGTAGCGAAGATGTCCGTTTCGGACAAGGAGGATCGGCAGGGACACTCTGCCTCTCTCATGGACTGTACTATTGGAGCCATGAGGGCATTACAGTTACCAGAGAGAGGTAACTAGACGTCCTGGTAAGTCGGCCCGGATGTTTCAAGAGTCGCATAGGTCGCGACTGCTTTGCAAACTGTATCCGTTTTCTACGGAGTTGATTGTTAATTGGATCTCCTGAAGTGAATGTCCCTTTATCCCAGCTTAGCAAATCTTCCTGGTAAAGGAAGGCGAGTCTGCAGGACTGCTGGACAGAAAGATGGAGATGGCAACAATATCCATCTGCGAGGCCGCGGGTCATGGATTCAGTATTAAGGATCTATGTGTACTTGTAAAGTTTCCCTGAGCCGTTTGGACCGTCTACGGACGGCGTGACAAGATGGATCCCCTCTATCGAGATAGATGGGCTTTTCAAGTTGAAGGATACTGCGTCACTGCTATCCAGGGCGCAATCCTCGGCAGTCACAGTCAGAAGAGCACTGTGGTTTAGACAGTGGAACGCGGTTTCCAAGCAGGGTTTGCTATCTTTAGCTTACAAAGTGGTCAGCTATTTGAATCTGACCTCACAGAGCTGATTGCTGAGGCAAAAGAAACAGCTTTACCGCAGCGCAGAGCTGTGACTTCTGCGTCTGGCAGGACTAGTGCCGGTAGTTGTCGGCAGTCCTTTCGGTCCAGGGGATGATCCGGTCAACCCTCTGGGGGTTTGGGTAGTTCCTCTCTTTTTTTTAAAAAAAAAAAAAAAAAAAAAAGGGGGAATTCTCAGAAATTCCGCATACCCTGGAAACAGAACTTCCATTAAGACAGAAGCTGGCAAAAAACCCGCTAAAGCGGTCTGACGTCTGGGTCTCACTCGAGCGCTCTCGAGTGGAGGGTCGTTTATTCCAATTCAAACGACTTGGGTTTCCCGTGTGTCGGACGCCTGGGTGACACAGGTTGTGTTGGCAGGCTACTTCATAGAGTTTCTTTCTCGACCCCCGGACAGTTTTTTTGCCAATCTCGCATTCCGTCAGTCGAGCTATTTGCCGCTCTACTACGAGAGGTCGATTCCCTTCTGCAGAAGGGTGTGGTGATACCGGTTCCGCAGAGGACCGGGGAAGAGGATTCTTATTCCAACCTCTTTGTGGTCCCCAAAAAGGAGGACAAATTTCGCCCTATTTTGGATTTCAAAGATTGAATCGGCATGTTTACATCCCGAAAATTCTGCATGGAGTCGCTTCGCTCCGTTGTGGCAGCCCTGTCGCAGAACGTCTATTTGGTCAATCGACATTCGCGACGCTTATTTGCATGTTCCCGTCGGAAGGGCTCACCGGCGTTTCCTTCGTTTTGCCATAGGTCAGGACCATTACCAGTTTGTGGCTCTGCCATTCGGCTTGGCCTCAGCGCCCAGAGTTTTTACAAAAATTCTAGAGCCCCTCATGGCAATTCTTCGAAGACAGGGGTTACGATTTCCCTACCTGGACGACCTTCTGATTGTGGCGTCCTCAAAGGAGGAGGCGGGGACGGCTCGCAATCTATCCCTTCAGCTCCTGGAGGATTTCGGGTGGCTGGTCAATTGGGAGAAGTCGTCTCTGGAACCATCGCAGTCAATCCTGTTTTTGGGGATGCATTTCGACACGGTACGGACGGTGGTGTCCCTTCCTCCAGACAAGCGGGCATGTCTCTTTCGACATGTACAGATTATGAGGTCTGCGACAGCAATGTCCTTTCGGAAGTGTATGCGCCTTCTGGGTTTGACGTCCATGGAGGCACTTCCTTTTGACCAATTTCATCCCAGGGCCCTCCAAAGGCTCATTCTGAGTCTTTGGGATCGATCGCAAGCTTCTCTGGATTGCAGCGTCATCATCTCTCACAGGGTGCGAGAATCCCTAGGATGGTGGTTATGTCCAGGAGCGTTATCCCTGGGGAAATCTTTCCTCCCTCCGAGGTGGTCGGTCATAACCACCGATGCCAGCGAGTGCAGACAGACAACGCGACGGCGGTCGCGTATATCAACCACAAAGGCGGGACAAGGAGCTCCAGGCTCATGATGGAGGTGTCTCGGATTCTGCTATGGGCCGAGACCAGGGTTCCAGCCATCTCTGCGATTCACATTCCAGGAGTCCAGAATACCGCGGCGGACTTCCTCAGTCGCGAGAAGATGGATCCTGGAGAATGGAGTCTTCATCCGGAAATTTTTGCACTGCTGTGCTCCCGGTGGTGGAACTCCCCAAGTGGATTTGATGGCATCCAGGTTCAATGTCAAACTACCGACCTTCATGTCCAGGTACAAGGACCCGAAAGGCTGTGGCGGTGGTTGCTCTGGTGGCTCCGTGGGACCATTTCGAGCTAGTCTATGTGTTTCCGCCGATATCTTTACTTCCTCTGGTGCTGCGTCGGATCAGCCTGGAGAGAATTCCGGCTATGTTGATAGCCCTGGATTGGCCAAGGAGGACGTGGTTCTCGACACTGGTGTCGCTTTTGGCGGCACCGCCATTCCCACTTCCTCCTCGCCCGGACCTGTTAACCCAAGGGCCCGTTCGTCACCCGGACCTGAAGTCTCTGCGTTTGACGGCGTGGCTCTTGAGACCGAAATATTGACCCGTAGAGGTTTTTCAGTCGAAGTCATTGCCACTCTGCGAGCTGCCAGAGGTCCGGCTACTACTAAGATTTATCACAAGACTTGGGAAGCCTTCTTTTCGTGGTGTTCGGGTTTTTCAAGGAACCCGAGGATTTTTTTCCATTCCCAATTTGTTGGCCTTTCTGCAGGACAAGGGTTTGGCAGTTAGCACTCTGAGGGGTCAGGTTTCTGCTCTATCCTTGCTGTTTCGGAAGGATATCGCTCACGTAGGGACGTGCGTTCCTTTTTTTCGCGGAGTAACCCGTCAGTTTCCGCCGCGGAAGACGTCTGTGTTCCCTTGGCGGCTTAACCTTGTCTTGGAGGCTCTTTAGCATGTGCCTTTTGAGCCTATGGGCTCTGCTAGTTTTTTCCTTACTTTCTTGAAAGGTTGCCTTCCTATGGCGGTCACCTCTTTGAGAAGGGTTTCCGAGTTGGCGGCTCTTTCCTGCTTGCCTCCCTTCCTGGATTTTTACCCGGATCGAGTAGTGCTTCGCACACGGGGCGACTTTCTACCTAAGGTGGTGTCGCAATTTCATGTTAACCAGGATATTGTGTTGCCCTCGCTTTGCCCGGGCCCACGGAATGCAAAGGGACGGGCCTTGCACACATTGAATTTAGTGCGGGCCTTGAAGTTCTATTTGTCTGTTACTCAAAGTTTTCGGTAGTCAGACTCTCTGTTTGTGATTCCAGCAGGTCGTCAGCGTGGTCAACGAGCTTCCAAGGACTCTATAGCTCGTTGGATTCGGTCGGCCATTTTGGAGGCTTACCGACTTAAAAGCGAACCTTGCCCAATTAAGATTCGAGCTCTCTCCACGAGGGCAGAGGCTTCCTCGTGGGCCTTTTATCAAGGGGCCTCGGCAGCTCAGCTCTGCCGAGCGGCGACCTGGCGTTTTCGTCCACACGTTTATAAAATTTTTATAAGGTGGACGTCAGTGATTTCACTGATGCGGCCTTAGGACGTAGGGTCCTACAGGCGGCTGTAGTTTCAAGTTCTAGTTAACTTGTATTTGGCGCCTATTGCGCATTTATCAAGGTTGTTGGGATTCTGCCTCGTTTTGGTTTTTTCCCACCCTTAATTTTGGACTGCTTTGGGACGTCCCACCAGTTATGAACTAGTGTGTCTCCTTTCCTTCCACCTGCTGCTGAAAGACGGATTTTGGTAAGAACTTACCTGTAAAATCCTTTTCAGCGAAGGAAGGAAAGGAGACACAGCTCCCTCCCATGGCAGAAGTGTGTTGTTGTATTTGCAGATGCGGCGTGACCCTTCTCTGATAGCGATTATCTGGGCTGAGGTCGAGGCGCTACGGCTCTGTTCCAGCATTGCCAGCTCATCGCAGTGGTCAGGTCCAGTGAGTAGTACCTGGAACTGTGTGATTTTTTACCAAATGCATGCATAACCTGTACTCTTATGTTTTTTTCTCTGAAGTCCTTCAGAAGGGGTTATGTTGCTCCGCTGGTGATATTGCTCTTCCGTAAGCTTGGGTACGACTGGAGAAAGCTGGAGTAGGAGGAGCCCGTGCTGGAGGGGCCGGTCAACACCCTTTTTAATCTGAGGTGTCAATCCTATCTGGGCTCCACCTACCCACTAGTTATGAACTAGTGTGTCTCCTTTCCTTCCTTCGTTGAAAAGGATTTTACAGGTAAGTTCTTACCAAAATCCGTCTTTTTTTCCCTTGCAATAGGAAGCGCTTAAACTTCAACAAGATGTAAGGAAGAAAAAGCAGGAAATTTTAGAAAAACACATAGAAACACAGAAGGTAAGAAATTGAAGCTCATACTCTACTAATCTATAACCCCTTCCTTACATGTGACACAATGGAACGTCGGGGTCTCTGAAGCCGCCTCAGAAACTGAACCTTCTGTGTTCCGGGTAATGGTGGCTTTATTCAGCCATCCTGTAACATTAGCAAGTGGAGCTAAGCAGAAGTTAAAGGGCACCTGTCAATTAAAATAACCATTATCCTGGGGTAATATGGGGTTAATATCCAGGTTAATGGCATTCTGACAATGTGCAGCGCGGCCACTGAGAGCCTCATTGCTCGGAGGAAATTAACTTTATTCCCCCCGGCAGCCTCACTCTTTGTCATTGGGGCGACACCGGCACGGATTCAGTCACTGCTGAATGTATAGAGAGCGGTGGCTGTAACCGCTCCTGTCACGGACTGACAGCCGGCTCATCATTAGGGTTGACTGTCAGTCAGTGCCGAGGGCTGCAGTGACTGAAATTGGGTTGGTGCCCCCTGTGACTGAAAGTGAGGCTGCCGGGGGGAATAAAGTTTTTCCTCCCAGCAGAGTGGCTCTCTGTACAATGGCTGTCCGGTGTCAATACGCTATTAACTCAATATCTGCAGGTTAATAGTGTTTTTCTTTTACATGACAGATTCCCTTTAATGCCTTTATATACAACTGTCAGTCTCCGACAGTGGCATTTACAGCGCACCATACCACATGCCAATCACCCCCACCCCGCAACGCAGTTGCTGGGTGCTGATGGATTGCCATGACAGGCAAGGCGCTACTGATGACCACCTATGCCTGTCACAACTGTACTGCTATGAAATCCTGTGGTTGGGATTTATAGACCATGATTTTGACTATATGCTGCAGTATTGTGGTATCACAGCATATAGTATAAGTAATCAAACTAACAAAGGGAAAAGTAAAAGAATCAAAAAAACTCCCCTCATACATCATTGTAGATGGAAAAATAAAAAATGTTATTGAAAGAAGTTGTGGCTTTTGCATAAAAGGAACGAAAAGACACAAGAATTGAAGATTGCCATGATGCGAAGGGGTAAAAGAGTAGCAGTGATTAAGTGGGAATGTCCATAAAGCAAGATAATTTGCAAAGTTGCAAATTCATTGAAGTAATAAAAATTGAAATTTGATTCCTAATTGCACCCAGCCTTTTCTATCACCCTCTGTGTACTCCCCTGCTGGGTGTCATTTTGTAGGGAGCTGTCACCCAGAGATTTTTAGGTTTTGATTTGATGGCCTGCTCTTGGTTGCCCACATAAGATGTGATGAGGATGTTCGCCATCACCCAGTAACTCTTTTATAGAGAAAGCAATGAGTCTGATCATTTCTAGGACAAGATTGTTTATTCTTCTGTTGCAGTTGACTACAACATTTGGTATAAGTTGGCGCAGATGCCCGACCTGAGTCACCATAGACATATTTTGAGGAATGAAATAAAATATAAATATTATTTTTTAATGTAATGAGCATTAATTTCAGGTAGTCCTAATGTATAGTAGTAGGTTGCACTCATTTTTTATTTTTGTCTTTTGGCTAATCAATTTTTATATTACAGATGCTTATAACCAAATTGGAGAAAAATAAGGGCATGAAGGCAGAAGACAAAGCAGACATTTTGAAAACGCTGGAAACTCTGACTAACAGTATTACCAAACTACGCGATGAGCTGAAAGCGGTCTCTACTGGAAATACTTTGAGGAGTACTAAAAGTA
>JARQOD010000002.1:187174238-187216337 GCA_033576555.1 Oophaga sylvatica | reverse complement strand
ATGTTAACTAATGGCAGGGCGTGTTTTGGATGCTGAAATGATGTCAAAATGCACTATAAAAGGCCCGCCGCCATTTTACGTCCTGTGCTGTGAATTCAGTAAGGGACAAACTCTGCTGGCTGACTCTGAGGGCGGGTAGGATTGCGATTTATGACTGCTGTGGGAGGCTGCCCCACCGCGTGTAAAGTTTCCTTTTTTTCTCATGTTGTTTTAACAGCTCTGCAAGGTGTGTGTGAGTGCAGGTAGCTGCAGTTTGCCGCAGCAACGCTGTCTGTGGGGATCGCAGTGTCACTCACAGACTCTTTTTTTTTCTTCAGTGTAATTTCTTGCCTCCATGCATTAAAATATTAGTGTGACGCTTCCCCCCGTATCCAATAATTTGGTTAAAACACTTAGAAGTAACAAGGATGCCTTTAACGTTTGGGGAACAGTTGTGTTTCAGTGTTCACTTCAGTCTGTTTTTTTTTTTTTTTGAGTGAAAATCACGCTCAGTTACTTGTTAAACATCTGCTTGTACTCTGCAAAGCGTGTTCAGTGCTATCCTTTTAATTTCTCCCCAAATTTGGTTCTGCTCCTTCCCATTTAAAATAAATTAATCTATTAGGGTGCGCGTTCCCCCGTAACCAAATACATGTTGCAAAACTGTAGAAGTAGACAAAGGAGTCCCTTTTTCCCAAATTTGGAACAGTTGTGTTTCAGTTTTTCACTTCAGTCGTGTTTTTTATTTTTTGAGTCACATCAGCTCCTTTATTGTTAAACATCTCTTGTATTTGCTGAGGTGTCTCGGGCCTCATCCTTTTCTTTTCTTCCCAATTGGTTTCTGTCCTTCCTTTAAAAAAAATTAATCTATTTGTGACCGCTTCCTCCGTATCCAATAAATTGGTTGCAAACATATAAAGTAGACAAAGGAGTACCTTTCACAGATTTGTGAAAGTTTTTTCAGTGTTCACTTCAGTCTTGCGTAAAAACCCACACTTGGGCTTAAATTTTCTGACTTTCTTTACAATCTACAAGATAAGAAGGCGGGGAGAAGGACGTGGTCGTGGCCGTGGAGTTTCCGGGGAAAGGGGGACGTGGGGATTCTGGGGCGCTGCCGCCTCGTGACACGCCCCACCATTTTTACCCAAAAGACGTTCCTTTTATCCCATTTTGGTGGGACCCGGGGTGCCCCCTGTGCGGGAAGAAAAAATTGAACCGTTTTTGGGGTTGGATGGCAGCCAATGCATCGACTTTAAAACCCTTCCACCCCCTCTCAGAAACACAACACTGTTGAGCAACCATCTGTCTGTTCACCGCCTGTCAAATTGCCCAGGCAGTCAGAGAGTTCTGTACAGGAGCCAGCTGAGTCTCTGCTTCTGTTCTGCAATTTGAAGAAGAGGGAGTATGCAGTGATGCGCAACAGCTGTGTCTCTCTCAATCTGAAGAGGCGGGTGAGCCAGTGCCGATGGACAGCACACCGCAGAACGCATCTTATGATGATGATGAGACTCAGGTGCCAGGTTTTGTGGAGCATGGTGCTGCCCAGACCATCCAACAGCAGCAGGTGTTGGAAGAGGGTAGTGGAGATGATGAAGTCCGAGACCCAACATGGCGTGAGCAACAGGAAGGTGGTGGGAGCAGTTCTGAGGAAGAGATTGTCCCAACGGTACAAAGAGGAGGGAGAGGTAGGCTGCAGACTCGCTTGCCTGTAGCCTCCAGTTTGGCACCTGTTGGGAGCAGTTCTCTTAGAAATGTCAAAATTGGCGCTCCCATGACTTGCAATGCGTGGTCCTTTTTTGACAGACTTGTAGATGATATTTGCTATGTTCAATGCAAGCTGTGTAAGCAAAAAGTTAAAAGAGGTAAAAATATCAGTAACCTGAATACCACAAATATGTGGAAACATGTACGGACAAAGCACGTAGCTGAGTTACAAAGACACACTGGAGATGTAGGCCAACCTACAGCAGCACCTACATCTTCAGGTCGTGTTGGAGCCTCTACCTCCAGCTCACACACACCTGGTTCGGCTTCCTCACAGGATCTCCATGGAAGAACCTCGGTCACTGTTGTCCATAGACAAACTGTTATTCCACCCACAGCAGCAAGTTCACAGTCATCGTCACACTCCCAGACCACAAAACAGCCATCGGTACCACAGGCATGGGATAAAAGACGGCCATACTCGGCAAACCATCCACGAGCACAGGCTCTGAATGCTGGCATTGCAAAACTCCTGTCCCTTGAAATGCTGTCATTCAGGCTGGTGGAGACTGACAGTTTCAGGAACTTTATGGCATTGGCAGTCCCACAATATAATGTGCCAAGCCGATTTTATTTCAGCAGGCAAGCTGTCCCTGCTCTGCAAAAACATGTCGAGGGAAACATTAAACATGCGCTACTAAACGCCGTCAGTAGCAGGGTCCACCTGACCACCGATGCGTGGACCAGTACCCATGGCCAGGGACGATACCTTTCCCTCACTGCCCATTGGGTCAATGTTGTGGAGTCGGGTACAGATCTTGCCAGTGGCGCTGTACGTGTTCTGCCAACTCCAAGGATTGCAGGAATCCAGTCTGTACACATTGATTCCTCCTCCTATCCAGTTCCTCAGAATCATCGCTGCACGAGCCGTCACGGTATACCTTCACATAGGACCTGTGAACGCTTACCTGTTGCGACCGATATGAGCACAGCCGTGGCCAAACGTCAACAGGCCGTCCTGAAATTAATTTCCATGGGGAATCGAAGCCACACAGCGCAGGAGCTCTGGGATGCCATCAAGCAGGAGAGCAACGTGTGGTTTTTGTCAGCTAATCTCCAGCCAGGCTTGGTAGTGTGTGACAATGGCCGAAATCTGGTGGCAGCTCTGGGCCTTGGCAACCTCACTCACATACCATGTCTGGCACATGTGCTCAACTTGGTCGTGCAGAGTTTTTTGAGGGACTATCCGGATCTTGATGCACTGCTGCACAAGGTCCGCCTAGAGTGCGCTCACTTGCGACGTTCCAGCATGGCCAGATCGCGCATTGCAGCTCTGCAAGTCAGATTTCGCCTTCCTGAACATCGTATCATATGTGACGTACCCACCAGGTGGAATTCCACGTTACATATGTTGGAGCGGTTGTGTGAGCAGCAGCCAGCAGTAATGGAGTATCAGCTGCAACAGGCGCAATCAACTCGCAATTTGCGCCGTTCACACTTCACCACTACTGAGTGGGCCTCTATGAAGGACATCTGCGACGTTTTGCGTGCGTTTGATGTCTCAACGCGGATGGCGAGTGATGACGCACTAGTCAGCATGACTGTCCCCCTTATCTGCCTGCTTCAGAAATCACTGAAAGCACTAAAGGAAGAGGTTTTGGAAGAGGTGGAGGATGAGGAGTCACAAATTCAATTACCTTCAGGACAGTCATCGCAACGTGGTTCCTCACAGAGGGCTGGGCAGGGCTCACTTTGTGATGAGGAGGAGGAGAGGAGTCAATGGAGGAGGAAGAAATCCCTACAGAGGGAGGTACACAACGCTCTAGTCAGTATGTAGAGCGAGGGTGGGGTGATGCAGAGGAGGCAGAGATGACGCCTCTTCCAGAGGACAGCCTTTGTTGGCCAGTTGGGAGTCTGCAGCACATGGTTGATTTCATGCTTCAGTGCCTGAGAAACGACCGCCGCATCGCCCACATTCTCACCACGTCAGATTATTGGGTGTACACCCTTCTAGACCCTCGCTACCGGGACAACTTACAAACCCTCATCACACCGGTGAACCGGAACCGTAAAATGCAGGAGTACCAAGACACACTGGTGCAATCCATACTGTTGTACATTCCAGCCGAGAGAGCTGCTGCTGCTGCTACTGCTTTACAAAGCAGCTCTGTGCGTCGAGGCAGTGTAGACACCTCTACAACAAGAGGGAGCACAAGCAGCGCCTCTGCAAAGGGCAAGAGCTGTATGTTACAAATGTGGCGAAGTTTTGTGACAGCGCCAGCAAGGTCTACACCATCCGAGACGGCTCCAGTCACCAGGAAGAAACGTTTCCGTAAGATGGTGACAGACTACTTGGCTTTCCCTCTAAGTGTACTCCCAGATGTCTCTTCCCCTTTCAAATTTTGGGTCTCTAAGTTGGATACATGGCCAGAGCTTAGCCAGTATGCATGGAGGTGCTGGCTTGCCCTGCTGCCAGTGTATTATCTGAGCGCGTCTTTAGTGCTGCAGGTGGTGTAGTAACAGACCGTCGCATGCGACTATCGTCAGAGAATGTAGACCGGCTTACTTTTCTGAAAATGAACAAGGCATGGATCTCACCTGAATTTGCCTGTCCGTTTTCAGATTAAATAACTGTTTGGCAACGTTTTCCATGTCTCCTGTTATGTTCATCTTTCTACCACCTGAACTCTACTCCCTGGGCTACAACACCGCCATTTGTTGCTCGTAAGTAATTGGCAGGGGTACTACTCCTGGCCAGCCTGGTTACAGCACGACAGCTGTTTCCTGGCAGTGTGAACGTCAATTATCCTCCAATAAGTTGTGTTGTCGTGTTGCATTCGGGTTAGCCGACTCTATGGTGCCTGCAGTTTAGGTGATTCCTATGTGTGCTGTGGGATATGTAAATAAAGGCTGTTTCCATTGTGACAATAGGACAAGCACCCACTGTAGGACTGTGTGATTCGGTAACTGCGGACGGCTTGCGTCCTGTCAACTTACATTTTCATGGGTGCGTTCTGCTACCCGTCCGGGGTCCAGTACCGTCAACTGGTTCTCCCCAGTGCCTTTGGCCTAGGTGCCTCCATCTCCATATCCGAGTTCCACCAACGTCTGCTGGTCCTTGGTAGTGCTTTGGAGCACAGGTACCTCCTGCTTAGTAACCGTGTCACAGTAACGTCAGCTGGTACTCGGTTGTGACATTGCCTCTTTTCCTTCTGCTACCCGTCCGGGGTCCAGTACCGTCAACTGGTTCTCCCCAGTGCCTTTGGCCTAGGTGCCTCCATCTCCGTATCCGAGTTCCACCAACGTCTGCTGGTCCTTGGTAGTGCTTTGGAGCACAGGTACCTCCTGCTTAGTAACCGTGTCACAGTAACGTCAGCTGGTACTCGGTTGTGACATTGCCTCTTTTCCTTCTGCTACCCGTCCGGGGTCCAGTACCGTCAACTGGTTCTCCCCAGTGCCTTTGGCCTAGGTGCCTCCATCTCCGTATCCGAGTTCCACCAACGTCTGCTGGTCCTTGGTAGTGCTTTGGAGCACAGGTACCTCCTGCTTAGTAACCGTGTCACAGTAACGTCAGCTGGTACTCGGTTGTGACATTGCCTTTTTTCCTTCTGCTGCCCCTCCGGGTTCCAGCACAGTCAGCTGGTCCTCGTTACTTCCATTGTCTCTTGCTCCATCTGATACCCGTCAGGGTTCCAGTAACGTCAGCTGGTTCTCGGAAATTAGACGACCTTAAAGACCACCCAGAAGAAGATGACGACAACAAGGACGACGAGCATGAAGCCAACCAGCCTGAACACCATCACAAAGAAAAAATAAAAGATTACCCAGAAGAAGATCACCAACAGGACAAAGAAGGTTAAGACAAACTACAAGATACAGAACAAGAGACAGAAGAACAATAAGCAGAAGATCAAAAAGCAGAAGAACATGAAGTATAAGACCAAAATGAAGAGCAAAATATATGCTCTAAATTCTAAGCAGAAGAAGACTAAGCAGTGTATGGGGGTGAGTCTGTTCCTCCTCGTGGTGCCCCTGGAAAATGCCTGCTGCTGCAGGCTAAACTGAACACGGACAAATACTGTTGTAATTTAAATCTTTTGTGACAGCAAGAACGGAAGAATGAACAATTCATACTTTTACAGATTACAAGTACAGGAATCTCTGTCACAAATAAGAATATGATGAAGAAGATGAAGAGGAAGAAGATGAAGAATTTGAATATGAAGAAGATTAATTAGTTTAATAATAACAATATGAGTAATGTAAACAAAAACATGAATAGCAAGAAGTTTAAGAAGAAGATTAAGAAAGTGAAGATGAAGAATAATTTGATGAGAAAGATGATGCTGCTGAAGATTATGAAGGAGAAAGTGTGGCACTGGCAAAAGTTAAAAAGGTGAAGAGCATGGAAGTTGTGAAACATACATATTTGCCAAAATAGAAAAAAGGTTAACAACATTGTCAATTTGTTAGTCAATCCAAACGTATTTCCAAAAAAAAATATATTAATGCTATTCCAATGCATTGGGTTAAACATATATGCCTTTATTGTCTCCTCAACCTCCCCCAATATATTCTACATTAGTCTTTGTTGTTTTCCTTCATGTACAATTAACCAACAAGGCAAGAATGTTTTTTTTTTAATGTCGATATTTGGTTCCCATAGACTTACATGGGACTTCCGGTATCGGAATCGGATATCGACGATATTTAGTGATATCGGCGATACCATTCCGATCCGATATTTTTAGATATCGAGCAGTATCGCTCAACACTACTTGGGATTCCTCATGTGCAGAGGGAGAATCCTGGTGTCTAACAGACATACTGCCGTATTAACCCGAGCTAGCATGCATTTTATTCATTTACATCCCTGCTCATTCTGGGCTTTTTATTCAAGTGGGTGGATCTAATCAGTGATTGACAGCTTTTGCTATACAGAGATAGTCACTGAGTAGGACCACCCACTTGACTCCTAATCCCAGAATGAGCAAGGATGTAAAAGAATAAAACACTGGATATACTGAATCTTTTCCAACACACCTTTATATTGTATATTAATGTAATTGGCTTCTCCTGCTCTGTAACGTGCTGCTCGTAGATTGGACTACATTTTAATGTCATTCATATTCAATTGTAAATAAAATGAAAGCTGTACATGTTATTTTTATTTTGATAGTGTCTACATGCAAAATATTGTAAATGAATGGTAAAGCACTAAATAACTGTAGCTATTGTTAGACCATGTGATTGACTGCAGTGGTCAAATGATTTATGGATGAGACATCATTACTTCTGGTACCAACAGAGCCCACCTAAAAGACTGACTATTCAATGGTAAGTAATTGTTATTTCTTTATTCCATAGCATTCCCTACCTTAGGAACAATTTCATATAATGTCAGAAAACCCTTCTAAGTAATTAAAAATGATAACAATTATTTGCAAAGTTTAATGATCTTTTTAGATTTGTTACCACATGAAGGTGTAGCCACCTGGCTACAAAGGGTTAATACTTATTTAACACTTTGCACATACAGCTCATTTTTCGCATGCATTTTTAATAAAAAAACAGGACCCGGAAAAAGAGCAGCAGTCTGAAGATTTCCTTTATATTTTTATGTTCCGACAGAAATGACCTGCATGAATAGAGGCTAGAAACAGCTTGGCTTAATATGGGATGCCTATAAACAGGCAATAAACTGAAAGGGCTTGCATAGGTTTAGTGTATGTTCAGACATGGCTTTTTTTATACATTTTTTTTCTTCATGAAAAATGTAACTTATGGCCAAATTAATACATCGGAAGTTACACCTGATTTGGGAGCATTTTTTGTTTTCACTATGCATTTTTCATGCAGTTTTTATTGTGTTTCTATTTATACTAAAAAGTGATGATATAATGATATACCTCATGTGTATGACACAGCACCATGCAGATAACAGGATTTTGGTACTTACCGTAAAATCTGTTTCTCGGAACGCTCATTGGGGGACACAGGAAACCATGGGTGTATGCTGCTGCCACTAGGAGGCTGACACTATGCATATGCAAAAAAGGTTGGCTCCTCCTCTGCAGTATACACCCGACCGACTTGCACCAAGCTAATCAATTAGTGAGAAAGCAGTAGGAGAAGAACATGACAGAACCAAACAACAAACAGACAACTCAATCATAACAATAACAATCAGAAGAAAGGACAAGAGTTGTAAACATATGGGAGGGTGCTGTGTCCCCCAATGAGCGCTCCGAGAAACAGATTTTACGGTAAGTACCAAAATCCTGTTTTCTCTATCGCTTCATTGGGGGACACAGGAAACCATGGGACGTCCCAAAGCAGTCCCTGGGGTAGGAAAAAATGGCAGGAAACTCCATTCAGGTCTGCGAATTCCCTAATGTCGCTTGCAAGATCCTTCTGCCTAGGCTGGTGTCCGCCGAAGCGTAGGTGTGGACCCTGTAAAATTTGGCAAACGTGTGGATGGAAGACCAGGTTACCGCTTTGCAAAGTTGTAGGGCGGATGCCCCATGGTGAACCGCCCAGGAGGCGCCTACTGCCCAGGTGGAGTGAGCCTTAATCCCAGGGGGGGGGCCACTCTGTTCTTAACCCGGCAAGCCTCCAATATTGCAGACCTAATCCAACGCGCAATCGTAGCCTTGGAGGCCGGCAGGCCTCTCTGCGCTCCGTCTGGAATGACGAACAGGAGATCTGACTTCCTGAAGGAAGCAGTCCTATCCAGGTAGATCCTCACTGCCCGAACCAGGTCTAGCCTGTTCAACGAGCGCTCCAGAGAATGAGTCGGAGCCGAACAGAAGGAAGGCAGGACAATATCCTCGTTCAAGTGAAAAGTGAATAACACCTTGGGAAGAAAGGAAGGCAGGGGCCGCAACACTACCTTATCCTGGTGAAGGGCCAGGAAAGGGGGGCGACAAGACAGAGCCGCTAATTCTGAAACTCGTCTGATGGAAGTGATCGCTATAAGAAAGACCACTTTCCAGGACAAAACAGACAGGGGAACCTCTCTGAGAGGTTCAAAGGGAGCACACCACATAACCTCCAAAGCGAGATTGAGGTCCCAGGAGTCCACAGGATTCCGGTACGGGGGAGCCGTATGCGCCACACCCTGAAGGAAGGTCTTGACTTGAGCACAAGAAGCCAAGGATTTCTGAAAGAGGATGGAAAGGGCTGACACTTGACCCTTTAGAGTGCCAAGGGAGAGGCCAGAATCCAGTCCCGCTTGGAGAAAAGCCAGGATAGCTGGGAGCGACAACTTTATTGGCGGGATGACGTTGGACTCACACCAGCGAAAATAGGCCTTCCAGGTTCGATAGTAGACCCTGGAGGATGACGGTTTTCTGGCTTGGATCATGGTGCGAATCACCCGATCAGAGAACCCAGATGCTCTCAGTACCACGGTCTCAACAGCCACGCCGTCAAATTGAGCGACCGAGAACTCAGGTGTCAGATCAGACCTTGTGACAGAAGATCTGACCTGTGTGGAAGTCTCCAGGGGGTGTCCGCCAAGAGCTTGATAATGTCTGCGAACCAAGACCTCCTGGGCGAATCTGAGGCGATCAGAATGACCGGCACCCCTTCCGCCTTGATCTTCAGCAATCTGGGAAGAAGGGGAAGTGGAGGGAATAGGTAGGGGAGAGCGAACTGCGACCAGGGAATGGCCAGAGCATCTACGTCCAATGCGAGAGGATCGCGGGACCTGGAGACGAACCGCAGAACCTTCCTGTTGAGCCGGGACGCCATGAGGTCCACATCCAGAGTCCCCCATCGAAGGCAGATCTGATGGAAGACTTCCGGATGCAGGGACCATTCTCCTGCCGCGAGACACTCGCGGCTGAGGAAGTCGGCGGCCCAGTTGTCCATGCCGGGGATATGCATTGCGGATATTGCCGTGACTGTCGCCTCCGCCCAAAGGAGGATCCTGGACACTTTGGCCATTGCCAGGGAACTTCTGGTCCCTCCCTGGTGATTAACGTACGCCACAGCTGTGGCATTGTCCGTCTGAATTCTGACTGGCAGGCCCCTGAGAAGCGATTCCCAGTGACGGAGGGAGAGAAAGATGGCCCTGATTTCGAGGATGTTGATCGGTAGGGAAGATTCCTGTGCCGACCAACGACTGTGAGCTGTCAGGTGGTGAAAAACATTATGACCTGCCAGTGGACTGGCAGGAAGGACCGGCCCTGGAGGATGAGGGGGAATGACAGCCACCAGTTGAGAGACTGCTTGACTCTGAGAGGGAGACGAAGCAGACGATCCAATGATGGGACGGACCTGTCCCACTGAGACAGGATAGCTCGCTGAAGAGGTCTCAAGTGAAACTGCGCAAAGGGGATTGCCTCTGAGGCTGCCACCATTCTGCCCAGCACCCTCATCGCTGACTGGAAGGAAGCTGTGGGCTCTGTAGAAACCGAACTCCTTCCTGGCAGATTGCTCTTTTCTCCTTGGGGAGAAAAACCTTCACTTGTTGGGTATCGAATAGCATGCCCAGGAAGATCAGGCGCTGAGAAGGAACAAGGCAGGTCTTCTTTCTGTTGACGATCCACCCGAACTGGGCCAGGGTGTCGAGAACGATGGACAGGCTTTCTTGGGCCTGGGGGAGGGACGGGGCCTTGATGAGAATGTCGTCGAGGTATGGAATGAGAACCAGTCCCAGGATCCTCAAGATGGCCATCAATGCTGCCATGATCTTGATGAAGACCCTGGGAGCGGTCGCAAGGCCGAAGGGCAGGGCGACAAACTGAAAATGGTTCTGCTGAACTGCAAAACGCAAGAACCTCAGTTGAGCTGGGCAAATCGGAACATGGAGGTAGGCATCTTGGATGTCTATGGAACACAGAAATTCCTGTGAGTCCATGGACGAGATTACTGAACGAAGAGACTCCATCCTGAAGTAACGCAGGCGAACCCTTCTGTTCAGCAACTTGAGGTCCAGGATGGACCGTGACATCCTTCTTTGGCACAACAAACAGGTTTGAATAAAAACCTGTGAAGCGTTCTCGCTGTGGAACGGGGACGATAACCCCAGCACTGAGAAGGGAATCGATGGATGCAAAGAAACCCGGGACCAGAGAAGGATCCCTTGTGGGGCAGGATTCGAAAAACTGATCTCTTGGACGGGAAGTGAACTATATTTTGTATCCTGAGGATACAACCTCCCTGACCCAAGAGTCCTCCACCAAGTGGAGCCAAACGTCCCTGAACAGCAGGAGACGACCGCCGAGTTGGGAGGAACGCTGGGCCCTGGGGCCGTCATACCGAGGAAGATCTGCCAGGTTTTGACCTGGTGGATCTACCTTGGGAGTTATTGGAACACCAGGAAGGAGTGGGCCTAAAGGAAAGTTTCTCCTTGGCCTGGCGATTCTGCGGCCTTCGCTGACCGGAGGAATCCTCTGACATCGGGAAATGGCGAAAGGGCCGAAAGGAGCAAAACTGTCGCCTTTGAACGGGTCTGCAAGGCTTGGACTGAGGGAGGAGGAAACTCTGCCTTCCGTTGCTTCTTTAATGATCTGAGCCAAGCGAGAGCCGAACAGACGGTCTCCTTGGAGGTGGAGGCCTGTGAGCGACTTCTTTGATGAAAGATCAGCTTGCCATGCTTTGAGCCAAATGTTTCTTTGGATGGCTACCGAATTTCTGGATGCCTGAGTAGCGCAGGACGCAGCATCCAGGGAGGCCGATACCAAATATTGACCGGCATGTGAATTTTGGTCCGCAAGCTCCGCCAACTCTATGGCGGGGCTCAAGCCATGATGCCCTTGCAGAGTTGTTTGGCCCATCTGGCTATGGCCTTTGAGACCCAAGTAGAGGCAAAGGCCGGGCATAAAGCGGAAGCGGCTGCTTCGAAGGCTGATTTTGCCAGCGATTCTATAATCCTATCGTTGTCATCCTTGAGGGAAGCTGCATTAGAAATTGGGAGGACAGTATTGGTGGACAGTCTGGAGACCGGTGGGTCCACTGTAGGGGACATCGTCCAGTTAGTGGTAAGATCCGGGGGGGGAAGGGATATAGGATGCCGAGGCACTTCCCTCTTTGAAACCGCCTGGCTGGATTCTCCCTCTCTTTCTTGAGTATCTCCAAGAACTCAGTATGTGGGGCAAAGACCTTGGAAGGTGGTTTGAACCGTCTAAACAAAACAGCCTGATCTGCGGATTCTGTAGCGGTATCCTTGATGCCTAAGGTCTGATTGACTGCAGCAATCAGGCTCCGCACCGTATCAACCATGCTGGAGGCCTGTTCTGAATTTCAGGTCCAACTCATCTTCCGAGAGCGCGTCCGAAGATGCTTCGCCTGACTCTGAGAGGAGGGCGCTAGAGAGGAATCACGCCGTGAAAGGTCGTCTGGTGAGGCGGAGCAGGAAGAGGACCTAGAATGGTGCTCCAGTCTGAGTCTCTTACGGCCTGGGATGGAAGGACTGGGCTGGGAGTTTTGTGACTCGCTGGCGACCGCGGGTGTTGGAAGGGTCAATCTGTCTAAAACGGACACCAGGGTCTGTGACACCCTGGTGAGGTCCGCCACAGATTGTGACAGAGAAGCCGCCCACTCCGGGGTAGGAGGCTCATAACCGCCTGGGGTCGAAGGGGATTCCTGAGTGGGTACCGTGGGGTCACTGCAGGCCTGGCAGAGGGGAGATGACTCACCTGAAGGGAGTCTGCTATTACAGGAAGAGCACACAAAATGTCTGATCAGAGTGGTGGAGGAAGAGGAAGGTGGGGGGCGAGCAGGCTCTCCCTTGTGCTTAGGCATGGTGAGAGTCCCACTAACTGACGCCAGAAGGTTGGGGGACAGAAAGGAGACAGAGGAGAGTGTCACCTCTGAGGGGGAAAGAGCAACTCACGGTTCCTGATGCTGCTCCTCAGCTGTGAACGATATTAGCAGGCTGTAGGAGAAGTCGTCCTGCTGGGGGGGATTCTCCCTCTTTGAAGATGGCTTCCGGCTGTAAAAACGCGCGCTGCTGCCCTGAGGATTCCCCTCTGTCAGCGGTGGACAAGGGGCGGTGCAAAGTGCTGTGTACAGAGCCGCATATAGGGTGGCTACAGAGCACCGAGGAGCAGAGAGAGGGAGGTGGGCTGGGCCTCAGACTGCTCTGTAAGGAGAGATGGGAGGGAAAAAAGCCCACCCGGAAGTGAAGAACAGGGGGCGGAGCCGGCGCCGGAAGTAGGCCCGGAGTGAAGCCGGGCCTCAATTAGAAACTGCGGCCGCCGGCAGTGGGGGGGCGGCGCGGAGGTTGCTGAAATGCCACAAACCCCCCCTGCGGCGGCCAATAGTGCGCCCTTAGCTGACAGGTGGCCCCAAGACAGAAGCTCAACCTGGGAACCAAAGGGGCTTCAGATCCCCATGGAAGAAAGGTGGGGGCCCTACAGAGGAGTGCAGCGGCGCCATAGGGTGCCTGGAGCTGCAGGGAACCCCAGGAGGGGTTCGTATGGGGGATGCATGAAAAAGGCGAAGGACTCTCCCTGAATGTTATCCTCCCCTTACTATCCGTATGGGGGACGCAAAAGGGTCCCAGGAGGGTTGCACATATCTCTTCTTTCCTTCTTATCTTCTGTCTTCTGTCCTATTGGAGGAAAAAGGGACAATACCTCGAATGAGGTTCAGACGTCCGGAAGTCAGTTGTGGGATGTCCGTGTCTCTCCATCCAACAGGCTCTGGTGGACGAGTAGGTGGGAGACGGAGGCAGGCCCGGGTCTTGCTGCTTTGTCCTGATCACCTAAACACACGTCCGTGTTAGGGATCTGCGGAGTTCCTGCCAAATAACAGACATATGAGGATACGGGGTGGCAGTACACGCCATACTCATAGTCTCTGCGTGGGAGTACAGTAGTGACTGTTCACACTGTATCCCTCCGGAAAGCCTGAAAAGGAACGACGCACAATAGGTAGATATGGGTCTCCAGAGAGACCCTTGTCCACCTCCTACTGACACTAAAGGTACTGCCACACTACACAATCCCGCTAGCGATCTCGTTAGCGTCGCATACTAATGAGATCGCTAGCGGGATTGTTTCTATATCGCTAGTAGCTACCTATTTTAGCGATGTCGTTAGGACGCTATCGCGGTTAGCGATCTCCTTAACGACTTTAGCGGTACAAAAGTACCGCTAAATCGCTAAAAAAGGTGCCACACTCAGCGATAATACTTACCCAGCGGGAGCGCCGACGATAAAATAGGGTCCGGAACGATTCCAGCGACGAGCGAGATCACAGCAGGAAGCTCGTCGCTGGCAGATGCCGCACACAACAACATCGCTAACGGGATCGCTAAATAGTGACGTTTTTTAGCAATCCCGTTAGCGATGTTGTTTAGTGTGGCATACCCTTAAGCTAAAACTGATTAGCTTGGTGCCAGTCAGTGGGGTGTATACTGCAGAGGAGGAGCCAACCTTTTTTACATATGCATAGTGTCAGCCTCCTAGTGGCAGCAGCATACACCCGTGGTTTCCTGTGTCCCCCAATGAAGCGATAGAGAAAGCAATGTACAGCGCTACACACATGATTCTCTCACCACAACCCTCGTAATACAAACTATTCTGACGAGGGTCTGGATTCAGGGCCAAAATGTTAATATTCTGGATTATTTTTTGAGATATATTGGATTTCCTGAATAAATATTTCTTTTCTTTATTTCATCCTTTTGAGTGCCAAGTTTTCACCTATTTAGCTTTGTGCTAAGTCATTTTGATCTTATTGAGAAATAACTGCAGCCAAAACACTAAAGGAATTCACGTGTTGAGCTTTTTGAAAAGCGCACGACAGGTAAAAAAAAAAGCTATGAAAAAGCAAAATAAGATTTTAGAAATCTCATTCATTTTGTTGTTACCGTAAAATGTGGCTTTTTTTACGCAAGAAAAAAAGTGTGGAAAGATGCATTAAAAAAATTGCTACATGTGAACAAGCCCTTAGAATGACATTGCTGATTTCTTTCAAAAACAGTATTACACCTGTCCAAATATTGTTTGTGGTATTGATGCTCGGACCCATTAATTTCTACATGGCTGACCTTTTTTGGCTCCTTTGTTCTAATTTAGGGGAACACCTCAATGTGGCTACGCCACACCATATATTTGTAGCAGGAACACAGATGTGGTTTTCTAGTGAGAACTCAACTACTTTCTCTATATGAAACAATATTAAGCATGGCAGAACAATGAACAAGTCAATGCAATGGGCTTAATATATTACTACAATACATACACACTTAAAAGTTTCCTTAGGGTTTGTGTGCGAAAAAATATCAAGCCCTTTACATTACTGTTTTTAAAAGACTGACACAAGGGATCTATATAATTGTTTGATGTTTCATGTAAGAGTCGTCTTCAATTATTCACACTAAGTAGAAGTGTGGCTGGGTACGCTGGCTGCATTTACTAACAAGTGGAGGCACCATAATGTGTCTTCTTCTGGGACTGCGTTTTAAATGTGGGTCTTATTTCTACTATCATTTTCTCATCTTTTTTCTCCCTGGTGTTGAGAGCTACATCCAGTACAAATGTTGTACGCTCATACAGAGGTGTGCACATCTACCACCGATTGTAAGACAGTACTTTCTGCAGTGACATGATGCCTTGCAATGGAGCAGAGTATTATACTGATTGAACTAAATACTGTTGAGATGAATTGTTTCAAGCATTTACCTATTTACAATGCTGCAAGGACTAGAATTGTCCATTGTCCGTGCCAAATACAGAGCATGCACCCGTTAGACATGACTATTGTTCAAAACTGCCGTTTACAGCGAGTTGTCGTGGATCTGCAGTAAGTTCAGGTGAATCACATAGGGCTAACATACGGCTTTCATTCATTTTCACTAGCTTTTTTAGTCTTCTGCATTTTGGGGGATTGTTTGACAGCGAGGACATGATTTTCATTATACAGATGCCATTGGAATTAATTATTTGCTTCTTTTCAAAATGTTGCAAAGTAATTGGCGCACTGGTACTCAATTACTATTTTTACTCCTCGAAAGTACAAAATTTGTATGTTTGTTTTTTATTTTTTTTTGGTCAGTTAACGACCAATGTTCTACTTATCAAAGTTTATTCAAGAGATATATATTACATTAAAAAGATGATAAAGGGGAAAAAGTATATTTTAGCAAGAGACAAATTCATCACACATGCACTATTTTCATGAATTTGGCCCCATTTTCACCAGCAAAAGCAGACAGGTAAGAAAAATAAGGTAAGTTACTTATAAAAAAAAAAAAAAAAAACTATTCACAAAAAATGTATATAGCCCAAAATAATGATATAAAAAAAATCTTTATTGGTATAATGCAAAAATATATAAAGATATTAATCAAATATAGCCACAGTGATCAAACAAACGGAAGGCGACAATGCAGCAAGAGGAGCTGAATGTATGAATAGTTAAACAGGTGTATCAGATATGTAGTTAAGGTAAGGAATACATGTCCATTATTTTTACTCAACCAGATACACCAAATATCCACTGAGACAAAAGACTAGATACACACAGCAGTTGCGTCTGCATATGTAGACACACGTAGTGCAGAGATTTCTGATCATGCGCATTATGTTTCCCTGAAGCCTGGACACACAAACCCGGAGTCAGAGGATCAATGATGAGCGGAGAAGAAGCAGCGCGCATACGTGAGGTAAGTATGGCACTTGCAATGTCGCCATCGCTTGTAAGTTATGTTATCACGCCCACAGAGGAGTGGGGACAATAACACCTCTTCGACACATCAAAGCCATTATTTACATACCATAAGTGAACTTTAGAAATACTTTTTCTAGCGATCTGTTTATGTATGTAATATAGCACAGGGACTGTTAGGCCCTGTGCACACTTTGCGTTTTTAGATGCGTTTCCATTGCGTTTTTCAACTTGCGGAAACGCATACAACCTGCAGCACAGTGCACTACCAATGTAATCCAATGGGAACCGCAGGTCTGCTGTGCGGTTTTGCCGCGCTTTGTTTTCCGCAGCATGTCAATTCTTTGTGCGGAACTGCAGCGGTTTGGCGCCCATTGACTTGCATTGAGTCGAGGCACTTCCGCAGCAAAACCGCAGGTCTAAAAACGATCTGCGGTTTTGCTGCGGGTGAAACCGCTGCAGTTCGGGAGGAGGGAAGTGTGTGGGTGGTGCGTGGGCGTGTATAGTGTGCGGCGCTATGTGTGTGGGCGGTGCGTGGGCGTGTATAGTGTGCGGCGCTATGTGCGTGAGCAGAGGCGTAGCCAGGTTTTCGGTTTAGGGGGGGCGAAACATCTGAGTGGGCCCCTAACCAGAGAACCTCAGCAAATGACCGCGCTGTTGCCAAAATTAATCTATATATAAAAAGACCAATATTGATATCACCGCCATATGGTCAGTGGTAAATAACACCAGTCCTACAGAACATATAAGAGATCATAGCAGAGTTACAGATAATGACTTACCGCTGATGTTCTTTCTGATGGAATCGTTCACTTTTCATGTCTTTTCCATCTGGCCCAGACCGACATAACGACTTCTCCAGCCAGGACTCGACTGCAGAGAATACAACAAAGAAACGTTTCACTTCTCATATTGTCAGCACCGTCACCAATTGGACTATTCTCAACCTGCACAAACTCCTCATCCTGCTGATACCCCAATACTGAGCCGCTGCTGTCGTATGTGTCCCTATTACTACATATGATACTCCAATACTGAGCCGCTGCTGCAGTATGTGCCCCTATTACTACACCTGGTACCCCAATACTGAGCCGCTGCTGCCCTATGTGTCCCTATTACTGCACCTACTGTGTGGTTCTGTGTGACCTCTAAATTCTATATCACCCTCTATAATTTGGAATGCCAGGTGCATGGGCCCTAGAAAACAGTGCCCACATGTTGTCCCCTGTGTGTGCCCCTTTGACAGTCACAGTAACTAGAGTTTCCCTATAACAATAAGTACCCACTTTACACTTAATGTCCCGAGTCTGCCCCCTGTAGAGCTCCCCTATACACAGTATGATGCCCCCTCACTGGATATATACTGACCCCTTAATATCCCCAAACTAATGGCTCCAACACTGTATGATGGCCCTGCCACTGTAATCTCCACACTGTATGATGGCCCCCTAGATAGCCTCCATATAGCATAATACACCAGATAGTCCTCAATATAGTATAATGCACCCCCATAGACAGCCTATGTATTGTAATGCACACCTATAGGCAGCCTCTGTATTATAATGCACCCAACAGACAGCCTCTATATTGTAATGCACTCCCCATAGGCAGTCTTATTTATAATGCACCCCATAGGCAGCCTTATTTATAATGCACCCAATAGGCAGTCTTATTTATAATGCACCCCATAGGCAGCCTTACTTATAATGCACCCCATATGCAGCCTTACTTATAATGCACCCCATATGCAGCCTTACTTATAATGCACCCATATGCAGCCTTACTTATAATGTACCCCATATGCAGCCTTACTTGAAATGTACCCCATATGCAGTCTTATTTATAATGCACCCCATATGCAGCCTTACTTATAATGCACCCCCTATTTGCAGCCTTACTTATAATGTACCCCATATGCAGCCTTACTTGAAATTGTACCCCATATGCAGTCTTATTTATAATGCACCCCATAGGCAGTCTTATTTATAATGACCCCATATGCAGCCTTACTTATAATGTACCCCATATGCAGCCTTACTTGAAATGTACCCCATATGCAGTCTTATTTATAATGCACCCCATAGCAGTCTTATTTATAATGTACCCATATGCAGCCTTACTTATAATGTACCCCATATGCAGTCTTATTTATAATGCACCCCATATGCAGCCTTACTTATAATGCACCCCATATGCAGTCTTATTTATAATGCACCCCATATGCAGCCTTACTTATAATGCACCCCATATGCAGCCTTACTTTAATGCACCCATATTGCAGTCTTATTAATTACCCCATATGCAGTCTTATTTATAATGCACCCCATAGGCAGTCTTATTTATAATGTACCCCATATGCAGTCTTATTTATAATGCACCCCATATGCAGTCTTACTTATAATGTACCCCATATGCAGCCTTACTTGAAATGTACCCCATATGCAGTCTTATTTATAATGCACCCCATAGGCAGTCTTATTTATAATGTACTCCATATGCAGCCTTACTTATAATGTACCCCATATGCAGTCTTATTATAATGCACCCCATATGCAGCCTTACTTAATGACCCCATATGCAGCCTTATTATAATGCCACCCCATAGGGCAGTCTTATTTATATTGCACCCCATATGCAGCCTTACTTATAATGCACCCCATATGCAGCTTACTTATAATGACCCCATATGCAGTCTTATTAAATGTACCCCATATGCAGCCTTATTATAATGTACCCCATACGCAGCCTTACTTGAAATGTACCCATATGCAGTCTTATTTATAATGTACCCATATGCAGCCTTACTTATAATGCACCCCATATGCAGCCTTACTTATAATACACCCCATAGCAGTCTTATTTATAATGTACCCATTTGCAGTCTTACTTATAATGTACCCCATATGCAGCCTTACTTGAAATGTACCCCATATGCAGTCTTATTTATAATGCACCCCAAGGCAGTCTTATTTATAATGTACTCCAATGCAGCCTTACTTATAATGTACCCCATATGCAGTCTTATTTATAATGCACCCCATATGCAGCCTTACTTATAATGCACCCCATATGCAGTCTTATTTATAATGCACCCCATATGCAGCCTTACTTATAATGCACCCCATATGCAGCCTTATTATAATGACCCCATATGCAGTCTTATTATATTACCCCATATGCAGCCTTACTTGATAATGCACCCATATGCAGCTTACTTTATAATGCACCCCATAGCAGTCTTATTTATAATGACCCCATATGCAGTCCTTATTATAATGTACCTCATATGCAGCCTTACTTGAAATGTACCCCATATGCAGTCCTTATTATAATGCACCCCATAGGCAGCTCATTATAATGTACCCATATGCAGTCTTATTTATAATGCACCCCATAGCATGCTTATTATAATGACCCCATATGCAGCCTTATTTAAATGTACCCCATATGCAGTCTTATTATAATGCACCCCATATGCAGCCTTATTATAATGTACCCCATATGCAGTCTTACTTATAATGACCCCATATGCAGCCTTACTTGAAATGACCCCATATGCAGTCTTATTATAATGCACCCCCATAGCAGTCTTATTTATAATGTACTCCATATGCAGCCTACTTATAATGCACCCCATATGCAGTCTTATTATAATGACCCCATATGCAGCCTTACTTATAATGCACCCCCATATGCAGTCTTATTTATAATGCACCCCATATGCAGCCTTACTTATAATGCACCCCATATGCAGCCTTACTTATAATGCACCCCATATGCAGTCTTATTTATATTACACCCATATGCAGCCTTACTTATAATGCACCCCATATGCAGCCTTACTTATAATGCACCCCATATGCAGTCTTATTTATAATGCACCCCATATGCAGTCTTATTTATAATGACCCCATATGCAGCCTTACTTATAATGTACCCCATATGCAGTCTTATTTATAATGCACCCCATATGCAGCCTTACTTATAATGTACCCCATATGCAGTCTTATTTATAATGCACCCCATATGCAGCCTTACTTATAATGCACCCCATATGCAGCCTTATTATAATGTACCCCATATGCAGCTTATTGATAATGCACCCCATATGCAGTCCTTACTTGAAATTACCCCATATGCAGCCTTACTTATAATGTACCCCATATGCAGTCTTATTTATAATGCACCCCATATGCAGTCTTATTTATAATGCACCCCATATGCAGCCTTACTTATAATGTACCCCATATGCAGTCTTATTTATAATGCACCCCACATACAGCCTTACTTATAATGCACCCCATATGCAGTCTTATTTATAATGCACCCCATATGCAGCCTTACTTATAATGCACCCATATGCAGTCTTATTTATAATGTACCCCATATGCAGCCTTACTTATAATGTACCCCATATGCAGCCTTACTTGAAATTTACCCCATATGCAGTCTTATTTATAATGCACCCCATAGGCAGTCTTATTTATAATGCACCCCATAGGCAGCCTTATTTATAATGTACTCCATATGCAGCCTTATTTATAATGTACCCCATATGTAGCCTTACTTATAATGTACCCCATATGCAGCCTTACTTGAAATTTACCCCATATGCAGTCTTATTTATAATGCACCCATAGGCAGTCTTATTTATAATGCACCCCATAGGCAGCCTTATTTATAATGTACTCCATATGCAGCCGTACTTATAATGCACCCCCATATGCAGCCGTACTTATAATGCACCCCCATATGTAGCCGTACTTATAATGCACCCCCATATGCAGCCGTACTTATAATGCACCCCCATATGCAGCCGTACTTATAATGCACCCCCATATGTAGCCGTACTTATAATGCACCCCCATATGCAGCCGTACTTATAATGCACCCCATATGCAGCCGTACTTATAATGCACCCCCATATGTAGCCGTACTTATAATGCACCCCCATATGTAGCCGTACTTATAATGCACCCCATAGGCAGCCTTACTTATAATGTACCCCATATGCAGCCTTAATTGATAATGCACCCCCATATGCAGTCTTATTTATAATGCACCCCATATGCAGCCTTACTTATAATGCACCCCATATGCAGCCTTACTTATAATGCACCCCATATGCAGTCTTACTTATAATGTACCCCATATGCAGCCTTACTTGAAATGTACCCCATATGCAGCCTTATTGATAATGCACCCCACAGGCAGTCTTATTTATAATGCACCCCATAGCAGTCTTATTTATAATGTACTCCATATGCAGCCTTACTTATAATGTACCCCATATGCAGTCTTATTTATAATGCACCCCATATGCAGCCTTACTTATAATGTACCCCATATGCAGTCTTATTTATAATGCACCCCATATACAGCCTTACTTATAATGCACCCCATATGCAGTCTTATTTATAATGCACCCCATATGCAGCCTTACTTATAATGCACCCATATGCAGTCTTATTTATAATGTACCCCATATGCAGCCTTACTTATAATGTACCCCATATGCAGCCTTACTTGAAAATTACCCCATATGCAGTCTTATTTATAATGCACCCCATAGGCAGTCTTATTTATAATGCACCCCATAGGCAGCCTTATTTATAATGTACTCCATATGCAGCCTTATTTATAATGTACTCCATATGCAGCCGTACTTATAATGCACCCCCATATGCAGCCGTACTTATAATGCACCCCCATATGTAGCCGTACTTATAATGCACCCCCATATGCAGCCGTACTTATAATGCACCCCCATATGCAGCCGTACTTATAATGCACCCCCATATGCAGCGTACTTATAATGCACCCCATAGGCAGCCTTACTTATAATGTACCCCATAGGCAGCCTTACTTATAATGCACCCCCATATGCAGCCGTACTTATAATGCACCCCATAGGCAGCCGTACTTATAATGCACCCCATAGGCAGCCTTACTTATAATGTACCCCATAGGCAGCCGTACTTATAAAGCACCCCATAGGCAGCCTTACTTATAATGTACCCCATATGCAGCCATACTTATAATGCACCCCCATATGCAGCCGTACTTATAATGCACCCCCATATGCAGCCGTACTTATAATGCACCCCATAGGCAGCCTTACTTATAATGTACCCCATATGCAGCCTTACTTATAATGCACCCCCATATGCAGCCGTACTTATAATGCACCCCATAGGCAGCCGTACTTGTAATGCACCCCATAGGTAGCCTTACTTATAATGTACCCCATATGCAGCCGTACTTATAAAGCACCCCATAGGCAGCCTTACTTATAATGTACCCCATATGCAGCCTTACTTATAATGCACCCCCATATGCAGCCGTACTTATAATGCACCCCCATATGCAGCCGTACTTATAATGCACCCCAAATGCAGCCGTACTTATAAAGCACCCCATATGCAGCCTTACTTATAATGCACCCCCATATGCAGCCTTACTTATAATGCACCCCATATGCAGCCGTACTTATAATGCACCCCATAGGCAGCCTTACTTATAATGTACCCCATATGCAGCCGTACTTATAATGCACCCCCATATGCAGCCGTACTTATAATGCACCCCCATATGCAGCCGTACTTATAATGCACCCCATAGGCAGCCTTACTTATAATGTACCCCATATGCAGCCGTACTTATAATGCACCCCCATAGGCAGCCGTACTTATAATGCACCCCCATATGCAGCCATACTTATAATGCACCCCCATATGCAGCCGTACTTATAATGCACCCCCATATGCAGCCGTACTTATAATGTACCCCTATATGCAGCCTTACTTATAATGCAGCCCCCTTTACAAAAAATAAATCCTGTACTCACCTCTCTTGCTCCCGGCTCCTGCGCTGCTCACTGCTCTCCCTCTCAGCGTCTGACTGCCGGCGCTGGGCAGTGACGTCATCGCGCCCACTGTCAGACGCTGAGAGGGGGATTATGGGAGAGGAGCGCTCGCTCCTTCTCTCTCTCTCAATGCGGTCAGCTGTATCGGCTGGATGCCGATACAGCTGACCCTCCGATGATGGGCGGGGGGCCCACTGCTGGCACCGAGCCCCCCACGCCTGCTCAGGGGCCCCATAGCGGCCGGGCGGCAGAGCAGGGAGATTGATTCTCCCTGCTCTGCCGCAGAAAGTAACTGTGTCGGCGCGCTGTGCATGCCGATACAGTTACAGTAGCGTAGCTCCGGGTGGGCCCTTCAGAGCGCGGGGCCCGGGGCCATTGCCCCTTCTGCCCCCCGGTAGCTACGCTACTGTGCGTGAGCGATGATTGTGTGCCGGTGTCTGCGTGATCGATGTGCGGGCCTATGTGCGGGATCGGTGTATGTGCGGCGGTGTGTGGGGCTGTGTGCGTGATCTGTGTATGCAGGCATCGTTGGATGGGACTACAAGTCCCATCCGGCTATGCCTGCTACAGTGACAGTGACTGACACATTAGCCAATGATGGGACAGTAGTAGTCCCATCATCCAGCTAATGTGCTGAATGTAAAAAAAAAACAATACATGACATACAACATATAACATACACATGACATTCAGAACATACACATGACATACAGAACATAGAATATATACTCACCTATTCCCCGACGCCATCCATCTGTGTACCGCTCTGCCGCCGGGAGAGAATGACGTCACTACAGTTCATTCTCTCACGGCAATGCTGGGTGAGAAAATTCCCACGCAGTATTGCCATAAAGTGAGAAAATGAACTCAGGTAACCTCAGTGATGCACTGCAGGAGCCATTGTCTCCTGTCAGTGCATCACTGGGAGGCCCTACAGAGCAGTGGCATCACCTGATGTCACTGTTCTATAGGGGAGACCGTCGTGGGACACTCGTTATTAATTGGACTGCGTCGGACAGGGAGTATACGGTTGTTTTATTTTTTTACGTTTTATTACAGGAGATCGAGGGCGTCGCTTGGATCTGAGCGTATAATAAAGATATGAAAACCATGTTGTGTTTTATTTCATTAAAATAATTTATTCTTATGCGTGTGTTGTTTTTTAACCCTTTATTAATATAAGATTAATAATGGATAGGCATCTTATTGACGCCTCTCTATTATTAACCAGGCTTAATATCACCTTACAATAGCAAAGTGATATTAACCCCTTATTACCCCATATCCCACCGCTACAGGGGAGTGGGAAGAGAGGGGCTAAGTGCCGGAATTGGCGCATCGTACAGATGCGCCAATTCTGGGGAGGCTGGGTGCTGGTATTTCTAGCCAGGGGGGGCGCCAATATTCATGGCCCTTCCTAGGCTATGAATGTCAGCCCGCAGCTGTCTGCCTAGCCTTTCTGGCTATAAATTATAGGGGGACCCCACGTCATTTTTTTGGGGGGGTCCCCCTATTTTAATAGCCAGTGAAGGCTAGCTGCAGGCTGATATTTATAGCCTGGGAAGATCCATGGGTATTAACCCTTCCCAGGCTAGAAATATTGGCCCCGGCTGTCGGCTTTCCCCCTCGGGGCAGAAAATTGCGCGGGAGCCCAAGCCATTTTTTTTCCTGTTTTTTTTTTTTTTTTTATTAACTATATTGCGTTAAGATTTTGTGTGTGTGTACGCGTGTGTCTTTAACTATTTATGTACCATTTTATCTATCATCTATCTATCTACCTATATATCTTTCGGTCAATCTATATATCTATCTATATATATTTCTAACTATCTATTAACCATCTATCTATGTATTTTCTATCTATCTATCTATCTATCTATCTATCTATCTATCTATCTATCTATCTATCGGTATCTATTATCTATCTATCTCTATCTGTGTGTGTGTAATGGAGTGTGGGTTGGACAAATGTAAAAGAGGAGGTTAGACAAGAAATGACATCACAAATCTTTTTTTTTGTTAAACAACATATCTTTATTTAGCTGTCAAAAACGCATACAAAAACGCATGAGAAAAAGCATGAAAAACCACGCCTGTGTTTTCTGCCAAGAGGTGCGGTTTCGGCGTGGAAAAATCCACAGGCAAATCCGCAATGTGTGCGCAGGCCCTTAGGCAGGGTGTCTACATATGCAGACTCAACTGCTGGTAGTTCTGGTGGCTCAGGGACCTGACAGGTTACCTGTAAGGAAAAGGTTGTCGCCATTTTGTATAGGGCCTGTATCAGCCTCCATTTTGTCAGTTCACACAGCCACAGACTTTTAGCTACACATTGCCTATTAGCATATCCAGTACGACAGGTTTTGATGTCCACTAGGAATCAATAGGCCTTTACATGCTAATTAGTCTAGGCCAGTGACTGCATGAGATGGTCAGTCGTATGGTAAATAGCCCAAGCTCAGGCATTGTTTCCTGCTCCATATGAATTGCGGGCCAATTAATATGCGTGCTTCAAAGCAATGGGGATGGGCCTAGCAGGTCTAAGAACTAGCCATGACCAGGCTGCTGGTCTCATTCCATTTCACACACAGAAGCCAAGAAGATGGTCTAGGAAAGACCAAGGGACTATTCAGGAACTGAAGACTGTACCTGGGAATGGCAGAGCCAAGGCCTTCCCATGACCGTAATACCCGGTAATATTGATCCATAGCTTATACCTTTAAGCCTTGTACATTATTGTTGTATTTTTACTCTGACTGCCATTCCATTGTAGTTACGTTGTATAGCTTTACTGTATATTTCTGTAATTATCTAGTGCGCCCTTAAGGCAAATTAAACCATAAAATTAATCTTGGGCTGATGCTTTTACTCTGATCACGAATCTTAGAATACCCAGTGGGTAGCAGGACACCTTCCCCGGCGGCCATTTGCTCTAGGTGCAGTTCTCTTACTGACCTGAGAGACAAAGGGGGGCGCCGGAGAGCTGTACCTGTGGAGTTACGTCCCATTGGTGACGTGGGAGGAAAGGGATCGTCCGTCACATTTGGTAGCGGCGGTGGTATCAGAAGCTGTGATACCCGGGCTACCGTGTGGCGGCCGGTTGAGTTCTTCACAAAATGGAGGCTGGTACAGGCCCTATACAAAATGGCGACAACCTTTTCCTTACACCTCCCTGCTTTTGAGGGCGCTAGGGGGTATCACATTCCTGTGTTCCCCCGTGCGCCCTACCGCACCCTCTCTTTGGCTACGGTGGCAGATCCATGAGGATTTCTGACTCTCTGTCCTCTGAAAGGTTGCACACTGGTTGGGCATAAGCCTCCCGCTCATGGTGGGCCTTCATCATGTTCACATGGAAGGCCTTCCTCCTTCCACGGGCGTGGTCCAGGGTGACCAGGTAGGTGACGGCGTTGAGCTGCTCGTGCACGAGGTATGGACCCTCCCAGGCAGCCTGAAGCTTGTTTTGTGGTACGGGGACCAGTACCCACACCTTTTGACCCACCTGGTAGGTCCGCTCACAAGCATTCTGGTCGTACCATCGCTTCTGGTCAGCCTGAGCTTGGGCCATATTGTCATGCACCAGCCGTGTCAAGGCCATCATTCGGTCCCGGAAGCGCACGACATACTCAATGACCGACACTCCAGGGGTGGCTAAATCCCCTTCCCATGCTTCCTTCACCAGAGCAAGGGGCCCCCGTACACGTCGCCCGTACAGGAGCTCAAAGGGGGAGAACCCCGTTGAGGCCTGTGGAACCTCCCGGTAGGCAAACAGCAGGTGTGGGAGATACCGCTCCCAGTCTCTCCCGTGGGAGTCGACCAACATCCTCAGCATCTGCTTTAAGGTGCCATTGAACCGCTCACACAAGCCATTGGTCTGTGGGTGATACAGGCTGGCCACCAGATGTTGCACCTGTACCTGCTTACAGAGAGACTCCATCAGCTGCGACATGAACTGGGTCCCTCGGTCGGTGAGCATTTCCTTGGGAAACCCCACTCTGGAGAAAATCTCCAGTAAGGCAGTGGCCACTTTGTCGGCCCGAATGGACGACAAAGCTACCGCCTCCGGGTACGGGTGGCATAGTCCACTACCGTTAGTATGAAGCATTTCCCGGAGCGGCTGGGAGTGGACAGAGGTCCAATGAGATCCACAGCCACCCTCGAGAAAGGCTCTTCGATGATGGGCAGAGTTACCAGTGGGGCTTTGGGGCGCGGCCCCGCCTTCCCCACCCTCTGACAGGTGTCACACGAACGGCAGTAGGCTATCACCTCGGTCCTCATTCCAGGCCAGTAGAAATGCTGAGCTAGCCTGGCCCTGGTTTTAGTGATCCCTAAGTGTCCGGCCATTGGAATCTCGTGTGCGATCCGCAACAATTCCGCCCTGAACAGATGGGGCACCACTAACTGTCGGTCCCTGGGCCACGCCTCCGGTGAACCCTGCTGGACCGTTACCCGGTACAGCCGTCCCTGGTCCCAGACCACTCGCTCGCGGTCGGACTCCAGGGGAGGCTGTGCCGCCTGTTCCTTGAGAGTCTTCAGGCTAGGGTCAGCTTCCAACGCTGCCTGAAATCCCTGACTGGATATGCTACGCTGGAGCCTCGCTCTCCAACAGTACCATTTCACCATTCGCCACAAAAAGGGCAGTGACCATGGTAACGCTGATAGGTTGTCCCGGCAAGGAGAGTGTGCGGTAGGGCGCACGGGGGAACACAGGAATGTGATACCCCTAGCGCCCTCAAAAGCAGGGAGGTGTAAGGAAAAGGTTGTCGCCATTTTGTATAGGGCCTGTACCAGCCTCCATTTTGTCAGTTCACACAGCCACAGACTTTTAGCTACACATTGCCTATTAGCATATCCAGTACGACAGGTTTTGATGTCCACTAGGAATCAATAGGCCTTTACATGCTAATTAGTCTAGGCCAGTGACTGAATGAGATGGTCAGTCGTATGGTAAATAGCCCAAGCTCAGGCATTGTTTCCTGCTCCATATGAATTGCAGGCCAATTAATATGCGTGCTTCAAAGCAATGGGGATGGGCCTAGCAGGTCTAAGGACTAGCCATGACCAGGGCTGTGGTCTCATTCCATTTCACACACAGAAGCCAAGAAGATGGTCTAGGAAAGACCAAGGGACTATTCAGGAACGGAAGACTGTACCTGGGAATGGCAGAGCCAAGGCCTTCCCATGACCATAATACCCGGTAATATTGATCCATAGCTTATACCTTTTAGCCTTGTACATTATTGTTGTATTTTTACTCTGACTGCCATTCCATTGTAGTTACGTTGTATAGCTTTACTGTATATTTCTGTAATTATCTAGTGCGCCCTTAAGGCAAATTAAACCATAAAATGAATCTTGGGCTGATGCTTTTACTCTGATCATGAATCTTAGAATACCCAGTGGGTAGCAGGACACCTTCCCCGGCGGCCATTTGCTCTAGGTGCAGTTCTCTTACTGACCTGAGAGACAAAGGGGGGCGCCGGAAAGCTGTACCTGTGGAGTTACGTCCCATTGGTGACGTGGGAGGAAAGGGATCGTCCGTCACATTTGGTAGCGGCGGTGGTATCAGAAGCTGTGATACCGGGCTACCGTGTGGCGGCCGGCTGAGTTCCTCACAAATTGGATATGGTATAATATACCAATATTTAAATATACTATTTCAGCATTCTGAACTAATAGAGGTGACCACATTGCTATGCTCGAAGTGTGTATTTTTAATCCATTGACTGATTTCAAAGGGCACACAGTAATGCTTAATTCCTCTTCTGGTGGCGCTGTAGGAGAACTGAAGTAAAAAAATAAATTCATTAAAAAATATATATTTTTTTTGTGCTAAAGGGGTCCTCCACAACTTATTTTTTATTTTAGTAAAAAATATAGCAATATGTGAAAATAAAATGTATATATACCCACTTACAGGACCCTGGACCAGGGCCGGCGTCAGCACCCGGCGTACCCGGGCAAGTGCTGGGACACTTCTTGGTACTGCTACTCATGTTCCTGATCGTATTCTTACTTTCCCTTATCGTGGGGTATGTCATATGACCGCTACAGCCAATCAAGTGCTGTTCAAACAAAGAAGCCACATGACTATTGAAGTCAATCAGTCACTGATTGGCTGAAACAGTCACGTGATATCTCTCACCGGAATAAGCAAGGAGAGGAGGACACAGGTAGCAATGCCAAGGAACAATGGGGTCCAGAAGCTGAGATGACATACAGTATGTATTTGATATTTTGTTTTTTGGACCATAACGGGACCATTTTAAAAAATTAAATGAAGGACAACTACTATACTAAATAGAACAACAACGTAGGCCTTCTACCTGCTTCTTTAGGAGAAGAACCTTGTGCATCAGCCTGAATTTTGTAGCCTTAACTTCTCTATCTGCTCCTAATTATAAAGGGCTACTGTATGGCAATGATACATTCATTGTCTATCCATTTGGGAAATCTTTTATTGTTTTAATTAACTTGAATTTCCTGATTCTCAGTGACTAATATAAAGTAATAACAGAATATAGATCTATTCACTCAAGTGGATACAAGTGAAGGTACCAATTAGCCAATTTTTCTTGGCTGTTCCTATGCTAGAGACACTTTCTCTACAGCGCGCTGCTGTTGACATATTATTTTAATTTATCCCTCTATTTTGATTCCAGCAGATGGAGGTTAGCAAGTGTAATAATGCTTTCCAGTTTCTTTATCGTGTAAGACATATAATTTTAGGCATTTAATAAGGTAGATTTATTCCAGGCACTTTGGATCGCACGTTCATTCAAATGGGCCTCCCCAAAGACAACATTAAAAATGTGATTAGTTAGCTGCCATCAATAACACAAAATAAGAAACACTCTCTGAAGGGACAGCTTTGTGGAGGACACAGCACAGTGTGTAGTAAAAATATATGGCCTAATAAGTTTACATTTGCAGGCTCATTTGTTAAAACTCTTGAATTTCTAATTTGTGTCGGAAAGATGAATGGAGGGAGCCTCGGTATAGTGTGAGATTAATACTGATGGATGGAGATACTGGTTTTTGCTTGCCTCCTACTTCAATACAACTCAGTAGGTATTTTATGTGAAAACCAAATGTAAGTAAAACGGAGGACATTATTTACTTTGGTCAAGGCCAATTACCAGCTATATTGCTCTTTTAAACCATACATGGTAGTGGTAAATCTGGACCATCTAATTATTGTTTAATGCTTTTTAGCAATAAACCCCTAGAAAGTGTAATAGGATGCTAATAAAGATGCACATCTATTCTCTGGAATCTAAATTTATAGTGATAATCTTGCTGGTAGTATCTCCACAGATAATAGTCTAATATAACACTGTTCATTCTATTTTCTTTCCCAATATTGGCATGTGCATATGTATATCACTTGTACTTGACACTTTTTATTTTTATTTTGTGTGGCAACAATCTGGTCTGCAGTGGACATCTCTATATATCCAGTACCATAAAGCATTAGATGAATCAATAGCATTTTGTATCAGGACACATAGTTCTGGCATTAAAAGCTTAGAAAAGTCGCAACATTTTTGTGCAATGAGGGGCTACGCAAAAAAGTTTAGACTTTTGCCATTTTTACATAATTTTTGCCCAGCCCCAACAATGCTGGGCAAAACTGGACAGAGCTGGGGCAGGATGAGGGCATGACAGGGCATGGCAACCCCCTCTCTGGTTGTTAAATTCATCATGAACAGAGACAGTCCATCTGGAGTAAGATTTGTGGCAAGGCAGATGGACGCACATTGCACTTCACATGTCACTTGATTCATTAAGAAGTGTGTGCTTCTTAATAAATCAGGCACCAGTGTCAAACTGAAGAACATTGGGCCCACCAAAGGATTTGATTCTGAGGGCCCACCTTCTCCCCCACTCAAGAGCCCCATAGCAGCTTCAAGGTTTGCACTCTGAACTCTTCTGAAAAATAAGCCAGGCCCCCCAGGAGGATTCTATAGTTCTCTGGTGGGCCAGTCCAACCTTGCCTGTATCACTCAACTTCCCATGTGATTTGTTCTATGTGATGTATATACAGCATAGTCTCACTGTATCCTTTGTGATGTACATAAAGTCCAATATCAGCATGGGTTTATGAGAGACCATTCCTGTCAGACTAATCTGATGAGTTTCTATGAAGAGGTAAGTTCCGGACTGGACCAAGGGAACGCAGTGGACGTACTGTCTATGGACTTTTCAAAAGCTTTTGATAAGGTGCCACACAAAAGGTTGATACATAAAGTGAGAACAATGGAGATAGGGGAAAATATGTGTAAGTGGGTTAAGAACTGGCTCAGGGATAGGAAACAAAGGGTGGTTATGAATGGAGCACACTCGGACTGGATCATGGTTAGCAGTGGGGTACCGTAGGAGTCGGTGTTGGGACAACTTCTTTTTAACATATTTATTAATGACCTTGTAGGGGGCATACAGAGTAGAATTTCAATATGTGCACACTAAACTCTGCAGGGTAATCAATACAGAGGAAGACAATTTTATATTACAGGAAGATTTATGTAAACTAGAAGCTTGTGCTAATAAGTTGCAAATGAGCTTTAATGGGGATAAATGTAAGGTCATGCACTTGGGCAGAAGAATAAGATGTATAATTATGTGCTCAATTGTAAAACATTGGGCAAAACTGTCACTGAAAAAGACCTGGGTATATGGGTGGACGACAAACTCACATTTAGTGGCCAGTGTCAGGCAGCTGCTGTAAAGGCAAATAAAATATTGGGATACATTAAAAGAGGCATAGATGCTCATGAAGAGAACATAATTGTACCCCTATACAAGTCACTAGTGCGACCACACTTAGTATTGTACAGTTCTGGTCTCGGTGTATAAGAAAGACATAGCTGAACTAGAGAGGGTGCAGAGAAGAGCGGCCAAGGTTATTAGAGGACTGGGGGGTCTGCAATACCAAGACATGTTATTACACTTGGGGTTTTTTAGTTTGGAAAAAACGAAGTCTAAGGGGTGATCTTATTACAATGTATAAATATATGAGGGGACAGTACAAAGAGCTTTCTAATGATCTTTTTACTCTTAGACCTGTGATAGGGACAAGGGGGGCATCCTCTACGTCTGGAGGAAAGAAGATTTAATCATAATCACAGACATGGATTTTTTTACTGTAAGAGCAGTGAGACTATGGAACTCTCTGCCGTATAATGTTGTAATGAATGATTCAATACTAAAATTTAAGAAGGGCCTGGATGCCTTTCTTCAAAAGTATAATGTTACAGGGTATATATACTTCTTCGATAGGGCATTGATCCAGGGAACTAGTCTGATTGCTGAATGTGGAGTTGGGAAGAAATTTTTTTCCAATGTGGAGCTTAGTGTTCGCCGCTTGTTTTTTTTTTTGCCTTCCTTTGGATCAACATGTTAGGCTATGGGTTGAACTAGATGGACTTACAGTCTCCCTTCAGCCTTAAATACTATGTTACTATGTAGTGTCGTAGTGTCTCCTATTTGATGTACAAAGCAGATTCTCAGAGTATTGTATGTGATGTATACAGCAGTTTCATAGTACACTATGCGATGTATAGACAGCAGTTTGTGTATATTTTGTGATGTATAAAGTAAAGTCTCAGTGTTTCCCAGGTTCTGTATATACAGCAGTCTGTGTATTCTATATAACTTATACAGCAGCATTCTAGTAGATGTATACAGCAGTCTCATTGTATCTTATGTGATATAGATCAGCATCTTCATCGTTTCCTATGTGATGTATGTACCACAGTCTTTATGTAACCTATGTAATGTATACAGCAGTTTCAGTGTCTCCTATGTGATTTATAAAGCAGTCTCAGTGTATATTATGTGGTACATACAGTGAAGTCAATAATTATTTGATCCTTGCTGATTTTGTAAGTTTGCCCACTGAAAAAGACATGAACAGTCTATCACTGTATGGGTAGGTTAATTTTAACATTGAGCGATAGAATAGCAAAAATAAGATCCAGAAATTCACATTGTATACATTTTATAAATTTATTTGCATTTTGCAGTGAGAAATAAGTAGTTGATCCCCTACCAACCATTAAGAGTTCTGGCTCCTGCAAAACCATTTAGATGCTCCTAATCGCTTGTTACCTGCATTAAAGACAGCTGTCTTACATAGTCACCTTCATAAAATACTCCTGTCCACAGACTCAATTAATCAGTGAGACTCTAACCTCTATAACATGGGCAAGTCCAAAGAGCTTTTTAAGGATGACAGGGTCAAGATCATAGACCTGCACAAAGTTGGAATGGGCTACAAAACCATAAGAAGCTGGGTGAGAAGGAGACAACTGTTGGTGCAATAGTAAGAAAATGGAAGAAATACAAAATGACTGTCAAATGACATCGATCTGGGGCAACGTGCAAAATATCACCTTGTGGGTATTCTGGATCATGAGGAAGGTGAGAGATAAGCCTAAAACTGCATGGGGGGAACTTGTTAAGGATCTCAAGGCAGCTGAGACACAGTCAACAAGAAAACCGTTGGTAACACATAACGCCGTAAAACTTTTAAAATCCTGCAGTGCCCAGAAGGTCCCCCTGATAAAGAAGGCACATGTGCAGGTCGTCTGAAGTTTGCCAATAAACACCTGGATGATTCTATGAGTGATTGTGTATGTATGTAGTACAGTTCATATAGCGTCTTGTGCTTGGGTGCGATGAAAACACAAGGAGTCACAGGTTTGATATAGAAAAGTCCTGTATTACTTCATACAAGTTGGCAGAAATAGTCACACAGTTTGCAGACACAGAAACAGGAGACACAGCAGGCCAGAGTAATCCAAGCTCAGCAATCACTCTCCAATACAGATTCAGGATCTTCTTCTCTGTTACGTAAGTCCATGCAAACGTGGGTCTTTCAAAGAGCAGGGTTCAGAGTCCACAAGTGCTTCAGAGTTCCTCAGTAGGAATAGCTGGAGTACGAGGTCCAAGGTTTACAGGAGTCAAGTCACAGGTTCACTGCAGGCTAGATTCCGAAGCACGACTGCTCAGCTGTGGCTGCTTAAGAAGCAAAGGAGAGAATCAGCAGGGCGGGAACATGCAAGCTGGAAACTCCATTTTGACTGAAGGCAAGATAGCTGC
The DNA here is from genome assembly GCA_033576555.1 of Oophaga sylvatica. Classification (NCBI taxonomy): domain Eukaryota; kingdom Metazoa; phylum Chordata; class Amphibia; order Anura; family Dendrobatidae; genus Oophaga; species Oophaga sylvatica. The sequence continues at coordinate 187,182,067 of JARQOD010000002.1, read as the reverse complement.
AGCAAGACAGAAAGTAAAATGGCTGACGAACAAAAACTGAGTTTCAGGAATATATACATAGAATCTTACATTACTCCCCCTTAAGGACAACCTCCGGATGACCTCAGACCAGGCTTGTGTGGGTACCTCTGATGAAACTGACGGAGCAAGCGAGGGAGCATTTAAACGTTATTGACCGGTTCCCATGAGTTGTCTCCACTGGGTAGCCCTGCCATTTAATCAGATATTGTAACTGATTTCTATACACCTGGAATCTAAAATCCTTTCCACCACAAATTCTTCCTGACCATCGACTAGCACTGGGTCAGGGCAAGGAGAGGAACGTCAGGAAACGTATTGGGTGTCGCCAGCCTTTAGTAGGGATACATGAAAGACAGGGTGGATTCTCATAGTTCTGGGCAGTTGAAGACGACAAGCAACGGCACTTATATTTTACTGATTTTATAGGGTCCAATGTACTTATGTCCCAACTTAGACGATGGAATCCTTAACTTAAGATTTCTGGTTGACAGCCAGACCAAGTCTCCTACCTTGAAAGCTGGTGCAGGTTTACAAAATTTATCTGCTGCTTTCTTGTACCTTTCTTGAGCCGATTCCAGATTTTCCTTTAGAAGATCCATATTCTTCTGTAAAGACGTGATTCTTTCAGCCACTGCTGGTAAAGGCGTTTCTATGGGAAATCGTGGTAGAATGTTAGGATGATAACCTAGATTAGAGTAAAAAGGAGACTGTTTAGTGGAGGCACTCTGAGAGTTGTTATACGAGAACTCAGCTAATGGAAGTAGATCCACCCAATCATCTGTAGGTGGCAGATAAAGCAGCGGAGATACTGCTCAGGGTTTGATGGTTCGTTCGGTCTGTCCATTAGTCTGGGGATGAAAGCAGAAGAAGGTTTACTTTAATGTCCAATGTGCACAGAAATTTTGCCAAAACCTAGAAGTGAATTGCACCCCTCGATCCGAAATAACCTCATCCGGTCTCCATGTAAGCGAAACACATCTTTATCATCAAATCTGATGTCTGTTTTGCAGTGGGTAAGCCGACACAAGGGATAAAATGAGCTGCCTTTGTTAGACGGTCAACCACCACTAGAATGGTGTTCTTCCCCTGAGAGGTTGGTAACTCCACAATGAAGTCCATAGAAATGGATCCCCACGGGCGGGACGGGGTGGGAAGAGGCTGTAACAGACCAGTTGGGTGAGGAGCGAGGTTGTTTTGCATCTTGCACAGACTCACATGAAGTGACATATTCAAAACATCCTTCCTGCAAGTGGGCCACCAAAAGAAACGAGAAAGAAATTCCTGTGTCTTTAGAATTCCTCTATGCCCAGCTATCTTGGAATCGTGAATGAGTTGCAATAATCTTAATCTGACTGTTTCAGGAATATACAGACGTTGTCCCTGAATCCACACACCATTCTTAAAGACAAGACATACGTCCCTTGGGGGTTGTGCCAAAAAGGAATCCGCATGGTATGCTTCCTTGATGTCCTTAAGTAGGTCTTGATTATGAATTATCCCTAGGAATCTAGAGTCAGGAAGAATAGTCTTAGGAGGAGTAATTGGACGTGTCTCTGCTGAGTAAATCCTAAAGAGTGCATCAGCCTTTCCATTGCGCGATCCTGGTCTATAAGAGATGATAAAAATTAAATTGGTTTAAGAAAAGATTCCAGCGAGCTGGCGAGGAGTCAGGCACTTAGCGACCTGATAAACTCAAGGTTACGATGGTCTGTCAGGACGACTATTTGCTGTGCAGATTCCTGAAGAAGGTGTCTCCATTCTTTTGAAGGCGGCAATAATGGCCAACAACTCTCTATTGCCACATCGTAGTTCCTCTCAGCCGAAGACAACTGCTGGGAAAAGAAGGCACAGGGATGCAAGACATTCTTCTCACCTGTTCTCTGGAGAGTATAGCTCCAACGGCACAGTCTGAAGCATCCACCTCTATTATGAAGGCAGCTCGGGGTTGGATGTACTAGGATAGGTGCAGTGGTAAATGTATCTTTTAGACGGGAAAATGCTTCCTGGGCTTGGGGAGTCCAGGAAAACCTAGACTCTTTCCGGGTAAGTTGAGTGATAGGTGACACTACCTCAGAGAAATTTCTAATGAAACGTCTATAGAGTTGGCAAACCCGATGAAGCGCTGTACCTCCTTCACATTTCTAGGACTTGGGCCAATCCTTGATGGCTTGGGTTTTGCTTCCATCCATACTAATTCCTTGTGTAGACAGTACATACCCCAGAAATTGAATTTCGGTCCCTATGGAATTCACACTTTTCAAGTTTGATGTAAAGATGATTTTGTCTTAGACGTTCCAAGACCATTCTCACATGTCCATGATGTTCTCTGTGGAGTTGGAAAAAATTAGAATATCATCCAAATAAATTACACGAATGTATCTAGGAGATCCTGAAGATGTCATTCACCAAGTGTTGGAAAGTGGCTGGGGCGGTACTCAGACCAAAAGGCATAACTAGATATTCAAAGTGTCCATAGCGTGACCTGATGCAGTCTTCCATTCATCCCCAGGTCTAATACGGACTAAGTTATAGGCCCACGAAGATCTAGTTTAGAAAAAATTTTGGCATGTCGCACTCTCTCCAATAACTCAGGGATTAAAGGCAATGGATAACGGTTTCTAATAGTAACCTTATTGAGTTCCCTATAGTCTACGCATGGTCTCAGAGATCCATCTTTCTTCTTTACAAAGAAGATGGGTGCACTGCAGAGATGAAGAGGGGCGTATGAAGCCCTTGGCTAGATTTTCATCTATGTAATCCTTTAAAGCCTTTAGCTCGGGCCCCGCCAGGGGGTAGATCTTACCAAAAGGTATCTCTGCTCCAGGCAATAATTCAATTGGACAATCATATGGACGGTGAGGAGGAAGCTGGTCAGCGTTCTTCTTGTCACATAAATCCACATAGTCCTGGTATACAGCTGGTAGTTCAGGGACTGACATGATTCCTTTAGGAACAGAGCAAGCTGAAACTTTTGGACTCATCTGTTTCTTGGAAAGTGTAATTCCTTGGTCTCCAGTTAATGGTAGGATTCTGAGCCTGCAGCCATGGTAGCCCTAGAATAATGGGAAAGTGGGGAGAGAGATAAGCATAAAGGACAGTTTCTCTTGATGATCTTTACCCATAAGAACCCTCAAAGGCTCTGTTTCCTGATCCACTGGTCCAGAGGTCAGCAGGGAGCCATCCACAGTTTCCATCTGTACTGGAGTAGCCTTCTTCACTGAACGTATTCCCTGTTTCAGAGCAAAGGAGACATCCATAAAAATTTCCACTTGCCCCTGAGTCGATCATAGCAGAGCTAGACACCCAAGCTGAGTCAACCCAGAGTTTGATGGAAAGAAAGCAATGATAATTGTTTTTCTTACAACTCAGCTGGGACACCGCTGAGGAAACTTGAAAAATGGCAGCGTTTACACAGTCAACGTCCTCAGAGGTAACGGAGTTTAGTCCGAGAAATCAAGATCTGTTGCTGCAGATCTCTCTGGAGCCTGAGGCTCGGACCTGACAGATCCCCTCTCGCAACACTCACAATGAATGAGTGCTGCAGTAGTCTTACGAGAACGGCTGGGGCAGGTTTATAATGAAGTGCCCTGACTTACCACAATAGAAAAAATAGATTTCCTTAAAACGATGTTCCTTGCGTGCATCACTAACCGTCGTTGTAAAGAGTCTACCTGCATGGGTTCAGGTTCAGGTTCCCGTGTAATCCTACTCAAAGGTTTCTTAGCTGGAGAGGAAGGTAGGAAAAGGTTAGTTCGATTGCTTCGAACCTCTCTCTTGCCTGGTTCAGTCAGACGAGTATCAATACGGATGCAGTAGTTAATAAAGTCACCTAACGCGTGGGAGGGTCGGCACGAGCAAGTTATCCTTAATCAGTGGGAGATACCCCTTTCGAAAAATAGATTTTTTGGCGGAACTGTAAGGTGGTATCAAGGGCCCATTCTCCTGAAATCAAGGCATATTCAGCTACCGAGTGCTTACCTTGGCGCAAAGCTAACATGGCTGCTTCAGCTGTTGCACCTCGATTGGGGTCATTCAAACACCTGCCCATGGCTGAAATAAAATCATCAAGGTGATTCAAACAATCATCCTCAGTCTCAATCAGAGGGTTTGCCCACATTAAAGCCTTGTTGGTAAGCAACATAATTATAGTAAGCCCCTTAGATGTTTCAGTGGGAAATTGTGAAGCATGTGCAGAAAAAAAAAGATTGCATTTGATTAATAAATCCCTGAATTTCTCACGTTCCCGCCAAAACGAAAAGGGGGCAACTTGGGAATCCAGCACTCGGGGCTACGGCAGGAGCCTGGACTCGCCCCTCTAGAACCTCAATCCTGGTCGCAAATCCTGGGTATGTCTGTCCAACCACTTGCAAATTGTGATTTTGAGGTCCTGTAGATTTGTAAAAACGGGTCTTTATATTCTGCAAATCTGCAAGGATATTATCAGTCACTCCGCAAAGTCCTTTATGCGGGGCCTCCATTTTCCAGATCTTTTAGACAGGATTATGGAAGAAGAGGAGAGAAGAAAAAAAAAAACAATAGTGTTCACCTGTGGCAACACTGCAGAGAGAAAAAAAAATTAAGGGAACTGCTCACCTGGAATGGTTGTGAGAAGTCACAACCACTATCATCACAGAAAGTTTCAACCAGACATTGATATCCAGAGTTACAGCAGACAAAAAAGAGAAAAGAAAGGAAAAAAAAAAAAAAAAACAATAGTGTTTACCTGTGGTACACTGCAAAAAGAAAAAATTAGGGAATGCTCACTGGAAATGGTTGTGGAAGTCACAACAACCACTGTCATCACAGAAAGTACAACCGGACGTCTGATTCCACAGTACAGCAGACACAGCCTTCCAGACCCAGCAGACACTAACGTTTTGGCTTCAGTATCTTGTAATGTATGTAGTAAGTTCATATAGCGTCTTGTGCTTGGGTGCGATGAAAAACACAGGAGTCACAGGTTTGATATAGAAAGTCCTGTATTACTTCATACAAGTTGGCAGAAATAGTCACACAGTTTGCAGACACAGAAACAGGAGACACAGCAGGCAAGAGTAATCCAAGTCAGCATCACTCTCCAATACAGATTCAGGATCTTCTTCTTGTTACGTAGTCCATGCAAACGTGGGTCTTTCAAAGAGCAGGGTTCAGGTCACAAGTGCTTCAGAGTTCCTCAGTAGGATAGCTGGAGTACAGGTCCAAGGCTTACAGGAGTCAAGTCACAGGTTCACTGCAGGGCTAGATTCCGAGCACCGACTGCTCAGCTGTGGCTGCTTAAGAAGCAAAGGAGAGAATCAGGGCGGGAATATGCAAGCTGGAAACTCATTTTGACTGAGGGCAAGATAGCTGCAGCAAGACAGAAAGTTAAAATGGTGACGAACAAACTGAGTTTCAGGATATATACATAGAACCTTACAGATTGGGGAGAAAAGTAGTGTGGTCAGATGAGACAAAAATTGAGGTCTTTGGCTTTAACTCAACTCGCCGTGTTTGGAGGAGGAGAAATGCTGCCTATGACCCAAGAAACACTGTCTCCACTGTCAAGCATGGAGGTGGAAACTTTTGATTTGGGGGTGTTTTTCTACTAAGGGCATAGGACTCTTCACCGCATCATGGGAGAATGCATGGAGCCATATACCGTAAAATCTGAGTGACAACCTAATTCCTCCGGCAGGACATTAAAATTGGTCATTGGTGGGTCTTCCAGCAAGACAATTACCCAAAATGTACAGCCAAGGCAACAAGGAATGGCTCAAAAAGAAGCACATTAAGGTCATGGAGCGGGCCTAGCCAGTCTCCAGACCTTAATCCCAAGAAAACTTATGGAGGAGTTGAATCTCTGAGTTGCCAAGCGACAGCCTCAGTCTTAATGATTTCGGAGATGATCTGCGAAAGAGGAGTGGACCAAATTCCTCCTAACATGTGGGCAAAAACTCATGATCAACTACAAAAAGCGGTTTACTGCTGTGCTTGCAAACAAGGGTTTTGCCACTAAGTATTAAGTCTTGTTTGCAGAGGCATCAAAATACTTATTTCTCACTGCAAAATGCAAATAAATTTATATTAATTTATACAATTTGATTTTCTGGATTTTATTTTTGATATTATATCTCTCAATGTTAAATTAACTACCCTTAAAATTATAGATGTTCACGTCTTTGCCAGTGGGCAAACTTACAAAATCAGCAAGAATCAAATAATTATTTTCTTCACTGTAGACAGCTTTCTGTGTATCCTATGTGATGTATACAGCATGCTCAGTGTATCCTGTATAATATATAAACAGCCTCATGTGACTTATATGATGTATATACAGCAGTCTGTATATCCTATGTAATGTTGTTCCACTCCTGGTTTTGGCTAATAAATACTGAGGTAAAAACTCAGCAAATACTCAACGTCTGATGTGGCCTAAAAAAGTATTTTAATTAGAGGTAATGAGGTAATTGCATAGTTGCTTGTTTTTTACAAAGACATTGTAGTTTACCCATTTAAGAACTTGAAACACCCTCTAGAGCGTAAGCTAGACTGTACAGTCTGGAAAATCACCAAATTTATCATGGCTCAGGCAGAATGATGAATCTGGTGCATTTCTTAGACTGTCTGGTTGGGTTACACCATCTATTAGTTGATAGGGTTGTAGACCATTTTTAATCTAGAAATGGAGGTCATTTTTAGTCATTTCTGTTTGCTTAACAACTCCTTAGCCACACTTTTTACTGAAGCACTTTCTCAATTTATTTAGTGAGGTGCAAAAATGTCTAAAATTCTTAAAAGCAACCTGCTGGCAGGTTTTATTACACAAAAGAAACACATCTATGTTAGACTTCTGTAGTCAGAATCAATCCATACCTACATTTTTGCAATCCTTCTTTGCAACCAAATTATTCATCTATTAATTTTTTATGTTAATGGGTGCAAGTGCAGGGGGGCTTGGCCCTGCATTACAGCTCTCTGTCCTCTTTCCAATTTTCCCCTTCCACTACCAACCCTGATGGGACAGGCGCGCTTGGCTGAGTTACCTGCTGCCCACCAGAAACAGATGCGTCACTCCTGGCAGGGTGCACACGTAATAGAGTCCTGATGACGCAGTGAGATTAGGACTAATGTGGGGATTAATGGCACCTGCTAAAGATTTGCAGCAAGGAAGCAGGTTACTGAAACAATGTAACCAATCAATCAGGGAGCAAAAGACAATGGCGGGGAAAATGAGAAAGAGGATGGAGAGCTGTAAGTGAAGGCTAAGCTCTGCACTTGAAGCACATTAGCACAAAAATTGAATAAAGGTTATTTTAGAAAGCTAAGAATGATTACAAAAATGAAGGAGTGGATTGCTTTTGGTAAAAAGATGTGTTTGGTTTGGATTGTAAGTTCCTTTTAAATAGGCCTATGTATTGTGCTCATTTTATAGTTAATCAGCCCTATAGTATATGATGGAAGCATTTTCTGTATATTTTAAGCTGCACAAAACATTAGTTCTGAGCCAAGCCTGAGGCTTTCACGTTCCATTTATCTGTTCTTGTTTTTTTATATTACTTAATTGTTGTGGAAGGAGTGAAAACTAATAAAAACTTATAATTCCATTATATTTTCTATAGAAGTTCAATAAATAACAGATTAAAAGTTAAAGTGGTTTCTAGAAATACTGAGATATGGTAAAACAAGTTCCCACTGCTCCTCAAAGCTGGCATTCTGACAACAACCCACACTCTTATTTATTTTCATTTTATATTACCTTTTAACTCTCCATGAGAGCATGTTCCCAAATTGGGGTAGTGTACATGGTGCCATACTTAGAAACTCGAAAA
>JARQOD010000002.1:187152843-187174138 GCA_033576555.1 Oophaga sylvatica | reverse complement strand
AAAAAGAGCTACTTTATTGAGCCCGTTGATGCATCAATGGGCTTAATAAAGTAGCTCTTTTTTCACCCATCTGAACGGAGTGCTGTTCCTTTCTTTGGACTGTTATATATAAATAAATATATAAATATATATCTATATATATATCTAACAATATTTGAGGGGATCAGGTGTAATCCAATTTAAACCACAAGCTGATTGACTAACTTACATTTTAATGAATTGTAAATGACCTATAATTAAAAGCAGACTTCCAACAATCACAAATTGCCAGCTAAAATTAGTGGTGTCTACAAATGGCAACAAATGTCTACAGTATGTTAATTAGCTTCTGCCTAATGAGCACAACCTCAATTTATTCTGTAATCAGTCAGGTTTACCTTAACAGATGCCATGTCCACTAATGAAGGTCTGCAAATGACAATATTCTATAGACTGAAGAATGGAATCAATTCCCCAAATTAAAAGGGATATTACTTTCTTGCAATGATTATAGAGTAGTGGGTACTTGATGAGTCTACTGAGGGAAGTAATTGCACAAGCATTAATAAGATCGTCACCAATTTGAGGTATTTGATTTAATAAATTATTGCATTTTTATTTTCTGTTGTGCTTTGTTCTGATGTCCATAGTTCAAGGGTTGTCCACTACTCGGACAACTCCTCAATTGTTTTATTTCCCTTACAATTGCCTCTGGTGCCGTTTCAGCGATGGCAGGACTGGCGTTCCCAGGGCTTATGTGATGTTATTATGGAATGGCACCAATATTGGAGGTGGGTCCAACAGTTTTTTTTTATAAGGGGAAGTATAGCGATTGAGCAGGATTGTCCTTGTCGTGGACAACTAGAAATGAGTGAATTTCTTCGGGTCCCTGCTTATTCAGCAAGCTATAGCGCTTACTGTATAAGCTGCAGAGGGAACCCGGCTTCCTAGATCGTTCTGGCTAATCAGCTGTTCGGTGCCAAGCTGCATGTGTTGCGGCTGTGACAGTCACAGCATATGCATGGAGAACCTGTCCAACATATTCAATTCATATGGTTGCTTAGAATATTCTTGATTTTCTGAATACCTGTGAAGAAACCTAAAACTATGCAACATCTGAATGCAAAGGTGAAACAACATGTAAGTGTAATAAAAGAGTACTTTTTTGTCCTGAAGTAGGTCCTTGCAGGAACAACCCCCACTAAGTGGGGAACGGGATAACAGCTAACTCCTTTTAACTACCAAACAAATGGTGTGGTGAGGGTGCTGGAAATCTCTTCTGGTGCAATAGGGTTAGAAACTGGCGGGACCGGAACTTCAAGGGGTATGCAAATCTTTATCTGGCGACGATGGACCAACTTTTCTTGTTGAGTATCCTCTCTGACAATTTTATACACTTCCACCCTTGGGAGCGGAATACTAGTGATGACATAAGGGTATGATTCCCACTGGTCATCCAGTTTGTGGGAGCGGTGGTTCTTTTTAGCCCAAACTCTGTCTTCTATTTGTAACGGTTTCGCCTTGGCCCTTGCATTGGAATCATCCTCTTGCCTTTGGCGGACAGCTTTCATTCGGTCTTCCACAATTTCGTTAGCTTCTTGGAGACGTCTTCGGTGGTTTACCACCCAATCTGACTGTGTTAGGGAATTAGAGTGATCTTCCACTTGAACATTTAGCTGAAAGTCTGCAGGCAGTTTCTCTCGATGGCCAAACATCAGGTAATATGGAGTGTAACCGGTGGAGCAGTGGGTTGTGTTGTTATACAGGTAAGTTAACTCTTGGAGCCACTCTGGCCATTCTTTCTTTCTTTGGCTGGAACATTTTTTAACATGTCAATCAAAGTTTTATTTATCCTTTCACATAGTCCATTGCATTGGGGATGATGCGCAGCTGTGCACATAGTTTTTGGAATAACTCTGGCTCAAATGTGGGACCTTGATCTGTCAGTATCTGCTCAGGGTATCAATAAGGCCTTACAAAATGTTTCCAAAATACTGTGGCAGTGGTCCGGGCAGTCTGTTCTCTGACAGGCACAGCCACAACGAATTTAGTGTAGTGATCGATAATAGTCAGAGCATAGAGGTATCCAGTATGACGGGGTTGCAATTTCACATGGTCAAGGGCAGCGAGCTCCAGAGGATGATGAGTTTAAATGAGATGCAGTGGGACTCTTTGTTCCATACCTTCTCGGCTACTTATAGTACATGAAACACATTCTCTGCACCATTTCTCAATGTCTTGGCGCATTCCTATCCAATGGTCATCTCAGTCTTTTGGCAGCCAAAGTGTCCTGATTGGTTGTGATAGGCCTCTAGGATGAGGCTGACATCTTGTCTGGGCACGACTACTTAAAAAACACTCTCTCGTGAGTGTGGGGGTTCACGGTGCGTCGAACAAGCACTCCTTTGTGGAACTGCAGACAGTTTTTCAGTCATCATAATCGACAGAGTTCAGGATTAGATTGTTTGTAGCCCATGGGCAGTTTTGAGGGTCTAGATTCTAGCAACTTCTGTAGGGTTCTGAAAGTTCTGCTCTCCTTCTGGATTTCAGCACAATCGTGAATCATCGTGGATTTGAGGCTAGGTTCTGAAACTGGGTTCCTTTTGACTTGCTGCACATTCTGTTTGGCAACATAGGAATAGAAGGTAGGAATTTCTAGTTCTTCCCACTCATCTTCATCGAAACGGGGTGTTTCTGTGGTGGGTAACCTGGACAGGGCATCAGCATTGGCATTTGATCAGCCTGCTCGGTACTTCAGGATAAATTGGTAGTTAGCCAAGCAAGAAGCCCATCTCTGCTCAAGGGCTCCAAGTTTAGCAGTCTGTAACTGGGACAATGGGTTATTGTCTGTGAAAGCAATGAAGGGGGTTGCAGCCAAGTAATGCTTAAATTTTTCAGTGATGGCCCACACTAATGCAAGGAATTCTAACTTAACACTCCAAAAACATACTGATAGGGAATCTAGAATGTGAGCTCCATCGGGGACAGCAATGATAATGTGTGCAAACTGTAAAGCGCTGCGGAATATGTTAGCGCTATATAAAAATAAAGATTATTTATTTATTTATTTAACTTAAACGAACTGCAGTTTTAATCATTTTTCTTGGTTGGCTGGAGGGATCTGCTGGCATAAGCTATAACTTTTTCTTTGCCATCTTGGACCTGAGCTAGCACTGCACCTAGTCCCAGATAGCTGGCATCTGTATACAGGTGGAAGGGGATATTGTAGGTAGGCAAGGATTGGGGCTTCAGTTAACTTCATCTTAAGTTCTTGGAAGGCCTGTTCTAGCTCTGGAGTCCATTGAATAGAGGGGCTGTTGTACGTCTTCCGGCACGGCTGTCCTTTTAGGAGGTCTTGTAAGAGGGCAGCAATCCTAGTGAAGTTTTTGATGATTCTTCTGTAGTAGTTAGCAAATGCAATGAATCTGAAAACTTCTTTAACCCCTTAACGACCAAGCCATTTTTTAGGTTAATGACCAGGCCAATTTTTACAATTCTGACCACTGTCACTTTATGCGCTTATAACTCTGTAACGCTTCAACGGATCTTGGCGATTCTGAGAATGTTTTCTTGTGACATATAGTACTTCATGATAGTGGTAAAATTTCTTTGATATGAGTTGCGTTTATTTATGAAAAAAATGGAAATATGGCGAAAATTTTGAAAATTTTGCAATTTTCAAAATTAAATTTTTATGCCCTTAAATCAGAGAGATGTGTCACAAAAAATAGTTAATAAATAACATTTCCTACATGTCTACTTTACATCAGCACAATTTTGGAACCAAAATTTTTTTTGTTAGGAAGTTATAAGGATTAAAAGTTGACCAGCAATTTTTCATTTTTCCAACAAAATTTACAAAACCATTTTTTTTAGGGACCACCTCACATTTGAAGTGAATTTGAGGGGTCAATATGACAGAAAATACCCAAAAGTGACACCATTCTTAAAGCTGCATCCCTCAAGGTGTTCAAAGCCACATTCAAGAAGTTTATTAACCCTTTAGGTACTTCACAAGAATTGAAGCAATGTGGAAGGAAAAAATGAACAATAAACTTTTTTTCCAAAAAATTTTTCTTTCGACACAATTTTTAAAATTTTGTCAAGGGTATCAGGGGAAAATGAACCACAATATTTGTTGTACAATTTCTCCTGAGTACACCGATACCCCATGTGTGGGGGAAAACCAATCTTTAGGCGCACGCAGTGCTCAGAAGGGAAGGAGCATCATTTGAGATTTTGAATGTCAAATTGGCTGGAATCGAGAGCGAACACCATGTCGCGTTTGGAGAGCCCTTGATGTACCTAAACAGTGGAAAGCCCCATAAGTGACCCCATTTTGGAAACTAGACCCCCCAAGGAACTTATCTAAATGTGTGGTGAGCACTTTGAACCCCCAAGGGCTTCACAGAAGGTTATAACGTAGAGCCGTAAAATTAAAAAATCATATTTTTTCCAAAAAAATGATCTTTTCACCCCCAATTTTTATTTTTCAAAGGATAAAAGGATTCCAAAAGTTATTTTGCAATTTGTCCTGAGTACGCTGATACCCCATATGTGGGGGTAAACCACTATTTGGGCGCATGGCAGAGCTCGGAAGGGAAGCAGCGCCATTTGACTTTTTTGGCTGGAATTGAGATAGGACGCCATGTCACATTTGGAGAGTCACTGATGTGCCTAAACAGTGGAAACCCCCACAAGTGACCCCATTTTGGAAACTAGACCCCCAAGGAACTTATCTAAATGTGTGGTGAGAGCTTTGAACCCCAAGGGCTTCACAGAAGGTTATAACGTAGAGCCGTAAAATTAAAAAATCATATCTTTTCCACAAAAATGATCTTTCCACTCCCAATTTTTATTTTCCAAAGGGTAACAGGACCCCAAAAGTTATTGTGCAATTTGTCCAGAGTACGCTGATACCCCATATGTGGGGGTAAACCACTATTTTGATGCATGGCAGAGCTCGGAAGGGAAGGAGCACCGTTTTCGAATGCAGACTTTGATGGAATGGTCTGCGGGTGTCATGTCACGTTTGGAGAGCCCCTGATGTGCCTAAACAGTAGAAACCCCCCACAAGTGACCCCATTTTGGAAACTAGACCCCCAAGGAACTTATTCCAGATGTGTGGTGAGCACTTTGAACCCCCAAGTGCTTCACAGAAGTTTATAACGTAGAGCCGTGAAAATAAAAAAATCATATTTTTTTCCACAAAAATGATCTTTTTGCCCCCAAATTTTTATTTTTAAAAGGGTAACAGGAGAAATAGGACCACAAAAGTTGATGTGCAATTTGTCCTGAGTACGCTGATACCCCATATGTGGGGGGAACCACTGTGATCGCCTTTCTGAACAAATCAAAGGTGAAGAATTGGTTTTATTTTTTACGCCGCTCCTCGTGCAGTATTAGTGATTAGGCGACTTTATTTTTCCGGTCGGTGCGATTACAGCTATACCAGATTTACATCCTTTTTTCATGTTTAGCTTCTGTCACACACTAAAAGACGCTTTTTTTTGGAAGAATTTTTTGTAAGAAATTTTTGCATCGCCGTATTTTGAGAGCTATAATTTTTCCATATTTCGTCCGACAGAGTTATCTGCGGACTTATTTTTTGCGGGGCGAGCTGACGTTTTTATTGGTACCATATTCGGGCACATAACGTTTTTTGATCGCTTCCTATTCCGATTTTTGTGGAAGCAGAATGAACAAAATCCAGCAATTCAGGAATTTTTTTTTTTTTTTCTCCGTTCCGCATGTGGTAAAATTAATAAAGCAGCTTTATTCTTCGGGTCACTACGATTACAGCGATACCGCATTTATATATTTTTTTATGTTTTGGGGTTTTTTACGCAATAAAAATTTTATAGAAAAAATAATTATTTTTGCATCAGGTTATTCTGCGAGCTATAACTTTTTTTATTTTTTTCGCTGATGATGCTGTATAGCAGCTTGTTTTTTGCAGGACAAGATGACGTTTTCAGCGGTACCATGATTATTTATATCCGTCTTTTTGATCGCGTGCTATTGCACTTTTTCCAAGCGGTATGATGATACCGCTTGGAAAAAGTATCATTTACTACTTTTTTGTGTTTTTTTACGGCTTTCACTGAAGGGGTTAACTAGGGTTGCGCTTTTATAGATAGGATTTTTACGGACGTGGCGATACCAAACATGTGTATTTTTTTGTTTCAGCCTCTTCTGCCTGATCGCTGCTGTGTTTGGTCAGTCACATTGTTTACACGCAGTGGTAGTTCAAAGGCTGGACGTGCACAGTCCGTCAAGGTGCCAAAACTGACACCTTGCCATGACGGACTGTGTACGTCCATGGACATTAAGGGGTTAATGGTAGTTGGGATAGGCCAGTCTTTTACCACAGCAATCTTCTCAGGATCTGCAATAACTCCTTCTGCACTAACTACATGCCCTAGATATTGGACCTTGGATTTTAGAAGATGGCACTTGGATGGTTTGACTTTCAGGCCATGCTTGGCTAGAACTTCAAAAACCTCAGCAAGATGTTGGAGATGCTCCTCGTACGTTTTGGAATAGATGATTACATCATCTAAATACAGTAGCACAGTTTCAAAATTCTTGAGACCCAAGCAGCATTCCATGAGTTTCTGGAAGGTTCCCAGAGCATTGCACAGGCCGAAGGGTATGCACTTAAATTCAAACAAACCCATGGGGGTAGTGAATGCGGTATTCTCTTGATCCTCTGGGACCATTGGTACTTGCTAGTATCCGCTGGTGAGATCTAGGGTGGAGAAATAGGCTGCTGATTTCATGGCAGTCAATGATTCTTCTATTCTGGGCAGGGGGTATGCATCTTTGTAGGTAATGTTGTTAAGTTTGCGATAATCAACACAAAAATGAATACTCCCATCCTTCTTTTTGACAAGAACAATTGGTGTGGCCCAAGGACTGCGACTGTCCTTAATCACATTAGCATTCTTCATTTCTTGTATCATCTTCTTTATTGGCTGGTACATGGAGGAGGTATAGGTCTGTACTTTTCTTTGATTGGAGGATTGGAACCAGTGGGAATGGGGTGCCCGATTGTATGGACTCTTCTGAAGTCAAAGGCAAACTTGCTGAATATATGCTGATATTCATTGGCAACTCTAAGTACTCCATCTTTTTGCTCGAGGGGGGTCTCTTCAGTGCCTATGTCAAGCTCGTGCCACCACTCCTTTTCAGCTTCTGCACTTGGGGAAGGTTTCACTTGGATAGAACATTGCGATTCTTGAAGGATATCCTGAAAATTGAGTCTACTCAGTTTTGCTACCGTGGTATATTTATGCAGCGACACAATTTGGTCCCCGCAATTTATGAGACGTATGAGTACTCGACAGTGCATTACAATAGCCAAACTTCTTTCAGCTATAATGACTGTATCATCTTCGTGTTCAATTGGTACATCTAGAACTTCATAGTCCTGACCCTTTAGACCCATTTTGGTTTTGCACCACACCATAGTTTCTGTACGTGGTTTCAGGATTACAGGCCTGGAGTCCATTATCCTGGCAGGGCCAATCTCCCCTCTTGAATTAGTGAATTTCTGAAAACTAACGAGAATGCAGTGTCTTCTGAATGGTTCTCCTCTTTGTGGGGGACGCAGCACTAAGAGCGCAAGTCATGCCTTCAATCAGTTCGTCAAAAGATTTTTGTAGTATATTCTTCCCTAAAACTACAGGGGGAATTCGTCTTCTCCCATATCGACTACAATAAGGCCTTGTTCAGATAGTTCAGTTCTGCAAATTTTAAAAGTAGCTGTCCAGTAGCCCACTTGAGGAACAGGTTGTCCGTTACTAGCAATAATGTTGAGGTCAGCCAAAGTAATTTTTGCTAGCTGGTCTGTTTTCCAGTAATGTTTATATTGTGGTAGCTGAATTGTGGCGACTTGCGATCCAGTGTCTAGTAGTGCTGGGAAAGAGATAACATCTATTGTGATCGGAATGATGGGGCAATAGCTGACACATTTCAGGCCCCAGTCAGGGTGATCTGGACCTAGGCATTGTTCTCCTGAGGGTCAGTCCTTCGCCTCAGGAAATTCCAGTTTAAAGACCGGTCGACCTAAGGAATCTGTCAGTAGGTTTCTTACCTGTCCGGTAGTAATTATCTCTAGGACTGTAGGGTGGCACATTCTACATAAAACGAGGATGATTTTCTTGACTGGGGCCTCAATGATTCAACTCCTTTTCTTCTTTGCATAGGAGTACAAGTTTTTTGGTTAATTCCACAATTTGATTACGTATCTCTTCAGTATAGCCTTCTACCTGTCAGGAAGCACACTGAACAACAACAGGTTTGGCAGGGGAAAACACAGCACTTTCTTGGTCATTCAACCCTTTATCCCTTGGACTCAATATTTTTATGACAGATTCTTTAAAATCCAGAAAATTACTATCAGGGAGTTGTAGTGCCAGCATATCAGTTGTAACCTGGTAGTATCAGACATTACTCCTTCAATAAGTTGTTCCTTTAAAATTTTATCAGCATTAACAGATTCAGCGGGATCAGCTTGGTTAAGGGCATACCAGGCTTCTTGTAAGCCGAGGGCAAAATCTCTTAAAGATTCATGGGACTGTTGTCTTTTCCCGAAGAATCTCATCTTTAACTCTGTCAGGGTTTTGGTTTCAAATATAACTCCTAACCTGTCTAGTATCTGTTCAGGGGTGCTCTTTATACTGGGAGGCCAAGACTTAACTTTCCTTAGTGCAGCGCCCCCTAGCTGACCAATCAATATCTCCATTTTTTGTGCCAGGCTCACTGGGTACAGTCTGAACATTGCCTGTTCTGATTTGGTAACTGAGAAGGACAGCAAGGTAGCCGAACACCTGAGAGGTTGGAAACTAATGGGTTGCAGATCCCTAAACTAATCGCACAACTAGAAGCATCCGTGGAGCGTACCTACGGTGGTCCTAGACGCCTCAGGACAGCCGGAGAGCTAGCTACACCTAAAGATAGAAACAGGAAAGCTAACTGCCCCGGAGTAGAGCCCCAAAGGAATAGGCAGCCCCCAAAATATAATGGCGGTTAGACAAGACGAAACACAAACACAGGCAGAAAATAGAGTGAGCAAACGCTGGGGCCAAACACTGCCTAAATAGGACAGGACAGGACAGAATACTATCTGCAACCCAGCAAAACCCTAGCAAAACTTCCAACACTTCTGACTTCAAAAAATGCTGAGATCACACGATCTTGCCACCCACTAAATCAAATCTCAGTGTGAACAAGGCTAACCCGCAGCCACTCAAAAAGAAGGGAAAGAGCAATTGAACAAATAACAGTGGCTACTGAAAAACAGAAAGTAGCACAGGCCCCAGGAGGGCACCCGGCTAACCTCCACAAAGATGCAGACAAAAATGGAAATAGAAACACAATAGAAACAAGCACAAGCAGAAAATATCTTATCTGAAGGTAGCAGATGAAGGCAAAACACCAGCAGACTTCCAAATGAACCAGGAAACAACAATTGATCACCGGCGAGGATCATGGGAAGGCAGCTCCCTTATATCAGCCCAGTCAGTGACTCCTGATTGCCAGTCTTCGCTGGCAGTGAGGAGGCCCTGTCATTTGATACAGCCTCAGTACAGTCAGCAACCACCAGAGGGAGTCTCAGCTCAGAAATTGTCTCCAACACGTTCACAATAATTGCCTGCATGTTCTCTTTAAAGTCTTTTAATGTGTGAGGTTCTCCACTGTATCTGGGGAGCCAGGGTGCCCCAAAATAATAAGGCATTGTTAATGGCATTGCTTGAGCCATAGGAGTCAATGGGCTAGTCACTTCATTGTCCTCTTCTGAAGACATCTTTATATACACTATAGGTATAATGCAGTAATTCCTCTTACTGTCACGGTGGCTGTATGTGTCTCCCCTCTTTTTTGAGGTACAGTGGAGAAAATTTCAACTTCAGTGTTGCTTATGCCTGCAGGGCACCGACTTTAACAACTAAGAAAAGCACAGTTTAAATCACAGGGTATTTCAGGCAAATCAGATCACAGTTCTCAATAAAGCAGCCAATGGGATGTGTACAGTCCAACAACAGCTGTGGTGTAGTACAAATTCTTTACAGCAGTAAAGACTGACACCTTCTGAGGTAATTTTCTCTTCAACTTCCCTCAATATTAGCAATATTTATTTATTCAATGTTCAATAAATATAAGGCACAGAGGATTCATCCTGTACGTGACGCCAAATTCTTGTGGGGTTCTCATGAGGTGTATGGCTGAGGGTTGTACTCCTGACAGGGTATGATGTATCTTATGATGGCAAAGCTTTCGGTCAGGAGAAGAGTCTTTCCTTCTCAAATTACACACACACAGGAAACTCCACAATACAATGTTTGCACAGTGACTGCCTCTAGGCAGAAGATGATGATGGTGATAGTAGTTGGTGCATTTGAGCCCCAGTCATGAAGCAGCCATAAGGATTTAAAACAGGAGTCTTTTTACTGAAGGTAATGTGGAAAATTATTATTTACAAATAGCAGGGAACTGAGGTACAGGATTACACTCATGGTTGAGGATTGCTGTGTACCTGCAGACAGGCAGATCTTAGTAACCTCTGGTTTTATTAGGTCTGAATATTTCTTCCTCAGCACGGTGCTCTGTTTCTGCCCTGAGGTAATTCTTTTTCCTAGAGGTGGAATGGTAGTCTTCCTCATATGAAGACTATTAACTCCCCTTATCGTGTCTGTCCCCTTTTTGAGCAAAACTGGCAGGGAGAAGGTAGGTAATTCCCTCACATAAAAAATGGCTTCCTCTTCTCAAGATATCTGACCACCAACTGCCACTTCAAATTTAAAATGATCTCCCAGGACTTGGCTCCTCCCTCTTCTATGTGACTGTAGAGCTGCAGTCATTGGCTGACTGCCCTGGGGCGTTTTTACAGAACCTTCTGCATATTAAAACATAGCTGGGTCACCTGATCAAGCCTGTGAGGAGGAGATTAACCTTTTTTGTGCTGCCTGTTAGCAGGTCTCACAATGTATTTAAAATGCACAGTCCACATAAAAATTCACAGCATTTATATGAAAACACACTATATATCGGTATCCCATAGAAATGGCCACTTTGTGGGACACCACACCATTTTTATAGAAATGGAAATAGTGGAACATATCACATTCTTTGCCATATCAATCCAGAATAATAATCTCCTGTGCCTCTAATCATATGTGAAGTTATGTTATTGACCCATAAATTTGTGTCACATTGCAGATGAACATGACTTGGTGATATGGAAGCACAATCTTTAATAAATGTGTAAGTTTAAGGCCGGGATCCCACATGGAGTAAGTCGTCCGACACTTGCATGTGAAATCCCAGCTCTGGCGCCGGCACTCGGGAGTGTAGTGTGCGGCTGTATGTAGTTCTATGCTGCCGCTCGCTCCACTCCCGAGTGCCGGCGCCAGAGCTGGGATTTCACTTGCGAGTGTCGGACGACTTACTCGCATGTGTGATCCCGGCCTTATTGTGATTATGCTCTTTTCCAATCAGTTGAAAAACTACCACTCCTAGCATGTGATGTCACATTGTAGATGATTGGAATATAGTGTATAGCAGCTTGTTGTCTTATACGAATTTGGGAGCTTCTTCTCTGGCTAAAAGAACTGCACCTTCTAAACAGATTTATCTTGGGCTGGATTTACATTTGTTTTAGTGTTGTGCTACAGTTTTTCATTAGCTTTTTTTAACAATTTAATTTTGGGCAAAATACCTCTGTAAGAGAACACTTTGAAGTATATAGCAGCTTATGTGATTATCTATATACATATCATTTTTGTTTTGCCAACTTCTGTGGTATTCAGGGGGATTTGTGACCTTTTTTTCCAAAATGCAGTAAACTCTGAAGATTCTGTTTTTTACATTTTCCCTCAGTTTTCTCTATAAAACTTTGACCCCCCCAAAAAAAAGGATTAAAAATCGATCAAAACCTTGTATGCATATCTACCAACAAAATCTACAAGCCACCATTTAAAATCAAGTCTCCCACCGTTACATTGACAGAAAAATATTATTACGTGCCTCCAAAATTAGCAAAATACAAAACTTTTTTTTACAAAGTTCTGAATTTCTTTAACCGCCAAATTAAAAATAAATCTTTACATGTTTGCTACTGACCTGAAAATTGTCACCAAGTCATTTTTGTGTAAAATAAATGCTGTAAAAAAGTAGCCCCCCAAAATACAATGTCGAAATTGCATTTTTTTTTACCATTTCACCGCACTTCAGCACATTAGGTGGTAAAATGAATGGTGTCATTCAAAACTACAGCTCATCTCTCAAAATAACAAGCCCTTAAGCGCAAAAATAAAAATTTGCCCCCTCATGAAGGGGTTAATAGATTCCCCTATACGATTGATCATATCTAATTTTTTTTTTGTTCATGAAAGCCTCCAACTTCATTTAATCTTGTGTTCATTGTGGCCAGAAAACGTAGTTGTACAGACCTGTATTGTAGAATGTCAAGTAGATGTGAACATGTAACTCGCAATTCATTTATTGGTCATATGCAAATACCATGCAGGTTTATTCAGTAATTTCCTTCTTGTGGCTCTATGCAGAAATCATAAACCTGAGCAAAATTGTTAAGTATGCAGTTTAAAAGCACTAATACAATAGGTAATGAATCTTTGACATTTATTGTACATGGTAATTCTATACCACTACAAATGGCAAGTTGCAATGTGACCAAACAAAATTAGACCCATAAATCAGATTAGCCTTTTGCTTTTTTCTCCCTACAAACCAACCAGTTCAATAAATCACTCGATGTGACCCACGCATTATTCTTCGTGCAATTGTTATGTCTGCATCAGCACAACGGTACGCTGTAAAATGTGATTTGATATATGCAAAGTGAATCAATGAGAGGAAAATGAAAAATGTGTCGTTACATAAGACACAGGAGGGTTCAGAGTCTTTATGTACGTGCTGCGGAGAGGAGTCTGGTGCAAGTCGTGGGGTTATTACAGATACAACGCAGTGCTGTACATCTTTCACAAGTGTGTACTGTCCCTTTAAGAGATGTCACAGAAGCTAAAGAACATAATTACTGTAGAAAAATATTATTTTCATATTCGGGGACAGGAATCTGTTATTCATTTAATATCATGGGAAGATAACAAACTGCAAAGTCAATGTACATTCATTCTAGAGCAGAATTAATGCCAAAGCATGAGCACGTTATTCCATAGATGACAGCTCGCTCACATGTGCAATCCGAAAAGTTACTTTATAGCTTTCAATTAATAGCAATTAAATGATGAAGCTAATTCTCATTGTTATTTTGGGAAACTATTGTAGGAGGGCAGACTGGTAATTTACAATATATATTCAACATAAAATATATTATACACAGATGTTATCGTCGTAAATGTCTTAAAATTATTCAGATGTATTATCCCGGTGATTTACTCTGTTTAGTCTTTCCTTTTTCTTGTTTTATGTTATGGAATAAGTGAATATAATATTTTTTATTTTCATACTTTGACAGCTGCAGATGGGGTAGAATTAAAGGATATGTCACCACCACTCCTGACACCTCTGTTTAGTAAGTACTTGTGTTCTCCATAACTTATCTATTCTGGACAATCTTTTATTAGAGCTCAGTATTGTACTGTTCCTCTGTTATTCCTCCTAGAAATAGATGAATAAATTGGCAGCTGGCTGATACCATTTTCCTTGTCAAAAGGGGGTGTGTCCATCATAGTCTGATGCAATCAGCACTGATTGGACAAGATTATGCAAGGACACACCCACAAACTGTTAAATTATTCATAACCTTCTCAGGGGAATAATAAGAGAAACAGCACAAAGCAAAGATCTGGGAAAAGATGCTCCAGAATTGCTGTTGTATTTGGAATACTAGTATCTTCTAAAAAAGACATGTCTGGAGAGTTGACAGATTTTCTTTAAAGAGAATCTGTTAGTAGGATCAACCCTCCTAAGCCACCTATATAGGCATCAAGGTAATGAGAAGCTGAATAAAATGATACCTTATTATCTGAGATCCAATGTCTTATTCCAGAGAAATCTTTCTTATATGTAAACGAGCTGTTCAAGAATATGGGCCGGATGCTGCTCTGCATGAGAATCTGTCTCCAGAGATTATAATGAATTAAAGAGGGAATTACCAGTGTGAAATGACAAGTAACTAACACAGAACAGGAGAAATGAACTTTGTCTCATTACAATCATATTTGCAGCACTCTGAGCTCTGCTGTATTGCACCAATATTACAACTGAATCTGAAGATGTGTCAACTATAATCACACACAGCTCTGCGGAGAGATCAGGAGAGCAGATAGCGGCCATTACTCATCACACTGGTAACGCTGGTAACCATGTCACATCACACTCGTAACTCCTCCTTTGATATCGCCTCAACCAACAACGGAACTGCTGCAACCCCCGACCTACTGTCTCCGTCCCCCATCCTGTAGAATGTAAGCCCGAAAGGGCAGGGTCCTCTCCCCTCTGTACCAGTCTGTGATTGTTAGTTTGTTTACTGTAAGTGATATCTGTAATTTGTACGTAACCCCTTCTCATGTACAGCACCATGGAATCAATAGTGCTATATAAATAAATAATAATAATAATAATAATTTACAATAATCTCTGGAGGCAGATTCTCATGCAGATCTCAGTCAGGCCAACAGCCTGGAACAGCTCATTTACATATATGCAAAATGTGTCTTTCTCTGGAATAAGACATCAGTTCCCAGGTATCAAAGTATCATTTTATTCAGCTTTCTATGATCTACAGTCATGGCCAAAAGTTTGAGAATGACACAAATATTATATTTTCACATGATCTGCTGCCCTCTGGTTTTTATGTGTGTTTGACAGATGTTTTTATCACAGACAGAAATATAATGATTGCAAACATATGAGTAACAAAAGCTTATATTGACAGTTAGAATGAGTTAATGCAGCAAGTCAATATTTGCAGTGTTGACCCTTCTTCTTCAGGACCTCTGCAATTCTCCCTGGCATGCTCTCAATCAACTTCTGGACCAAATCCTGACTGATAGCAGTCATTCTTGCACAATCAATGCTTTCATTTTGTCAGAATTTTTAGGTTTTTGTTTGTCCACCCGTCTCTTGATGATTGACCACAAGTTCTCAATGGGATTAAGATCTGGGGAGTTTCCAGGCCATGGACCCAAAATCTCTATGTTTTGTTCCCTCAGCCATTTAGTTATCACCTTTGCTTTATGGCAAGGTGCTCCATCATGCTGGAAAAGGCATTGTTGATCGCCAAACTGCTCTTGGAGGGTTGGGAGAAGTTGCTCTTGGAGGACATTCTGGTACCATTCTTTATTCATGGTTGTGTTTGTAGGCAAGACTGTGAGAGAGCCGATTCCCTTGGCTGAGAAGCAACCCCACACATGAATGGTTTCAGGATGCTTAACAGTTGGCATGAGACAAGACTGGTGGTAGCGCTCACCTTGTCTTCTCCAAATGAGGCGTTTTCCTGATGTCCCAAACAATCGAAAAGGGGATTCATCAGAGAAAATAACTTTATCCCAGTCCTCAGCAGTCCACTGCCTGTACCTTTTGCAGAATATCAGTCTGTCCATGATGTTTTTTCTGGAGAGAAGTGGCTTCTTTGCTGCCCTCCTTGAGACCAGGCCTTGCTCCAAGAGTCTCCGCCTCACAGTGCGTGCAGATGCACTCACACCTGCCTGCTGCCATTCCTGAGCAAGCTCTGCACTGCTGGTAGCCCGATCCCGCAGCTGAAACACTTTAAGAGACGGTCCTGGCGCTTGCTGGTCTTTCTTGGGCGCCCTGAAGCCTTTTTGGCAACAATGGAACCTCTCTCCTTGAAGTTCTTGATGATGCGATAGATTTTTGACTGAGGTGCAATCTTTCTAGCTGCGATACTCTTCCCTGTTAGGCCATTTTTGTGCATTGCAATGATGACTGCACGTGTTTCTTTAGAGATAACCATGGTTAACAGAAGAGAAACAATGATGCCAAGCACCAGCCTCCTTTTAAAGTGTCCAGTGGTGTCATTCTTACTTAATCATGACAGATTGATCTCCAGCCATGTCCTCATCAACACCCACACCTGTGTTAATGGAGCAATCACTGAAATGAGGTTAGCTGGTCCTTTTAAGGCAGGGTTGCAATGATGTTGAAATGTGTTTTGGGGGATAAAGTTCATTTTCTAGCCAAATATTGACTTTGCAAGTAATTGCTGTTAAGCTGATCACTCTTTATAACATTCTGGAGTATATGCAAATTGCCATTAGAAAAAGTGAAGCAGTAGACTTTGTAAAAATTAATATTTGTGTCATTCTCAAAACTTTTGGCCATGACTGTACATGCCCATACAGCATATAAGAGAATTGATCCTTCTGATAGATTCCCTTTAAAATCACTGTCTGTTTTAGACAATGCCTTTGATCATACATCAGTTGTTATCTCTGGAGAGACCCTGCTTTAAGGGTTCCATTTTCCTTACTATAGGGTCGCCCCATAATTAAGATGTTACACCGTACCTTGGAAAGTAATCCAAATGTATAGGAGCAACATAAAAACACCTAGCAGCAATAAATTGTTTAATACAGTAATATACAGAGTGTTGAAAAATATCTAATTATTATAACTGTATAAAGAGTTTCCTCATGGACAGCAAATGATGAGATCCAAGTGGGTGACATTTTAGAAGCAATACGAGCAGATAAATATGTGTAGGGACTTTCCCTCCAAACTAGAAAGTTCTCACACAGTGAGCGGTGATGTCAGTGAAGTGACCAGGGTTCATTGGCTATGAACTCCGGTGACCTTTCTCACGTCAGCGCTACACACTTCAGGAGCATTCTCACACTCTTGCATCAGTGTGTTCCAGCTTTCTTCCTGAGCAGTTGCATCATGCTAGCGCTCAAAAAACCAACCGGATGTAGCAGAGCTGGAGTTCTTCGTGGGACAAATGGATTCTCTATGAACAGGTGAGGAATAAAATGGTTTATTGTTTTTTATTTTACATTAATAAATTGGTAAAAAAAGGGGAGGAGTGTTTATTTCAAATAAAGGAATCTGTGTCTTTATTTCAATTAAAGTACTTTACTTTGTGTGTGTCTTTATTACATTTCACTATGGGGTTAGTAATAGGGGCGTCTTATAGAAGCCTCTCTATTACTAACCCCCGGGCTTGGTGACAGCTGACAATACAAAGCTGACATCAACCCCAATACTATTACATCACTGGCCATGGCTCTAGGACAAGTTGAACGAGCAGAGGCTAAGCACCAGAATTGGCGCATCTTATGGATGAACCATTTCTGGGGCAGCTGAAAGCTGATGTTATTAGTCTGGGAGGAGACCAATATCCATGGCTCCTTCCCAAGCTATTAATATCAGCCCTCAGCTGTCTGCCTAGCCTTTGCTGATTTTTAAAAATAGGGGGACCCCACATAATTTTTTAAGGGGTCACCCCTTCTTAATTTCCAGTAAAGGTTGAATAGGCAGCTGTGAGCTGATATTAATAGCCCGGGAAGCTCCATGTTTATTGCCCCATTCACAGACCATAAACATCAACCTCCAGCTGTCAGCTTTCCCTCAGCTAGTTAAGAATAGAGTTGAGTGAATTTGTTCGGCTTTGGTTCCGAATGCGATCGGCAGCAAATATTGTTTTTGCAATATTCGTCGAACACAGCCGAACTTCATTAGAGTCATCAATGGGAGTAAAAATTACCGAATATGTTTGGAACCGATCATCAAACATACATTCGGCGTGAACAGGGTACCAATATGGCATGAATATGGCAAAATCAGATTCGGTGACCGAATCCGAACAAATTCGCTCAACTCTATTTAAGAATAAGTTTGGGTGACCACGCACTCTTTTTTTCAGTTTAATATTTATTCAGTAAAATAAGGCTAAACACCCCTTATTGCACATGAAATGAACTAAAGAGTACAAGTTTATTATATGTAGGGGTTTGTGAAATTTAATATGCACAGGACATCTATTATATTCTATTTATCAATCTACAAAAAGAGAGTACAGCAGCACTCCGTAGGGGTCAAAGTATATGCAGACATTGAATATATGAGATATGAAATGCATTATTGCTAAATAAAATTTACTTACAAAAATATATGTTCTTAGCGCATAAATTGGCCAATTCATGTATGCCCATCAACCATGGCAAGGTGACACTTCTGTGATGGCTACCTACTCTAATATTTATGAGACATGCCTCTCCTGGGCTATAAGCCTACATTTTAAATGGGCAAGTAGAAACCAGCACTAATTAAAAGAACCCTTGGACTGATGAACGGACTGCAGAGACAGATATGGAGGCAGTCACAACCTCCAATAGTTAACTACAAAAAGACTAAAAAAAACGACTAGGACCTCCATATAGTGTGAACAGGTGCAAGCTGAAATGACTGCATAATATACAAAATAATATCTCTATTGTATTTATTTATCTTTAATTGTATATAACATTGCTTGATGACTTTGAAAACTTATAAAATGAAAGTATGTGAAAGGTAATGTTAAAAATGCATGACATACAAATGAAAAAAGTGCATGACATACGGATGGCAAACGCATGACGTTGTATGGCCTTTGTTTTTCCCACCAACATAGCAAAAGAAAAGAGGATATGCAATTTTGCCATGACAGGAAGTTAGCACACAGGAAAGTATTTGATCCCCCACAAAAGTGATCCAGAGTTCTCAGCCAGTTAAACACGCCTCTACAGAGATTTGATCAATGGCGAGAGCTATCAATGTCAAGATGCTCCTGGTGCTGATGGAGGAATGGCCAGGGATCCAGGATATTCTAACAGCAATAAGAAAGATGCAGCGTGGACTTATAGATGTGGACAATTGTTCCCACAATATGCTGACTGCATATCTGGGGAGAAAGTTGGATTAAGTACGGTGAGTGTTGTAAGACGTTAACAAACATTGCTAAACACAACTGTATTGTGATGTTAGGTACTTATAGAACAACATTAAAAATGTCAACTTCTGGTTACAGCACGTGCATGAAAGGGAGTGTGTGAGAGCTCCGTAACCCAGCTTTTTTCAGTGAGATTCCTGGGACCTATTCAACCTTGTGACAGGCTAATTACCTGTCAGTGAGACTCACCAGTAGTGTTGAGCGATACGATAATGCAAATATCGGCTATCGGCCGATATTAGCTCTATCGGCCTTTCGATAATTCGTTTCGATATTTTCGTCTTATCGAATACCGGAATCGGATTTGTCACTGTCACTGTCTGTGTCCATCGGTCGGGTCTGTCACTGTCAGTGTCCGTCGGTCGGGTCTGTCAGGAGTTAGCGGCACTTACCTGGCAGAAGATCTCCGGCGGTCACGGCCTGGACTGCTTCATGGCCGCCATCCTCTTCTCCCCGGCGGTCACATGCAGTTTCTCGCGATAACTGCAGTGACTGGTGGGTAATCCCGGCCGTAAAGCAGTCAGTCTGATGACGTCACCGCCGGGGAAGCAGGTAATCAGCTGTGCTGCGTCGCGATGACAGGCTCTGCCTGTCATTGCGATGTAGCAGAGCTGGATCGCCGTGGGACAATCGTTACTATGGACTGCGTCGGACAGGTGGTATACTGTTGGTTTGTTTTTTTTCTTTTTTTACAGGAGATCGATGGCGTCGCAGGAATGAGAGTACAATAAAAGAAATGAAAAGTGTGTTGTCTCTTTTATTTCATTAAAATACTTTTTTCTTGCTTTGTCTTTTTTTTATGCATTTAAAAACTTTGGGATTAATAATGGATCGGTGTCTTATTGACACCTCTCCATTATTAACCGGGCTTATTGTCACCGTGCAATCAACAGTGACATTAACCCCTTATTACCCCACTTGCCACCGCTACAGGGCAAGTGGGAAGAGCGGGTAAAGTGCCACAATTGGCACATCTTTTGATGCGCCAAATGTGGGGCTGCTGTAGCCTGGTATTATCAGGCTGTTGAGGGCCAAAATCCATGGGCCTTGACAGTCTTTTAATACCAGGCCGCAGCAGTCTGCATTTTACTTGGCTGGTTAACAAAAATAGGGGGACCCCTACGCCGTTTTTTTTTTCGAGGGGATCCCCTATTTTTGTTAACCAGCCAAGCTAAGCAGACTGCTGTGGCCTGGTATTATCAGGCTTGCAAGGTCCATGGATATTGGATCCTTACCAGCCTGAAAAACCAGGCCTCAGCGGTCTGCTTCATCTGGCTGGTTAACAAAAATAGGGGGGACCCCACGCCAATTTTTTTCGAGGGGATCCCCTATTTTTGTTAACCAGTTCCCTCTGACGTCACTGATTGTGTCCCTGGCTGACCTGAAGTGAAAGTGGAAAGCAATCAATTAAGCTTTCCACTTCCTCTCCTGTCAGCCAGGAGAGGAACTCATTCATTTGGGGGTTTACTGTGAGGCTGCAGCATTAGCTGCGGTCCCTGCAGTAAACATTAACCCTTTCTGAAGGATTACACCGTGGGACCTGACTGTACATCGGATTGGTAAGAATAATTTTGCTTTATTATTTTATTTTTATTACAGGAAATGGTTTTAGCAGGAAAATAAAATATGGTCAAAAACTGTGTGATTATTTCATTAAACTTCTTTTTTATTAAAGTGTGTGTGTTTGATTTTTCTTTCATACAATAGGATTAATAATTGATAGTTGTCTAATTGACAGCTCTCAATTATTAACCTGGCTTAAAGTGACCTTTCAATTGCAAGGTCATTTTAACCCCTTATTAACCCATTCGCCACCGCTACAGGGCAATGGGAATAGACGGGCAAAGTGCCAGAAAGGGCAAATCTAATTAGAGATTTGCCCTTTCTGGGGTGTCTGGGGGCAGATGTTAGTAGCTGGGGGGGCCAAAAATAATGGTCCCTCTCTGGGCTATTATTATCTGCCCCCACTCACTGGTTTAGCGCCAAATTGGGGGGTGCTGTAGCCTGGGATTTTCAGCTGTTGAGGGCCAAAAACAGGGGCCCTTTACAGTCCTTTTTAAAACCAGCCCCATCTGCATTTTCTTCTGGTTACAAAAAAAGGGGGGCCCCTACCCGTTTTTTTTTTTAGGGGGCCCCATTTTTGTTTAAACCCCCAATAAGCAGACGCTGGGCCTGGGTTTTTCAGGCTTCAAGGTCCTGGATATTTGGGTCCTTACCAGCCTGAAAAAACCCGGGCCCCACGGTCTGCTTTACTGGGGGTTAACAAAAATGGGGGGGACCCCCCGCCAATTTTTTTTTGGGGTCCCCCTTTTTTTTTAACCAGTTCCCCTTTACTACGAGGTCCCCCGGCGACCAAGTGAAAATGGAAAAACAATCAATTAA
>JARQOD010000002.1:187106092-187152743 GCA_033576555.1 Oophaga sylvatica | reverse complement strand
GACAGTTCATTCCTGAGTACCTCCTGACATCAGAATCCAATAGTGATCTCTTACATCCAGATC
The DNA here is from genome assembly GCA_033576555.1 of Oophaga sylvatica. NCBI lineage: Eukaryota > Metazoa > Chordata > Amphibia > Anura > Dendrobatidae > Oophaga > Oophaga sylvatica. The sequence goes on along the minus strand of JARQOD010000002.1, from coordinate 187,152,680 downwards.
TGTAGCCGCACAATCGGTAGGTCCTAAACACATTCACCATGAACTTGACAGCCGTATAAATATTGGGATGTTTACATCATGCTGTTATGAAAATGGGAAAGTTGTAGTCCATGCTTTTCTGACTGTGCAGTAAGAATGGGATATACCGCATGTTATATGTAACTACATGTTATGCATATAGTGTGTTCCCTCACCATTGTATATTGTGTATATATTGTATGCTTGCCACATGTTTGTGAGCACATAGTAAAATACTGTTATTTGTTCCACAGTTTTTTACCATATTCGATTCCTGCAATAAACTTGGTAACAGACATCACGTGTCTATCAAATCACTGTTGGGATCAAGGTTTATGCTGTCTGCAAGGATTATGTACACATACACATAAGACGGGCAGAACACCTTATCTGCCACATCATAGTTCAGTTCTACAGAAGATAACCTACGAGAGAAGAAGGCACACGGGTGCAGCAAACCTTTGTCTCCGGTACGTTGTGAGAGTATAGTGTCATGGGTGTATCGCCACGAGGATCGTCGCGATTACACACTCTGACTTCTCACAGCTGAGTTGCTGTTTCTTTGTGTTTGGTAATGAGGGAGTTAATTTTACCTAGCTCTTTGCTAAGACTAGGTCCAGCCTTGCCCGGCTGCTTTTGATTATGTTCTAATTAGATTCCTTCATATACCTGCCAGTCTGGGTGTTAGATGCCGGTGAAAGCATTCATGTAGTCTAGCAGACTGGATCGGTTCTGAGAATATTTAAGCTAAGAGCTCCTTAGTTGTTTTTACTCTTACAGCTTATAGTTTATCTCTGAGACCTTAGGTGTTCCTACTGTGTGTGAGTGTTGTATGTAAGACTTTATTTACTTTATTTCTTGTCTTTTTTGTATGTCTTTCTGTTCATTAACCGTTACCTGTTCATTCCCTTTGGTGGTAATCAGGGTCCTTCTTAGGACTAGATTACAGTTGGCAGGGATTGATAGGAGACAGGGTTTACGCTGGTGGCCTGGACCTCTGTACCTTTAACAGTACCTCCAGGTAGAGGAATTTGTTAGGACCCCAGTTTAGGGTCAGCATAGACCCCGGTCACCCTCTAGCCGGAGACAGCGTATAACGGATTCCGTATTGACCCACTGGACATTCTGTCAGGTAATTCTATGTTATCATATATCTATGCGCATGTTATATAGTATGTTGCCCTTTTGATATAGATTACTGACATCACATATATATAAATATCTGCTATACAGCGTGACATTTTCACCGGCCATACTAAAGATTCTCTCCAGCTGTCATGGATCCAGTAGCCCAGCTGGCCCGGCAGTTGCAGGGGTTGTCCATGGAGTTTGCAGACATTAAGTCCAAGGTTTTGTCCCCCCGGAGCAAACCAGATCTGAACCTAAGGTTGCTCTCCCGGACAGGTTCACTGGTGGGCGGGACAAATTTTTTACTTTCCGGGAGGCATGTAAATTGTACTTTCGGCTGCGGCCTCGGTCATCTGGGAGTGAAGAGCAGAGGGTGGGAATTGTTATCTCGCTCTTACAAGGGGACCCTCAATCTTGGGCGTTCTCTATTCCTCCAGGCTCCCCAGATCTCCAGTCAGTGGATCGATTTTTTACTGCCCTGGGTCTGGTATATGATGATCCGGATAGAGTTTCCCTTGCTGAAACAAAGTTACGTAAAATACGGCAAGGAAATCGTCCAGCGGAGGAATTTTCTTCTGAGTTCCGTAGATGGGCAACAGATACTCAGTGGAATGACCCAGCTCTTAGGAGCCAGTTTTGTCAAGGGTTGTCTGACAAATTAAAGGATGTGTTGGCTCAGTATGATTCTCCTCCATCACTGGAGGCTGCTATGGCCCTCGCTATTCGCATTGATAGACGAATTCGGGGAAAACGCGAGGTAACTCCGCCTCCCGTGATGACTCCACCTACTACTAAAGTCCCTTATACTGAGGTTCCCCTGGTCTGTTCTGAGGAACCCATGCAGTTGGGAGGGACATCTTTTTGTAGGAGGGAATCGGCGGTGCGCCGCAAGACTAGAAGGTGTTTCTTTTGCGGGAGAGAGGGACATTTTGTTGGGGGGTGTCCATCCCGGGCCTCTTTGAGCAAAGGAGTTAACCTGGGAGTGTGTATTTCGTCCCCAAATCCCTCTCAGTTTCTCGTGCCTGCGGAGGTGGTGATTGGTACTAGAACTGAGAGGATTTCTGTTTTTCTTGATAGTGGGTCCGGGGCTAATCTGGTGGACGCTCGGTTTGCCCAGGTGCATGGTATGCAACTGAGTGTATTGGCCAAACCGGTCCCTATAGTCTCTATTGATTCTAGACCTCTCGGTCAAGGTAGCTTGGTACAAGCTGTTCATAACATAGATCTTCGAGAAGGGGCAATACATAAGAGCAATTGTCTTGTTATGTGTTGGAGGGTCTACCTACTCCTATTGTGTTGGGACTTCCTTGGTTGGCTAAACATAACCCAGTGATTGATTGGCAATCCAGAAAGATAAGCCAGTGGGGTGAATTTTGCAGGAATAACTGCATGAGCACGGTCATCGGTGCAGTTGTGCCTAGGACTTTGTCTCCTTTCTGGAGGACTTTGGGGAGATGTTCTCAGAGGAGGGGTGTAAAGAGTTACCTCCTCATCGCGCATATGACTGCTCAATAAAGTTGCTTCCTGATGCCTTATCTCGTACTTTCCCAGGGGCCGGGAAGACGGATGATCCGGTTCCTATTCCTCAGGAGGGAGTTTGTAGTGTCAGCTGTATGCTCTGAGCTTGAGGGGGAGGTATTGGGGGCTCAGGGGGACGCCCCTGTGGGACTTCCAGGGAGACTGATAGTTCCAGATCGGTTAAGACTGAAGGTTACGGGGAACCGTTACAAACGGATGGCTGATAGGGGGAGAGTTTCTGGTCTAGATCTGAAGGTGAACGATCTAGTTTGGTTGTCTACCAGGAATATAAAACTTAAAGTTTCCTCCTGGAGGTTGGGTCCCAGATTCATCGGGCCGTACAGGATCAGTTCCATAATTAATCCTGTGGCATTTCGTCTGGACCTCCCTCCTACGTTTAAAATTCATAATGTGTTTCACAAGTCATTACTTAAAAAGTATGTGGCACCAGTCATACCGTCACCTCTACCTCCTCCTTCAGTGGTGGTAATGATAACGTGGAATTTCATGGGTCGAAAATCATTGACTCACGTCTCAGTCGCCGATCCCTTCAGTACTTGGTTCATTGGAGGGGGTATGGTCCTGAGGAGAGGACGTGGGTCCCTGCGTCTGATGTTAACGCAGATCGATTGGTTCGGACCTTTCACACAACTCACCCGGGCAGACCTGGCCCTGAGGGTCCGGAGTCCCCTCGTAGAGGGGGGGGTACTGTCATGGGTGTATCGCCACGAGGATCGTCGCGATTACACACTCTGACTTCTCACAGCTGAGTTGCTGTTTCTTTGTGTTTGGTAATGAGGAGTTAATTTTACCTAGCTCTTTGCTAAGACTAGGTCCAGCCTCGCCCGGCTGCTTTTGATTATGTTCTAATTAGATTCCTTCATATACCTGCCAGTCTGGGTGTTAGATGCCGGTGAAAGCATTCATGTAGTCTAGCAGACTGGATCGGTTCTGAGAATATTTAAGCTAAGAGCTCCTTAGTTGTTTTTACTCTTACAGCTTATAGTTTATCTCTGAGACCTTAGGTGTTCCTACTGTGTGTGAGTGTTGTATGTAAGACTTTATTTACTTTATTTCTTGTCTTTTTTGTATGTCTTTCTGTTCATTAACCGTTACCTGTTCATTCCCTTTGGTGGTAATCAGGGTCCTTCTTAGGACTAGATTACAGTTGGCAGGGATTGATAGGAGACAGGGTTTACGCTGGTGGCCTGGACCTCTGTACCTTTAACAGTACCTCCAGGTAGAGGGATTTGTTAGGACCCCAGTTTAGGGTCAGCATAGACCCCGGTCACCCTCTAGCCAGGGGACAGCGTATAACGGATTCCGTATTGACCCACTGGACATTCTGTCAGGTAATTCTATGTTATCATATATCTATGCGCATGTTATATAGTATGTTGCCCTTTTGATATAGATTACTGACATCACATATATATAAATATCTGCTATACAGCGTGACATATAGCTCCCAATGCACAGTCAGACTCGTCCACCTCCACGATAAAAGGCAGTGCAGGATCCGGATGCATCAATATTGGAGCCGTGGTAAAACAACCCTTCAGGCGATCAAAGGCTTCCTGAGCTTGCGAAGACCATTCAAACTTCTTCCCCTTCTTGGTGAGGAGAGTGATGGGACGGACAATTTCTGAAAAATTTCGGATAAACCGTCTATAAAAGTTAGCAAAGCCAATGAATCGTTGTACCTCCTTAATGTTTCCTGGTACCGGCCAGTCCAAGATTGCCTGGATCTTGCTGGACTCCATATTCAATCCCTGAGGCGAGATAACATAGCCTAAAAATTGAATTTCAGAACAATGGAACTCACACTTTTCGAGTTTGATGTACAAATGATTATCTCTCAAACGTCTAAGTACGGTTTTGACATGTTCCTGATGTTCCTGTAAGGAGTCAGAAAAGATTAAGATGTCATCGAGGTAAATTACCACATATTGGTCCAATAAATCCCTGAAAATGTCGTTGGCTAAATGTTGAAAAGCAGCAGGAGCGTTACAGAGTCCGAATGGCATCACCAAATATTCAAAATGTCCATACCGGCATCTAAAAGCTGTCTTCCATTCGTCTCCGGGCCGTATACGGAGTAAATTATATGCCCCACGAAGATCTATTTTGGTAAATACTTTGGCCTGGCGAACTCTTTCCAACAATTCTGGAATTAGGGGCAACGGGTATCTGTTACGAATGGTTACCTTATTTAACTCCCGGTAGTCAATGCAGGGTCTTAGAGTACCATCCTTCTTCTTTACAAAGAATATTGGAGCTCCCGCTGGTGAAGAAGATGGTCGGATAAACCCCTTGGCTAAATTCTCTATCTATATATTCTCGTAAAGATTTTAATTCCGGAGCCGCCAACGGGTAAACATGGCCGAAAGGAATCGCTGCTCCAGGAAGCAATTCTATGGGGCAGTCATACGGTCTATGTGGGGGAAGTTGATCTGCCTTCCTTTTATCACAAATGTCTGAGAATTCCTGATAAATCAGAGGGAGAGTAGGTACCTGTATCACCTCTTCCAAGTTCTGGGTAACTGGAGCCGCTACAGTTGGACTGATGGTAGAACTGTACTTCGGGAGAAAGGTTATCTCCTTGGTTTCCCAATTGATGATTGGATTTTGTGACCGTAACCAGGGAATTCCTAAAATTACGGGAAAAATGAGGAGAAGATATTAACATGAATGAAAGTGTTTCTTGATGGTCTGGTTCCATCTTACACTCCAGAGGCACTGTCTCCCGATCTACTGGTCCAGAAACTAATGGGGAACCATCCACCGTTTCCATAGTGATTGGTGAAGCTCTTAGTTGTGTCTTTATACCATGTTCCTTTGCAAAAGAAGAATCTATGAAATTCCCACCTGCTCCAGAGTCTATCATGGCAGAACTTGATATCCACTGTTCCTCCCACTGAATCTGAATAGGAAGAGAACAATGTGAATATTTCTCCCCTTGATCTTTAGGGGAAGTCGGCATCAGTATTGGGGGGAAAACCGCATCTAGATGTAGACTGGTCTCCGAAATTTCAGACTCAGCGTCTGTGTTATCATAATCCCCTACTACTGCCAACACCTTGTTGAGTCGCCTGGGACATTTAGGACAATTGATGAGGAAATGGTCAGATTGACCACAATAGAAACATAAGCGGTCACGGAGACGGTATTCGCGGCGTTCATTATTCTCACGTCTCTGCAGTGAGTCCACCTGCATAGGCACCTCCTCAGCCTCTCGCGGGTTTTTGCCTGTGGTTTCCCTGGACGGAAGAGAGAAATTAGTAATGCGATTTACAGCGGCCCATTTTTCTTGTCTGCGTTCAGTTAAACGGATATAAATACGTACACAGTGCTGTATAAACAATTCAAACTCCTGTGGAGACTCTGAACGAGCTAGCTCATCCTTGATTGCATTTGACAAACCTTTTCTAAAGATTGGTAATAAAGCATTGTTATCCCACTGGGTGTCCACCACTAACCTTTTAAATTCAGTAACATATTCTATGACTGACCGTTTCCCCTGGCGTAAGGAAAGCAAGGCAGATTCAGCGGTAGCACGGCGGTTGGGATCGTCGAACATTTGCGCCATGGCTGCCAGAAAATTGTCCAAATTATTTAGACGGGTATCGTGACTTTCAACCATAGGATTTGCCCAAGCCAGTGCCCGTGATGTCAACAACATAATAATACATAGAACTTTAGATCTATCAGACCGGTAATAGGAGGCATATACATCAAAAAATAATATACATTGATTAACAAACCCACGGAATTGACTTCGGTCACCATTAAACCGGAATGGAGGCAATTTGGGCATACTGGTGGATGATGTAGGCTCAGTAGGTAAGGCCTCCAGGACCCCTAACCTAGCACGTAGATCTTGGAGAGCCTGACCAAACCCCTGTGCATTGAGGTTAACCCGAGACTCCAAGTCTCTAATCTGATTGTGTGCAGCCGCCACCTCCTGCTGCAAGGAGTTAACTATGGTGAACAGTTTGTCTGCCCGTGTCTCCATCATTGCCCCAGCAGAATCCCCTTTTTAGGCTGGAGTATCCTGTAATACTATTGTAGGAACTCGAGGATTCTGATAGCGTGGGGCAATGAACAATCAGAGACGGGTTTCTTTGAATGCAAATAATGTATTTGTGAAACAGCAAAACACCCAAAAACAATATACAAACAACCCGTAGTGACATGCAATGAAACTAGTCCATATATATACAAGTCCAGTTATATGAATCCGGATATATAAGTCCTTGAACCTCTATAGCGAGGGCGGTAAAGTTCTTACGACTGAGTCCTCACACAAATGTGACCACAAGGTAAGTCTGATGCACAGGTAACGTGGCTGGATTTACACACTGCTGGTGTGTGAAGAGTCAGATCCAGGTATGCAGAAAACACAGGGAGATCCAGGAACAAGTTAATCTCAGTTGTGGCTTAATTCAGTGAAGTCCAACAACAAGTTCATATGTCAGTAAGATTCCAGTAACAGTTCCAACAGCTCTCACCAGAGGGACTGAATGAAGGGTTAAACAGCAACAGTTCAGAAACACAGTTCTTACCAGATGGAGTGAACCAAGGGTTAAATTCCCAAGTCAACAGGTTAGTGATAACACAGTAAGTGCAACTTACATATGCAGAGAATGTCCAGAGCCATGGGTAGAAGCTGCTGTAGCTGAGAAACACCTGAAGGTAACCTGGTTATGCACTCTCCTGGTAAATACACAAAAGATCTGTGAGGAACAAAGCAGCTGGGTTGCAGGGGAACAGAAGCAGAATACTCCAGCAAGGAAGCCAGCACCTGAGCCGGATTTTAAACAAACGAACAGGAAGTGGGGCACACAAAACAGCAAACTCCATTTTAACAAAGGGCAAAATCATTGACAAAGTTACCTAGAAAACCCGGAATACTGACAATGCCCTTGATTAGAATATATAATTTGTCAGCTTTGATGAGACACATTAGGGACTGGCTACAGGACACATCATATTTTTCCAATCTAGCGCTGGAGAAGGAACTAGCCAGTCCTTTGAACATCAACACAATCTTACATACAAAATTTGCTCATCTACCAAACTATGTAAAAGCAAGCAGTTTGCCCAGAGACACATTGGTAGCATGTAAAGCTATTAGGAAACTGTTCAATCTCCCTTTCTGTGTCTCCAAATATTTGATGATTTGGAAAGACCCAAACTTTTCACAAGGAACACAGAATAAACTTTTTAAGGAATGGAAGGAAAAAGGAATCTGGGTTCTGGGGATATCTTACAACCGGCAGAGGGAAGATTATTGAGTTGGTCTGAATTTTCGGGCAAATTTGGATTACAAAATAATCAATATTTACAATTTCTACAAATCACAACACATTACATAAATTTGGTGAAAGACCTGGGGAAGGCAGAAAGAATAAACAATTTTGATTCCATGATGGGGCAGAGTACAGACCTGGAATCGCTTTCCAGCATCTATGACTATATTCGTGTCCAGATTCAGTCACCATGGTGCTCAAAAATATTTAAAACCTGGTATAAATCTATTCCAGATGAAAACTTAGTTAAAAAAATACTGATGGGGAGCAAAAAAATAAGAAAGCTAATGATTAATGAGCAGTGGAGAGAAATGCATTATAAACTGATACACCAAGCGATATACGCTTTTAATCTTACCTACATTGGTGCACCTGCTCACTATCTTTCTAGTTGTCCAAACTGTTGTCTACACAGGGCCAATTTATTACATGGTTTGTGGGAATGCCCAATTATTCAAAGTTTCTGGGCCGAGGTAATTAAATACACACAGAGAATCTGGAAGGTTGAGATACCCAAAAATGTACAGGCACGTGTTTTTCATTTCATTAGCCTGATAAGTGAATCAAATAATAAAATATATAGTGCTCCCGATGCTGTACATACTGTTCTGCTGGCAGCTAAGAAATGTATGTTGAAACACTGGCTGGAGAAGACACCACCGAGTGTTTCAGAACTGATAGATACTATAAAATCCCTAATGTTGATGGACAAAATAGATACAGAATCCCAAAAAGAAAAGAATACCAAAAAATGTTTAAAAAAATGAAGGACTTTTATTGAATGTAGTTACTCACAAGCAGAGATCAATCAATTAATGGTAGCATTTAAGGGGACAATATGGTACAATCTTGAGGATGTAGCTGGTAACTTGGAGATCTTGAAGTCATAATATTTGTTTATTGTTTTATTGCTAGTTCTGTATATGGTTCGAATGAAGTATTGTTGTAACATTCAAAAGGTTAAATTGAAAGAGGATGAGAGCAACATTGTAGTTTCAAAATATATGCATGTAATGTATGGTTTCTTATATATATATTTGATTGCATATTAATATGTCAAATCATCTAATAAAGAAGTTTAAAAAAAAACATTAAAAATGTCTGAGTAAACATTATGTTTGCCACTACCAAACCAAACATTCCGCATGCTACTTACAATCCCAACACATGAACTACATCAAAAGCAGCCCAAAATTCCAAACATTGAGGCACCTATTATTAGCACCATTGCTTGTTTTGTGGTGTAATTTTTTTTCCATTTAAAGTATTTTGGCCAAAATTTACTCTTATACATCACCAAAGGCAATAATTGTTATAATAGTTAAAACAAATGTGAATTTAAGGCACATATCTCTATTACATGTTAGCAGCACAATGCTTAGCTGTTATGAACTTGCAGAACAGTTACTTTACAGCTTGTGATGCTTTAAAAAATGTCTATCATTTTATTACATATGATTTTTTGACAATAATTAATTATGTGCGTCACTGTTTACATTGACATCTGAATTTTATTGTCAAACAGGTATAACCTTTCTTCCAAACACAATGAATGATGTAACCCAAAGATGGCACAGCTGTTGGGACCAGTTCTGGAGGGAATACCAGCAGCAGGGGAAGAGTGGTGCTGCAGCCTCAAAAAGCAGTCATACTTCTATATATGTCAAGGGTCAATTTTTTGGGGGGGGTTCAAATACTTCCCTGGTGAAGGGCCGGCTCCAGGTTTTTATGGGCCCTGGGCTAAAGAGTCTCAGTGGGCCCCTTTAACACAGACCACAATTCATGATGCACAGATACGGCAGAGAAATATAGGTATAGTACAATGCCAAATACTTCTCTTCTTCCATTACATGAGTGATATCTATTGTAAATTCTGCAATAGCTCAGAAACCGCCGAATCCTCACAGCGCACAGTACAGACTGAACAGTACAGTCCTCCATACAATATTATGAGCACCAGATTGTCCTCCATACAGTATTATGGGCCAAATATAATGCTCCATAAAGAATATTGGTCCCCATATAATGCTCCATACAGAGTACTGGACCCCATATAATGCTCCATACAGAATACTGGACCCCATATAATGATCCATACTGAATACTGGACCCAATATAATGCTTCATACAGAATACTGGTCCCCATATAATGCTCCATACAAAATAATGGACCCCACATAATGCCCCATGCAGGCTGTACCACCCACATAATGCTGAATGTCCCCCCCATATAATGCCCCATGCAGGATGTCACCTCCCCCCCAATATAATGCCCCATGCAGGATGTTACCTCCCCCAATATAATGCCCCAGGCAGGATGTCACCCCCCCATCACCCATATAATGCTCCATACAGAATATTGGACCCCATATAATGCTCTATACAGAATATTGGACCAAATAAATTGCTCCATACAGGATACTGGTCCCCATATAATGCTCCATACAAATTATGGAGCTCTCCTCTACACTGTGCTGCACTCTGCACTGTTACGGCTCAGGAGAGGGCGCTGTGGAAAGATGTTATTGCGCCCTCTGACCTGAGACGTCAGAGTGCAGAGCCGCGGAAGACACCAGAGCTGCGGAGGCACGGGGCACGGGGCCTTGAGCAAGCAGGGGGCCCAGTGATGGCGCTGGCACCGCTCTCCTCCGCTAACGGGCACCTGGGTGCCTGACGGCGAGTGTGCCCCCCCGCTTGCTCAGGGCCCCGGCACTTGCCCGGCTACACCTGGTGCTGACGCCGGCCCTGCCCTGGTGCTACGTCTGTAAGTAAACAATTTTTGCAGGCTGAATTTTTAAGGTGTCATACTAAATTTGGCTTAGCACATTTTAACATACATCTTTTTTACAGGACCACTTCCAATGTTGGGACACTCCATCCGAGTTCAAAGTGGGGGAAGAGCAGGAGGAGGAAGCAGGAACATCTGGGTTAACAACATCAGGGACTGGAGAAGACCAACAGGTGCCCGCAGTAGACCTACTGTGGCCCTAGATACTTCACCCCCTGCAACAACCTCGTTTGACCCGGTGAAGAAGGGAGGCCCTCAGCATCACCACACAGGGCAAGGAAGATAATAGAATACTTGACTGTCTATCTCACACCATCAATGATGATGTTAATGGCACAATCTTCTTTATGACCGCAGACACCATCTATCTGGCCTACTGATGAAACTTGTCTGTGGAAACGCAACGCGTCGAGGAATTCCATAGGGGATAAGTAGACCCATTTAACAAACCACTATCCAATTTATGCTGAGTTTGATATTTCTTCTCAACATTTGTCTTCTTTTCTGATTTTGTGAGCTGGCTCATATACAGTGGTGGCCAAAAGTATTGCCACCCCTGCAATTCTGTCAGATAATACTCAGTTTCTTCTTGAAAATGATTGCAAACACAATTTCTTTGGTATTATTATTTTCATTTAGTTTGTCTTCAATGAAAAAACACAAAAAGAATTGACCTAAAGCCAAATTGGATATAATTCCACACCAAACCTAAAAAAGGGGGTGGACAAAAGTATTGGCACTGTTTGAAAAATCATGTGATTCTTCTCTAATTCGTGTAATCACCAGCACCTGTAACTTACCTGTGGCACCTAACAGGTGTTGGCAATAACTAAATCACACTTGCAGCCAATTAACATGGATTAACGTTGTCTCAACCTCTGTCCTGTGTCCTTGTGTGTACCACATTGAGCATGGAGAAAAGAATGAAGACCAAAGAACTGTCTGAGGACTTGAGAAACCAAATTGTGAGGAAGCATGAGCAATCTCAAGGCTACAAGTCCATCTCCAAAGACCTGAATGTTCCTGTGTCTTCCGTGCGCAGTGTCATCAAGAAGTTTAAAGCCCATTGCACTGTGGCTAACCTCCCTAGTGTGGAAGGAAAAGAAAAATTGATGAGAAATTTCAACGCAAGATTGTGCAGATGGTGGATAAAGAACCTCGACTAACATCCAAACAAGTTCAAACTGCCCTGCAGTCCGAGGGTACAACAGTGTCAATCCGTACTATCCGTCGGCATCTGAATGAAAAGGGACTGTATGGTAGGATACCCTGGAAGACCCCATTTCTTACCCCGAGACATAAAAAAGCCAGGCTGGAGTTTGCCAAAACTTACCTGAGAAAGCCTAAAACGTTTTGGAAGAATGTTCTCTGGTCAGATGAGACAAAAGTCGAGCTTTTTGGGAAAAACCATCAACATAGAGTGTACAGGAAAAAAAAAGAGGCATTCAAAGAAAAGGTCCCTACAGTCAAACATGACAGAGGTTCCCTGATGTTTTGGGGTTGCTTTGCTGCCTCTGGCACTGGACTGCTTGACCTGTGTTATGAAGTCTGAACACTACCAACAAATTTTGCAGCATAATGTAGGGCCCAGTGTGAGAAAGCTGGGTCTCCCTTAGAGGTCATGGGTCTTCCAGCAGGACAATGACCCAAAACACACTTCCAAAAGCACTATAAAATGGTTTGAGAGAAAGCACTGGAGACTTCTAAGGTGGCCAGCAATGAGTCCAGACCTGAATCCCATAGAATACCTGTGGAGAGATCTCAAAATGGCAGTTTGGAGAAGGCACCTTTCAAATATCAGGGACCTGGAGCAGTTTGCCAAAGAAGAATGGTCTACAATTCAGCAGAGCATTGTAAGAAACTCATTGATGGTTAGCGAAGCGGTTGTTCGCAGTTATTTTGGCTAAAGGTTGTGCAACCAAGTATTAGGCTGAGGGTGCCAATACTTTTGTCTGGCCCATTTTTGGAGTTTTGTGTGAAATGATCAAGGATTTGATTTTTGCTTCATTCTCTTTTGTGTTTTTTCCTTGAAAGCAAATTAAATGAAGATAAAAATAGCAAATAATTTGTGATTGCAATCATTTTCAGGAAGAAACTGAGTATTATCTGACAGAATTGCAGGGGTGTCAATACTTTTGGCCACCACTGTATAAAATGTGAATGGGGGTTTCTTTAAGGCAAAAGCTGCCACCTTCCATATTATCGTTGCACAAAGCACAATGCACTTTGTTCTACATATAATGACTGTGCCACTCAGTGACATAATCAGGTCTCTGTGTCATCCTGCTCAATATCTTGTCTGACACAATGTGATAATGTTGATAAGGTTTCTGATCTATTTGTATCAGGAGTAGTCCCTTTATTGGTATTATATTTTATTGAATGATATACATATAAAATTATTTTGAAATACAGTGGGTACAGAAACTATTCAGACCCCTTTAAATTTTTCACTCTTTGTTTCATTGCAGCCATTTAGTAAATTCAAAAAAGTTAATTTTTTTCTCATTACTGTACACTCTGCACCCCATCTTGACTGAAAAAAAACAAAAATGTAGACATTTTTGCAAATTTATTAAAAAAGAAAAACTGAAATGTCACATGGTCATAAATATTCAGACCATTTTCTCAATATTGAGTAGAAGCACCCTTTTGAGCTAGTACAGTCATGAGTCTTCTTGGAAATGATGCAACAAGTTTTTCACACCTGGATTTGGGGATCCTCTGCCATTCTTCCTTGCAGATCCTCTCCAGGTCCTTCAGGTTGGATGGTGAACGTTGGTGGACAGCAATTTTCATGTATCTCCAGAGATGCTCAATTGGGTTTAGGTCAGGGCTCTGGCTGGGCCAGTCAAGAATGGTAACAGAGTTGTTCTGAAGCCACTCTTTTGTTATTTTAGCTGTGTGCTTAGGGTCATTGTCTTGTTGGAAGGTGAACCTTTGGCCAAGTCTGAGGTCCAGAGCACTCTGGAAAAGGTTTTCATCCAGGATATCTCTGTACTTGGCCGCATTCATGTTTCCTTCAATTGCAACCAGACGTCCTGTCCCTGAGCTGAAAAACACCCCAACAGCATGATGCTGCCCCAACCATGTTTCACTGTTGGGATTGTATTGGGCAGTTGATGAGCAATGCCTGGTTTTCTCCACACATACCGCTTAGAATTATCACCAAAAAGTTCTATCTTCGTCTCATCAGATCAGAGAATCTTATTTCTTATAGTCTGGGAGTCCTTCATGTGTTTTTTAGCAAATTCTATGCAGGCTTTCATACGTATTGCACTGAGGAGAGGCTTCCATCGGGCCATACTACCATAAAGGCCCGACTGGTGGAAGGCTGCAGTGATAGTTGACTTTGTGGAACTTTCTCCCATCTCCCTACTGCATCTGTGAAGCTCAGCCACAGTGATCTTGAGGTTCTTCTTTACCACTCTCAACAAGGCTCTTCTTCCAAGATTGCTCAGTTTGGCTGGATGGCCAGGTCTAGGAAGACTTCTAGTGGTCCCAAACTTCTTCCATTTAAGGATTATGGAGGCCACTGTGCTCTTAGGAACCTTGAGTACTGCAGAAATTCTTTTGTAACCTTGGCCAGATCTGTGCCTTGCTACAATCCTGTCTCTGAGCTCCTTGGCCAGTTCCTTTGACCTCATGATTCTCATTTGGTCTGACATGCACTGTGAGCTGTGAGGTCTTACATAGACAGGTGTGTGCCTTTACAAATCAAGTTATATCAGTTTAATTAAACACAGCTGGACTCCAATGAAGGAGTAGAACCATCTCAAGGAGGATCACAAGGAAATGGACAGCATGTGACTTAAATATGAGTGTATGATCAAAGGAATACTTATGACCATGTGATATTTCAGTTTTTCTTTTGTAATAAATTTGCAAAAATGTCTACATTTCTGTTTTTTTCAGTCAAGATGGGTTATAGAGTGTACATTAATGAGAAAAATTAACTTTTTTGAATTTATCAAATGGCTGCAATGAAACAAAGAGTGAAAAATTTAAAGGGGTCTACTCTGAATACTTTCCGTACCCACTGTAAGTAGTATCTAATGGACCACCAGTTAGATTGCTAATTTGATTTTTCTATATATGTTAACATCATATGCTATATTATCATAGGGATTCTTCTATTTCTTTCTCAAAACTAAAGAAGATATCAGTGTTAAAACTTGGCCATTATTTATTATTATTATTATTATTATTATTATTATAGCGCCATTTATTCCATCATGCTTT
Organism: Oophaga sylvatica; assembly: GCA_033576555.1. NCBI lineage: Eukaryota > Metazoa > Chordata > Amphibia > Anura > Dendrobatidae > Oophaga > Oophaga sylvatica. Next base: position 187,137,674 of record JARQOD010000002.1, on the reverse strand, counting down.
ACATGTGAGGAGGGGTATACATAATGAATACAAGTACAGTAATCTTAAACAATACAAGTCACGACTGGTACAGGAGGAGAGAGGACCCTGCCCCGAGGGCTCACAATCTACAAGGGATGGGTGAGGATACAGTAGGTGAAGGTAGAGCTGGACATGCAGCGGTTTGGTGGATCGGTGGTTACTGCAGGTTGTAGGCTTGTCAGAAGAGGTAGGTCTTCAGGTTGTTTTTGAAGGTTTCCATGGTAGGCGAGAGTCTAATATGTTGTGGTAGAGAATTCCAGAGTAGGAGGGATGTGCGGGAGAAATCTTGTATGCGATTGTGGGAAGAGGAGATAAGAGGGGAGTAGAGAAGGAGATCTTGTGAGGATCGGAGGTTGCATGCAGGTAAGATGAGGTTACAGATGTACGGAGGACACAGGTTGTGGATGGCTTTGTATGTCATGGTTAGGGTTTTGAACTGGAGTCTTTGGGTAATGGGGAACCAGTGCAGAGATTGACAGAGGGGAGAGGCCGGGGAACAGCAGGGGATAGGTGGAATAGTTGGGCAGCAGAGTTTAGAATAGATTGGAGGGGTTGAGAGTGTTAGAGGAGAGGCTACAGAGCAGGAGGTTGCAGTAGTCAAGGCGTGGGATGATGAGGGCGTGGACTAGGGTTTTTGCAGATCCTTGGTTGAGGAATGTACAGATCCATGAAATATTTTTGAGTTGAAGTCGGCAGGAAGTGGAAAGGGCTTGTATATGTGGCTTGAAGAGAAATCAGTGTCAAGGAGAATCCCCAGGCAGCAAGCTTGTGGGACTGGGGAGAGTGGGCAGCCGTTTGCTTTAATGGATAGGTCCGTTGGGGGGGGTCGCGTGAGATTGGGGAAAGATGATGAATTCTGCTTTGTCCATATTAAGTTTTAGAAATCTAGAGGAGAAGAAGTATGAAAAAGCGGACAGACATTGAGGGATTCTGGTTACTAGGGAGGTGATATCTGGTCCAGAGATGTAGATCTGTGTGTCATCAACATAGAGGTGATACTGAAAGCCGTGAGATTCTATGAGCTGTCCGAGGCCGAAGGTGTAAATGGATAAGAGCAGGGGCCCTAGGACTGAACCTTGCGGGATTCCGACAGATAGGGGGCGCGGTGAGGGGGTGGTGTGTGAGTGGGAGACGCTGAATGTCTGGTCTATTAGGTATAATGCGATCCAAGATAGGGCCAAGTCTGTGATACCAAGGGTCTGTAGTAATAGGAAATGGTCCACTGTGTCAAAGGCAGAGGATAGGTGCAGGAGGAGGACAGAGTAGTGTCGCTTGGCCTTGGCAGTTATGTCCATCTTCCCTCTCTTGTCTTTGATTTCGAGTTTGAGTTACATAGATTGTTTATTAAATGAGTGTTTTTCCCTATATGTCTTTAAGTCTATCATAGGGACTTTACAGGGTCACTCAAGGACAGCCGCCGAGGAGCAGGGGTTCCATTTCACGTATATCAATAGGGTGCCAACTTCCGCTGTTAGGCAGACTTACGGATAGGGGAGGGTCAGGACATTAATAGGGTTTAGATCTATATATGTGTGTTGTTTGTCATTTTTTGATATACCAAATAAAATTGCAGATTTTAGGTTTTTTTTTATGTTTAGTGTGTTTTTGACCTTAGCATTACATTTATAATTTTTTTGAGCACCTTTGGCAGATGCCTAAGCCATCATCTACAGCAGGTGCAGCAAGAAATTAGAATGCACACACCAGCAAACCTGATACTTATGATGGAAGTAATAATGTCTTCAAAAGACCCAGAGCGTATTTTTCAAATTGTTGAGTGGGGGTATTTGCGAGTCAGGCAAAATAAATCCAACCTGATTAGTGTGTCCACTCAGACTGTCACAGGTTTTACCGCAACAGAGAGGTGCCAGAAGACCACAGCATCTGATTTCTCTTACTCCTGCACTGTTTAGAAGCACTTCACCTTTATATTACATGGTGCAGGTTTATCTGAGCAGTGCAGGGGTTAAACTGCTCAGTTGAGAGCTCATGGAAGCTTTTCTGCAATAATACTCTCAGCTGTTCACTGTTAACCACTCACATCTCCTATATAATATGGGCCCTAGCAAGCACTTATTGCCAGAGCTAGCTTATTCTGCATAGTTAGGAGATGGTGGTTTGTGGTTGTTGTTTGAGAAGGCATTTGGTAGATTATTTGAGAATGTTGCTAGGTTTTGGGTGTGTGCTAATTTTCCTCCTTCTCTTACTTTGGTTTTACCCCATCCTCCCTCCCATGTGTTTACCTCTGTTGTTTGTGTAAGTATATTTGTATGTTTGGTATTTTCCTTTATCCCTGTTTCTATTACCTTGTTAGTCTGGTTGGTGTATTACTGTACACTACTACTCCCCTCTTCCGTGGGTGGGGGAAGGGTACAGACTGAGGGCGGATTCAGGAGCTAAGGCAAAGTATGCGGCCCTGGCATCTTCACCATCAGAAGTAATCCTGGAAACAGGGCAAGCTAGGGTGCCCCTAGCATTAGGGACAGGGAAGGAGTCGTGACACAGCACCACCACGTCAACAAAGTCCACCACCAACCCCTTACCAAAATGCTAATTCTGCCAGATCATCACAACAAATGTCTTTCAGCCATGAGCAAGAAAGCTGATGCCCAGCGGTATATTTTCAAGCTCACTTCACCAGCTCCCCAGAGAGTACACCAATGAGCTAACATGTTGCCCAACTATTCAGGGGACTTCTGGCCATCCCAACACCATCCATCATACAACACTCACCTCTCGGCATCTTTTGGAGACCCCAGCCACACCACCTAACCCACAACATCCTTCATAAAGTCCCATCACCCCATCCAGATCCTCCGCATATTATAATTTATAATTATGATTTTTGTTGGGTTTGTGAAGTTAACAGTCTTTTTTGAAACAGCGAAGTCTGGTTGTTTTTTGGGTTGTATTTTTTGTTAAATTTTGGTAGCATAGTGAAAAATCAATATTATGTTTAAAAAATAAATGTTCTTTAATGTGTTTGCTAGCTCACATTGTATTTATCAACAATTTGCACAAAAAAACTCACGGCACAACTTAACATTTTATAGAGACACAAAAAGATAAAACCAAAAAGTTATATACAGTACAGACCAAAAGTTTGGACACACCTTCTCATTCAAACATTTTTCTGTATTTTCATGACTATGAAAATTGTAGAATCACACTGAAGGCATCAAAACTATGAATTAACACATGTGGAATTATACATTACACTTTACAATAAAGTGTGAAACAACTGAAAATATGTCTTATATTCTAGGTTCTTCAAAGTAGCCACCTTTTGCTTTGATTACTGCTTTGCACGCAGAAAAGGTGAACAGCTGGACTCTACATGCCTAGTTCCCACCGTGAAGCATGGAGGAGGTGGTGTGATGGTGTGGGGGTGCTTTGTTGGTGACACTGTTGGGGATTTATTCAAAATTGAAGCGGTGAGCGGTCCAGCTCACCCCAAACCATCTCGATTGGGTTCAGGTCAGGTGACTGTGGAGGCCAGGTCATCTGGCGTAGCACCCCAACACTCTCCTTCTTGGTCAAATAGCCCTTACACAGCCTGGAGGTGTGTTTGGGGTCATTGTCCTGTTGAAAAATAAATGGTGCAGGCACCATGCCCCATTTCATAATCAAAATGGTTTGGACTCATACTCTGGTGAAGGCACCAGCTCACATTTCATAATAAAAGTGGCTTTGGCACATACTCTGCTGCAGGCACCAGGCTTTATTACATAATCAAAGTGGTTTTGGTTAATACTCTGCTGCAGGCACCAGGCCTCATTTCATAATCAAAATAGTTTTGGCTAATACTCTGCTCCAGGTGTAAAAAGGGGACAAGGGGAGGAGGAGTAGTTGTGGCTGAGTTATTTAAAGGCACAGTTACAGGTAGAGTCCACTGAGCACATAGTCAGCGAGTACCCCCAGCCCCTTGTACATGCAATACGGGATTGTTGTAGTTTTTCCCTACAGATTACCTTCTCTTCTGGTCACGACAATCCAAACGATTCACATAGTCCACAAAGGCAACTGTTGTCCAACAGGGAAAATAATTCTTTAATGAACAGTGGTAAAGAAGAAGGACATGAGTGCAACACTGGTTTTCCTGCTTAATTAACTGTTCACTGTCCTTAACTATACACAGCCATGTAAATGGGAACATTGACAATACAATACAAGGCTTAACAGCACATACAAGGCAGAAAACAAATATATGACATTACATTATAAAACACATATAACATACTGGTACATAACATATGTACAGGAAAGTGCTCGGGGGTCACAGGAAAGGAGGAGAAGGCGCAACTGAGGGGACATGCCACCTCCTCACACAGGCACCAGGGCTTATTACATAATCAAAATGGTTTGGGATAATACTCTGCTGCAGGCATCAGTTCATTTCATAATAAAATTTGGGAACCTGTGCAGACAGCCTTTCAAAATATTAATTCCTTGGTGCTAATACTGTGGTGCAGGCACCAGGCCTCATTTCATAATCAAAATCATTTGGGCTAATACACTGGTGCAGGCACCAGCCCACATTTCAAAATATTAAATCCTTTATGCTAATACTATGGTGCAGGCATCAGGCCTCATTTCGTAATTAAAATGGTTTGCACTAATACTTTGGTGCATTTGGTGCAGGAAGCAGGCCTCATTTCATAATCAAAATCATTTGGGCTAATACTCTGGTGCACGCACCATACCACATTTCATAATCAAATTCATTTTGGGGTAATACTCTGGTTTGGAGCATCTTATGGGGCCAATTACATATGGAGCATCCTATGGGGCCAATTATATATGGAGCATCTTATAGGGCCAGTTACATATGGAGCATCTTATGAGGCCAATTACATATGGAGGTGTTTATGGGTCCAATTACATACTGAGCAGAATATATGGGGCTCATTATACTGTATGGAGCATTATATGGGGTCCATTATTCTATATGGAGCATTATACAGGGTCCATTATTCTATATGGAGTAATTTATGGGCTCATTATTCTGTATGGAGCATTATGTGGTGCCCATAAAACTGTATGAGGCAATATATGGGGCTCTGTTATGTTTTGGTAGCTGAGGAGAGCAGGCAAAAACGGCAATACATCAGAGAGGTTGGAATCTATTGGATTGCAGTACCCTGACTAACCACCACAACTAAAGGCAGCCGTGGAGCGTTCCTACGTTGGTCCTAGACGCCTTGTCACAGCCTGAGAGATTAACTACACCTAAAGATAGAAAGAGGAAAGCTATCTGCCCTGGAGCAGATCCCCAAAGAACATAGGAAGCCCCCAAACATGTAATGGCGGTTAGACAAGAGGAAATACAGACACAGACAGAAAATAGTATGAGCAAACGCTGGGGCCCAATCTGCCTAGACAGAAAAGGATAGAAAGGATACTCACTGCAATCCAAAAAAAAAACCCTAAAAAATGCCAATGCTACTAATTGCAAAAACACCTGAGATCACACGACCTCTACCACCTAAATCAGTTCTCTGGTGTAACAAAACTAAGCCGCAGCCACTGAAAAAACTGGAAAAGGCAAATGAACAAACAACAGTGGCTCCAGCGGAACCGAGAGGAGCCTAAGCCCCCCAGGGGGGGGAACCTGGCTAACCTCACAGAAATGCAGAGAAATATGCAAATGGTAAGCACAAAAACAAAAACAGAAAATATCTTATCTGAAAGCAGAAGAAGAGGCAAGACTCAGCAAGCTTCCAAGTGAACCAGGAATCACAGTTGAGACAAGAACAATTGATCACCGGCAACCATGATGGGAGGGAACCTCCCTTATATCAAGCCACTCTGTGACTCCTGATTGCCAATCCTCATTGAATGGTTCAGTACTGTTTGTAACCACCAGAGGGAGCTTCTGCTCAGAATTCATTTCCAAAACATTCACAACAGTACCCCCCCCTTGAGGAGGGGTCACCGAACCCTCATTTGTGCAACCAGGTCGGTCAGGATGAGCTCGGTGATAGGCACGGATCAGTCTCCTAGCATGGATGTCCGAAGCAAACACCCAAGAATTGTCCTCCTGACCATTACCTCTCCACTTAACCAAATACTGGAGTTTCCGTCTAGAAAAACGAGAATCCAATATTTTCTCAACCACATACTCCAGATTGCCCTCAACCAAAACAGGATCAGGATGCACAGCCATAGGAACCTGTTGTGAATGGGTTTGAGATGAGTTCTGAGCAGAGGCTCCCTCTGGTGGTTACAAGCGGTACTAGTGAGGATTGTGAGGACTGGGAATCAGGTGTTACTGATTGGTCTTATATAAGGGAGTCATTTTCCCATCAGGGTTGCCGGTGATCAATTGTTCTGGTCTGAATCCTTCTTTCCAGTTTCCCTTGTAGCCTGCTGTGTCGTGTCTGCATCTCCTGCTATCAGATAAGACAATTTCTTATTTTGTGTTTTTGCTATATTTTTGCATTTTGTCCTGCACTTCTGTGGGGGCCTTCAGGGTCCCCTCCGGGGGCTTTTGCCCTCTCAGTTTAGTCCAGCGTGTTTTGTACTTTTGCTTTTTCCAGTTTTTTTCAGTGGCTGCTGTTTTGTTTTTGTTACACCAGAGAACTAATTTAGGTGGTAGAGGTCGTGTGATCTCAGGTGATTTTGAAATTAGTAGAGTTGGTGTTTTTTCAGGGTTTTCTGAGATTGCAGTAAGTACCCTTCCTATCCTTTTCTATTTAGATAGTTTGGGCCCCAGCGTTTGCTCATACTATTTTCTTTCTGTGTCAGTATTTCCTCTTGTCTAACCGCCATTACATGTTTGGGGGCTTTCTATTATCTTTGGGGTTCTGCTCCGGGGCAGATAGCTTTCCTATTTCTATCTTTAGGTGTAGTTAGTTTCTCAGGCTGTGACGAGGCGTCTAGGACCAACGTAGGAACGCTCCACGGCTGCCTCTAGTTGCGGTGGTTAGTCAGGGTACTGCAATCTCATAGATTCCAACTGCTCTGGTGTATTTCCTTTTTTACCTGCACTCCTCAGCTACCGTAACATAACAGTATCACCGGCCATAAAAATTGTATGGTACTCACAGAAGGGAAAAAATATTTTGAAGGAAGAAAAGTTGTCAGAGATATTTTTCTGTTTGTTGCATTTTTTTTTTTTTTTTCCCTCTGTATCTCTGGGTGCTGGGGAGGATCTTTTCTCCCAATGGAGTTTGCACAGTTGTCTGGCCGTGTGGATCAGCTTGCCACTGAGGTTCAGAGTATTGCTGCATATCTTGCTAGGTTGCCTGTTGTGGAACCTAGGATCCCCATGCCAGATTTGTTTTTAGGGGATCGAGCTAAGTTTCAGAATTTCAAAAATAATTGTAAATTGTTTCTTGCCTTAAAATCTAAGTCCTCAGGAAACGCAGCGCAGCAGGTTCAAATTATCATCTCTCTCCTGCGCGGCGATCCTCAGGATTGGGCTTTTTCCCTGATACCTGGGGATCCTGTTTTGAGTGATGTTGATGCATTTTTTCAGGCTTTGGGGTTATTGTACGATGAGCCTAATGTCACTGATCAAGCTGAAAAAGCCTTGTTGGCATTAAATCAGGGGCTTGATGACGCTGAGTTATACTGTCAGAGATTCCGTAGTGGGCAGTCCTGACCAAGTGGAATGACGACGCTTTGGCGGCCCTTTTCCGGAAGGGTCTGTCGGATAATGTAAAGGATGTTATGGTGGGATTCCCTGTCCCCTCTGGTCTCAATGATTCTATGTCATTAGCGATTCAAATTGACAGACGTTTGCGTGAGCGGAGAAGTATGCGTGGAGTGGTGTTGCCTTGTGAGCCAGCTGCTGAGCCCATGCAGTGTGATGGAGTGGTGTCTGGGGCACAGCGTCATGAGTTTCGAAAGCGCAATGGGTTATGTTTCTACTGTGGTGATGCCTCTCATGCTATTTCAGTCTGCCCTAAGCGGGGAAGACATTTTGCACGCTCAGTTGTCTTGGGTAGTGTTCAGACTAAGTTTTTATTAACTGTCACTCTGATATGCTCTCTGTCCTCATTTTCTGCTCAGGCTTTCGTTGATTCTGGAGCAGCTATTAACCTGATGGATTATGATTTTGCTAAACGTTGTGGGTTTCCCTTGATACCCCTACAGAAGTCTATTCCTTTACTGGGGATCGATTCTACCCCTTTGGCTGAGAATAAACCCCAGTTTTCTACTCAGGTGATAATGAGGGTTGAACCTGATCACCAGGAGTGCTGCAAATTTTTGGTTCTATATAATCTGCATGACATTATAGTGCTGGGTTTCCCTTGGTTACAGTCTCATAATCCTGTTTTGGATTGGAAATCTGTGTCTGTAACCAGTTGGGGCTGCCAATGTGTTAATACCAACACTCCTGTTTTTTCTGCCTCCCCCCAGGCTGAGGATGTTCCTGACTTTTTGTTTGATTTTTCTGATGTGTTTAGCGAAAGTAAATCTGCATCCTTACCTCCCCATAGGAGCTATGACTGCGCTATTGAATTAGTGCCAGGTAGTAAATTCCCTAAAGGTCGCCTTTTTAACTTGTCTGTACCTGAACATGACGCTATGCGGTCTTATATCAAGGAATCATTGGAGAAGGGTCATATCAGACCATCCTCTTCACCCTTAGGTGCCGGTTTTTTCTTTGTGGCCAAAAAAGATGGTTCATTAAGGCCGTGTATTGATTATCGTCTCTTGAACAATATTACTGTGAAATATCAATACCCGTTACCCTTGATTTCTGACCTGTTTTCCAGGGTGAAAAACGCTACTTGGTTTACCAAGCTTGACCTCAGGGGGGCGTATAACCTTATTCGCATTAAGCACGGGGATGAATGGAAGACGGCATTTAACACCCCTGAAGGGCATTTTGAGTACCTTGTGATGCCCTTTGGGCTCACTAATGCTCCTTCCGTCTTCCAGTCCTTCATGAATGACATTTTCAGGGATTTTGTGGACAAGTTTCTGATTGTTTATTTGGATGATATCTTGATTTTTTCTAATGACTGGGACTCTCATGTGAAACATGTTCGAACTGTATTCCAGATTTTGAGAGAGAATGCTCTGTATGTGAAGGGATCAAAGTGTCTTTTTGGCGTACAGAAGATCTCATTTCTGGGATTCATTTTGTCCCCATCTGTTATTGAAATGGACCCGGTCAAGGTTCAGGCCATCTGTGATTGGGTCCAACCTACTTCATTAAAGGCTCTTCAGAGATTTTTGGGTTTTGCCAATTTTTATCGTAAATTTATTGGTAATTTCTCGGTTATTGTTAAACCATTAACTGATTTGACCAGAAAGGGTTCTGATGTGGTGAATTGGCCTCCTGAGGCAGTCTCTGCGTTTCAGGAACTTAAGCAGAGATTCACTTCTGCTCCTGTTCTACGGCAGCCTGATGTTTCTCTGCCATTTCAGGTGGAGGTTGATGCCTCTGAAATTGGGGCAGGTGCCGTTTTGTCCCAAAAAGATCCAGAGACCTCTAAAAGTAACCCTTGTGCCTTTTTCTCTCGAAAATTTTCTCCTACTGAACGTAATTATGACGTGGGTAATCGGGAGTTATTGGCCATGAAGTGGGCTTTTGAAGAGTGGAGACATTGGCTGGAGGGAGCCAAACATCAGGTGGTGGTCCTTACGGACCATAAGAATCTGGTCTATCTGGAATCTGCCAAGCGACTCAATCCTAGACAGGCCAGGTGGGCCTTGTTTTTCACACGTTTTAATTTTGTGGTTTCCTTTCTTCCTGGCACTAAGAATGTTAAGGCGGATGCCCTCTCGAGGAGTTTCCTTGCGGACTCTCCTGAGCTATCTGATCCCTCTGTTATTTTGAAGGAGGGTGTAGTTCTTTCCGCCATCTCGCCCAATTTGAGACTTGCTCTGGAGGGGTGTCAGGAGGATAGGCCCGAGCGCTGCCCTGTTGGAAAATTGTTTGTCCCGGACCAATGGAAAAAGAGTGTGATGTCTGAGATTCATTGTTCCGCATTGGCTGGGCATCCCGGAATTTTTGGTACCAGAGACTTGGTTAGTCGGTCCTTTTGGTGGCTACCTTGTCTCGCGATGTCAGGGAATTTGTGCAGTCCTGCGGGACTTGCTCTCGCTCCAAGCCTTGCTCTCGCTCTAGTGGTTTGTTGATGCCATTGCCTGTGCCCAAGAGACCATGGACCCATATCTCTATGGATTTCATTTCCGATCTTCCTGTTTCTCAGAGAATGACCACCATCTGGGTAATTTGTGATAGGTTTTCCAAAATGATACATCTTGTGCCATTACCTAAGTTGCCTTCCTCCTCTGAATTGGTGCCGTTGTTCCTTCAGCACGTGGTTCGTTTACACGGCATTCCTGAGAACATTGTGTCTGACAGAGGAGTCCAGTTTGTTTCCAGATTTTGGAGGACTTTTTGTTCTAAACTGGGTGTTCAATTGTCTTTCTCCTCGGCATTTCATCCTCAGACCAATGGTCAAACTGAGAGAACAAACCAGACATTGGAGACTTATCTAAGATGCTTTGTGTCTGCTGATCAGGATGACTGGGTCTCTTTTTTGCCTTTGGCTGAGTTTGCTCTTAATAATAGGGCTAGCTCTGCCACTTTGATGTCTCCGTTTTTCTGTAATTCTGGGTTTCACCCTCGATTTTCTTCAGGACAGACGGAGGCTTCTGTCTGTCCAGGTGTTGACTCTGTTGTTGAGCGTATGCAGCAGATTTGGGACCAGGTAGTGGAGAGGTTGTCCCTCTCTCAGGAGAAGGCCCAGCGGTTTGCTAACCGGCATAGGACTGATGGTCCTCGGTTTAAAGTGGGGGACTTGGTCTGGTTGTCCTCAAAGAATATTCCTATGAGAGTAGCATCTCCTAAATTTAAGCCTAGGTTCATTGGACCTTATAAGATCATGGAGATTATTAATCCTGTTTCTTTTCGTTTGCTTCTTCCAGGGACATTTAAGATCCATAACGTGTTCCACAAGTCCTTGTTGAAGAGGTTTGTTGAGCCAGTGGTTCCTGCTGCTGTGCCTCCTGACCCTGTTTTGGTTGAGGGCAATCTGGAGTATGTGGTTGAGAAAATATTGGATTCTCGTTTTTCTAGACGAAGACTCCAGTATTTGGTTAAATGGAGAGGTTATGGTCAGGAAGACAATTCTTGGGTGTTTGCTTCGGACATCCATGCTAGGAGACTTATCCGTGCGTATCATAGAACTCATCCTGACCGACCTGGTTGCTCAAATGAGGGTTCGGTGACCCCTCCTCAAGGGGGGGGTACTGTTGTGAATGGGTTTGAGATGAGTTCTGAGCAGAGGCTCCCTCTGGTGGTTACAAGCGGTACTAGTGAGGATTGTGAGGACTGGGAATCAGGTGTTACTGATTGGTCTTATATAAGGGAGTCATTTTCCCATCAGGGTTGCCGGTGATCAATTGTTCTGGTCTGAATCCTTCTTTCCAGTTTCCCTTGTAGCCTGCTGTGTCGTGTCTGCATCTCCTGCTATCAGATAAGACAATTTCTTATTTTGTGTTTTTGCTATATTTTTGCATTTTGTCCTGCACTTCTGTGGGGGCCTTCAGGGTCCCCTCCGGGGGCTTTTGCCCTCTCAGTTTAGTCCAGCCACTGTGTTTTGTACTTTTGCTTTTTCCAGTTTTTTTTCAGTGGCTGCTGTTTTGTTTTTGTTACACCAGAGAACTAATTTAGGTGGTAGAGGTCGTGTGATCTCAGGTGATTTTGAAATTAGTAGAGTTGGTTTTTTTTCAGGGTTTTCTGAGATTGCAGTAAGTACCCTTCCTGTCCTTTTCTATTTAGATAGTTTGGGCCCCAGCGTTTGCTCATACTATTTTCTTTCTGTGTCAGTATTTCCTCTTGTCTAACCGCCATTACATGTTTGGGGGCTTTCTATTATCTTTGGGGTTCTGCTCCGGGGCAGATAGCTTTCCTATTTCTATCTTTAGGTGTAGTTAGTTTCTCAGGCTGTGACGAGGCGTCTAGGACCAACGTAGGAACGCTCCACGGCTGCCTCTAGTTGCGGTGGTTAGTCAGGGTACTGCAATCTCATAGATTCCAACTGCTCTGGTGTATTTCCTTTTTTACCTGCACTCCTCCACGTAACCACATACTCCAGATTGCCTCAACAAAACAGGGTCAGGAGCGCACCATAGGAACCACTGGCTCGACAAACCTCTTCAATAAGGACTTGTGGAACACGTTATGGATCTTAAATGTCCCTGGAAGAAGTAAACGAAAGGAAACAGGATTAAGAATCTCCATGATCTTATAAGGTCCAATGAACCTAGGCTTAAACTTAAGGAGATGCAACTCTCATAGGGATATTTCTTGAGGACAACCAGACCAAGTCCCCCACTTTAAACCGAGGACCATCAGTCCTATGCCGGTTGCAAACCGCTGGGCCTTCTCCTGAGAGAGGGACAACCTCTCCACTACCTGGTCCCAAATCTGCTGCATACGCTCCACAACAGAGTCAACACCGGACAGACAGAAGCCTCCGTCTGTCCCGAAGAAAATCGAGGGTGAAACCCAAAATTGCAGAAAAATGGAGACATCAAAGTGGCAGAGCTAGCCCTATTATTAAGAGCAAACTCAGCCAAAGGCAAAAAGAGACCCAGTCATCTTGATCAGCAGACACAAAGCATCTCAGATAAGTCTCCAATGTCTGGTTTGTTCTCTCAGTTTGTCCATTGGTCTGAGGATGAAAAGCAGAGGAGAAAGACAATTGAACACCAAGTTTAGAACAAAAAGTCCTCCAAAATCTGGAAACAAACTGGACTCCTCTGTCAGACACAATGTTCTCAGGAATGCCGTGTAACCGAACCACGTGCTGAAGGAACAAAGGCACCAATTCGGAGGAGGAAGGCAACTTAGGTAATGGCACAAGATGTATCATCTTGGAAAACCTATCACAAATCACCCAGATAACGGTCATTCTCTGAGAAACAGGGAGGTCGGAAATAAAATCCATAGAGATATGGGTCCATGGTCTCTTGGGCACAGGCAATGGCATCAACAAACCACTAGAGCGAGAGCAAGGCTTGGAGCGAGAGCAAGTCCCACAGGACTGCACAAACTCCCTGACGTCACGAGACAAAGTAGGCCACCAAAAGGACGACTCACCAAGTCTCTGGTACCAAAAATTCCGGGATGACCGGCCAACGCGGAACAATGAATCTCAGACATCACACTCTTCTTCCACTGGTCTGGGACAAACAATTTCCCAATAGGGCAGCGCTCGGGTTTATCCTCCTGACACCCTTCCAGAGCCAGTCTCAAATTGGGCGAGATGGCGGAAAGAACTACACCCTCTTTCAAAATAACAGCAGGATCAGATAACTCAGGAGAGTCCGCAAGGAAACTCCTCGAGAGGGCATCCGCCTTAACATTCTTAGTGCCAGGAAGAAAGGAAACCACAAAATTAAAACGTGTGAAAAACAAGGCCCACCTGGCCTGTCTAGGATTAAGTCGCTTGGCTGATTCCAGATAAACCAGATTCTTATGGTCCGTGAGGACCACCACCTGATGTTTGGCTCCCTCCAGCCAATGTCTCCACTCTTCAAAAGCCCACTTCATGGCCAATAACTCCCGATTACCCACGTCATAATTACGTTCAGTTGGAGAAAATTTTCGAGAGAAAAAAGCACAAGGGTTACTTTTAGAGGTCTCAGGATCTCTTTGGGACAAAACGGCACCTGCCCAATTTCAGAGGCATCAACCTCCACCTGAAATGGCAGAGAAACATCAGGCTGCCGTAGAACAGGAGCAGAAGTGAATCTCTGCTTAAGTTCCTGAAACGCAGAGACTGCCTCAGGAGGCCAATTCACCACATCAGAACCCTTTTTGGTCAAATCAGTCAATGGTTTAACAATAACAGAGAAATTACCAATAAATTTACGATAAAAATTGGCAAAACCCAAGAATCTCTGAAGAGCCTTTAATGAAGTAGGTTGGACCCAATCACAGATGGCCTGAACCTTGACCGGGTCCATTTCAATAACAGATGGAGACAAAATGAATCCCAGAAATGAGATCCTCTGTACGCCAAAAAGACACTTTGATCCCTTCACATACAGAGCATTCTCTCTCAAAATCTGGAACACAGTCCGAACATGTTTCACATGAGGTCCCAGTCACTGGAAAAAATCAAGATATCATCCAAATAAACAATCAGAAATTTATCCACAAAATCCCTGAAAATGTCATTCATGAAGGACTGGAAGACGGAAGGAGCATTAGTGAGCCCAAAGGGCATCACTAGGTACTCAAAATGCCCTCTGGGGTATTAAACGCCGTCTTCCATTCATCCCCGTGCTTAATGCGAATAAGGTTATACGCCCCCTGAGGTCAAGCTTGGTAAACCAAGTAGCACTTTTCACCCTGGAAAACAGGTCAGAAATCAAGGGTAACGGATATTGATATTTCACAGTGATCTTGTTCAAGAGACGATAATCAATACACGGCCTTAATGAACCATTCTTTTTGGCCACAAAGAAAAAACCGTCACCCAAGGCTGAAGAGGATGGTCTGATATGACCCTTCTCCAAAGACTCCTTGATATAAGACCGCATAGCGTCATGTTCAGGTACAGACAAGTTAAAAAGGCGACCTTTAGGGAATTTACTACCAGGCACTAATTCAATAGCGCAGTCATAGCTCCTATGGGGGGGCAAGGATGCAGATTTACTTTCGCTTAACACATCAGAAAAATCTGTCAAAAAGTCAGGAACTTCCTGAGACTGGGGAGAGGCAGAAAAAACAGGAGTGTTGGCATTAAAACATTGGCAGCCCCAACTGGTCACAGACACAGATCTCCAATCCAAAACAGGATTATGAGACTGTAACCAAGGGAAACCTAGTACAATAATGTCATGCAGATTATACAGTACCAAAAATTTGCAACTCTCCTGATGATCAGGTTCAACCCTCATTATCACCTGAGTAGAAACCTGGGGTTTATTCTCAGCCAAAGGGGTAGAATCAATCCCAGTAGGGGAATAGACTTCCGTAGGGGTATCAAGGGAAACCCACAACGTTTGACAAAATCAAAATCCATCAGGTTAATAGCTGCTCCCGAATCAACAAAAGCCTGAGCAGAAAATGTGGACAGGGAGCAAATCAGGGTAACAGTCAACAGAAATTTAGTCTGAACACTACCCAAGACAACTGAGCGTGCAAAACGTCTTCCCCGCTTAGGGCAGACAGAAATAGCATGAGAGGCGTCACCACAATAGAAACATAACCCATTGCGTTTTCGAAACTCATGATGCTGTGCCCCAGAAGCCACTCTATCACACTGCATGGGTTCAGAAGCTGGTCACAAGGCAACACTGTTCCACGCATACCTCTATGCTCACGCAAACGTCTGTCAATTTGAATCGCTAATGACATAGAATCATTGAGACAGAGGGAGCAGGGAAACCCACCATAACATCTTTTACATTCTCTGACAGACCCTTCCGAAAAAGGGCTGCCAAAGCATCATCATTCCATTTGGTTAGGACTGCCCATTTTCATAATTTCTGACAGTATAACTCAGCGTCCTCAAGCCCCTGATTTAATGCCAACAAGGTTCTTTCAGCTTGATCAGTGACATTAGGCTCATCGTACAATAACCCCAGAGCCAGAAAAATGCATCAACATCACTCAAAACAGGGTCCCCAGGTGTCAGGGAAAAAGCCAATCCTGAGGATCGCCGCGCAGGAGAGAGATGACAATTTGAACCTGCTGTGCTGCGTTCCCTGAGGACTTAGGTTTTAAGGCAAAAAACAACTTACAGTTATTTTTGAAATTCAGAAATTTGGCCCGATCTCCCAAAAACAAATCTGGCATGGGAATCCTAGATTCCACAACTGGCAACCCAGCAAGATAGGTAGCAATACTCCGAACCTCTGTGGCAAGCTGACCCACACGGCCAGACAGCTGTGCTAGCTCCATTGAGAGAAAAAAAAAATCCTCCTCAGCACCCAGAGAAAAAGAGGGAAAATATGCAAGAAACAGAAAAAAAAAAAAAAATCTCTGACAACTCTGACAACTTTTTTTTTCTTTCCACACTATTTTTCCCTTCTGTGAGTACCATACAATTTTCAGTTTGGCCGGTGATACTGTTATGTTTTGGTAGCTGAGGAGAGCAGGCAAAAATGGCAACACACCAGAGAGGTTGGAATCTATTGGATTGCAGTACCCTGACTAACCACCACAACTAAAGGCAGCCATGGAGCGTTCCTACGTTGGTCCTAGACGCCTCGTCACAGCCTGAGAGATTAACTACACCTAAAGATAGAAAGAGGAAAGCTATCTGCCCCGGAGCAGATCCCCAAAGAACATAGGAAGCCCCCAAACATGTAATGGCGTGTTAGACAAGAGGAAATACAGACACAGACAGAAAATAGTATGAGCAAACGCTGGGGTCCCAATCTGCCTAGACAGAAAAGGATAGAAAGGATACTCACTGCAATCCAAAAAAAACCCCTAAAAATGCCAATGCTACTAATTGCAAAAACACCTGAGATCACACGACCTCTACCACCTAAATCAGTTCTCTGGTGTAACAAAACTAAGCCGCAGCCACTGAAAAAACTGGAAAAGGCAAATGAACAAACAACAGTGGCTCCAGCAGATCCGAGAGGAGCCCAAGCCCCCCCAGGGGGGGGGAACCTGGCTAACCTCACAGAAATGCAGAGAAATATGCAAATGGTAAGCACAAAAACAAAAACAGAAAATATCTTATCTGAAAGCAGTAGAAGAGGCAAAACTCAGCAAGCTTCCAAGTGAACCAGGAATCACAGTTGAGACAAGAACAATTGATCACCGGCAACCATGATGGGAGGGAACCTCCCTTATATCAAGCCACTCTGTGACTCCTGATTGCCAATCCTCATTGAATGGTTCAGTACTGTTTGTAACCACCAGAGGAGCTTCTGCTCAGAATTCATTTCCAAAACATTCACAACAGGGCTCATTATTCTGTATGAGAACTAAGTAGTGCCCATAATACTGTATGGAGCAATATATGGGGTTCATTATTCTGTATGGAGAACTATGTGGTGCCCATAATACTGTATAATGCAATATATGGGGCTCATTGTTAGGTAACGAGCGCTATATGGGCCCATAAGTAAGTGAAATCTTTGGCATTGTAACTATACTTATATTTCTTGCTGTATCTGTGCATTATGAATTGTGGTATGTATTAAAGGGGCCCACTGAGATCTCTTTTGCCAGGGGCCCACGAAAACCTGAAGCCTGCCCTGCTCCAACTCCTGTTGTCTAGTAGTTTAGTTTTCCATCCTCTGGTGTATACTGGTTTAGCTCTCCATTCCCAAGCGCCCTGCAAGCCTTGGGGATTCTAAAACAGGTGGAACAGCCCCTTACCCTCCTGCCCTAACAGCCACCAGAGTCCCCCAGTGCCCAGTCACCGAGCTATAAGCCTCTGGCTATCCTTGCTCGTCCAGATGTCAATAGTGAAATGCATCCTGACAGACATAGATTTTGTCAAGTAACAGATGATTTTGTCTGTGACATGCTTGTGTAGCACAAGAACAGCTTTCTTCGAGAAGTAATGTGAACTTGGCAACTGGTACTGGGGGACTGCGACAGCCATCAGCTGTCAGAAAGCGTCTGTATACACCAGGAAGAAAAGCAGCATTTCTGTGGCCAACAGAATGGAGATTGTGAAGATCAAGCTCTTAGCTTTGCCATGTGTCGGAGGAAATGTGACCACAACTGCAGGATCGAGGGCTGGCTGTGGTGCTGAGAGAAGGTGGAGTAGGGTGAACACAACATACTGCTGGACTGTGAATGAGGGGCAGGCAGAGATGTTATGGTTGATTGAAAAAGATGTGATGTGCTTTGTGCCTGAGATCTGTCAAAAACAGCAGGCATGTCCACTTCTGTAACAGCTGACAGGCTCTCACTCACCCTGACTGTAGCGAGTAATCAAGTGGAAGTTCTGCGGCCAGAGACCTGTGTGACAACACTTAACATGGTGACGGAGGTTGTCCAGCTGCTGATGAGGCCTGCTAAGCCGCATTTTAGCTCTGTGAGATTCCCAGACTAAGGCATGTTGATCACGCAGGTACTGGTTCATGCATATGTAAGAAGATGAGTCGGGACAGAGTCAGCGGTTTCCGGTGCACTTTGGGGCCGGAACTATCGGGACTGTCACCACTGTTGCTGGGAGAAGGTTCTTCTGGGAGGGGAGGACCTTTGCACTGATCTGCAAAGGGCGTGGGGGAGATAAAAGAGACTGAGCACGGTAACGGAGGAGACTTTACGGGAAAGCGACAGGAGAACAAGGAGAAGGTTGACTCCCTCCCGACTGCTCCGACTGCTAACTCCACGTCATCCATCCCCCAGCATTCTGACTGTCAAATTGACTCTGTCCCGACTAAGCTGTCCTCGGACCCTTCCTTGCTGGACGGCTCCTTCCCACCTGCAGTTGCAGATAAGCTGACTTGCTCCGTTTCTGGAGACGACTCCAGAGGTTCGCACACTGCCGTGGCCTGTGAGCGTGCCCACGGTTCGTGTTCGGTGCTATTTCAGAGGAATCTACATAAAGGACTGTTTCTACGTACCAGCGCACCCAAGCCAAGCGGGACCGGATACATCGTCACCGTCGGGAGACGGTGCTTTTCATTCCTCCGTAACAGAGCCAGAGACATTGTCCACGATCTGCGACTTTCTTGAGAGATATTCCAGTCTTTCCCCAACAAGAACTGCAAGCGATAAGTTACCTTTTCTGTATACCTTTTTCTCAAGCATTTTGTTTGTGTGCAAATCCTGTTGTTGCCGTTACTGATCTCATCTCCCTGCGTGGAGTATTCCTTGAATAATAACCTGTTCAAGTAAATCCTGTTAACCCCTTCTCTGCTTTCGGCTCTTCACTGCATACAACGAATCTTCCCTCCTTACAAATTATTGCAGTTTTTGCCTCTACTGAGTCTTTTTTTATAAAGTTGGCAGATAACATGAGTTGGGTTATCATTTTTGGTCTCAAAAAAAAGGCCCAGGCTAGGCAACCCTTGACGCCCATGTGAACTGCAGATCCGTAAACACTGCTGGCCACAGCAAGAGTTGTGTCCGAGGATGCTGTTCTTGTCATGGTTGCATCACTCTGTGTCTGTGCAGCAAGCCGCTCCCCATTACCCAGAGACTCTAGTTTAAAATCCTAACCATGGCATACAAAGCCATCCACAACCTGTCTCCTCCATACATCTGTGATATAGTCTCCCGGTACTTACCTGTACGCAACCTCCGATCCTCACAAGATCTCCTTCTCTACTCCCCTCTTATCTCATCTTCCCAAAATCGCATACTAAATTTCTACCATGCAACACCTATACTCTGGAACTCTCTACCCAACATATCATACTCTCGCCTACCATGGAAATCTTCAAAAGGGACCTGAAGAACCACCTCTTCTGATAAGCCTACAGCCTACAGTAGCCATTGTTCCATCATACCGCTGCACAAGGAGACGTACCTTGATCTATTGTATCCTCAGCCATCTCTTGTAGATTGTGAGCCATCGCAGACAGCATCCTGTCTCCTCCAATACCAGTCAGTGACTTGTATTGTTTAAGATTAGTGTACTTGTTTTTATTATGTATAAACCTTTTCACATGCAAAGCGCCATGAAATAAATGGCCGTATAACAATAAATAATAATAATTATTATTATTCATTTTTATAGCGCCATTTATTCCATGGCGCTTTACATGTGAGAGGGGGCGAGTACTGACAAGTACAATAAATATAAGCAATACAGAACACATATAAGTACAGAAGGAGGGAGGACCCTGCCCGCGAAGGCTCACAATCTATAGGGGATTGGTGAGGATACACTAGGAGAGGGTAGAACTGGTTGTGCGGCGGTTCAGTTGACTGAGGATCACTGCTGGTTGTAGGCTTGTTGGAAGAGGTAGGTCTTCAGGTACTTTTTGAAGGTTTCCATGGTAGGCGCGAGTCTGATGTGTAGGGGTAGAGAGTTCCAGATTATGGGGGAGGCACGGGAGAAGTCTTGTATGCGGTTGTGGGAAGAGATAAGGGGAGAGTAGAGAAGGAGATCTTGAGAGGATCGAAGGTTGCGCAAGGGTAAGTAATGGGAGACCATGTCACAGATGTATGGAGGAGACAGGTTGTGGATGGCTTTGTATGCCATAGTTAGGGTTTTGAACTGGTGCCTCTGGATGATAGGAAGCCAATTAAGGGCTTGGCATAGGGGAGAGGCTGGGGAATAGTGGGGAGACAGGTGGATTAGTCGGGCAGCAGAATGTAGAATGGATTGGAGTGGTGCCAAGGTGCTGGAGGGGAGGCCAGAGAGTAGGAGGTTGCACTAGTCAAGGCGGGAGATGATAAGGGCATGCACTAGTGTTTTTGTGGTATCGTGGTCAAGGAATGCACGGATCCGGGAGATATTTTTGAGTTTGAGACGGCAGGAGGAGGCAAGGGTTTGGATATGTGGCTTGAAAGAAAGGGCAGAGTCGAGGATCACCCCGAGGCACGAGCATGCGGGACCGGGGAAAGTGATCAGCCGTTGACATTGAGGGATAGGTCTGGTGGAGGCATAGAGTGAGATGGGGAAAGATGATGAATTCTGTTTTGTCCATGTTCAGTTTTAGAAAGCGAGCAGAAAAGAAAGCTGAAATAGCGGACAGACAGTGTGGGATTTTTGTCAGTAAGGTAGATCTGCGTGTCATCAGCATAGAGATGATACTGCAAACCGTGGGATTCTATGAGCTGTCCCAGGCCGAAGGTGTAGATGGAGAAGAGTAGGGGTCCTAGAACTGAGCCTTGAGGAACACCGACGAGAGGGGGCGAGGTGAGGAGGTGGTGTGGGAGATGGAGACACTGAATGTTCGATCTGTTAGTTATGATGAGATCCAGGATAGGGCCAAGCCTGTGATGCCCAGAGATGAGAGAATCTGGAGCAGGAGGGAGTGGTACAGAGTGTCGAAGGTAGAAGACAGGTCCAGGAGAAGGAGGACAGAGTAGTGTCGTTTGCTCTTAGCGGTTAGTAGGTCGTTGGTGACTTTAGTTAGGGCAGTTTCAGTTGAGTGATGCAGTCGGAAGCCTGATTGCAAGTGGTCAAAGAGGGAGCAAGAGGAGAGGAGGGAGGACAGTTCAAGATGGACATGCTGTCCAGTAGTTTTGAGGCATAAGGGAGAAGAGATATCGGGCGATAGCTAGACGCAGAGGATGGGTCAAGGGAGGACTTTTTGAGGATGGGTGTGATTGAGGCATGTTTGAAGGATGAGGGGAGCACACCATTTGTAAGTGAGAGGTTGAAGAGGTTTGTTAGAGTAGCGATGAAGACTGTGGTGAGGTTAGGGATGAGGTGGCACGGGAGCGGGTCAAGTGTGCAAGTGGTGAGGTGTGATCTTGAAAGGAGGGTGGAGAGCTGATCTTCTGTCACGGTGGAGAAGTTGGTTTTGGGGGAACAGGGCTGAGCAGCTAAGAGGGGCATTGGGGGCTGTGGACCAAAGCTTTCTCTGATCGTATCAATCTTCTGCTTGAAAAAGGAGGCAAAATCTTCAGCAGTAATGAGATGAGAGGGGGAGGTGCTGGGGTGACGGAGTAGAGAATTGAAAGTTTTGAAGAGCTGTTTAAGGTTGTGAGACAGGGAGAATATGAGAGATAAGAAGTAAGTTTGCTTTGCGGCAGTGAGTGTGGACTTGAAGCTGGTGAGGGACTGCTTGAATGCGGTTAAGTGCTCAGCAGAGCGGGATTTCATCCATCTCCGCTCAGCAACCCTGGAAGCCCGTCTCAGTTCTTTGGTGAGGCTGGACAGCCAGGGCTGTCTGTTGATTGTGAGTTTTGCTATGTGCGAGGGGGCAGCCGAATCAAGTGCTACTGTTATTGTGGTGTTATAAAAGGTGGCAGCAGCATCTGTGTCATGAAGTGAGGCTATGTCTGTAAGAGGGAGGAGGGACTCAGAGAGCGATTGTAAGTTGAAGTGTTTGAGATTTCTGCGAGGATGAGCGAGTTTGTGGAGCGGGGGTTGCGAACTAGGAGGGGAGAGGGAAGAAAATGTCAGTAGGTTGTGTTCAGACAGGGGCAGGGGTGAGTTAGTGAGATTAGTAAGGGAGCAGATGCGGGTGAAGATAAGGTCCAGTGTGTGACCATCTTTGTGAGTGGCCGCAGAGGACCATTGAGTGAGGCCAAAGGAGGCAGTGAGTGATAAAAGTTTGGAGGCAGCAGAGGTGGAAGTGTTAATGGGGATGTTAACGTCATCAATGATGATAGCGGGGATGTCAGCAGAAAGGAAATGAAGCAGCTAGGTGGTGAGGTGATCTAGAAAGATGGAGATGGCTAGTTCTGGGGGGCGGTAGATGACAGCTAGCTGGAGGTTGGAAGGGGAGTAGATGCGGACCGAGTGCTCCTCAAACGAGGGAAGAGTAGCGGAGGGTGGGAGAGGAAGTGGGGTAAAGGAGCAGGAATCGGAGAGGAGCAAGCCAACTCCTCCACCACGTTTGTTGCTGGGGCGGGGGGTGTGAGAGAGATGGAATCCGCCATAAGAGAGTGCAGCTGGAGAGGCTGAGTCAGAGGAGGTGAGCCAGGTTTCAGTGATAGCAAGGAAGGAGAGTTTGTTGGTGATGAAGAGGTCATGGATAAATGACAGTTTATTGCAGACTGAGCGTGCATTCCATAGTGCTCCAGGTAGGAGGACCAGAGTGGGGGCTGGGTGAATGGGTATGAGGTTATCATGGTTGCAGAAACATGTAGAGGATTGTGGCAGGGTGTTAGAAATGAGTGTGGGGATGTGTTGAGGAGGACAAGGATTTGGGGATACGTCGCCAGCAATTAGGAGTAACAGACAGAGTGTTAGAAGGTGGGAGCAGGATAAGCCATGGTGTGACCATGTGTGTCTGGACAGAGAGGCTTGTATGTGGAGGAACAGTTCTGAGGAGAAGGTGAGGTGGCTGGGGAGGATGGAGGGGAGAATGACTAGTTCCTTACTAGGTTGGGGGATTAATGGAAAGCGGGCAAAATAGAGAAGTATGGGGGTGAAAGTGAGAAGAAGTCAAAACATTGTTGTGGGGTTATAGTCCGTTACCTTACAGTCAAATTCCAGTCCAATTCTAGTCTAATTCAGAGTGTTGTAATTAGAAACCTGTAATTTGAAATATGGGATTTGAAATATGTGGAGCAGACATGGGTCTGGAGCAGACCCATGCCACTGAATATATGTGCAGCTAAAGACAATCAGGTGTGATTGGAAAGTGAGCTGTGACTGCCCAGGCCAGATGCTCAGAGTTAAGCAAAGGTTATAAAAGGGGGGAGGGGTTGCACAGACCACTCCGATGTGTGGTAAAGATAAGAAGAATGGAGTACAATTATGTATACTGGAAGATGGGGAGCAAAGCAACAAAACAATGCAATTCACATGGAGCATTCAGGAGCATGGGAAAGAGGTGGAAACACAACGGTGCATACCAGACAGAGTTAATGCAGTTCACAAAATACAATCAGGGGTTGAGGAAAGCTGGGGAAATTCGGTGCATACCAGACAGAGTTAATGCAGTTCACAAAATACAATCAGGGGTTGAGTAAAGCTGGGGAAATTTGGTGCATACCTGTGGGAAGAGGAGAAAAAGCTTGATTAGAGTGGTACAGAAGATATTGCAGGAGCGATGAGTGGCCAAATGCATTCTAGAATTCTAGTCTTATTCAGAGTGTTGTAATTAGAAATCAGACAGTTAATGCAGTTCACAAAATACAATCAGGGATTGAGGAAAGCTGGGGAAATTCGGTGCATACCAAACAGAGTTAATGCAGTTCACAAAATACAATCAGGGGTTGAGTAAAGCTGGGGAAATTTGGTGCATACCTGTGGGAAGAAGAGAAAAAGCTTGATTAGAGTGGTACAGAAGATATTGCAGGAGCGATGAGTGGCCAAATGCATTCTAGAATTCTAGTCTTATTCAGAGTATTGTAATTAGAAATCAGACAGTTAATGCAGTTCACAAAATACAATCAGGGATTGAGGAAAGCTGGGGAAATTCGGTGCATACCAGACAGAGTTAATGCAGTTCGCAAAATACAATCAGGGGTTGAGGAAAGCTGTGGAAATTCAGTGCATACCAGACAGAGTTAATGCAGTTCACAAAATACAATCAGGGGTTAAGGAAAGCTGGGGAAATTCGGTGCATATCAGACAGAGTTAATGCAGTTCACAAAATACAATCAGGCGTTGAGGAAAGCTGGGGAAATTTGGTGCAAACCAGACAGAGTTAATGAAGTTCACAAAATACAATCAGGGGTTGAGGAAAGCTGGGGAAATTCGGTGCATACCAGACAGAGTTAATGCAGTTCACAAAATACAATCAGGGGTTGAGGAAAGCTGGGGAAATTCGGTGCATACCAGACAGAGTTAATGCAGTTCACAAAATACAATCAGGGGTTGGGGAAAGCTGGGGAAATTCGGTGCATACCAGACAAAGCTAATGCAGTTCACAAAATACAATCAGGGGTTGAGGAAAGCTGGGGAAATTCGGTGCATACCAGACAGAGTTAATGCAGTTCACAAAATACAATCAGGGGTTGAGGAAAGCTGGGGAAATTCAGTGCATACCAGACAAAGCTAATGTAGTTCACAAAATACAATCAGGGGTTGAGGAAAGCTGGGGAAATTTGGTGCATACCTGTGAGAAGAGGAGAAACAGCTTGATTAGAGTGGTACAGATGATATTGCAGGAGCGATGAGTGGCCAATGCATTCTAGAATTCTAGTCTAATTCAGAGTGTTGTAATTAGAAAATTGTAATTTGAAATTTAGGGATTTGAAATATGCGGAGCAGACATGGGTCTGGAGCAGACCCATGCCACTGAATATATGTGCAGCTAACTGTAATAATAATAATAATACTGCTGTGTGGCTGCCAAAGAAAGGAAGTTGAGTAGCCCATCCACTAACAGAAGTTGTCACAATTCTGCGCAATTAAACTATTTCTATTCTGGGGAAATTTATGCCACTTTTCTGGTGTGTGGCAATAATTTTTGGAAGTGTTTGTACTCCAAATTGGGGATCCTTCATGTGTGTTACTGTAGCAATAGGGCTCCCGGCAGGCCTACACTTGCTTTCAGTCAACTACCAGTGTTACTATCCTTAAATCTTTCTAGCATTAGTAGTAACATTTGTGCCACCTGAGTGTGGCTGAGCAGAAAAGCAGTTTGAGCTATTGCATGAGGTATCAGGGCTCCCAGCAAAGAAGGCTTACACCCAGGGGCGCACCTACCATGAGGCAAGTTGAGCACTCTGCCTCAGGCGGTGGTGCGTCCCTGAAGAGAGGGGGCGGCAGATTCTCATCACCTGCATCTGCTTGTGCTGCTCATATGTTGCTGCTCTGTGCGCACAGGACCTGTGATGAGGTCACAGGAGGGGAGGAGTCAGGTGTCACATGATCAGGGGCCTCAGTGAATGCAGGACTCTGCTATGCTGGTTTTCAGGGCTGAATGAGGAAATTAATGTGTGGGGTCAGGAGGGGTTTACAGGGTGGATGTAGCAGAGATGTGTGTGTATGAGGTGTACGATTGGAGCGCGGTGTATGGGGTGTCAGGCGGAGCTGTTGTGTACAAGATGTATGGAGCGGAGTCACGTCTGTACGAGGTGTGCGGAGCGGAGCCATGTGTACAAGATGTATAGAGCGGAGCGCGTGTGTACGAGGTGTGCGGAGCAGAGCCGCGTGCATATGGGGTGTGCGGAGCGGAGCCGTGTGTGCACAAGATGTATGGAGCGGAGTCAAATCTTTACAAGCTGTGCGGAGTGGAGCAGCGTGTGTACTAGGTGTGCAGAGCGGAGCCGTGTGTACAAGATGTACAGAGCGGAGTTGCGTCTGTACGAGGTGTGCGGAGTGGAGTCGCATGTGTACCAGGTGTGCGGAGCGGAGCCGTGTGTAAAAGATGTACAGAGCGGAGCCGTGTGTGTACGAGGTGTGCGGAGGGGAGCCGAATGTGTATGGGGTGTGCGGGGCCGAGCCGTGTGTGTACAAGATGTATGGAGCGGAGTTGCGTGTGTACAAGGTGTGCGTAGCGGAGCTACGTGTGTACGAGGTGTACGGAGCGGAGCCATGTGTGTACAAGATGTACAGAGGGAGTCGCGTGTGTACGAGGTGTACGGATCTGAGCCGTGTGTGTATGGGGTGTGCGGAGTGGAGCCATGTGTGTACAAGATGTACGGAGCGGAGTCACGAGTGTGCGAGGTGTGTGAAGCGGAGCCGTGTGTGTACGAGGTGTGCGGAGCGGAGCCGCGTATGTGCAAGGTGTGCGGAGTGGAGCCGCGTGTGTACGAGGTGAGTGGATGGAGCCTCGTGTGTGCGAGGTGTGCGGAGCGGCGTGTGTGTGAGGTGTGTGGAGCAGAGCCACGTGTGTACGAGGTGAGTGGAGCCACATGTGTACGAGGTGTGCAGAGCAGAGCCATGTGTGTACGAGGCATACAAAGTGGAACCGTGTGTGTATGAGGTGTGCGGAGCCGTGCGTGTACGAGGTTGGTGTATGGTGGGGAGCATTCATACCTCCCAACCATCCCAGATCCAGCGGGACAGTCCCGATTTTGAGAATCTGCCCCACTGTCCCAGCCAGGAGCTTACTTTTCCCGTGGACACAGGAGTACATGGCGGAGTCCCGAGGAGCACTTTAAATCTCGCACGTGACGTTCCATCAGAAGTGACGTGCTGAAAGCTGACTGGAAATTAGGTAATTTCGGGAGGAGATTGTGACAGAACCATGGAGGCACTTCAGGGAATGCTTCAGATCCATCACCGTGTCCTCCTCCGACAGCGTGGTCAGCGGGATTGACTTGGAATCGGGGGTGTCGGCCATGTGAGCGGATCATTATTTTATTATTATTATTATACATTTATATAGCGCCATTTATTCCATGGCGCTTTACATGTGAAAAGGGGCAAATATAGACAAGTACAATAAATGTGAGCAATACAGTCATGGCCAAAAGTTTTGAGAATGACACAAATATTATATTTTCACATGATCTGCTGCCTCTGGTTTTAATGTGCGTTTGACAGATGTTTTTATCACAGACAGAAATATAATAATTTCAAACGTATGAGTAACAAAAGCTTATATTGACAGTTGGAATGAGTTAATGCAGCAAGTCAATATTTGCAGTGTTGACCCTTCTTCTTCAGGACCTCTGCAATTCTCCCTGGCATGCTCTCAATCAACTTCTGGACCAAATTCTGACTGATAGCAGTCCATTCTTGCACAATCAATGCTTTCATTTTGTCAGAATTTTTAGGTTTTTGTTTGTCCACCCGTCTCTTGATGATTGACCACAAGTTCTCAATGGGATTAAGATCTGGGGAGTTTCCAGTCCATGGACCCAAAATCTCTATGTTTTGTTCCCTGAGCCATTTAGTTATCACCTTTGCTTTATGGCAAGGTGCTCCATCATGCTGGAAAAGGCATTGTTGATCGCCAAACTGCTCTTGGAGGGTTGGGAGAAGTTGCTCTTGGAGGACATTCTGGTACCATTCTTTATTCATGGCTGTGTTTTTAGGCAAGACTGTGAGAGAGCCGATTCCCTTGGCTGAGAAGCAACCCCACACATGAATGGTTTCAGGATGCTTAACAGTTGGCATGAGACAAGACTGGTTGTAGCTCTCACCTTGTCTTCTCCGAATGAGGCGTTTTCCTGATGTCCCAAACAATCGAAAAGGGGATTCATCAGAGAAAATAACTTTACCCCAGTCCTCAGCAGTTCACTGCCTCTACCTTTTGCAGAATATCAGTCTGTCCATGATGTTTTTTTCTGGAGAGAAGTGGCTTCTTTGCTGCCCTCCTTGAGACCAGGCATTGCTCCAAGAGTCTCCGCCTCACAGTGCGTGCAGATACACTCACACCTGCCTGCTGCCATTCCTGAGCAAGCTCTGCACTGCTGGTAGCCTGATCCCACAGCTGAAATACTTTAAAGAGATGGTCCTGGCGCTTGCTGGTCTTTCTTGGGCGCCCTGGAGCCTTTTTGGAAACAATGGAACCTCTCTCCTTGAAGTTCTTGATGATGCGATAGATTGTTGACTGAGGTGCAATCTTTCTAGCTGCGATACTCTTCCCTGTTAGGCCATTTTTGTGCATTGCAATGATGACTGCACGTGTTTTTTTTAGAGATAACCATGGTTAACAGAAGAGAAACAATGATGCCAAGCATCAGTCTCCTTTTAAAGTGTCCAGTGGTGTCATTCTTACTTAATCATGACAGATTGATTTCCAGCCATGTCCTCATCAACACCCACACCTGTGTTAATGGAGCAATCACTGAAAAGAGGTTAGCTGGTCCTGGCAGGGCTGCAATGATGTTGAAATGTGTTTTGGGGGATAAAGTTCATTTTCTAGCCAAATATTGACTTTGCAAGTAATTGCTGTTAAGCTGATCACTCTTTATAACATTCTGGAGTATATGCAAATTGCCATTAGAAAAAGTGAAGCAGTAGACTTTGTAAAAATTAATATTTGTGCCATTTTCAAAACTTTTGGCCATGACTGTACAAGGCACACACAAGTACAGAAGGAGAGAGGACCTGCCCGCAAGGGCTCACAGTCTACAGGGAAGGGTGAGGATACACTAGGAGAGGGTAGAGCTGGTTGTGCGGTGGTTCAGTAGACTGAGGATCACTGCAGGTTGTAGGCTTGTCAGAAGAGGTGGGTCTTCAGGTTCTTTTTGAAGGTTTCCATGGTAGGCGCGTGTCTGATGTGTTGGGGTAGAGAATTCCAGAGTATGGGGGAGGCACGAGAGAAGTCTTGTATGCGGTTGTGGGAAGAAGAGATAAGAGGGGAGAAGAGGAGGAGATCTTGAGAGGATCGAAGGTTGCGTGTGGGTATGTACCGGGAGACCATGTCACAGATGTATGGAGGAGACAGGTTGTGGATGGCTTTGTATGTCATAGTTAAGGTTTTGAACTGGAGCCTCTGGACGATAGGAAGCCAATGAAGGGCTTGGCAGAGAGGAGAGGCTGGGGAATAACAGGGAGACAGGTGGATTGGTCGGGCAGCAGAGTGCAGGATGGATTGGGGTGGTGCCAGAGTGCTAGAGGGGAGGCCAGAGAGTAGGAGGTTGCAGTAGTCGAGGCGGGAGATGATGATGGCATGAAATTGTGTTTTTGTAGTTTCATGGTCAAGGCATGCACGGATCCGGGAAATATTTTTGAGTTTGAGACGGCAGGAGGAGGCAAGGGTTTGGACATGTGGCTTGAAAGAGAGGGCAGAGTCGAGGATCACCCCGAGGCACCGAGCATGCGGGACTGGGGAAAGTGAGCAGCCATTGACATTGATGGATAGGTCTGGTGGTGGGGTAGATTTGAGATGGGGAAAGGTGATGAATTCTGTTTTGTCCATGTTCAGTTTTAGAAAGCGAGCAGAGAAAAAAGCGGAATTAGCAGACAGACATTGTGGGATTTTGGTCAGTAAGGAGGTGAGGTCAGGTCCAGATAGGTAGATCTGCGTGTCATCGGCGTAGAGATGATACTGCAAACCATGGGATTCTATGAGCTGTCCCAGGCCAAGGGTGTAGATGGAGAAGAGTAGGGGTCCTAGAACTGAGCCTTGAGGAACACTGACAGACAGGGGGGGCGAGGTGAGGAGGTACAGTGGGAGAGGGAGACACTGAGGCTAAGTGCACACGTTCAGGAATGTTTGCAGAATATTCCTGAGCAAAAACGGGCTTTTTTCACGGTAAAAACGGCACATTTTTTGCGCGGATTTTGAGCGTTTTTGGTGCATTTTTGCGTGGATTTGACTTTTTTTCCTGCAATTTTTCCCTGAACTTTCTAGGTCAATATTATAGCGGGAAAAAAACGCTAGAATTCCGCGAAATTAATGAACATGTTGCTAGATTTTCCACGATGCGTTTTTTTTCGCGGAAAAAAAACGCACCATGTGCACAAAAATTGCGGAATTCATTCTAATGATAGGATGCTTAATTCATGCGTTTTTGACGCATTTTTTCCGCGAAAAAAATGCAAATAATCCTGAACGTGTGCACTTAGCCTAAATGTTTGGTTTGTTAGATATGATGAGATCCAGGATAGGGCCAAGCCTGTGATGCCAAGAGATGAGAGAATCTGGAGCAGGAGGGAATGGTCCACAGTGTCGAAGATCATGATATGTCCTGCACCGGGAGGCTCAGGTGGGAACTACAGTCTGGCCAAAAGTTTTGAGAATGACACAAATATTATATTTTCACATGATCTGCTGCCCTCTGGTTTTTATGTGTGTTTCACAGATGTTTTTATCACAGACACAAATATAATAATTGCAAACATATGAGTAACAAAAGCTTATATTCACAGTTAGAATGAGTTAATGCAGCAAGTCAATATTTGCACTGTTGACCTTCTTCTTCAGGACCTCTGCAATTCTCCCTGGCATGCTCTCAATCAACTTCTGGACCAAATCCTGACTGATAGCAGTCCATTCTTGCACAATCAATGCTTTCATTTTGTCAGAATTTTTAGGTTTTTGTTTGTCCACCCGTCTCTTGATGATTGACCACAAGTTCTCAATGGGATTAAGATCTGGGGAGTTTCCAGTCCATGGACCCAAAATCTCTATGTTTTGTTCCCTGAGCCATTTAGTTATCACCTTTGCTTTATGGCAAGGTGCTCCATCATGCTGGAAAAGGCATTGTTGATCGCCAAACTGCTCTTGGAGGGTTGGGAGAAGTTGCTCTTGGAGGACATTCTGGTACCATTCTTTATTCATGGCTGTGTTTTTAGGCAAGACTGTGAGAGAGCCGATTCCCTTGGCTGAGAAGCAACCCCACACATGAATGGTTTCAGGATGCTTAACAGTTGGCATGAGACAAGACTGGTGGTAGCGCTCACCTTGTCTTCTCCGAATGAGGCGTTTTCCTGATGTCCCAAACAATCGAAAGGGGATTCATCAGAGAAAATAACTTTACCCCAGTCCTCAGCAGTCCACTGCCTGTACCTTTTGCAGAATATCAGTCTGTCCATGATGTTTTTTCTGGAGAGAAGTGGCTTCTTTGCTGCCCTCCTTGAGACCAGGCCTTGCTCCAAGAGTCTCCGCCTCACAGTGCGTGCAGATGCACTCACACCTACCTGCTGCCATTCCTGAGCAAGCTCTGCACTGCTGGTAGCCCGATCCCGCAGCTGAAACACTTTTAAGAGACGGTCCTGGCGCTTGCTGGTCTTTCTTGGGCGCCCTGAAGCCTTTTTGGCAACAATGGAACCTCTCTCCTTGAAGTTCTTGATGATGCGATAGATTGTTGACTGAGGTGCAATCTTTCTAGCTGCAATACTCTTCCCTGTTAGGCCATTTTTGTGCATTGCAATGATGACTGCACATGTTTCTTTAGAGATAACCATGGTTAACAGAAGAGAAACAATGATGCCAAGCACCAGCCTCCTTTTAAAGTGTCCAGTGGTGTCATTCTTACTTAATCATGACAGATTGATCTCCAGCCATGTCCTCATCAACACCCACACCTGTATTAATGGAGCAATCACTGAAAAGAGGTTGGCTGGTCCTTTTAAGGCAGGGCTGCAATGATGTTGAAATGTGTTTTGGGGGATAAAGTTCATTTTCTAGTCAAATATTGACTTTGCAAGTAATTGCTGTTAAGCTGATCACTCTTTAT